>VHKM01000010.1:1200000-2400000 GCA_007210695.1 Neogobius melanostomus | reverse complement strand
GCTGCTTTTGTCTCTGTTTGAGTCTTTCCAGTGTGAAATGTATTTGTTGATTTATTCATTGTATTTTCATTTATTTATTTTTTTGTATACACATACTTGTATTTTTATCTCATTATTGTAACCGCAGCCACAGGAAACATCAGGCCTCGAGGCAAACACTGTTCTCCAGCACCTCCACTTTTGGAAACCAAGACACATTTTAGAAACACTATTCTACACATATCAGAGGTCAGTTCCTAAGAGGATGCAATCCAAACCCCTGTTAGGCCATACAATATGACTATATGATGTGTTGAACAACACTGGGAATTATACATGGTGACTTCCTTTGGGCCACAGTTGACGGTTTTGTCCCCTGGTCCAGACCGCCACGAAGCAAACTTGCCCCTGCCGTATTCTATCCCCATATGGTCTTCCTCCCCACCACAGTTACATTCACTAAAGACCAGCGGTGATGCACACTTTTAAATTTGATACCAAGGGTACTTAATGAAAGATTTGAGCGATTACTGGTTCTTTAACTGTATCCATATTTCATGAGTCCCACGAGGAGCGCTGCCTTCACGCTAAACCGCCGGCACGGTGTACGGCGCAGTACTTTGAGCGCTACATCCCAGCGTGTTGTCAATGGAGCTGTCAAGGCCCAAACGCACACTGTGTCTCTGATTGGAAAGAGCTCTCTCAGATTCATTGTTGACTTAACCTTTTACAATAGGCTTCGGCTCCGCAGCACAGCGTTTAAGAACTGTTGCTCTGGGCTGGAAATTAAGATTTTATGCGGAGGTCTGCGGAATTTGACCTGATATTTTTGTAATTTTAGGATCGCTGACACTGAAACTGTGTAAAGTAAAAGATCTTAGAAAATAGTTTAAAGAGTTTTGATTACTTAAATATCTAAGAATAATGTAATAAAATTTTACATTAAAAAGAGCCAGTGTTTGAACGGCTCCCAAACGATCCCAAGGACTCAGCTCCCAGTAAAGCGCCGTAAATCCCATCACTAAGGAAGGCACTACTAGGAAATCAACCTTCTATGGTGCAATACCACACAGACTTTCTCAGTATAGAATACAATAACAACAAAACATACTTTGGATCATACTCTTATGATCCAAACTTCAAAACAACATTTGCTGAGATGCTAATAAAGTGCTGGTGGCTAATGTATACTGGCTTATGCAAGCAATCTATAGCCGCCATTTCCTGAAGCATAGGGTGAATGTGCCCCAGTCCGAATGCATAAAGCATTTTTATTTGCTTCTCTAAACAGAGCAGTGAAATCCATTCTGGAAAGCAATCTCTAATGACGTCCTTGATCACACAGAGCTGTTGGAGGGAGAGTTGATTGATTAGCTTCCTTTGCATTACTTCACTTGGCTCCGTCACTGACAGAAATTATATATATACACTGCATGTAGAAGGCATCTGAGCTAATCATTCATAGTGTCCTTGTGTAGAACATGGGCTGATGTTATAAAGTACCACAGACTTTGAATGGAGATGATGAGATGGAGGAGGAGGACCACCATTGCAGTTCGGGGGGGGGGGGGGGAAGGAGCTCTTATTATGTTTTTGAATATTTGTTGTGCATTGAATCAGAATTGTATGATATTTACTTTACTAAAATTATATCTGCAAAAATAATAATTATTAGATTAAATTTAAAAAAAAATAGGTCACTATATTCAAATAAAAGTCCAAATTCATCTTGTCTGTGAACGTTAGGAGAAAACCAGGATTGCTCTGGGATCGGTGCCGATACCATAGATTTCACAGGCGTCACTATCTGTACTATGGTCAAACCGACACCATCGATGTGTTTTCTAAATAAGACTCCATCTGCACCGCTGTTGAGTGCATCATGGAATATAGCGGAAATACTTTGTGTGGAAGTTCGGCAAGATCTTAAAACTCTAATAAGCACAGAGAAGGAAAAGGCTTAGCGTGGCTGTAGTTTGTTTATTCACCCACTGCTATTGGTATTGGCAGCGACCCTGAGCCCAAGCTAGGATCGGATAAGAAAAAAGTTGTTTTGGAACAACTCCAGAAGTATTCATAGCTAAGTAAAGCCGTGACACTGCATACATAACACAACTACTTTGCTTTGAACAGAAACTCATCAAACTACATTTGTAATACTTATTTTAGCATGTAGACTGTAATGCAGAACTGAAGGCACATTTTGGCCACTCACGTGTGAAGCAAGCTACTGGACCATGTTTAGCTTTGAAATGTGCTTCTTAGCTGAGGCAAAAGATCCACCTGATTCTGTACACATTTAGGATGCATTTTGAGTGGAAAGCTTATACATTCTTTGAAGCATAATCTGTACTGTGGTGAGAAGTGCATTTGACTCTGTAGCATGCACAATCTCTACCTTTTAACACACTTTGGTTTTGTTGATGTCCATTAAACTGCTGCTTGACAAATCTGGGTAATGTCCCAGTGTCTCTGCTGTCTTATTGACCTGCTAAGGTGTCCATCCTACTGTTGTCAATCCACTCATTGATCCGGATCCTACGCTGTGATAACTTACACAGCTCTGGACGTGCTTTAGGGCCATGACACACTCCTCTGATGCTGGAGATGCGTCTAGCAACACAACTAAGCCAGTTACAAGCACTCACTTTGTGTTTTGTTTTTTTGTACTCAAAAGCAAGTGGAGCAGGAAAGCAGGTACGTTTGAGAAGTGCTGTCTGATACTTTAAAAAAAAGGATGACAGGAAACGTGTACAAGACAGTGGTGGGACAGAAAAATAAATACACTGGTTGAATAGGCAAAAATATATAATGTTTTGCCAAAAGGGAGATTTTCTTCAAAGAGACATTAAACACCAAACCAACTTGTTAGTGATAATAAACTGCACAATGTTTTTAGAGTATTGCCCACTGTTCCCAGTCCATTTTTTTTTTTTGCCACATTAGTGCAAACTAAACTTTTGTGATAAAAACATGTAAGTTCTGTTACTCATGGCTAAACAATGCACTGCAATTTAGAATTTTTTATATAGAAAATCTCTATCTAATCTCAAAGTGGAGTTCCATATCATGACCCCTTAGGCGTTCAGATTCCCCGATCACGCCCCGACCAGGTGTAACCCATTCATATCAAATAACATTATAATTACACAAAGCTGTCCTTTTGTTTTCTTAAGTTTTGTCCATACCTGGCGTTTGATACAATGTGCAGACTTGGTCCTCCAGCTGCTTCTTCTATGTTTTTGTTTCTTCTTTCTGTGACCTTTGACAGACCCCTGGTATAATCGGGGTTTGACCGCTGCCTCTTCCGTTTGCAAATCCGATATTGGGAAACGGTCAGTCATCTATTGTAATCCAATGTTTTAAGAGTCCTTTTATTCATATTTTAGATCTATTTTCTTCTGTAAACATATTTTACTTGTATTTAAGTTGGTATCGAGCTCCGACCTTGCCCCAATGTTTTCCATTTACTTTGGGCTGGATCTTGTTAGCGGCACTTGCTAATGCACCAGAAACTGCATAAAAGACACAACGCAGAAGTCCACCGGTCACACAGGTACACCGGAGGAGGAGGAAGTGTAGCCACTCAGCATTACATCCACACAGCTTCAGGCGTGTGTGGCATTAGCCACACCGTTGAGAAGGTGGCTGCACCGTGACAACTTCTTCCAACTGCGCTCTCTTCGCATGGTCCATGTCGTCATGTCTTGTGGTACAACGTCATGGACGGCACTACCATGAGAAAAGCCTGATCTTGTCTGGAAGCTAAGCAGGGTTGGGGGCTTAAAGTACCATGGGAGACTAAAGGTAGGGTTTGGTGATGGTGTAGGGGTGGGGAGTAAATGCACTAAATTGTAAAGCGACAGAGCGTGTTGTACAGTAACATTGTAAGGCTAATGCATTATTGTGAACCAGCTGAATCGGTGTACCCTTCAAGGCTTAACATGGAGAAACAAAAACCACCCTGGGACATGCACAAAATTGGCCCCTAAAGGTCTCTGCATGGTAATAGAAAATCAATAAATTCTAGGGAGTTTGGGAATAACCACGTCGACTACCTATACAAGCGCTGTATTGACTTTTATGCAGCCCTTTAGGCAGCTTCTACTTTATTATCCCGGCTTGACAACCTTTTCGTGGTGAGGGAGGTTAATTGGGGCTGTGGGTCATACTTTTTGCCTTGGGGCCCCCGTATGCAATCAGAAAAGGTGCAAAACGGTGTATTTCCTCACGTAGTTAAGACAAATTGAGTTTTCAAGCGCGCCTCCGAAGAATTTTGACTGTTCTCGGCAATGACTGCGCGGTAATCGTCATCGCTGTCAAAGGTAATTAAATCATAGGGGGACGTATGGGACAAAGCGCAAGAAAATCCATACGGTGTGTCCCCATTGAACTATTCATTATATTGTCCATTGATTACATTTCAAAACATTTGTGAAGAGGGTTTAGATGTCAATACCGGTTAGGAGTGTCAGGGTGTCGCCATAGACCGTTAAAAAGAATAGACAACTCCTCCTCACTCCTCCCCGTTTACCACAATGACCATGTTCAAGGGGGAAATCATGGCGGATTTACAGACTCCCCCTCCCCAGCTCTGACGAAGCATGTTCCTAATAACCTTAAAGGGATATTTCGGGATTTTTGACATAGGGCCTCATTTCCTAGTTATCCAGTGTTGTTGATTTTTGGAGACATTTTTTTCTTAAATTCATGCAGTTCTTATATTTGAATAGTCTAGTGGCGCTAGGCTAGGGCAAGGCTAAAGCATTTCTATGGTAACAGCTAGCCTGCATTAAAAACAGTCTGACCCACTCCACAGTACACCTGAGGTAAATCACTTATAACACCAGACTAACAATATGAATGTCTGTGTTAATAGAATAATCTTTGAAATATAACTGACCTTGTATCACATGAATTACCGCATTTTGAGGGACTATTTTCTCGCAGATCACTCCGCCGCTGCGTTAGCTTACAGCCACGAAGCTGATGCTGCTCAAATATAAGTTATTTTAAATGCAAAACGGTTAAAATTATTCTATCGACACATGCATTTATATGGTTAGTCTGGCGTTATAAGTGATTTACCTCAGGTGCACTGTGGTGTGGGTCAGACTGTTTTTAATGCAGGCTAACTGTTACCGTAGAAATGCAGCACATCCACGTCATCTGTGTAGAAAATATCATGATCCATCCGTTGTAGCTGCTCTACGTTCTTCGGAGCAGGTCCGGCCACCTGAATCACAGCTTCATCTACCAAATGACAGGGAGCTGAACTCTCTCCCTTCAGTGGCCACGCAACCTCATCCTCAATGTCCATTAACCTGCTCCCATTTATGTAGTCTTATCTTTTGCGCCAAGGGATCGTGAGACTAGCAAATTTTCAATATTCTCTACTCGTAGGAGAAAGTTGAGTTTGACTTTTGAAGTATAATTTAGGTATCAGGAATGAGTGACTTTTTAGATGGGTATACAGAGTCATATTTTAGATTTTACAGGAAACTATGGACAAAAAACAAAGCTTCGATCCTACATGGCTGGACGGTGTCTTTCTGTGTGGCGTTTGCATGTTCTCACTGTAGGTTTCCTCCTGCTGCTTCAGTTTCCCTATATGTATGATAGGTTCCCCTCTGGAACCTGGACACCACTGAAAAAGAGAATTGTTATCTCTATCTGGGAAATGAAGTTCAAATAGAGAAACAAATAAAAAACAATAGATGAAGAAACTTAACCTGAACTTTACCTCCATCAAATAAAATCATAAGGCAGAGGTGGGCAATTAATTCTCATAAGGGGCCACATAAGAAGCCTGAATTGAGTCGGAGGGCCGCACCAACAATAACTCAAACTTATTCTACAACTTTATCCTATTGTACATTACACTAAATTGTGTATTTTGTATATTTTATATCTGATACTGGTATTTAGTAGGACTATTATTTTCTGTAAATATTTAGCCATATCAAGCCAAGGACGCTCATGTGTGTGCATCGTTATTCAGGTTATTCAACTTCTTATACTCATTAACTTCTACCAGTTTGTGGGAAGTGAAGCGATAGCAGGGGTCTCCAAGTAAATTTCCCGGGGGGCCAAAAGGGGAGTGTATTGCCGGAGTCCATAAACAAAAGCTCCAAAATAAAAATATGTATTGATTGGGAAAATACTATTGAGGAAACTTTTTTCAATAAATGAATAATAATGAGCCTGACAGGACTGTAACTAATGTGTTGTTTATCCTGATCGCTTATCATGTCAGTGCCCTTTGCTGGACACGTATGGAATTATTTCCTTTTATTTTTATTTAAGCAGCCCCCTAGTGGCTGGGGTAAGCATTCTGGTAAAAATCTTAACTCCGCAAAGTAATGGGCTAGAGACTTTTTTTTGGACATAATTTATGCCCTACAAGTTGTGGGCCGGATTGAGTCATCTCGCGGGCCGGATGTGGCCCACGGGCCGTAATTTGCCCAGGTCTGTCATAAGGGGATTAAATGCAAACTCTACCATGCCTCCTGCTGGCGGGAGGAAGCATAGGCCTTTAGGTTTGTTGTATATTCTTGTTGATGGACATGACTGTACCCCCTCCTCCTTGTTAAGAGCGTTCCATATGACGTAGGCCAGCTGTTATGATGTCCAGCTGTTCTCTTCGGTGCATTTTGATATTTGCATGCTGATATCGCAATTATAACTTGCAGGTGAACAACTGGTTATAGTCAAGCTGTTTGTAAGTTTAATATCACGTTTTGGACGGGACATCCCAGTATCAAACCATCTGCCTCTTGAAATTCAGTTGTTATAAGTTATGACTATATTTCTAACCTTTTAATCCCCGCCTTAACCGAGTGCATTTTCTCCAGTTCGGCTTTACCCAAATCTAGGGTAGGCCAGTGTAAACGCCTCATTTGAAAGCTAAGACCTACAAAACTACTTTTTTTTTTTTTGGTCACATTTTTGTGGCTCGATCACAGTTACATTACACTAAAAAAAAACAAAATATGTCCAAAACGCTTGAAAAAAAAATCATTAAAAACGTGTACTGTATATAATAAAAAGCATTAAAATTTAAATGTGGCAAAAATGCTCCAAAAAAGCAATGAAAACATGACAAAAACGTGACAAAAATGTGGGGGAAAACAACAACAAAAATCCAACAAAACCCAGGAAGAAGCTAAGATGAGTTATGTAGGTCTTAGCTTTCAAATGAGGCTTTACACTGGCCTAAAGGCTGTCACCTCTCCAGTCGAGAAGCTTTTACATTTGGGTAAAACTGGAGAAAATCTACTCGGTTACGGTTAAGGTTAGAGCCGATAACCTCAATGAAAAGTAGCGAGAGGCACATGTCCCACTGAGGGACATGCCTGAACCGGGACAGGCACACTGTATAGTATCCGATCCCCCTCTTCGGGAGCCAACACAATTACGCCCAACCCGCACACAACTGTACAGGTCCATCTCTCCTCCTGCCCTGTCCTGTCCCGTCCTGTCCGGCGCACCTTTTGCCGCACCTCCCCTCCTCATCCCCCTCCTCACCCCTCACGCACGCAGCGAGCACGGGGGAAGTCAGTCCGAGAGTACTGCTGCTGCCGCTGCTGCTGCTGCTCCTGCGCTGCTGCTGCTGCTGCTGCTCGTGGAGGGGCTGGACAGTTAACGGGACACATCACGAGGGAACCACCCCGCTCTGGCTGTGCGTGAGTGAGTGAGTGAGCGAGGGTGAGCTCAAGGAGATCGCTGCATGCTCGCTCGCTGCTACAACTCCCGCTGCCGTATAGCCTCGCCGTGTCCACTGCGCTTGAAGGGAACGGAGATGCTGACACCAAGACGCGCTGCACTTCTTCTTCTTCTTCTTCTCTTCCACACTCCTCAAGTCCCCTGCCCATTACGCACGCCAGAGCTTCCGTCTGAGACCCCACTTGCTCGGATTTTCTCCCGCTTTTCGCTGGATGCTGCCGGGATGATGTCGCGTACTCCTGTCTCTCCGCTCGTCCCGCTCTACTTGGGTAAGTTCAGATGTCTTTTTTGTGTGTGTGCCGTGGTTCCCGGGGCTCTTTCGCGCTGACGCTGCTGGATTTTCTTGGAGAGATGGTGTGTGGTGGCGGTGAATGCAACAAAGCTGCTTGGTTTTTGACGCACGGGCTGTATAGATGTAACGCGAGGACACTTGTGAAGTTACAGTAAAAGCTCCATTGGAAATAACTTGACTTTACGCATGTCGGGAGCGTACACAAAAAGAAGAGGGAAAAAGCTGCGTTGTAGAAAGTTCGCAGAGGCGTTTTTACCCCGGGGCTTTACCTTTCCGGACCAACACACTGTATCTACAGCGATCGCCGGCTTAGCTGATTGAGCAATTTGGAAAGTCATTAGCATCACTTTGCATGCTTCTCAGGTCTTCCTCATGCTTGGTAAAGGGGAAAGGTTAAAAGGCTTACTAAGGACTAAAACCTATAGAAGGATAAATAAATTATAATACATCATCCAGCAAGGCTACAAGATGGACTGTAAAGTACAAATGTTTGCAAAAGTTTCTCTAATGTTGTAATAGCCCTACAGCACTCACCCTTTCACTGCCTTAGAAAATAAATAAAAGATAGATAATCGACTGAAATCAATTTGCCAGCTATACTTCTTAAGCTTCTTAGTTTAGAAGAGCATGGCAGACTAGAACTTAGAAGCACTTTGAAGCCAAAAAGGGGTATAATTTAAAGCAACACTGCGGAACATCCTTGGTTCTACAGTATGTGCTACGTCACAAGAGCAAACTGGTATAAAGCTAAAAAACACAAACAACACCGCCAACAGAACTATTTTCTGCAATTATTACCATAATAAAACACTTTGTAGTGCGTTCACGTGGACTGTAGAGCTCGTTTTCCCGAGATGTGACATCATTGCCCCCAGTTGGTTTGTGTTGTGCTTTTTATGTGGGAAAGTGGGGATTTTGGTATTTTATCACTGATTAGCGCTTAGCTCAGCTCAGCGTATGATTAGCGCTTAGCGTCTCAAAAGCTACACGGTAGTTTGTGAGTTTTAAAAAATATATCACGTAAATATACTTCTTCCTAGCATTGATGCATTTCACTCGCAATTTTGTGACTCCGAGGATGACAACAGCTCACAGTGAACTCAAAAAAGTAGCAGTGTTTAGCTAAAAAGGTCACATTCGACGATAAAAGAACAAATCAGCTGCGGAAGTCGGGAAGCTCGTCGTCTTGACCCGAGTTCCCCAGTCGTTTTCCTCAGTTCCGGTGGACCACATGAACGCGGCATTAATTTAGCTAAAACTCATGCTAGGCTACCTGTCGTCCGAGCAACGTAAGAAACATCACCATGGAGACAAGCTGGAGACGTCCCTCTCCTGGTAACTTTTACGACAAAGTAAAGATGCCTGTTTTTGGAGGCATTTTTCAATCATAAAACACTTATATTATATTCATTGTGCATGAGTAAAATGTTACACAGTCTGACTTTTAATCTGGAAAAAGATGCTAATTACCTGCCATTGCATTGTTGTTGCACTGGGCTTCTTAGGATTATTTAATTAAGCCAAATGTACAAACTTTCAAGCTTGTGATATATGGGCCTTTGTCCTGATTTTTCAATGAAGATTTTTGCTGTGTGTGTAAAGTGCTGCCATAAGATCGCCTTGTCACCGTCGTCTCCGTAAAACCTGAATGCTTTTGATGACTTGTCTAAACTTTGCGTCGGTCTTTCATCATGTCTTTCCTGAAGTGCCTGCCAAAAAAAAAGGTTAAATATTTCTGGTTGAATTGTCAAGTTATGTTGCGCAGCTGTTGAGTATTTAATTAGTCTGAAGAAATATGACAGCGCTCCATATTGCATTTTGTTCTCACCATGGCAACGCCGCCGGGGATCTTTCTGGTAAATTATCAAATCTTTATTGGCTCTTATTGAATACTACTGGGCTTTTTATAGAAAGTTGTAATTTTGGCCGCACATCAGATTTTAATCAAAAGTGTAGCTTTAGTGGTTGCAAGATTGAAATGGTTAAAAAGGAATTAAATGCAAAATTGATTTTTTTGTTTAGCTTTTATTTATATCCCTTCATCAGAAACGTACCTGCAGTGGTATTTCACTTTATTCACTCAGCCTCCGAGTCATCCCGTTTGTATTTCTTAGACTGTGTTGTGTCGTGAAGGAACATTAGGCAAGTTTGTATGAGCACAATTCATACAAAGTTGCTTCACAGTTACATAAAACTACAAAAAGGCAGATCAAATCAATCCATAAAACATGAATTGTCAATAATCATTTATTAAAGTACATTAAAAACGAACCAGTGCAGATAAAAACAAACAAACGTTGCTCATCTGGCATGTTTTTGTCGCTCGTTTGTCGCTTCTTTGTTGTGTTTTTTGTACACTTTTTTGTTGTATTTTTGTCTCTTTTTTTAATTTTGATATTGTTGCTTTACCTGCACCTTTTTGTTGCACTTTAATCGGGTCTTTTGTCACTTTTTTCTCATTTATGACGCTATTTTTGACGCTCTTTTCAAGTAGCGTTTAGATTTTGGGTAACACCAAACTGGAAAAATGTGCTCGGTTCAGGTGGGGGTTAAGAGGTTAAAGCATCATCCATCACGGGACTCGTTCTGAGCACTAAAAGTGAGTTCATCTCGGCGCCAACGATTTGCTCACGTACCATTATAGCCGAAAATGAAAGGTTGTTTTGACTCTTCATTCACATGTCATCCCAGCTGCTTCCTGTAATGTCGCATGTGAAATATCACTGCAGAGCTAGCCAGAATAATGTTTATATGCCACAACCACTGTTTGTGTGATATTCAGTTTAACCTCTTAACCCCCACCTGAACCGAGCACGTTTTCTCCAGTTCGACTTTAATCAAATCTAAAAGCTTCTTGAAAAAATAGCGGGGGGGAAAAAAAGATGAAAAAATTACGAAAATGTGATGAAAAAAATGACAAAAATGTGATGAAAAATAAAAGAAAATGTGATGAAAAAATGGCAAAAATGTGATGAAAATATTGCGAAAATGTGATGAAAAAAATGTGATGAAAAAACGGCTAAAATGTGATGAAAATATTGCGAAAATGTGATGAAAAAATGACAAAATGTAATGAAAAATAAAAGAAAATGTGATGAAAAATAAAAGAAAATGTGATGAAAAAATGGCAAAAATGTGATGAAAACATGAAAAAAATATGAAAAAATGACGAAAATGTGATGAAAATATTGCGAAAATGTGATGAAAAAGGACAAAAATGTGATGAAAAAAGGACAAAATGTAATGAAAAATAAAAGAAAATGTGATGAAAAAATGGCAAACATGTGATGAAAAAATGGCAAAATGTGATGAAAACATGAAAAAAAATGACGAAAATGTGATGAAAATATTGCGAAAATGTGATGAAAAAAGGACAAAAATGTGATGAAAAATATGTTATCAGATTTTCTCAGTTTTTTCATCACATCACATAATGTGATGAAAAAGTGATGAAAATGTGATGGCAACAATGCTAGGAAAAAGAACCTTCTAGATTAGTTCTGTAGGTCTTAGGTTTCAAATGAGGCGTTACTCTGACCTTCAGTCGAGAAGCTTTTAGATTTGAGTAAAACTGAACCGGAGAAAATGCACTCGGTTAAGGCGGGGGTTAAGAGGTTAAAGCAGAACAATATCCTGCATGTAATTGTTGTATTAGTTCAGACGCTCATATTTTTCTCAAATGTAATTGCTCCTGAACATGTTTAAATTCAAAACGCTTGTCACATTCAGGTCTTATTTTCAAAAACCGTGCAGCTCTAAATGCATTTCACTGAGCAACCTATACAAATTGCCTGCGTGAGTATCAGTGGGCGCTTTTTGTGTGTGTGTTTTGTAGTATTTCTATTTGCAGCTTTACTACTGACATTGGATTGTAAGCCATAAAAAAAAAAAGTGCTCTAGCTCAAAAATAGCTTACCCAAAGGCAACGTTTCACTCCAAGGGCACATCTTTCGCTCCTATTCACAAGAAGGTGACGCATTTGTTAAACCGCACAGATGTTGTGTGCGTCTCCGTAATACAGGCAGGGCTGCGTTTAAGCAACACGTTCAAAGCCACTCACAGTACCCTGAGCTTATGTGTCCCTTACGGAATTTAATGGACAGTGTCTTTCAGCTCCAGAGCCCTTCCTTCTTTTCCCACCCCCCTTGTCCGGTGTGTGGCATTGACGCATAACCCAGAGGTGCTCCGTCAGCAATGTAGGATCCGAGCGTCCTGGCCTGAACTTCTTACTAGTGTTACAAGCAGAAAACATGCGACAACAATGCACGGCAGGGATATATGTATCTAGTTCAAAAGGAATGAATTTGGCTTTGACTTTTGACTAGATTTTGTTTCTTAAAGCAGTACTAAGTAACTCTTGCCCCTAGAGGCCATAAGCGCAACTGCAGGTGTCGTAGCAAGTTACGATTTTTTAACTTATTAAATGTCTTGGAGAGTACATACTACGCTGACAGAAAAGGTGAAGGGACAGAGGGATATTGTACATCCAGTTATACAATGGGAATACAACTTGGCTGTAAATACTGTTTAAGTGGCGCTAGCCCACAGTTAGCTTTGCCCGTTAACCTGTTAGCTTCTTCTCCGTGATTACATTAGTGTGTATTGGTGACTCCGACCCGGTGGCAGTCAAGTTGCAAGCATGGTTTTCTGGCCAGAGACACCAGGGGGAGATGAAAGACCCCCCAATCATCCCATTAACACTTGTATTACCCCCAGAGGGACTACGGAAAGGATTTATTAAGGTAAACACGTTACTTAGTACTGCTTTAATGGGACTTCTATCATTTGATTGTGGTGAAGATACTTGTGAGTGAACGGACTTCACTAAAGCAAAACATTGTCAATGTTGTCGGCTCTTGTGAATGGATTTTTAACATGAACGTGAGTTGTGTGGCCCCTTTTCATTAACTGAGGCACCAACACTTGAATTATCAGATTTTGAGAGTGTTTTGACTATGTTTTTATGCCAATGGAACGAGTATGATTTTTCTTCCCTTTGACTTTCTTTTGTCTCATTTAAGTGCACACGTGAATTGCTCTTATTTTCAGTGTGAAATAAAATGCGGAACCTTAATAACGTTCATTGTGTCTACTTGTGTTGCTAGTATAACTTTCGCACCTGGAAAGGTAAAGATTTCAACATCAAGATCCTGACCAAATGAACCTTGAGTTAAAGAGTACCTAAACGTGCGTGCCAAAGCCTTTCCCTACCAAACAAACAAAAGTCAAAATTGCCGCAAAAGAGGCGGTCTCTGAGGTTTGGGGGTGACATGCGGGGGGTGAGTGACGATGTGTGGAGCTGGTGCGGCTTATGACGCTCTGTGGAGGCCGTGGACACGTCTCCAGTCAATCAGGAAATTCTAATTTAGTAGCAGAGTTTACCCTGAAGGGGGCGCAACCCATTCGTTTTCAGGCCAAAGTTAGGATTTTACACGTTTGCGCTATAATGTCAGAATAATGTCCGGGACCAGTGGACAACACTATGAGACACCCATTGAGACAGTTTATCAGTAAAAAAACTTGATTTGTTGTTTAGTTGCTCTTTAAGTTACACTAGAAAAAGCTTGTTTTATTGGCAATCTTATTTGAAAAGTCATCATATATTAATCCTTAAGTCTTAATTTGAGCACATTTTACGCCGATTATCTAAAATGAGATGGGCTTTTTTCCCCATGTACAGTATTTGTAAAGTGAAAGTACAAATGTGTTCTACTCATAGACTGTACAAATAATAGACAACTCCTCCTCACTCCTCCCCGTTTACCATAATGACCACGTTCGAGGGGGAAATCATGGCGGATTTACAGACTCCTCCTCCCCAGCTCTGACGAAGCATGTTCCTAAAAAGGGCATAAGGGCGGGATCTTCACTGTAGACTCGGCCCTTGCGTGACGTGTAGCTCGCGCAGCTCCAATGCTAACAGTCCAACCCTCATTAAGTACGAGATTTCTACGATAACCAGCCCGGTGCCTCTGATTGTGTTTAACCCAGCGTAATCACAGGAGGAATATCTAGCTCTAGACAGTTCCAAAAATTAGGCACCGGGCTTTAAAGTTGTTTATAATGTGTCTAAAGTGCAATGCATTCCAATGGGGGACTAGCGGCTATATGGCGGTACTACAGCAATGGCGGCCTCCAGTGGCGTCGTCGCAAAGCAGAGCAGCCAGTGGCCATTGGTTCTACTGTGCATGTGTTGTAGCATGTTGCGTTTTTTTTACCCATTAATTGTCTGTAACAGTTAATACTACACTGACAGAAAAGACAAGTCTCGCCTTAAATCTCCCCAAAAAGGTTTCAAACACATAGACCATAGTTTGGCTTTGGCATGTTACCCAGAGATTCCCCCTTGGCGGTGACAAATCGATGTGTTAGCATGAACATCTTACGGGTCTTACAAGCTGTTAACTTTGAACTAGAAAACGCACTCCCACTTCCAAGTGAAATGACGACGAGCTCTGTCAAAGGCACCTTTTTCTATATTTAACACTTGGCTCTCCCCGGGCCTTCATCTGATATGGCTCATTCTCGCTCAAGCACATGCACAGATGAAAAGAAAAAAGAAAAAAACACAACTTTCTGTTCTTGCATTTCTCTTTTGCTGCCACTTTCTCATCGAGGACACCGCGCCGGGGCAAAATGAATCCTGCATCAGCGCCTATCCCGTTCCACCCCCTCCGACCCACGTGATGTCTGGCAGATATTCGTTTCTCAGCTCCAAACGCGGAATCAATAAAACTTCGTGACCTTGCGTTCTTGATAGAAATTTAGGATGGATTCCCCTGCATTAATTATAAATGCTGTCGAAACTTGGATCTTTGGAGTTCAGGTTTTCCTCTTTTGTTTTTTGTAGTTTTCTTGGTGTTATTTGTTTGAAGTTTACAAGGCTGTCTAACCGCATCAAGTAACTAGACGCTGCAGTTCGTTGTTGTCGTGCTGGAATAGCTTGTGGTGATCAGAAATCTTGTTGTGATTCATGGTCGATTCTGAATTACACTACCCTACCTTCTCTTGTCATGAAAGATGAAAGCCTTGGACTACAATCAATTACTTAAAGAGGGGGTATTATGCTTTTTTCAATCACATAGCACCAGTCTATAGCATACTACAATGATGACGTAACCTTCTGTTGGTCTGTATATGCAGTAAATTAAAATAACTGCCTTGAATAAAATTGCTCTCTCAAAATGGCTGTACTGAACGTCTTGAAATAGGCCTCTGTCTCTTTAAGAAGCTTTCCGACACGCCCCCTTCAGCACACTGCTGTGGCATCTAAACAACACTACTGTGCGGGGAGGGGGCTCTGCTGAGCTGAGGAGCAGTGGTTGGTGGCTTGGCTGGTGACGAAAAGTCCAGAGGCGTCTCCAGGAGGTGGGGGCGTTCCTAGGAGGACTGAGGCATAGCTACACCTAAAATGGCTGCCGTCTAAGTTTTTACTGATTACTCAAAAATATGTGAATGAGCCAAGGCAACACTCCAGGCATGTGTTTAATGAGGGAATGACATAATAACATGATATAAAGCTTGAAAAAGTTGATTTTACATAATACCCCCCTTTAAAGGGCCCATTATCACCATCGTAAAAGGTTATATAGCCTTATCAAAAACAAACCCGGAGCGGAGTTTTGTTTCAGTGTTAGGAACCCTTCATATTTAGCTCAAACGTTTGCCCGCACTCCGATTTCCATTACACAGAGTAATCCATGAAGCTCCTACAGTAATAATAATGGCGGCTTACGTTTGCACTGCGCTTAACAAGCTTTCGTTGACCGGCTTCTCAAAGCTCTACTTTATCCTTCATCTATTTGGCAATCATTTCAAACACATCTTCATCACTAGCTTAGAAACCATTTCCTTTTGGATATGTAGGACCTCAGGAGGAGCTTTTTGGGACTGGAGTTGTCGCCATGCTGCAAAGAATATCCACTGGTGAAGATCCAAGGATTACTCAAAGGTGTGTGAGAGTCTCGAAACACAGCTCCACGTTTGCTTTTGATGAGATTTCAAACTTCCTCTTCTAAACAAAGGCGAAGGATTTGACCATCGACTTCAGGCGGGAGTCTATACGTACAGCCCAACCATTGTAAAAGGACAAGTCATTGATTCCATTTCTGGGCATATTTTTTACTCACTGCCAATGAATTTCCTCACAATACATTTTCTGCTGCTACTAAAAACATACATTAGTCAAATTCTGCTCCATCTGCGGCATATTTTTGTTCCAAGTCTCTATACTCTTTGCCTCTATAGCCTTGCTCTTGCGTATAGTCTAGCAGGTGTATCCTCCCTGGAAAATCGAACACTTTTTCCTCTGCGCCGGTGTGTGGCAATATTTCGTCATGCCTCTGCTCATGCTTGTTATTGACCTGCACAGCTCGCCAAAGTCTGTCTGAAGAAACAGCCTACAGTACCGTCCACACGCTGAGAACCACTGGGGCATGCTAATCAAAATGTAATGGTACTGTATACATAAAACAGGGATGGATAAAAGCGTAGCTACTGAATTGCTAGATAGAGCTTTGTCAGATTCCTCTAATCTTTACAGAGCCTAAGGAGCTCACTTTGAAAAATAATGATGGTTAATTTTGGAAATTTTTGTATTCTGTTTGATGACTCTTACTCTGTGGCTTATATTAGTGGTCGTGTACTGCATTTTCCAGCAAGGCTATTTTGTGAAGTATTCTTAAATTCTTCAAATACATTTTGTAACTTTAATGATTTTCCCTTTGCTCCCTATGGAATATCATGTTCAACTGGTCATTGGTTTAGTGACAGTGTAGAGCCAAGTGTAAAATCCAATTTCTTTTTAATTGTGTAAACCTCATGCTTGGTACTGCACTGCAGTTGTCCACTGCTCCTGACAGGCTGCACTGAGGCTCTGGTGGACAGACGGACCAAGTATAGTGGCATTAAACTGGATGAATGAGGAGATGTTTTACTTGGAGGACAATAACTTACAGGGCACTACAATTTCAGTTTAGTTCAGTGTATTTGTTTATTTGAGCAGTATACAATCTGCTCAAAAGGAGTGGGCTGAAGCAAAAGCTTGGGCGCCTACCCACAAACTCAATGCAATAAAACATTTCATTTCACAATAGCGCAAAAGGAACAGAACAATAACAAAGAAACAACAGCAAAAAAAAGAAAAAAAGATAATATGCACTGATCATTGTAGAAATGTCCAATTTCAAGATGGCATTTACAAATACATCTAGTATGAAGAGTATATGAATTACAACACAAAGATTTTTGGCAAAAAGCCTCAAGTTCCTGTAAATTCCTGGGCTGTGTTTGCGTAAACTGCATGTTTGAGCTCTCCCCAGAGTGGCTCAATGATATTGAGGTCGGGTGACAGAGATGGCCACTCCAGAACCTTCACTTTATTCTGCTGTAGCCACTGATCAGCCTGGAAGCTGCCCATGGGTCGCACTTGGACGTTCCAACATGACAACGATCCAAAGCACAAGAACCATGTCGACCGCTCATTGGCTACAGCAGAATAAAGCGATTTTAACAGACTTAGGTAGTGTTTCCATACTTTTTCAGGAGATACGTAAATGTCGAAAGCAATGTTTGATGGGGAAGACTCGCGACGTGACCCACTGAAAAGATTTCCGTGACCCACCTTTGTGTCCCGACCCACCATTGAGAAACACTGATTCAGAGAACCGATGTGTTTCTGTTTTGCTTCCCAGCCAAGTGAAAGAAGCTTGTTGGAAGAAGAGGGTGCAATCGATTTAGAACAAAATAGCCAATTTTTAGCGACTGTTAAAGAGGGGGTATTATGCTTTTTTCAATCACATAGCACCAGTCTATAGCATACTACAATGATGACGTAACCTTCTGTTGGTCTGTATATGCAGTAAATTAAAATAACTGCCTTGAATAAAATTGCTCTCTCAAAATGGCTGTACTGAGCGTCTTGAAATAGGCCTCTGTCTCTTTAAGAAGCTTTCCGACACGCCCCCTTCAGCACACTGCTGTGGCATCTAAACAACACTACTGTGCGGGGAGGGGGCTCTGCTGAGCTGAGGAGCAGTGGTTGGTGGCTTGGCTGGTGACGAAAGGTCCAGAGGCGTCTCCAGGAGGTGGGGGCGTTCCTAGGAGGACTGAGCCATAGCTACACCTAAAATGGCTGCCGTCTAAGTTTTTACTGATTACTCAAAAATATGTGAATGAGCCAAGGCAACACTCCAGGCATGTGTTTAATGAGGGAATGACATAATAACATGATATAAAGCTTGAAAAAGTCGATTTTACATAATACCCCCCCTTTAATACTTATATTTTCGGGTACATTGGAGGACCGTATGTTGCATGAAATTAATATGACTTTGCATATTCTACCAGCCATGTCAGTGGTTCTCAAATGTGCTGAGTTGCCATTTTGATTGGAAAGAGTACCTTGCAACCCCTACAACAGACAAAAACGATGCATGTTTACTTGACCTAGCTACCCATAGGTTCGTAACCAGCATGCTTGGAAAGTTGCTTTTACGACAGACCGGACCGTGACTTCACAATTAGCCCAGTCGTGTCCACATAGTCATTCTCTTTCATTAGCCGCATTACGAGAGCGAGTTCAACAGGCCATGGCAAAAAAAAAAAAAAAAAGGGAGAAAATAAAGCATGCTCTACCTCATGGCACTGCCCCTTCATCCTTCCACCGCTGTAAACTTCTCCCACAAATTAACCCCAGCTGAATAAATCGCGCTGGGCCACAATTATTTTTTCTTCTTAATGTAAACAGCTCCTTCTCCGAGCGCGCTGGCCCAGAAAGCTTTGAAACTAATGAAGCAACAACACATTTTTGGGTGGTCTGCAGTCTGGTATAGTGCTGACTTGCGCTAATTCACCTCGCCACATAGGTATAAAGACTTCCAAGACATGCTGAGTGGAATGCGATTATCTCCCAACAAACTGCCCGCTCTCCTGACCTTGGAAAACAAAGGTATTTCTTTTCAGCTCCCGAGAAAGATTTCATACAATTAAAAACGCCTCGTACGCACAGACATAGTTCATTCTTGATACATAATGAAAGTGAATGCATTTCCTAATTGCCTGACTGAATGACGAACATAGGAATCGTGCGCTCGGGGATTAAAAAGGAATGAGGCTTTTGTGTCCAGTGGGTCATGCATAAACTCTTTCGATATACTTAAACCGCCTTCATGATATGTTGTGTTGCAGACCTGACACATAGTAAATATATATTTTGAGAAGCGCTGGATGGTTTTGAACAAAAAGTGGAACATAAACTTACTGATGATATGGAATATTTTTAAGGTTTGCAATAATTGTGTGATCAAGGTTTGCTTAAAAGTGCATCAGCTGCTGAGGAAATAACTTACTTTGTCCATTATGCAGTGAAGTTTGGATGAGAGGTGCCGTGGTTGGTGGGGCCGATGGCAAAGATTTACATAATACATGTGCTACATAATACTTAATTATTGTTAACCTGTGACATTGCAAACTGGTTCGTTGCAAGCTATAGCTCACTTCGAAGAACTCTGTATAGGCAAGGCAAGTTTATTTGTAGAGCACAATTCATACACAAGGCAATTTGAAGTGCTTCACAGTTGCATAAAATTACAAGAAAGAAGATAAAATCAATAGAACATCAACATAAAAGTTAATCAATTACAGTAAAAGGCAAGAGTTGTTATATGCACGGGAAAAAGAACAGTTTTCAGCCTGGATTTGAACATTGTCAGAGTTGAGGCCTGTCTCACATCCTCATGAAAACTGTTCCAGATTTTAGCTGCCTGAAACTGAAACGCAGCCTCACCGTGTTTAGTCCTGATTCTGGGAACCACCAGGAGTTCTGAAGTTCTCAGGACCCAAGATGGTTCATACGGCTCTAACATTTCAGAGATGTACTTTGGTGCTAAACCATGAAAAGACTTGTACACAAGCAGAGCTGTTTTAAATTCTATTCTCTGAGTGACAGGAAGCCAGTGCAGAGACCGGAGCACTGGACTAATATGGTCGTATTTCCTGGTTCTAGTCAGGACTCTAACAGCTGGTTTAGAAAGGCCAGTGAGCAGCCGTTACAGTAGTCTAACCTGCTGGAGACAAATGCATGGATGAGTCTCTCTAAGTCTGGTTTTGACACTATTCCTCTGATCTTAGCAATGTTTTTCAGATGGTAAAAAGTTGATGATGTTATTGCTTTGATGTGGCTGTTTAAGTTCAGGTCTGAGTCCATGATTACTCCTAGATTTCTAACCTGTTTTTTTGGTTTCAGAGCCAGAGACTCAAGGTGACTGATAACACTTTGTCTTTGTGTCTGTGGGCCAAAAACAAAGAGCACATCGTGATCACCATGACCCAAAGCTGATATGAGACAAGGTGCTAGAACACTTGGTAAGCTAATACTTAGGGGGCTTGTTTGTTAAAGAAGGTGCTATATAGCCAGTGCAAGCTGAATAATAAAATAAGCTTGTGGCCGTCTTGCACCTGATTTCACATTTGAAACCATTACAGTATTAGAGCCACAAATCTGTTATGTAAATGAGACAATGCTTCATGAGTAAAATGAATTTTGTGAGAAGCTGACAAAGCAAAAGGAGGTTTAATAAAGATCAATCTCAATCATCCAGGTAATACACGCTGAACATGTTTGCTCCTTTGAAGAAGTTAATGTTGCGCATCTAAGTGAAGAAATGTCCAGTTTAATAGATTTAGTTGATTCTGCACAACAGGGAGGGTCGCTATAGTAATAGAAAAACATGCACTTCACTTTGGCACAATCTACTGTGACTTAGAATGGAATGCCATTTTTAACAAAGTGTTTTTTTGTGCGTGTGTGTGTTTTGCTAAAATCTGAAATTCTTCTCTCAAGTCGTGTTGGCCACTACCATCATGTTTGTATTACAGTAAGATCCAATTTCCTCTCTGCGAACCTAATTGTTCTTCCAGCACCCACTGCACACCATTAAAACGCTTTTCATACTCTCACACATTCTCCGTTCTTTGATGAAAATGAATAGATTCCCTAATTGTCAGCGACGTCCTGAATGAGTAACATAAGAATGGTGCCCAGTGGGATGAAAATGGAACGAGGCTTTATCGCCCGCCGCACACTCTCCCCACGCCTCTCTCCTTCACCCCCTTTTTTTTAACACAAATCTATTTTTAGCCTACTTTTGTTGTGACCTTTCGCTGCTCATTTTTCCGTTGCCTCCCGTCCCGTGCACCGCAGAGAGCTATCCTTAAAGATCAGCGGGAGTGTGTACCTCGCCGTGTCACCCTGACATGCACTCGTATCGTTTCCCGGTGTGAGCCTCATCGGGGCGATCGCACACAAAACACTGAGCTAAAGTCGCTGTGTTTGTACACTGGCTTACGCTAATTTTTGGAGATTTTTACAGTGTTATAACTTTCCAACTAACCGCACGTTTGAAGTGTGGTTCTGTTTCACCTGTTCATGTGTGAGTGATACTGCATTAAGTCCTTTTGCCCTCTGCCGCTCTCTAAATGTGTTCCTACTTTGATACGCAGTGTGTCAGATTGCTGTGATCCATGACGCTCCACTTTTACCACATTTGTGGCAAAGTCCCGGGAAATGAGGCCTTTCTGTGGAGTTTGCCTGTTCTTCCCATGTCTGCATATAGGACAAAGGAAGGATACACAAGGGTAAGGTATTAGATTGATACACATTTGATTCTTAGGGTCATTCTTGGGTTGTACACATGGATCTATTAATAATAATCAGTTGTACATGACAAATAAGAATTAAAACATGGAAAATTATGATAGTAACAAGTAACAGTAAAGAAACAATAATAATCGAGGTCGAGGTAAAGGTAAACTGAATAGGGTAGTGAACATGAGGAAGGCTAAACATTAAAGATTGACATCAAACAGACAATTATGATTAGGAAGAAGAAACAAACAAGAAACAACAATAAAAACAAACAAACAAACAATTAATTAAATAAATAAATGGATAAATATAAAATTGAAAAATAAGAAAACATAATATAGTCGTAATAATAACAGTCATAATAGTATCATTCGCTTGTAATATAATTCTAATATACATATTTATACAATTTCATAATATAATTCCATAATATAAATTCATAGAGTCAGGGATTCTGAGGTAAGAAATAGAATTGTTATACCCATACCTACAGTATCTACATATAATTACAAATTATATACAAACACCCATAGTTATCACAAACACTGTATCTGTTTTTATTATATTATCATTATATATTATGCTTTACGATATTATGTATGATATATAATAGCCCCCCCCCCCCCTTTATTTTGTTTAGAGAAAGTAGCATCATACAGTTGTAGATTAAGTTCTGAGCACCCCCATCTGCACCGGTTTCCTTGTGTGACCACATTTTTTAGTTTTGGCCAAAACTCGTTTCTAGCTCTACCAATCCCTCCTGCACATCCGAATTGTTGAAGCAAATTAATTATATGCACGTTTCACACCCGTGTACAGCTTTGAGTGGTGGTAAAGTGAAGCCGGGTGGACCATCCGTAAAATAGATGGCACTAATTTAGATCCTGCTTCTATCTTCCATCAATAAACATTTAGGTGAAGACAATTTAACAAGGTCTTTTGTTTTTGCTGTGTTCACAATGTACTTTGTGATGGCAAAAAATATCTTTGACACTACAACAACGTAAAGACAGGTACCTCAGCTTTAAGTGCTTTAATTATCATTACAAATGTTCAACAAAATTGCGTAGCTCAGATGGAGGGTTTGCGTTTCATTTTATTCAGCTGTATCGTTTATTTGAGCAGTCCATGTAGAAATGAGAGTGAAGAAGGCAGGGATCATAGACACGTCAAATAAATGACACAGAAAAGCTCAAAAGGAGTAAGCTGAAGTGTAAACGTCCTGAGCCGCTGCGACTATAGCCCTCTTGAGTTAACACACATTTTGCATCGTGTATGGTGCAGCTCTACTCTGTGTACTTTGGAGCGCATTGTCCATACTTTGAGTGCGTTCTATACATTCTGCCAGATCACTGACTTGACGGAAACTCCAAACAGCTTAAGTAAGGCCCTTTGTTTGAATTTGTCTACTTGCACTTCGTCTCTATTTTTAGCTTTAGACAACCGTGGGCTACACCTACAAGATCTTTCAAATTACAAAGATGACACAAGTCCCCTGTGCCAGAGGTTGTGAGACGACATCTTGCATCCCCGGTCGCCTGCCTCCTCTTTTCCCTGCTCATAGGCAATGTTGACGGGCGCAGGGTAGGTATATGTTGCTGCAGATTGGCCGGATGAGCTCGCGGGACAGCATTGTGCCTTTGCGATACACATGCCAGCTCTTCTTTGAATCAGCCGAGGTTCATGTTAGGCTAGAGCGCGCGCTGGCAACCCCCGCGCAGGTACCCATCACGGCACACTCTCCTCACTGTCACTACGGGGCCTGTGCGACTGATAGACTGAAGGGAAACAAGACACAAAACAACGCCGAAGGCAGACTTCAAGCTGGCGTATTTACACTAAGCCCTGCAGAGATGACTTTAGTTGTGGGATGTTTTGTTTTTTTGCTTTTGTTGCATCTAAAACAAAGGTGTCAGTATGCGAAGTTGTGCCACCACATGCAATAAAGTAAGTAAGTAGTGACAGAAGACAATTCAAAATGGATGACAGGGACAATCGTGTTACAGACAGGTCACCACTTGGATTTAACGAACTGTTCTGATCTGGGGTTGCTGCAGTTGATAAGGTCCATAGACTGTAAAATTAAGAATGGACTGAGGGTGCATGGCTTGCTCCATAGCGTGTACTGTAGTGCGGGTTAGCTGGAACATGTTCATGCTAACAATTTGACAGGGTTTTTGGAGCCAGCTCTATTATTTAGAGTAGGGTGAAATTTTAAATTCAAAAACAGTGAAAGGATAATATTAGGACGATGTTGCGCATGTTAAGGCAATCACTAGCACGTATGGATGACAACCCTGTGATCAATAATGAATTTAAGTAGGGGCAAAAAGGTTTAATGGAAAGTCCATAGGAACCAGCCGTAATTTCCTTACGGTTTCAGGAAGAAGAAGGCCTCAATAAGTCCATTTTTAGTTTTACAGTCAATGGTCAGGTCTCGCGTTCAGCAGTATTATGTGCCCAAAGAATGAGATCAGCTGACTACCTGGACATCAATGGATTTCTTCTTCCCTGATGGCACGGGCATATCCCAAAATGACAATGCCAGGACTCATCGGGCTCACATTGTGAAGAGTCGTCCAGGGAGCAGGGTCACCACAAAGTCCAGATCGTAGACCCATTGAAACTCTTTGGAATGTGCTGGAGAAGACTTTGCACAGTGCTCACACTCTCCTATCATCAATACAAGAAAGATCTGGGTGAGAAATTAATGCAACACGGAATCTTTTGACGTCGCAGAAGCTCATTAAAACAATATGACAGCAAATGTGTGCTATAATCAAAGCAAAAGGCGATCCAATGATATATTATAACGTGTGAGCTTTTATTCTTGGACACTTTTTTAGTAGGCATTTTAAACATGTTCTGGATCTTTAAAGCAGTACTAAGTAACTCTTGCCCCTAGAGGCCATAAGCGCAACCGCAGGTGTCTTAGCAAGTTACGATTTTTTAACTTATTAAATGTCTTGGAGAGTAAATACTACGCTGACAGAAAAGGTGAAGGGAGAATAGGGTGTTGTACATCCAATTATACAATGTGAATATTTTTTTTCACTCAAACTTGGCTGTAAATACTGTTTAAAGTGGCGCTAGCCCGCAGTTAGCGTTGCCCGTTAGCCTGTTAGCTTCTTCTCCGTGATTCTATTAGTGTGTATTGGTGGCTCCGCCCCGGTGGCAGTCAAGTTGCAAGCATGGTTTTCTGGCCAGAGACACCAGGGGGAGATGAAAGACCCTCCAATCATCCCATTAACACTTGTATTACCCCCACAGGGACTACGGAAAGGATTTATTAAGGTAAACACGTTACTTAGTACTGCTTTAAAATACATATTAACTGCTAAACTAATACAAGAATCACATGCATGCTTTCATGTTTGTAGAGGTCTAAACTACAGGGTTTTATATACACAATTATGGACGTCCCTGCTGCATTTGTGATTTGGTAATTGTATTGTATGCAAATAGTCCCGCCTCAAGACAGATTGCAGATCATTTCTCGCTTCCCGTCTTGCCAAAAATATTTCATTGAGCGGGAGAAACGTAGTTATGCGCCAACCATCAACGATTCTGCAAAGTTGCCCAGAGTAGCCCGGGCTTCTAACTGTGTACACGTTATGATCAAAACATTTCTATTCATTTATTTCTGTGGCTGAAAGGGCCATGTCTTCCTTTTTACCTTTGCTGACATACAACAGACTGTCTCTCTTCAAACACGAGCTAGATTAGATGCTTCGCTGTCTCCAACTCACAGGAACACTTTTGCGTCCCAGTCAGAGCTCATCCAAGCGTTGTCATTGTATTGTCTGAGGAGCTGTAACAGAATTAGCCGCGTGGATCCGTGTGACAAGCCGGCGCGCGACGAGACTCTCTTCCTGTTGTGCGTCCGCCGCAGCAAACGGGGGGGGGTTTAATTAGCGCGACACGGCTCAGCAGGGGGAACGCCTTGAACGGGCCGACGGAAATGAGCGTGACACCGCCTCGCCCCCTTTTCTCGTGATACACCCTCCCTGATCCCCTCTCTCTTCTGAACGTTCTCTTCTGCCTGTCCGGGCCGTCAATCTATAGCCAGGCAGATGGCCCACCACTGCAACACCGGATGGCGATCAATGTGGAAAGGATGGGGAAACTGTTCTCGAAGTTTAGCTTCTTCTTCCCAGAGTGGAATTGGGTGAATCGCAAGGGTTTGGTCTGGGATGAAACAGGCAGAATGTGCAGAGTGGGGCTGCATGATTTTGGGGGAAAACATTTCATAGCAATTTTTCTGACTAGAATTATGTAAGGTTTTCAAAATGTTCATTCCTCAGGTCTACCTTTCTTCTGGTTTCGAACTCAGATTTACAGATGTAGAACTGGATGGAAAACTATCTTACGAATAGGAGCTTTCTTACTTTAACATTAACATTTTCAGACAAGTATTTCCACTGTCTGTAATTACATTTTCTGGAGAGCCAGAGTCATTCAGAACGTGCCACAGCATAAACAAAATTCTACATAATATCGCTCAATCCCTCATTTCTAAAATACGTGTTCAGTCACTTTGAGACAAACGTCAGTCCAACATCATTATAAACAAGCCAGAACTGCAGATAACTGTTTGCATGACAGGGGGGATCAGCGTCTAAAAGCATCTTAATTTATCATAATGGATAAATTAAGAGATGGTACCATACCATCTCTGTAACACAGTCATAACCTGGATTTCATAATAAATAAATAGGATAATTGCAACGCATTCGCTAATGCTAACGCGGCTAGTGCTAATGTCCACAGCAGCTTAAAAATACACTCACTGAGGAGGGTCTGCACCTGCTGAAATATTATTATTGTAAGGAAAGAATTACCTTTGCGGTGCTTAGTCTCTAAAGTAGAGTCAGAACTCAGGTGGAATTGAATCCAACAGCTGTAATCAGGAAAGTATGTGCTTTTGCATATTGCGTGCATATTGACGATTCAAATAGTTTCATAATTTTGCAGCTCGAATCTAATCTGATGACTAGGTCCTATAGGTTTCATGCAGACATTAACACTTTGCATTCCATATACCACATACTGCAGTATTTAATCATCCTAGCCTGTATGGAATTTTGAATAGAAAAAAAAATTTACATTTTGCAACGCTGACAAATGCATCTTGTGTGCTATTTTTCTCTGTACTAATTTGCAGCTAAAGTAGACCTCATACAGTGAATGGTTCATCCATACGTGTTGATTGGCCAATTATTTTGAAATGCGCAGCGTGAATGCGGGACACATGGAGAACCGATACAATTATCAGAATTCAAGCTGTTCTTGCCACATGTATGAGATTGTTGTTGCATATTAAGAAGTATGTTTGTTTAAAAAATGGAAAATACACAAACACATTTTTATATTGACTTCCTGAGCACTTTATTTGTGAGTATTGAGTATTTTATTTGTCAGAAAAACATACTTTGTATATTTTGTTTTTGTTACTAGTTACTCTGTGTATGGAATGTGTATTCATAATTGCGGCTAAGTCAATTCATTATCAATCCACATGGGTTTAACTTTGATCCATAGAGTAAAACCGATTAGGATCTTACGTATGGAACAGTCTTTATTTAACCAGGAAAGTCCCACTGAGATTTCATCATTTCTTTTTCAGACAGATCCCCCAAAAAGTGCTTTATTTGGTATTATATCCTCTAAATCACAAAGATCAGATGAAGGTTTAGTCTGGAGCCGCTGTAATGCGAGCGTCCCCACTATGGGCCATTACAAACCTAACCTGGATCCTTTTGGAAGTTGGGAAAACGGAGCAGTTGGAGAAAACTCCAAACAGAAAGGCCCTGGTATACTAATCCCTGCGTTGAAGGAAGCGTACAATTCTCTCAGACACTGTGCTGCTGGTTTGAAAACTAATCAGAAGTTTGTGCATTAGAAAAATGACTATCGAGGGCTTTGTACAAGGTTTACAGGTCCCAGCATCCATGTAGTCAACAACAATAGCCATCATTAGACATTTTTTCTGTACATCACTTATCTAAAATTGGAAGCATGCGTGTAATTCTTGGTTCCTCTGATTGCACATTGATTCTGTAACCGTATTTCTATCCTATTCTATTTCAGCTCTGATAAATCCTATTGAACACTAGCCTAATTCTCTGTATATAATCGAAAACATGCCAGGGCCGAACTACAGCGCCGCACTGAGTTTTGGCCCTACAGTAAATGATATCACATCCAGAAAATTGCCTCGTTTTCACATAATGGCACTGGCACCGTTACCCTTTCTGTCACCGCTAACGCTGTCTATGCCTTCTCTAAACAGACCCGCACACTACATGGGAGCGTCTATCCAATCCATACAGGCCAGGGGCTGTTTATGAAATCATCCGTGCAGCCGCCAAAAAAGCTGCAGGCCCGGTGTTTACGGCGCGCAGATTAAACACGAGAGCCGCGTGCTTACTTACATGACAGCTCCTCCAGGAGTCCGCACTAATTGCTCATTTTAATGAAAAGATTTTGTTTGCGAGCGCTTATCGGATACAAACCAGTCTGTGGGGACACCTTGAGAAAAGCGCAGAGCGTGAATATATCAGCGAAGTGTCCAAGAAGGGAATTTTACATTTTGCCAAGGATGTGCAAAAAATAATGTTTTTAGACACCCCAATTATTATAGTATGCAAATAGGCGAGTGAAAAATGACAAGGCATCCATTGTCACCATGCGGAATTATAATTGTTTTTTGTTTTTTTTATTAAATAGAAGCAGAAGGCTTGTTTTAGGAGAGATGTGCACATACTACTACTACTACTACTACTACTACTACTACTACTACTACTACTACTACTACTACTACTACTACTACTACTACTACTACTGGGGGTTTACCACAGACGCAAGAACATGAAGTCAGATTGCACATTATGAAAATACAGAGGCCAAGTATCTATGCAATGTGTTGACTTTAAATCTGGTTAATCTGTTATCTGCCATTTTAGGGTAAGATTTAGGGTTAGTTAGGGTTAGGGTTAGCAATTATGCATATCCAAATTTCAAAGTGTATTGACAAGTACATTACATTTGCCGTTCCTAACCCTAATCATAACCTTAACCCCTAAACCTAACCCTATCTCCTTGGTCAGGGGGGCGGCAAGTAACATGTTAATAATTACTGTGAGCACCAGAAGTGTTTTAGCATCAAAAGTTTGATAATAATGGCTTGACAAAATAACCGTCTTTCTGTGACTAACATAGTTCCATTGGTTTTATCACATGTTTTAAATGTTTGGTCTGTTTTGCCAACATGCCACTTCTAAGTACACTGCCTGACCCCTCAATTGCCACAAAAAAAGTTCACACTCTCAAAGTATCCAGCATTCAGCGTTTTCATCTAGATCTTGCATGGATTATGGGAGAGTGTGACCACTGTGCAAAGCCTTCTCCCGCACATCCCAAAGATTCTCAATGGGGTTAAGATCTGGACTCTGTGGAGGCCATCTAAATGGTAAATGGTCACATTTATATAGCTCCTTTCTACCTGATTATGGCACTCGAAGCGCTTTACATCAAGGAACCAGTCACCAATTCACACTCTCATTCATACACCACTGTACGCAGACACTGGAGGGAAGGTGGGTGAAGTGTCTTGCCCAAGGACACAATGACAGTGTGCACCTGCGGGATTCGAACTGCTGATCCTCCAATCTCAAGACAACCCGCTCTACTCCCTGCGCCACCGTCCGGTGAAAATGATGTCTCGTGCTCCCTGGACCGCGCTTTCAAAGTGTGAGCCCAATGAATCCTGGCTTTGTCATCTTGGAATTTGCCCGTGTCATCACGGAAGAACAAATACATTGATAATATAATATAATAATAACTGAAGTTTTAGTCATCGGTCCTGAGGCCCAGAGAGAGAAACTTTTACCCAAACTACAGTCTTTTAATCCTTCCTCACAGGTGAAGAACCTGGGTGTGATTTTTGACTCTGAGCTGACTTTTATTCCACACATTAAGAATATCACAAAGATAGGTTTTTACCATCTAAAGAACATAGCCAGAGTCCGCCCCATTCTCTCCCGGGCCAACACGGAGACACTAATGCTTTTATCACCAGTCGTATCGACTACTGTAATGTCCTGCTTTCTGGTCTTCCCAAAAAGAGTATCTCAGGTTTACAACTTTTACAAAATTCAGCAGCTCGTGTCCTGACGAAGACCAGGAGGCGGGACCACATTACACCGGTTTTAGAGTCGCTGCATTGGCTCCCCGTGTGTTTCAAGATCGATTTTAAAGTTCTTTTAATGGTTTTTAAATGTCTTAATGGTCTTGGTCCTTCTTATCTCTCAGAACTGATTTTACCTTATGAACCTTCACGACCCCTTCGCTCCTCCGGCAGGGGTCTCCTAGTTATTCCTAAAGTCAACAGAAAGACTCACGGCGAGGCGTCTTTCCTTTTCTATTTTTGAAAAATAACAGAATCATGTATCATTTTGCTTTCACTTCACAGTTGTCTGTCACTTGTGTGTGAACTTTCAGTAAAACATTCAAATTAAAATCTTTACGTTTAGGGTTGTAAACATGACAAAATGTGCAAAAGTTCAAGGTGTATTAGTACTTTCGCAAGGCACTGTATATGATGCCGGGCGTATTGTTTTAAATGTTGTAATCTGTAAAGCACTTTGTGATACCCTTTGGTATGAAAAGCGCTTTATAAATAAAGTTTGATTGATTGATTGATTGAATATGGATGGAATAACCTGGTCATTCAGGATGTTCAGCTGATTTCTTTGGGCACATAGTGTTGCTGAACCTGGACCTGACCAACTGCTGTAACCCCAGATCAGAAAATGTAGTTGCAATTTTTCACCTATTGGGCCAGCAGAGAGATTACCTTGATATGCAATTTATGTTTAAGCTGTTACCTGCCTTGAGGCTAGGATTAATTAGGGTTAGATTCTGGTTCAGCGGTTAGGGTTATGGTTAGGAGTGCATGCATAATTGGAGAAAATAACTCTTAACGCTAACCCTAAACCTTACCCTAAGATGGCAGATAAGGTCAAAACACTATATATAGTTCACTGTGGACATTTCATCCATGTCTAGGAGCATTATCATTTGAGAGAGGATTTCGATTGTCTCTTCTAAACTCCACTTAGGTGCTCCTCTTGTTCCAGACGCTCTCTGGACATCTGCCAGTGTAATGCTTATTCATGGTGTCATGTAGCACCCACAGCTGGGGAAGGGCTGTTTTTCTTCCAGCCGGAAAGTTTTATCAAGTGCAAATCCTGGATTCAAAACAAGATCTAATTATTTTTGCTTGCCCAGTATTTTTCCTGTGAGGGGAACGTTTTAAATGTTCCAAAAGATGTTTCTCAGGCATAAAACAAAAGCTGAGTTTACACACCTTGGATTGCGCTTGGTGAGTCCGCCTTGCCGTAATGAGGACCATATGTTCCGAGTGTTTTCACAGCGGAACGCAAGCCTCATATTCATTTGCAAAATATTTGTCTTGCGGTATTAATTCCAGCCGCCCTGCAGATTTATTGGCTGCTCATTCAGGCATTGGGGGCGCATTGATTCTGGAGGCTCGTTTCCACTGCAGCAGTTCGGCACGGGGCGGGTCAGACTGGGTGAGTTTTCATAACAAAGTAAGTCTCCAGTGTCCCCAAAGTAATTCAGCTTTGTAACACTTTTGGGGGAGCTTTGGCTCAAGGTTTCAGCTGTGTGCGATTTTCAGATGAATGATGAGGAAATAATATGACACAGTTTTATCCTAATTAACTTATGTCATTATCAACAAGTTCTTACAATTCATTCAGAGACTTTTTGGGGGCTGGAGAACGGTGCCCTCTGCCTTTGACCCATCCTGCAACCAGTGCCTCAGGGAAACCCAGTCAGGAGCAAGATCTTTGTCAGTGTTACTTGGCTGGAGAGGATTAAGTTTACAGTGCACGCTTTGGGAAGTCAGTTAGCAAGTATAAACTATGGAAAAAAAAAAAAAAGACTTTTCAAGTGATGGGTTTAAATGTTGCTAAAGTCCACTTGATCAATGCTATTTCCATTTCCTATCCATCCATCCATCCATCCATCCATCCATCCATCCATCCATCCATCAAGATACCTGTTCTGTTAAAGGTGTAATAATTATTTTCCCGGATCAATACCCACAAATGGTCACTGTCATGTGACTAGGGATTGGACGATACCCAGATAGCAAAAGATGTTAATTCAACGTTGATTTTTGGTCAGATTGGTTATTTTTGGTTGAGATTGAAATGTCAATGTTAATTCAACGTTTAATCACCGACACAATATCAATGGTTGAAAAAAAGCTGTTGAAACAACGTTGAATAAACGCGGGTATTTTAAGGTTGAAGTGCCAACATTGACTCAACATTGTTTCAATGTACATGGCCCTGATGGTTCTGCAGGTGCAAAAAGAGCGGGAATTTGAAGTTGTCATGTGACCTAAAGCCTTCAAATCTCAACTGCTCTGGAGCCACTTAGTGCAGTTTTCTCTCGGAGAAGTCAGGAGCAGACCGTCTTACCGTAAGTTTGTTGAGATTTTTATTAGGATTAGATGATTAATAATATTTATAATTGTACACACTTAACCCACACAGCATGTAACATAATCTTTAGGTAACTGTTCCTTTTACTTTTTAGTTATCTTGTTAGCTCACTTAAATACTGTATATTACGCGTCGTCCAGTTATTCTGATAATGGACACCTCGTCGTGCATTATCCCGCTTATACCATGGTCCGGCAAACTGAAACTGTTCATTGGGACCTGTTTACTTATTTTTTTAAGTCCTGGGCAGGAGTTATTTCACTTTTTAATCAGTTTTACCTGAAACTAGTTCCATCTCAATTGTTCACCGTTACTATGGAAACAGCTGCAGTGGAGTGATATAGAACGTGATTTAACTGTTTTTTTTAACTGGTGTACATTATCACTTTTTAATGGACACCTTCCAGCCAATCAGAATCGAGTATTCACCCAGTATTCATGGTATAATCTGATATAAAATAGTAGATTCATTGTTCTACTTTGATGTCAATACAATCAAACTATAAATAAAAAAAATAATTAAATGTCTAATGTTGTTGTAATGTTGGTCTCATTGTCTTTTTAGACTTAACCTCAAGGATAAGATGAGCTTAACGCACATAATCTTGGTATGTAATTATTCATTTCTAAAAAAACACATTGTGGTTTGTTCAAACCTGTCTTTTCCACTAACTGTTACAGCAGAATATATTCTTCCTGAATATGATTAGATATGTTTTTTATGCTTCTACATGTACAGCCCTACTTACATGTTACCTTTAATTTATTTGTTTGTTTTTTTGTTTTATTTTAGACTCTACACCGGCCTGCAGCACACCTGCATTTGATCTCTTTGATACAGGTATTTACTTTTATTTTCTTGTTACATTGGCATCATTGTTTCCTTTAAATATACAAACTGATAATAGTTTACTAAAACTTTTACCAAAGTGGACAACAATTTAACCATGCCTACAGTTCAACTCCAAGCAAACATAATCTGACTTTATAATTTCTGTTGTAGCTGTTCAGGTTAAGCTCCAGAAGAAAAGCCCTGTAGAGCCCAAAGTGTTAAGAGGTGAGTGTCAGTTTTGTGCAGCTTGTAGTTCTGGTGTAGTCTCAGTTGTATCAGGCCCAGTGCAGCCTGTGGGCCTGGTTTAGGTCTATTCTAGTACATTGTGTATCAAACTGTGTCGGTTTTCTCCTCTTCGTTAACATTAAATTCTAACAAGTCTTCTTTTTCTTTTCTTTTTCCCCTAGCAGCTTCTTGCCAGTTTTCTTCACCTAAACTCACCTACAATGATGGGCTGAAGAAGTAGCCACTGCGATATATGGACTAGAAAGCAAAGATGGCATGAAAAGCAAGGTAGCAAATTTCTAATTTGTCCAAAAGCATTTGACCCACAGTATGAGAGGAATGAAATATGAACTGTTAAACTAATACAAGAATCAAAAGCATTTCTAAAAGTGTTTGCTCTAAACTACAAACTGTATGTACTCTGTGAAGGCCATTCATTATAGTTTAAATATATATTTTTTCAACATAAATTTGTAACATTTTTGTAACATAATGCAGCCTATAGTGATTATCTGAATTGAGCTCAACAGTCCCGCCTACTTCCTGTTCTTTAGTGAGAGTCCAAGGTATAAATCCCATTTAATCCATTGACTTTGAGAAATATTAAAGGATCTGTATCATGCTATTTTAGCCATTCCAAAGTAAAGTATAGGCATATATATGATATATTGTACCTCTATCACTATGGAGTACTCATTTTTGAGAGAAATATAAGTATTTTTGGGGGGTATTTTCCCTACCCGGAAGATAAGACGCTTCGATTCAGTTAACTCCGCCCCTCTCTCTGCTCATTCCACATTTGCAGTATTATAAATATAAATATCGCTGCAAAAGTGAAGTTACTTCACATAATGCAGTTATAAGGAGTTGACATGTGCAAAGCAGTTTCATAAATGGCTAACACACATGCTAACACACACGCTAACATGCGTTTTGATTGACTCACCGCTCAGTTTGGACTCCCATGAGATCGCGTTGGTTATAAAAGTTATAAAAGTTAATCCACTTTGATTCTGGCCAAGGTTCACCAAGCATCCATCAGGTTGGTTGATATAGTAGCTAGCTTAATCCCGGAAAGAAATTCCAACTTCTGGCGAGTGCACTCTTCTTTAGGAAGGTTGAATAGCCCTGTTCCTCTCGTAGCCAAACGCGCATCCGTGGCATTATCGGTAAGAAAAAAGAGCAGGCGGTGTCCAGAGTAGGTTAGAAAGAGCTCAGTCTTCAAAAACAACACTTATGCTCGGATCCATGGCTCCTCCAGCCGTGGGTGCGCTTGATTAGCGTCGTGGGACAGCACAGACGCTTCGGAGGGTTGCTGTTTTTTTTTTTTTTTTTTTTTTCAAAAAAAAAAAAAAAAAAAAAAAAAAAAAAAAAGCTGTTTTATAAATAAAAATCAGGCCGTAAGGCATTACATTACAGACGTAGAGCACTTCCGTTCCGCTGTGACGACACAACTGAACAGCTCAGTCGTTTACCAGGAGAGGGTGGAGCAGCTGCTCAGAGAGCAGGATTCAGGAGGATTACTTAGAACTGCGTGAATGAAGCCAAAACCGCTCTGGGGGTGTTTTTGATAAGGAAATAGCATAACAACATGGCTAAAAGCTCCAAAAAGTCGATTTTGCATGATATAGGACCTTTAAGAGTTTAAAAGCTCAACACAGACTCATTATCTATGTGCTAAAATTATGTGCTAAAACACACAATTTTAAACTGAATATTTATTTAAAATGTTATAACTGAAATACATTTCACCATATGTTCAAGTATTTGGGGATTCTTTGTGTAAATATCCATGCCATGGTTGGCAGTTAGTACAAAGCTGATAACCATGTGTCGTGCTTTTTAACTCTTTTTTTATTATTTTTTATCAATAGATGAAATCAATGGGGTTTTTACTTGCAACACACGTCCAAGACTGGAAGTGGGCGGGACTTTGTTCTATAGGGCTTGGTGCCATTAAAGCTAAATTTAGACAAAAGGTTAATTTCTAGTATGATAATTCTTCACATGCATTTTTATGTTACATTTGCTTTTGTTATTTTTTGTCTGGTAGTCAAGTAGGTAGTTTTGTACAGTCATGTTTTTGTATTACAGTATAATAAATTGTGTAATAAAGAAGCTGCAATAAGATTGATGGTCTGTTGATTTTAGAACATTTTTTCAATGTCAAATCAATGAAATATTAATGCTTAATACTGTTAAATCCATGTTGATTCAATGTTGATGTAGTGTTGAAAATTCGGCGTTGTTTCAATGTTGATAATTCTAGTTGATCTGATGTTATTTCAATGTCATAATCAATGAAAGATCAACGTTGGATCAACATTCAACATAACGAGCAACGTTGACGCCATTTCAACGTCAGAAATCAACGTTGATTCAACGAAAAAGCCTGACGCTAGATCAACGTTGATTCAACGACATTTTGCTATCTGGGTAATGAAATTTGGGGTCACGATTATCTTGGCCTAAATAATTGCGATTAACAATATTATCACGATATTTGCCTATGGTTTAAACAATCACTGAAACTGCAGAAATGATGTGGAAGGGGCAATTCATTGTCTGAGTCTTGAGTGAAACATAAAGTAAGTATTTAAAGGCACACTGCGTAACATGTTAGACTATACTGTTGTCATCAATATAAAACATGCAGCTAATGAGCAGCTTGACACAGAAAATGCTATTTCTGCAGTGGGTAATCAAAGAATGGATTTGGATGAGGAACTAACCGACTGAAATCTTAAATACTGCTGACTTTAGGCACATCTCCATGGAAACGTACCCACTCCCGGTAAAGTCACCGGCACTCGTTGTCTGATGGATTTAGCGATTATCTTCTAGCACGATAATCACGATAATCAAAAATGTGGCGATCGATTAATTGCCGCATTTTTTTAATCGCGATTAACGATATTATTGTTTATCGTCCCATCCCTACGTGTGACTATACCTCAGTTATTCAATGAAAAACCTAAATAAATGATCTTTCTAATTTGTAACGAGCAACTTGAAAGCTAGCAAAGGTTCAATATGAAGTTTACAACTGCTTAAGGATTGACGATATGAAGAGAGTTTGACAATGGACACGATTCAAGTTTGGTGACGATGTTTAGACTATAAATGGCAGAGGAACGTAATGGAACTCTCAGTGAGACGTTAACCGAGGTCTTGGCGGGCGTTTTGAGTGCAGAAGAGGGGGACAGGACTATGAAGGATTAGTGAGACATGTACGAAGGGAATAACCCACCTCTCTTGGTAAGGTAAGGTAAGGTAAAGTAAGGTAAGGAATTTTCTGGAATTCTACGGCTCGCTAGCGGACAAAATGTCATTAAAATAAACATGAATAGAGTGAGATTGGTATAATTTTGCTATCGCATTAAAACTAAGAGGGTAAGGAAGAAAACTGGTGAAAAATCTCAATATTGACCACTGTAAAAAGTGAAAATAAAACACCTTCAAGTGTTGTAGCCACTGCAAAAAAGAAAGAGTTTATATCCTGGATTTAAACACTCTCAGCATTCAGGCTGGTCTCACATCGTCTGGATAACTACTCCAGATTCTAGCAGCGGAAAAGTTCTGTGTTGCTTCTCCATGTTGAGTCCTGACTCTGGGAACCAGCAAGAGACCAATTACTGGTACGTTTCTGATCATATATCATCATATATATCATATATACCCGGGTCGTCTCATGATTGGAAGGTCGGGGGTTCGAATCCCGCCTCCTGAAGGTGCACATTGTCGTTGTGTCCTTGGGCAAGACACTTCCCCCTCCTTGCCTCCAGTGTCTGCGTACATTGGTGTATGAATGAGAGTGAATGGGTGAGTGGATCCTTGCTGTAAAGCGCTTTGAGTGCCTAATGTAGGTGGAAAAGCGCTATATAAGTTGAGACCATTTACCATTTACCATTATAACGTGGTTAAAACGTCACAAACATCCTTTAGCATGATGTAGGTCCTTTATACCAGTGGTTCCCAACCTTGCGGGCCCCTTGAGTCTTTAGCTTGTATTCTGAGTACTCCCTATCTTAGGAATTTTGCCAATATTTTCACAACGTGGTCAACCATGATTATTCAGAATTTAGAAGATTGTTGTTTTCAAAATGAAGCTAGATACTCCCTAAAATACTAAGTACCCCCAGACCCCTGGTTGGGAAACACTGCTTTATACCATCACTCAACCGATCAGTCCATAACTATTGCCTCATTGTTTGCCAGTGGATCGGAAACCACATTGACAGCATTTAGATGTGGGTGGTTGAGTCCCTCTCATTAAGGCTCATGTGCATCAGCCAACATCTGAAACATCCATATGGCATGTTTGGGTTTTGACAGCTCCGTGTTTGGAGACGAGACGGCGCATTATTGTCAGTATCAACAGTGCCCCGTCCTCTTTGAAAAATCCCAGGAAGCGGAATGTGATTTATTCCCGCTTTGGGCTGTGGCTTGACTGATGCGGAGCTCTCCAACGTGACAGGGGGAATCAACGATATCTGATCGATCTGACAACGGCGCTGCGGGCCCCGTGCGCTGTCTGAAAGGTTCTCTTCAAAGCGGCGATGGGTAATTAAACGGGAGGATATCGCGGATCTAACACGCAAATACAGTAACGTAGTACGTAACAAACAGCCAAGGGGGGGTTAATTTGTCGAGGGAAACTGGTAAGATAAGAAACCAGTAAGAAAATGTTTATTTTTTGAGACTAAGATTTCATTTTGATTATATCCTTATGCTTATTCTTTATATTTGTAATGGATCTTGGTTCTATTACAGCGATGATTTGTCAAACTTTGCAATATTAAGTATTTGTATTCTTTAGCACCTTTCTTTTCTGTCTTGAGGCAGAGTGGATTAGTTTCGCTCCCTTTCAGTAATTTGCATTTTTCAAGGATTTTCTGACCTGTATGGTTTATTAAACAGGACTGCACATGGTTAACTTTGAACTTACCTTTCTCTGTCGCAGTTTGAAAAGGAGAAAAATCTTCTACATGTTTGGTTTAGGATTGTATTTCCGCATATTTTTATATTGAATTGAATATAGGTGGAATTCAGGGACGGCTGGTATCAATGGGCTAGGGGAGCTAAGCTAAGAAGAAATTGTATTTTTCATTTTTGTATAGTTAATTTCATATAACTAATCGTCTAATGTAATTTCTGTGTATAATCATTGTAGTTTTATACTTACTGTATCTGATCACGGATTTTACCACAAGAACAAAACATGGCAAGTTTTGATTAGTCCCGAGAACGAACACGAATTTGACAGTGATCAATAGATGGCAGTGCCGCATGGTCCCACCTCCAGCACACATATACAGGTGAAACTCCGAAAATTAAATTTATTTCTGTCATTCAACTTAAAAGGTGAAACTAATACAGTATATGATATAGACTCATTACATGCAAAGTGACATATGTCGAGCCTTTATTTGTGATAATTTTGATGATTATGGCTTACAGTCCATTTTCAAATTAATCTAATTTTCTGAGATTTTTAATTGGGGTTTTTACAAACTGAGCCATAATAATCCAAATTATAACAAATAAAGGCTATACATATATCACTTTGCATGTAATGAGTCTATCATATATAGTTTCACAGTTTAAGTTGGATAACAGAAATGAATGCACTTTTGAATGATATTTTAACAATTTTCCAAGTTTCACCTGTACACTTGGCTCCGGGACTGAGTCCGGGCCTATCACAGAGCACGCATTACCACGCTGAAGACTCTTCATTGGTCACTTTCACTCGCACGCGGTCTCTGTAAACACTATGGGCAAACACCCGGGGATTATGCGGATATACAGTACAGTATTATACTCTTTTTTTTGACGACTCCTCGCAACAGGACTTTTCGCGGGCGACACAAGATGAAGTGTGGAAGCTGGTGTGTGCTTATGACGTTTTAATGAGGCTAAACAGACGTACACAATGGTTCACATCTGTTAACTGTAGCAGGACATAAACCATACCATTGTGCTTTGGGTAAATGCATTTGCTAGGTAATAGTCTGCTGTTTGAATGACGTTATGTAGCTGTTTGCCGTTTATAGAGGAAACTTCTGCCTTGTTGTGTCTGTAATCACATGTCTGACGCTCTGAGCTCTGGGAGTAAGAGTTGTCTGTAATGCTAGTTCTGTGGGTATCTCAACACTAACGCGGTGTGTCCCACCTAGAGTTTACACCACCAGCCGCCACTGGTGAAATTAATGGACCTTAAACCTAAACTATTTATTCCATTAGTTGCAGCTTGCTTTAAAGGGGGGGTATTATGTAAAATCGACTTTTTCAAGCTTTATATCATGTTATTATGTCCCTCATTAAACACATGCCTGGAGTGTTGCCTTGGCTCATTCACATATTTTTGAGTAATCAGTAAAAACTTAGACGGCAGCCATTTTAGGTGTAGCTATGCCTCAGTCCTCCTAGGAACGCCCCCACCTCCTGGAGACGTCTCTGGACCTTTCGTCACCAGCCAAGCCACCAACCACTGCTCCTCAGCTCAGCAGAGCCCCCTCCTCGCACAGTAGTGTTGTTTAGATGCCACAGCAGTGTGCTGAAGGGGGCGTGTCGGAAAGCTTCTTAAAGAGACAGAGGCCTATTTCAAGACGTTCAGTACAGCCATTTTGAGAGAGCAATTTTATTCAAGGCAGTTATTTTAATTTACTGCATATACAGACCAACAGAAGGTTACGTCATCATTGTAGTATGCTATAGACTGGTGCTATGTGATTGAAAAAAGCATAATACTCCCCCTTTAATCTAATCCAATAGTAAATCAATATCCAATCCTTGCTTTACAGAATAAACTCGTTTTTTGTCATAGTGTCTTTTGCTAATTCTCGTTTCGCAATTGAAACATTTTCGCTACGATAAGTGTGACCCGTGAATGTTTATGGGCCCATAAGAATCTTTTAAGGCCCGAGCCGCTCGCGTGGCCCTCAAATCAAAAGTCATTACTTCACCCTCCACGGAACAGTGAGTATTTTAGCCCGACAAGCTAAGCCTTATAAAAGCAAATGAATTCTGTATCGATGCGTGCGCGTAAATTGCTTGGTGTTGGGAGATATAATTAATAAGCTTAGTCTTGTGCGCATGAACTGTGGAAGGAACTGAATGATTTGTGAGCGCTTTGGTCGGGCCGGACGGTTCCATTAACAACCGCCAACTGGCCGGAGAGTATCTGCAACCTTGCACTTATTTTTGTGCGTGTACAGAAAATGCAAATAGAATGAATTGATTTTTGTGTGTCGGAAATATAGCCGCATAGAAAACAGCCATGTTTATAAAGACGTAATGCCAGCTCTACTAAGCTTGCTCCTTCGGTCACTTTCAATGGGATTTTGACATTAAAAAGGAAACAAATGGGGATTATACGCTGTTGTTGTGATTCAATGACGATACAGACGGCCCTATACAATACGTTTTGCAATACAGTGTAAAAAACTGCAATACTTTACCCTGAATGAATTGAATAAGAAGCACAAGTTGAGTAAAACATGTTGAAAAGTGCAGCAGCATTTTCAAAGTAAGGAATGTTTTGTTTTATACGAACCAGAACCAAAATCAGCATTAACTATATTTAAGTAAAAAAAACAAAAAACATGTGTATTACTATTATTATTTTTCCTATAACTGAGCAGCCTATTAAAGTATTGTGAGACACGGTTACCGATACGATACTACTACTACTAAACAAACTACTATGTCTAATAGCGCGTTCCGTTTCACACTTACTGTGACTGTGTAGAATATACGGTATTCTTCTCTCCAATCCTTGTATCTCATTAACAGTTGATCTCAGGAATACGGTCCTCCACACAAAGTAGGCACATGATTAAACATAATTGCTGTAAAAAGATGACAAACTCTGAGATGCAATTATCTCCCTGGCTATTTCACGACAGTATCCTTTCTTTGTCCATTTTTTCTTTGTTCTTCTCACAAAACAACATTCGATTTTCTTCAGTGAGTTTGGATTTCATTATTTCAGACTATTTTACAGCTTTATCGTCTCCCTATTGCATCTTTTCCCTTCCTTGAAAACAGATCGAGCAGAGTGCAGGCTAACCACTTAAAATACGGGACCCCCTGGCTTTTTTTCACCCGCTTTGAAGTCTGCTGTTTGCGGCTATAGTATACGTCAACGCTGGTCAACAGGCCTGTCCGGGTTCAAAGCCCCAGCGAAATTCATCATCTTCCTGTGCTCCAACAATGAAAAATATAAGCTGCCAATCCTCCAAGTCCAGAGTCGTCCATAACGCATTATGTGCCGCTCAATGAGTTAATGATGCGGTCATGCAGGCAGTGTGCAGGGGAGACGAATAGACAGCGCAAATGAGCCGCTTTTGTTACCAAACAAAAGACTCGGTGCGACATTTAGATCTTGAAAACTGATTCTGAAAACGGACCAGGCTGCCTTTTGAAAGTCTAGCTATCCTTTATGCGATAATGTATCCCAGGATGAAGGATGAAAGACTTTGAGTTAAACAAAACATGTACAGAGAGCAGGCTGCTCTTCCAGGTGGGTACTCCGGACAAGATGGTGTAAGTCAAGATCGGGAGATGGGTCAAATGCAGAAGACAATTCTTCTCACCGTGGCACTGGATTTTACAAATACTAATAGAAAGGAACATGCAGGCGCCAACATCTGTGTGGAACCTTGGAATCTTTTGTTTATAGCTTACAGTTTCTTAAAACTCACATGTACCTATTTGAGGCAACAGTGGCACACAGTGTGGTCTATCCCATTCACTGTGCCCTTGGGCAGCTTCACCCATTCTGCCTATATTGTATGAATTTGGCGTGTGAATGAGTGTTGGCGCAGAGGTCTTTGGTGCCGATTTACAGCCATGTTTCTGTTAGTATGACCCAGGGCAACCGTGACAAGAGACAGTAGCTTACCACCACCAAGTGTGAAGAGTGTAGGAGTGAATGAATAAATAAGGAAAAGAGAAGTTAGCTACGGCATGAATTGACTTAAGGGACTTAAGGAGTTTGGGATCAGGACAGCAGCTCATGGTAAAACAGAAACCTCTTAACACCAGCATTAACCAAACACCCCCGTCAAAATAGCGACAAAAACGAGATGTAAACAAGGATGAAAAAAATATAGTGAAAGAGTGACGACAACGCTGTACGCTCCAGTCGAGAAGCTCTTTAGATTGGGTGCTCGGTTAAGGTGGGGGTTAAGAGGTTAAAGTAGCCATGTTTAACCTAAAAGCTCATAACAATATACTATAAATGTGTAAATGTGGTGAGGTATGATAGATAGATAGATAGATAGATAGATAGATAGATAGATAGATAGGTATTTTCCGGACTATAAGTCGCACCTTTTTTCATAGTTTGGCTGGGGTGCGACTTATACTCAGGTGCGACTTATATATCAAAAATATATAATTACACATTGTGTTATTTTCACACTGACAGCTGCTAGAGGGCGCTCTAGGCTTGTGTATCAATATCTGTTACTCCTGTACGGTTGTACAATGACAAATAAGCACGCACTTACTTACTGTACCACTGAAAATAAAAACAGTAAAGTTTGGAGTGAGCGAGAAACTTGTAAGGGACTGTCGAAAAGCAGAGGTCACTCTTTGCAAATGGTTACTTGAATAATGTGATGCCGGGAGAGGCTTGTAAAAGGTGCAGTTACTCCTCACTGCCCAGGTAGTTGCCAAGGCTGGTGCGACTTATACAGCGGAGTGACTAATATATGTTTTTTTCTTCTTCATTATGCATTTTTTGGCTGGTGCGACTTATACTCCGGTGCGACTTATAGTCCAAAAAATATGGTAGATAGATAGATAGATAGATAGATAGATAGATAGATAGATGGATGTGAAAATCCAGTCCTGATCCCTGTATCATTAATAACTCTTCTAAACCGTTTCCAGTTTCCCTTTTTCCCCCTGATTCATCCTTGTTCTTCCGTCCGTCCCACGCTGCTAAAAAAAACAAAGTGTAACTAACGCTAATTACACCAACTATCACCAAGTCATTAGCGGCTCCCCCTGAGATTCCTGGAAGCCTTATACTTTTGCTCAAATCACTTCCCGATGTTAATGCAGGTGCTGCTAATCCCTTATTCTCCCGTGTTTTTGTCATCGCCGTCTATTCCTAGCCCCTGTACCTCGCCGCTGACAGGCTAACCACAGTGTGCAGGACCCGAAAACAAACACACACGCACACACACACACACACACACACACGCACACGAAACGAGACAAAAGGTTACCGATGTGCCTGTGATAGCGTAGCCGGGGCTGCTGGGAGATGTGGCGTTTAGGAACAGAGGTGGCAGCTTGTAAAGAGGAGACATATTGTTGTTTGTTCACAGCCCCGCGGTGCTAAAAATGTGACAGTGTTATATAGAAACTAGGGGGAATCAGGACCAGGCGTTTTGTGGATTTGTGAATCGATACCTGTCTGTTCTGTGGGAAAATATAAGAAATCTGCTCCACAGTAACAAGTGAACCAGCGAATAGAATGAAGGTTCCTGTTAGTGGTTTCACAATCACTGGCATCGATTTGACTGTAACTTCCTAGCGGTTTGCTTCGGCGGTTGGTTGGGAATGATTCGCACAGTATTAAATGATGAACTGTGAAAATACAGCACATTTATTGGGTAAGAAAATGGAGAAAAAGGAGTCAATTTTAATGGAATCATCTGGTGTTTTCCAAATGAAGCCTGGTTCAGAATCAATGGGGGGTTGATAAGAAGAAGAAGCACATTGTTAGCTTTTATTTATGTGTTGGTTGCAGTGTTGTTACAATATCTGAATTTAAAACTAAATTTTGATACTAAGAAATAGCAAAAATGGTGTAAGGTACATAGATATTGTGTAAGATAGCGTTCGATACAATAAACAACATTCTGTTTACGCTGCCCTTGGACTATAATCAGATAGAAATTAGTTTAAACTGAATGATTACCGTAATTTTCGGATTATAAGCCGCTACTTTTTTCTCACCCTTTCAACCTAATGTATAGATTTTTTATGGTCATACTGAATATTGTGTCATGCAAAATAAATGCGTTTAATTCTCTCACTGCTGAAATATTAAGGAGGGTCCAGTGAGGTAAGCCAGCCTCGAGCGGTCACCACGGACTCAGGGCAGAGCAGCTTCAAACACCGGGAATCTCCCGAGCTCCCGAGGCTGTGTGCGCCAACAGGCCAAGGAGGGCGGCTCTAAACACGGCCACACTCCCGAGGAGGAGTCGCTGTGCGGGCAGAGCTTTGACTTTACTGAACACACGCACGTTTAAGAATAATATAATCGAAGTTCGTAACACACTTTAATAAAAGTAAATGTGCCTGTTGGCCACCGTTCTCTTGGTAAATTTGAAATACAGCGTTGATGGCGCTGCAAAACCTCTGCAAAAGATCGAGACCATTCTAAAACTATGTAGAAACGATAGCATTGACAGCATAGATTCCTTAATAAATGTGTCTACTATCGATTATTTTCTGGATATCGATTACTTTAATGACCTTAGTTGGTTCGCAGGTACCGTATGCTTCAACATGTCATTTTAACCTGTTACCTGCCAGTTTAGGGTTAGTTAGGTTTAGGGTTAGCCATTATGCACAACCAAATCCCAAAGTGTATTGACTGGAGAGTTTACAGCCTATTATGCCACAACTTACATCACATTTGCCGTCCCTAACCCCTGACTCTAAACCTAACAAGAAAATCATGGACTCGCCTCAGACCAAGGCAAGTCTATGTTGATTCCTGGACAAGGTGACATGTAGCCCCCACAAAAAAAAAAGTCGCCCAAGGACACCACAACAGTATGCACCTGCGGGATTCGAACCACCAATCCCCCGCTCACAAGACGACCCGCTCTACTCTCTGCGCCACCGTCTCCCCAAATGAATATGACATACAACATTTTTTGAATAAAGATATGTTTGCATTGATAATTTTCCAGACTGAAAATAACCCTGCAGACGCTGGAGTTTCTCTATCGTGCTGGAGGGTGTGTATAATGATTTGAAACAAGCTGCTTTGTCATCACATCAACGTCAGTCTGTGGATTCTCTCTGACAGATACAGACTGAGTGCACGGGCTCCTCTCATGAACACTCTCCACATGGCTGCACTCCAGAGTCCAGACAGTGCAGGCAACATGGCTACTTTAGCATTAGCCGCAGCCAATTAGTGTCTCGACAAGCTTCCGCTCCGTGCGGCTTTACAAAAGTCCTTTTTAATCAACTACGGTTTCTACTTCACTGCTCAGTTTGGTTCATATTTGGGCCAAGTTAAATTTGCTGTGTTTTAAAATAGCTTAAAACTTCAGGCAACATGTCATCAGAAAGGACAAAACGTTCCTAGAAAGTAGTTAAAATGGAGTTTAAAAATGTTTAAATTAAGTATTTTCCTCCCCTACATGTTCCAGCCATGTCCTAATGTGTAGAATGAGCCCAGACCTGTTCACCACAACTGCCTCTAAAATCCTGCACTGTCACTCAAAAGGTGTTAATTCGGGTCCTGAAGTGCCGTCATGCACAAGCTTAATATAGAAGCTGCAGTTATGTGTTAGACCTGAGGTGGCAGTAGTGAGTATAAACATGACCAACTTGCATCTAGGCCCTTTTTTTATTTTATTTATTTATTTTTATTTGATAGGGACAGAACAAGAAGCATTGTTACAAAATAACCGATGCCATGTTCATAGGCCTTATAGCTAACAGCTAATTCGCAGACCTGGTCCCTAAGACACAAAAACACATAATACACCATACACTTTTATGTCTGAAAAGCATGTTTTATAAGTATCCGATAAATATGTTATTATACATCGCCAGTGCAACACAGTTAAAGGATTTATTTTGTTACAAGCGTTTGCTAAGTAAGTAGACATGCATGGATGTACAGTATGTAAGTACAGGAAGACTTTGTAAGTGTGAGAGTGGCAAACCTGTAATATAGTATAAAGAAATCTCCTGAATACTAACGATTATGATAAGATGTGCAATTTATGTTTTGAAATCAAGATTAGGTTAACTTTGTTACAGAGTATTAAAGTTCAAAAGAAGACAAAGCTCAGTTAGTACAAGAATCACATGCATTTCATTTTGTAGAGATCTATTCTAGTTGATTTGCGGGTTTCATTTTGTCGTATTATATTGTATAGTGTGCCGACTAAAGAACAAATTCATTGTGCAACACGTTTGCACATTGTGGGGTTCATTTGCACGGGCAGCAATACGGTCATTTGTGCATTTTGTTTAATTCACGGAGCATTTCCTTATTTACACAACAGATTTGTTGCCCTGTTACTGTTACACATCATTTTAAATATTTAATCAAGTGGAACATGCCCACAAAAGAGCATATTTTATTTTTCAGCTTGCACTTGGTAAATAGCACCTCTCTTGAAAAATGACGCCCTGTATCTCACTGGTTTTAAAGCAGTACTAAGTAACTCATGCCCCTAGAGGCCATAAGCACAACTTCAGGTGTTGTAACATTTTGCGGTTTCTTACTTATTAATTGTCCGTGAGAGTAAATACTACGCTGACAGAAAAGACAAAGGGAGAGAGGGATATTGTACATCCAATTACACAATGGAGATATATTTTTTTCACTCAAACTTGGCTGTAAATACTGTTTAAAGTGGCGCTAGCCCACAGTTAGCTTTGCCCGTTAGCCTGTTAGCTTCTTCTTCGTGATTCCATTAGTGTGTATTGGTGACTTCGACCCAGTGACAGGCAAGTTGCAATTGTGGTTTTCTGGCCAGAGACACCTGGGGGAGATGAAAGACCCCCCCAATCATCCCATTAACCCTTGTATTACCCCCAGAGGGACTACGGAAAGGATTTATTAAGATAAACAAGTTACTTAGTACTGCTTTAAGATATATACAACTTCTCTTAACCCTCTTAACCACCGCCTAGCATTACCCAAATTAAACCTTCTTGAAAAAGGCGTTAAAAAAACCCCACAAAAATGAGATGAAAACACACACAAAATGCCACAAAAGAACAACAAAAAACGACAAAAACATGACCAAAACATGATTAAAAAAAAAAAGCAATGAAAAAGCGACAAAAATTTGACAAAAAAGTGACAAAAACGAGACAACAACAAGGCAACGCAAGGAAAACGATATGTTTAGATCAGTTAAATGAGGCACTGGCCTATAGCTGTAAGACGCTTTTAGATTTGGGTAAAGCTGAACTGGAGAAAATGTGCTCGGTTAAGGCGGGGGTTAAGAGGTTAAAATACAGTTTACTCATCCAAATACTCTCATGTTTGGGGATTTTCTAAACATTTTGTCCCAAACATGCAACGATGTGTAGCTTTGTTGACCTAACCCTAGCTTCATGTATGCATTTGGAAAAAACCTACAAACAATATATATTTGCTTCTCCTAAAGTAGACCGAGTCTTGCAGGTGAACTCACATGTGTTACTGGGAGTTCGACGACACATGGGGGAGAGACCTGAGCTAATCGGAGCTAATAGCCGCTGTCGAGTTTGGTGTTTAAAGCGCTCACACCTGACACCGTTGTTGGCTCGGCTCACGGTCTGATGGCCCCCTCGTGCCGCGCCAAACCCTCCGCTCTCTTACCTCTCGTTAATTTTAATGGAAAAGGTCAGTCGTGCTCCTGGGAATTGCATTTCGCCCCCCCCCCTCCCCGTCTGCCGGCGCGCTCCTCTGACCTTAAGCCTTGTGCGACTGGCAGCCCGCTCAAAGCGAACACAAGTAAATACCGTTTTTTGATCTAAAATTCCTTTCTACTCGCCCCCTCATTTTTCCTACTGTATCCAAATCTCTCTTCACTCCAGTGTGCTGTGAAATTTGCAGGACAGCTACCCAATTAATTCCCCCCCGCTCCTGGTGTGTCAGTACTATCGCAGGCAGCCGGCTTTACTGTTGACACGTCGGAGAGGGGATGCGCTTCTGGGATGTATAGCGGGCTTGACGGATAAGCCCGCGTGTGCAATCGGAACGGGCCAAAGAAGTAATCCATCGGAAAAACATATTTGTCGCCTTTAGCGCCAAAGCTATCAGAGAGCAGAAAGCACCAGTGGTCAAGGTTTGCGCGATGGCTGTCAGTAATTTTTATTCCCTTCAGTGGGATTAGAGCTTTGAAGACGGGGAGAAATATCGGGTTGTTTAAATGTATGCGTGGTCTGTGTGATCTGACAGCTTTGAAATGTCAATGCAGGGTTCTGAAGTAAGCTTTGTGTAAACTCTTCAGTCGTCCAGGGATTGTCTGTTGTCGTAGACGTTATCAAAGTCATGAACTGGACTGGGTTGTTGCGAGAAGAAACCTCTGAGAACTACATTGTATTGGGCCATAATGTTTATTGTTTACATGGTTTGTCCAGGCTTTTTTGAACAAGTCTGCACACGTAAGCATTGGTATTTAGTATAAAATAAGTACAATTCTCCTTACACCTGACAGATCCAAAAATGTAGTTATACAAAACACCAGCAGAGGGTGCTAACCGGCCCTTGCTGCTTTGGGACCAGTAAAAACAATATTAGTAACTACAAATCTGCTACTGAAGAGAGTTTGACCATGCACTGAGTCAGAATAAAGACGTCTGGAGTTCGAAACTTCATGGATTATTCTGTGGGACGTGTTTCTGTGGGTGGAGGAGCCATTTGAGAGCGAAAGAAAGAGACAAATGATTGAACATTTGCAGGATGACTGAAAGATAATGTGAATTTGAAAAAGAAACACACTTTTTATTGATAAGGATTTAACATTATAATGTTGTTTTTCACAATACAGGCTCTTTACAAAGAAATACCAGGAAAATACAAGAGCTATACACTATATTAACTTCCAAAACAACACTTCAAAAGATGGCTGAGGATATGCCCATGCTCGCGCCCTGTAACCATGTCAGTAATAATGTGTTGTCAGCTTGTTTTACTACTTCTATTAGTGCACTGCACTAATTGGACTCTGCATGGCTGCTCCGGAGATACATGGAGAGCTTTAGCTTTATATTTACAGGCACTGACTGTATTTTGAATCTACTGTCTAAATGTCTCCAGGCCGCGGCTGCGTCTCTTCCTGTGCTTGTTACATGTCACTGGGGTTTTCTGTATGTGCAGACCTACATAAAGCACATTCTGCAAAGACATTTCACGGATATTTAGCGAATCAGAATCAAAACAACATCTCTCTCTAGTCTGCGGTCTGTGACATAATTACAGCATTTCATCATTTCTGTTTTGTTAATGTTGCTAGTTTTTACCCATTTAAAATGCTGGATTTTCTACTATGGTGTGCAATTAATCACAATCAAAACACAACTGCAATATTTCAAGAGCAGACTGCAGTTATTTGGATAATATATAATATAATATCCTCTGAAAACATAATAAATAAATAAATTGGTCTATAACATAACCATAATTGGCAAATCTATCTGCTATCACAGAAAAAAAAAATCTCAATTAGTTTTTTTCCCCTCTCCAAAACTTTGCAGCCCCATTTCCAACTGTAACATTTCTTTCCGTCAGTGTTTTGACAATTTACAAACTTGGTCAGTGCCACTAATCCAAAGAGATTGCCGACTTGACCAATAGGTCACTTTCTAAAGTAATCAGAATCAGAATACTTTAATAATCCTCACGGGAAATTCATCATCTATTACATCATCCGTTGTATTTACCTGTTTTAAGCTATACTTGAATAAGACAACGGGTTAATTCAGAATAATGCATCATGTAACGCGTCATAATCCTTTTTATAAACCACATACTTGAAACCACATCATCAGACAGGTTGTACAACATTCATTATTCTAATATGAGCGACTGAAGCATTAATATTAGTGTGCAAATGTATCATCAATTAAAGAGGATGTGTTTTTATTGAATCATTTCTGAAACTAATGATTTAAGTGTCATTTCATTTGCGTTGGTCTGTTGGCTAACCCGCCAAATAGACCATTACCACGTCTAATTAGCATGTTTATTAATTGCGTAGCCTTGATTGTAATTATCAGTGAGTTAACAATTAGCCATAAATAACTCCCCTCAATGCTGAACTCAATTCTCTTCGATGCAGCCTGGACTTGCTCTTATAGAGCTATTACCAGAGTTGTTCTTTCACCCCAAGCTAATTTGTAGCAACCTGCATTATTACGAAGGTGTAAGGTAGTTTGAATGTTCTCTTTATTGTTTTTCCAAAGTACTTCAAAAGGTGAGCTCCCATTGTGCGATTGTTCCCAGAGCCGGCAGTTTTGCTCTTATTGTAATCGACTTATAAAACAAGGAGTTTTAGGGTGAACTTTTGTTTTGTTTTGGTAAATTCGTAGCAGCCATCCTGACTCACTAGGCCAAGCCAAGGGTGGGAAAAGTAAGGCTTTGAAGCCACACACAGATACAGCCAATTAGCTTTGTAATCCCAGCCTGACCAACACCTTAGTTCAGTTTTGGGAGCTTATTTTGCATGTATTCAACAACCCCTGAACCAGCTATGTTCAAACTTTTTAAACTTGCTAAGTGAGCCTGGCCAGTTTGGGTTTGGGGTGTTTTAAACTTGTACAATAGACTCATTACACAAACACGTACAAAAAAGCTACAAAACGGCAGTAGCGTCGCACAACATTTCTTTCTGTGCAGATGTATGTGTTTTTCCCTTTGTAGCCAATGCGTTTGGCGTTTGACGATGTCTGTGGGCCAGATACAATGGCTAGACGGGACACATTTGACCCCTTAGCCCTAGTTCGTCCACCCTACCCTCGGATCCCAAGCCGTGCTGGAGATGGTACAGACACAATGTGGCATTTCAGTTCAAACTGTTTGCCCATACGTTCACAAGCATCAAAGCGAGGAAGAACTTTTTATGGTATTACACTAAATGTGTCAACATACATGCTGCGATTAATGTACATGTTATACTTTACAAGGCTGTTTTGTGAGGAGTCCCAATCTTATATTATATTCATTCAAAACAACCCCAAAACAGTACAGTAAAGTGGAGTAAAAGCTTCGTAAAATAAGTTATTTACTGACTTCTGAACTTTTGTTATGGCCTTGACTTCTAAATATTTTTCAGTCTGCCTTCCTCTATGACAAAAAGGTCTGAACACTCCAGGGCTAAGCAGACGACAGATCAAGCTCAAGATCTGGTATCGGTATCGAAGGATGCATGAAGAGTGGGGTACTTCATCAAGTCAGGCCTTTAGTGTGAACTGATTTGTTCCGCCTGCTGCGCTGAAGGGGACTGAATTTCATACCGAATAGCCATTACATTGCGCTGGGGGTCATGTTAAGCTTTCCTTAGATATCTTCATGCTAACATTGTCTTGTGCACCTTAAATCATCCACCAATTGTATCTTTTCCCGCGCTATTAACTAAACCCCTGGACTTAAATTGGTTGTGCGGCGATACGCTTTGCCCCCCCCCCATTATCCGAACAAAGACCTTCCTGCGAGCTCTTTGTGCTCCCACACGACAGCTAACAGTGTACGCCGCTGTCCGAACCGTTTTTGTCAGAGCCGGGCGCGCGAGGCAGAATGGAATCAGGAGTAAACAAGACAGATGGCTCGAAAACTCCCCCAGCTCCACGCATCCAGCGAAACTAAACAAGGATAGTGTGGCATTACGGGAATTATCGCCACGGCAGCTTTGATTAATCAGATCATTTAGGTTAAGGCGGGTTTTTTGTTTTTTATGGAAAGTGGCTGGTGTGAAGTCAGTGGTGCATTGGAGAACGCACAATGGTGGGAGAAAGTGCAACGAGAAAGAAATGTAGTTGCGGCGAACATTCATTGACATATCAGGTGGTCTTTTCGCTCCGCTGCCTGTCATCATCAGACATTTTGTGCATCCAGTGTATTGCTATGCTGTAGGTTTTACATCATCTACAAATACTCATTTACTTTTCTGAGACTTCTCTACATGTTGGGACTCAAAAGGAGAGTATTTGACTGTATTGTGCAATCAGACAAAGTAATTGCGTTGTTGTGTTGGATTTGACTTTTTAACTTTTATGATCTGGGGTTGCTGCAGGTCAAGATCTGCTGACGACCTGAATGACCAAGTTATTGCAATGGATATTTCAATGGATTTCTAGTTCCCCTGACGGCTCGGGCATAATTCCAAGATCGGCAGGATTCATCAGGCTCACATTGTGAAAGAGCGGTTCAGGGAGCATGAGGCACCATTTTCACACATGGATTGGCCACCACAGAGTCCAGATCTTAGCCCCATTGAGAACATTTGGGATGTGCCGGAGAAGGCTTTGCGCAGTGGTCACGCTCTCCCATCATCAATACAAGATATTGGTGAAAAATGTATGCAGCACTGGATCGTTTGACTTTGCAGAAGCTGTAATCAAAGCAAAAAGGGGTCCAACAAAAATATTTGAGCGTGTGATTTTATTTTTATCTGGCAACTATTATTGGGGGGTCCGGCAGTGTAGTTCGAGCTTCAAATGTGAGTTTCGACACCCATTTAAATTTCCTATTAAGACTGCTTCTCATTTTTTCTGTTGTTTGTCCTGATCATTGGAACTTACTGCTTTACATTCAGCATTTTGCATCTCAGAACAAGTGCACCTGAAATGATGGCAAAACACAGCAAACTAATGTTTCTATTCAATCCAGTTTGGGGTTGCACACTTGGTTGGAGAGGCTCGGAGTTTTCTGTTTAACCAAACTTCAGTCCATTATAATTATGATGTTTTATTCTCCGGTATGGACAAATGGGCATGTGCATTAACATAAAGATAACACACATGACCAGAAACAATGATCATTTAATACAAACTGTGTACTGTACTGTGCACATTTCTGGACATGTTTTGAGATGAAAACAAATTAAGTTTATCAACCCTCGTGTCTCTAAGTGCACACGCAAGCATCTATAAATTATGCAAATGGATGCTTTCTAATCAATGGGACTGTTTAGCCTTGCATAACACGGGCTACATTGACTGTCAGTTGTTAGGGGAGCAGAGATGAGTGTGCGTCCCACTACAGATGTGATAGAGTGAGTGAGAGAGAATTAGAGACTGACAGAGGGAGAGGGAGAGAGACAAAGAGAGAGGGGGAGATAGGATGTCCTTGGCGTGCTGCTGGCCGGTTGCGTCCCTCTGAGTAACATGGGGCTGTCAGCGTGACATTGTGTCGAACTCTACCTAAGATGAGACGAGAGAAGTGCACTGCGGCGCGTGGTGGATCATCGAATGACACATATGGCAACACAGCTGTATAGTTAACTTTGGTGGGCATTAAATAATGTTAAGGAGCTTCTGAAATTAAAATTGAATCACAAAGACGGAGTACAGAGAAGTTCCCCTGGAGTAAAAGTAATAAAAGCTACATCAATTTTGTGTTTTATTCTATTATGACGATAAGGTTTGCAGCCCCAGAAATGTGAGATTCGTATTTGGACAATGATCAAAAGCATAAGAGCATCTTCTTGTAATGCACGAAACACCATTGATCAATTTGCTTCAATGTTTAGCCGAATGTGGCTCCATTTTGAAATTGCACAGTCAAACCTTTGAGCATTTGCTGAGCTCATCAAGTGCCACCATTTCATTTATAGCTGGTTGGGGCCGATAAGCTCAACTTTTATGGACTGTAAAATGCACATCGGTGTTCACTCGGTCAAAAATATGCAAAGGTTGCTGAAGCAGAACCGAAACGAACAACTTCTTAAGTACTGCACGAGTCTTGTCTCTTGGAACACGATCTCATCTACATTAAGCTTTAACATTGCAATTGTGTTATGTGTCTGTTGTTGCACTCGATGGTTGATTTATGTTTGGCATTCCTTGTATCGGCTTGTGATGCCTACAGAAGCACGGGCTGCGCACATCTACACGGACAGATGCTCCTATCCTACCACCATCCAACCACTGCACACACACAGACCACTCATCCGGCTCACTGTCTCCTGTCCTGGTACTAACCAGGTCCTTCGCTGCTTTGATGTGACGAGATCTCCCAAAGGAAAAGCCCCATTTTCAGGCTCCTGTCCCAAGTCTAAAAGCACATCCGTGAAGACTTTAATAATATCCGGCTTGGCTCTATTTTAACCAATAGAAACATTAAAAGAAGTAAATCAATAAAGGAGTAGGAGAGAAACTGCAAAGGATTTTTAGCCAACACAAAATCCTAGTGTATTTCAAACCAGTCAACACTTTGTTTAATCACACTGTAAAGGATGGACTAACTTCTGTTTCAGAGTAATGAAGGGTCAGGAAGATTGCAGGGAACAGTACAAGGGGGAAACCAAGCAGCCTCTCTTTAAAATAATGGCCCAGCATCACAGGGAAAACGGCAGTGGTCCACAGTCGGCTGCATCTCCATCTAAAAGCCACTAACCACCCTTTTGATGATGAAGAAGTTAAAATACTAGCAAGGGAGAAGACATGGTTTGAGAGGGGAGTAAAGAAGGCTATTGTCTATGCCTTGTCCCCTCTCTTTAACAGTCGATTAAGTTCAGGTGAACAACTCTCCGTTGTTAAGTCTAATGGGTCATCTCAGCAGCAGTGGTAGTAGATGTTACAGTAGACTGGAAGTTACTCATTAAAGTTACTCGTGGCCATACTGCCTTTGCTGTGCCCGATCCTGTCAGACCTGGGAAGCTAAGCAGGGAAGGGCATGGTCGGTACTTGGATGGGAGACAGTTTGGTAACACCAGGAAGCCTAGCGAATATAGTGAGTGAGTGAGTGAGTGGTTGGTGGTGGTCGAAGGGGCCGATGGCGCCAACTGGTTGACTAGCTTCCGTCAGTCTACCCCAGAGCAGCTGTGGCTACAGTAGTAGCTTACCACCACCAAGTATGGAGTGAATGAATAGTGCAATGTAAAGCATCTTTGAGTGTCCAGAAAAGCGCTATATAAAACCGATGCATTATTATTATTATATAGAGAGATTTGTGATTTTCTTGGACAAGGCGTTTTATGCTCTTGAGAAGAAAGCCTTCAAGTCACGAGACTAAACATCTACAGTACACGAGAGAACAACATTACGACACAAAACCTCACAAAATCCAGTCTGCATACATGGAATCTTTGCGTGAATGCTGTAGGATTTTCCGATTTGCATTCTTCTTAAAGGTTCGTGCAGCATTTCATTTTATAGCTTCAGAAATCTAGCTGCAACAATAGCGCTCCAGTCCAATCTACTTTAAGTGTCTGTCAGTCTTTCAGCTTTGCCGCCTGCTTACTCATTCACTTGGCTCTCAGTGCAGCTCGCTTCTCTCTCTCTCTCTCTCTCTCTCTCTCTCTCTCTCAAGCTTTCAAACTAACACATTAAAGATATAATTCATGCCAGTCCGGGCCAAGAAAGTCCACACTCACGGATCCTGTGCCACTCCTCCGATCAGTCCAATTAAAGCCCGGTTCTAAATTATACATGAAGGAGATTATTTTTTGCCACCGTGACGTCTCCCTCTGACACGCCAAGGCTGCAGTCTCCGGGGCAGGGCCGATCATGGTCGTTATTCACAATCAGCGCGCTGCTTTTCCAACATGCTAGTTTGTCACAGAAGAAGACAGTGAGTAAGCGCTTCTGAACTTGGCTGGAGGATGTGCGCTTTCATTGTGAGGCCGGAGAACCACGGCTGAATGTTAAGTTATCTTTGTTCATTGGAGGAAGAATTGGGTTAGCGCAGCAAAAAAGAATGGAATTTGAGTGTTTCGTTTTTTTTCCGACTTGATGACGTTAGCGGATATTTAAAGGTAGGGTTTGTAGAATATATATTTCATTACAACTTTTTGGTGGCTCCCAGGCTTCTTTATGAATTGGCACACCCTTCCAGAGATAGTACGTTTTACTGCAAGTTTAACCTATTACTTGGGAGTTGGGGTTAGGGTTAGGACTGACAAGTTGTGTTTCACTCGCACAGATCTTACACACAGTTTTAGAACCTTGAAGGTCTTAGCTTTCAAATGAGGTCTCACACTGGAATATAGGCTGTACGCTCTCCAGTCAATACGCTTTGAGATTTGGATATGCATAATTGCTAACTGTAACTCTAACCCTAAACCTAAGCTGGCAGATAAGGGGTTAATAATTCCACACATTTAAAGCAGTACTAAGTAACGTGTTTACCTTAATAAATCCTTTTCGTAGTCCCTCTGGGGGTAATACAAGTGTTAATGGGATGATTGGAGGGTCTTTCATCTCCCCCTGGTGTCTCTGGCCAGAAAACCATGCTTGCAACTTGACTGCCACCGGGGCGGAGCAAGCAATACACACTAATGTAATCACGAAGAAGAAGCTAACAGGCTAACGGGCAAAGCTAACTGCGGGCTAGCGCCACTTTAAACAGTATTTACAGCCAAGTTTGAGGTGCGCTTATGGCCGCTAGGGGCAAGAGTTACTTAGTACTGCTTTAAAACCTCAAAAACTAACATTTTATTGTGAGACAGTGCTGGCATTAAGGTTCCAGGCTTAAATAAAGGTGTGGGGCACCGTTTAAACCTCTCTAAGATGCACCCGGGTGAATATTTCACTGATTTGCACTGATCAGTGACCACAGATCTTTGGCCCCCCACGCCGTATACCCTTCGATATGCGCCCCTCAATGACAATGTTTGGACACCCCTGGGTTAAGGCAACACATTTTATTATTATTATTGTGGCTCCATTTTAAAACAGGAGCTTGTTATTTCTCCTTTGCTTCTCTGTGGCCCTGTCAAAGCATACCCTGGAGTTGTGTTTTGTTTAATTCATGTCTGTTTGCATTCTCTGGCACGGGGCCTCTCAATTCTTTTTCAAATCCCCACCTTTTCCACAAATCCCCGTCCACTCCAGGAAGCACTGGTCTTTCAAATCATTCAGTTCAGCTGTTTCCACTTGATTTCAAAAGTAAAAATAGACACATAAATCAATTTTTTTCCCCACTCCCTCACAGTAAGCATATTGCTTCCAGGGTTCTCTCTCTTTAGCCACATTTTTTATCTCATTTACTGCAGCTACAACATTCATTAATGTTTGGCTTATGCTTTCAATCACGCAGCCGTGTCTTGGAAATTAATAATATCACGTTGAGCTGAATTTTCAAAAAGAAAAAAAGTACCAACCATCTGGTCTCGTTGCACCATATTCTACTACTTTGGCTCAATTTGTCCAACTCAAGCAATGTTCCCTCAAATGCAAGATTGCCATGTTTGCATGATTGGATTTCAATGTTCGGGACCGCCTACTCAGTTTCCCTTCATTCCAAATGCTAGCAGCTCCCGCACCTGTTTTGCATAGTGCGCACGTGAACACCAGGCCTGGAGACGCACCGCTGCACTGCCGTCCCGAGACAGTTAAAAGTGCTGGAGGTGTGTTTATTCCGCACACAGACTCGTTCAGCCATATGCTCGCCAACATATGATTTCATTCATATGCATATTCACTGGTGCGCACACCTAGCCGCACGCGCGCATACCAAGCACTTTTTTCAATTAATTGGATACGTATAGCTGGTCAGCTCGCCGAACTTTCTTCAGCCTCTCTGTAGATCCCACGTGTTTAATCTGTTCTCACAAAGGAGTAGGTATGGGGATGTGTAGATGCCCAGGGAATAGGCTTCTTTGTTCTTTTATAGCCCTTGAAAATGTACTAAATTTTTTAATTGTAAAGAATGTATCTCACCACAAGTCTGCTTTTCAGTTACTTTTGGAAAGCTACAGTACATAGCAAAAAAGATAGTGTAATGTGCAAGTATTAATAAGTGGTTATAGCTATTAAGTCACAGCAAGAGAGTCCCAGGTTCAATTCTCGGACCGTGCAGGCCTTTCTGTCTGGAGTTTGCATGTTCGGCTCATCCTCCACGTGGGTCAATAAGAGACTTCAGGACAGTTAAGTTGGGAACTCTACAGCACATTGAAAACATCCTGCGCAGAGGCCTCACGTACACACACACTTGTAGTACAGTATAATAAGCCAAATAAACTCACCCTGCTACTGAAGGCCCCCAGGATAGGTTATTGCAGAACAATTATCGATTTTTTGCGCTGTGGTCTGCTGTGATTTTAGCCAGTTTTAATGTCAGAGTAAAGAGAAAAAACAAACTCACCCTTTGCGATGTTATTTCTCGGATATAACTACAACTACGGCTGCTCGATTATTGAAAAAAATATTATTTGTGTATTTGTTGCCTTTAAAAAAAGTGTATCTTTATTTTATTTATTTATTAATCAAAAAAACTATGCTGAATGATTTCTGTTTTCTGAACAGTCATAAAAGTACAAATGATTTCAAGTATGAGGAGAGGTCTCTGTTTCATACCTGCCCCCTGCTGGCCAGCCCTCACACCTGCGCAAGTAAACTGAGCAGCGCGGCCTGATGACATCATCACACAGTGCTGTTTGTTTTTATGTCAGACAAAAGCATGAGCCATAGCACGTGAAATGCGAACGGAAAATAATCCCAGCGGCCTGAAATAATACAAAAAAATAATAAATAAAATAATTATAATTAAAAAAAACTATTTTTTTTCTTCTATTCAGCTATTTTTGTAATCGTTCAGTGTAATAATCAATATCGAATTCCGACTAATTGCACAGCCCTAACTACAACAGTGAATATTAATTCACAAATATTGACATGGCATGAAAGGCGACTGAGATGATGCTGTAATCTGGTAACTTCCTTTGTGGGAGACAGCCATGGTCATGACCGCAGCTAAAGACGGGATTTTCTCAAAATTTGATTTTCTTCACACTCTCGCATCATCCCCACTTTAGTAGCTCTTAGAGACTCCAAACTTTCTAGTGTTGGTACTTAACAATGTTTAGATTTTTTTTTCCAGGTGGATTTTGTAATATCTCATAACTTGCCGGATTTATTGAGATTTGAGCCACAAAAAACAAGTTGAGTTCTTACATGTTTTTTTCACTTATATCTTTTTCAAAAACTGTGCAAGATCATTATAATCCCCTCTTGAAAAAATAAATAAAAAATACTCTACAGGGAAAGTTTAAATTGATACTTTATTTTGTTCCCTATTCACCTGCAGTGTCTCTTCTTAACATTCTTAACGTTACAATAATAAAATCTGAATAACATCACTTTTATTGACTTTAATAGCCATCCCCTAAAGTACAAGGGGACTGCATACTTTCCTTTTAATGTTTGGGCCAATCCGGGCCTGGAGCGACCATCACACCCAGTGAACACTTGTGCTTTATCTAGCGACTTGTCAGTGGATCCCTCGCAGAGATGAGACAGGCGGTGTGGACTGAAAGCTAGAAGCCGCTGATAAAAGACATGAAAGGAAGAGATAGAGATGAGGCTTATCATTGGTGGAGGGGGGAACGAGAGGGGAGAAAGGTGTCACGCTCTATGGCTAAACCCCGGATCACTCTCTCCCCTCTTTCTCTCGCGCCTCTGCCTGTACAACCTCTGCAGTGCTGGCACGGTGCACCGCAGGACCCACCTGTTCTGCACCGTCAGGAGGAGGGCCCAGCTTACTCACACTCACACACACACACACACACACACCTCCGTATACCTGCAGTCCTGGGCTCTGCAGGTAAGCCAGCAATCGAGTAGTTGCATCATTTCAACTGCAAAGAGAGCAGTGGGTTTACAGATGTAGGAGAAAATGTGTTTGGCCAAATACTTTCCTCTGCGATGGTGGTCTTTGATTTTGAAAGTTGGGGGGAATTCTCAGACATCCATGTAAACAGTGGCGTGCTGGGACCTAATTTCTGCCCGGGAATTTAGAGAAGACCCACCCACTTTTCTGTGGGTTTATAGTTCAATGATAGCGCGCTAGTCTCTGGTGCAGGAGGTCCCCGGTTCAAGTATGGCTCGGACACTTTTCTAACACTTTCTCTTTTTACATGGGCCGCTGCGCACACAGTCTGAGCCTGATACAACTCCACAATCAGCACCAAGTTGTAAGATAAAAATATTTATTTGTCCACCTTTCTCCCTTTCACTGCCTTCCTTTTTCTCTATTTACTCGTGCGGACACTTGTCTCGGCTGGATTGGACTGCACCAACTTCAACTAAAGCGGAGGGGTGTTCCACTTAAACACCCCTCTGAGTCAAATGGTATCTCCCCGCCACAAGGATGAAAAGTTCAATGCAAACATTTGTTCTGATCTTGACACATCACTCGTTATTTTTGATAGATTTACCTGACAATTACGTTTGTGTTACTTAGTTTATATCTGGAACAGCAGCCAATGCTCCTGCTGCAGCCCGGTTAAAGCCTTTAGGCCTGGAATGGCACAACTGTTCATCTGTCATTATTTTATTCTGTCAGCCCGAAAGCACCGCAACCGAGCTGCCCGCCGGGAAACGTCCCGACTCTCCCGATTACCCAGCGCGCCACTGCATGTAGAGAAGTAAAGTCCGATAATTGAAACAGCCATTGATTCAAACAGCATGATGAACCAGATTGCATCCTCAGGCCCAAAGTTGGTGACTGAAGAACTACAACACTACAAAACTAAATATCAAGCATGGGTTTAAATAACTTGAATTGAGAATATTAGTCTTGCTTTGAGCGGTTTTCACTCATTTAGACTTTTTGAGCACTACTCCTAAAAGTAACTAAGTGAAATTACAAGTTACGTTATTAGTTACATTCAGCAGCTGCCGCAAACACCTCCAATTATTTTTCTTACCCCATTGGCAGACAAATCAACCTGAAATAAAGACAAAATGTATTGAATCGAGTCAGAAACATCTCAGAACAAGTGAAACTGATACGTGTCACTACCCACTTTGACATCTTTTGGGATTCTCCATCACCAACTCGAAGAAGTGTGCAGCTTTTTTTACTCATCGGACTTACATGTTTTATGTGTTATATACCATACATACGAGCCGAATTCCATCTCTGAACTTCCCGTTTGAAGCCAATGTTGCCATCGTTGTTTGTTTTTGCAATACCCCTTAACCTAATCCTATCCCAGCCACATCGTTTGTGCTTTGAGGCATAAATGAACAAGTGTCTGGCCAAAAACTCCCAACCCACTCAACAAACATTATTTATGTGCTGCAGATGACTGCCGCAAGATTTTCTTTCACAAAATCCCGAAAAGCCAGCTCTTATTGTTTCTGGTGATTGTTTGGGTCGGTATCATTGGTGGCCGAGTCAATCGTGTGGCAGTTTTGCTGTGAGGAAGCAGGTTTTCATTTGACGAAAATACCATCATAGCCATTTGCTGGTAATGACGGCAAGCCAAGTATACTTTGACATAAAGACAAAAAATATGCTTTTTCTTATTTTGATTTGTTTGTTTTCTATGCCACTTTTGCTCAATGTTTGATATCGATCCAAGTTAGAAATAAAGGAGAAGTACATAATAGTGTACATAATGTAGCAATTACATGTGTACATTACTTTGAAAAGACACAACTCTCACAAACAAAAAGTATAGTTTTATTTATTATGAATCCACAGGCATTCAGTTGCCTTGTGTGTGAAATGCGCGGTATAAATAAACATGCCCTGCCTTGCCATTGCAGCAGTGACACTATAAAAACTACTTTTTCCTCCCTGATTGAAAAAACTATAATGTCATTCCCCTGAGAAACCTCTAATCCCACAATCCGTCTTTTCATTGCTGCGTTCAACAACAATGCGCTCCCAATATCACGCCGCTCTGTGTAGATAAATCTTCTTATGTGAGATTTACCCCCAAATCTCGAAAATCCGTTCTCTATTTACTTTAGCAGACCTTTCTCTGCAAGCCCACACTGCTCCTCTATAACTTTGACCAGGACAGCGAGTGCACATATGCTGCTATCTTTGGGGATTCGGAGCAATAGTGGACCTCATTTATCATGCAGTGTACCAATGAAACTGTATTGAAAGCATTTAGATGCGCGGGCAGCGGAAAACGCCTCCGCAGCGAATTGGACACTGACTACCTGTTTTCAAACTCTGCCGCATTTAGTTGAACGTGTATTATTAATCAGCGTTATTAAATCTTTAACGCGTCATACGGGCGAGAAAATAAGTTCGGGCTCCAGAGCGCCGTGCCACGTAATGAAATCGCTTCCTCACATGGGCGGGGATGCGCTGGCGGCGGGCCATCTCCTCCCCGCCCCCGAATGCTCATTTTGCCTGCTAATAGAAACGACTAGGGGGAAGAAGCGCGTGTCAACCGTCTTCATAGGAGGTTATCCGTGCTTCAAATTTATTCTCTCGCACCGGCGCTCGGGTTTTTCTGTTGCGAGGCAATTGAGTCTTTAAGTATCGGGAGCGGAATCAATGTGCAAAAGCAGTAGGGCGCTTCATTGTCCGCTAGCGAGCGTTGTGTCGGCAGGATGCAAACACTCTCAAAGGAGCTGAAACAATCCATGCACTGAAAGCCACATTACGCCCGTTGTATGACACAAGCATCTATGTCATTACAGCAGTGTTAATTTCGTCGACTAAAACATTTCGTCTTAACTTTTTGCTAAAAAAGACTAAAATATGAAAAGAAGGGACTTAAATCATCAAAATAACAGTTTGAATGAGCCTCATATCATTTAAATTCACTGCCGAAAGAACAGGTCTGTGCTTTGTTAATGTGGAGAACTAACAGGAAGCAGAGGACCTTGATATAATATGATTATATAATAAGTATTAGAAATGCAAAGCCAAATTAATCTTTAGTCGACAAAATGTACATGCAATTTTAGTCGACTCAACCTAGATTAAAACTGAAGAGAATTATTGGACTAAATCTTTTATATATCCCTATATTGATTCACAAAACCTTAAATAAATCATTTTAATATGTCTTTTTCCCATAATAATGCCATGTGACTTCTTGCATTGTTTTGGGTAGGTCATGTTAAATAAAAAGTACATGATTAATGTAACTGCATTGGGTTCAATTCTTAATGTAAATATTCCTAATTTTTCTAATTTACCAAGTTAGTTACTACTATTGCAGCATTAGTTCTTCTGAGAATGCCTTCCATGTCCAAGTAAAATTGGTAAAGTGTGATATCCTTAACTGAATTGAAAATCAATCAAATTGAATTGAATCAAATCAAATCGAATTGAATCGAATCAAATTGATTTGGGAAATCCAAATTGATACCTAGCCCTAGTGCTAACTCTCCTCAGGCTTGACTGAGGAGACGTTGGGTCCTTTACCAAATGATCTATTTCATAACCCACTACCAAAAAAAGCTTTGTCTTTGTCTACTGTCAGTCAGATGGAAAAGGAACATTTATGGTATCGCTGGAGTTGACTTGATTTTTAGTTAGTTAGTTATTTATTTAAAAGGACAACGGACAGATACATTAAAAAGATGGCTGCCCCAGATTTAGCACAATGCTAATTTCCATCTGTAGTCCTTATACAATCAAAAATACAATTAAAATACATCCATCCATCCATCCATCCATCCATTTTCTTCCGCTTTATCCGGGGCCGGGTCGCGGAGGCAGCAGTCTCAGCAGAGATGCCCAGACTTCCCGATCCACGCACACCTCCTCCAGCTGTTCTGGGGGACCCCGAGGCGACACCAGGCCAGCTCGGAGACATAGTCCCACCAGCGTGTCCTGGGCCTTCCACGAGGCCTCCTCCCAATAGGACATGCCTGGAGCACCTCCCGAGGGAGGCGACCAGAAGGCATCCGGAACAGATGCCCTAGCCACCTCAGCTGGCTCCTTTCGACGTGAAGGAGCAGCGACTCTACCCGAGCTCCTCCCGGGTAACTGAGCTCCTCAACCGATCTCGGAGGGTGCGCCCAGCCACCCTGCGAAGGAAACTCATTTCGGCCGCTTGTATTCGCAATCTTGTCCTTAAAATTAAAATACATAACAGAGTTAATTAAAATACAAAACATAGACAATATACATTTGTGCAATATACAGTAAAAAGTGCAGATGAAAAGTGCAGATGAAAAGTGCAGATAAAAAGTGCCAGTTGCATTCATAAAGTGCAGAATGACAAAGTGCAACAGTTTTCATAATTATTTTGTAGCTATACATAATTAGCACATAGATACAATGGTTTTTAACACTGATGATAGGATACAGCCGTACATAACCTGGAACGTCCCACACTGTGGCTTGAAATGGCTAAAATTCTCATTCCTGGGAGATAGAATAAAGTAGGGCATAAGATCGGCTTTGTGGACTTCCCGACAACAAGCATTGATTAATTCCACATAAGGAAACCAATGCACTATTATCAGAGGAGAATGTATTGAGTGAGTAGATCTATTTCCCATTATTAAAAGGGTACTTTCTGCAAGTGCTCATTTCCAAGAAGCACAAAAATACTCTCGGCTCCGAAATGTTATTTCAGGGATCATTGATTGTCCAATAGGGTTTTGGCTGCTAAATATCCAGACGGTGGTCACTCATCTGATATGTTTTTATGAAGGAGTTTTTAATCAATATTATATCCCCTTTAGATTCAAGTTTCCATTTTATTTATTTAATTAATTTCGGCTCCAGTTCCCTTTACTCCAACTGTAACGTACACTCGGGGAATCAATCTTTGGTGAGAAAAACAAAGGTTTACACTATTCAGAGCAACATCCACAATATATGTACACAATGGGGAGCCACAGAGGGACGGAAAGGGAGAGTTCAGCATCCTGACAGTCAGGTGGATAGAGCTATGTTTCAGTCAGTTGGACCAGGGCCGAATGGAGACTCTTACTTGAATGCATTGCTAAACTTCATTTAGCAGTTCATTTAGACCTCAAAAGTGAGGTCTCCTGACCTCACTTTTGTGCACTTTGGACAGAATGGACAGAATTAAGTTATTTGTCAGTATGGCGATGAATATCGTCTGTTTTCAATAATTAGATCACAATATTTATATTTTTTTACGTGTTAGATTTTTAATAATGTTTGTTTGGAAATATGTTTCTCAGATCTCAGTCGTCCAAAAGTCTTCCATGGCAAAGGTTTTCAAAGAGCATCTCCCCCTGGTGTCTCTGGCCAGAAAACCACAATTACAACTTTGCCTGAACCGGGTCGGAGCCACCAATACACACTAATAGAATCACGAAGAAGAAGCTAACAGGCTAAAGGGCAAAGCTAACTGCGGGCTAGCGCCACTTAAATAGTATTTACAGCCAAGTTTGAGTGAAAAAAAAATCTTAATTGTGTAATTGAATGTACAATATCCCTCTCTCCTTTTGTCTTTTCTGTCAGCGTAGTATTTACTCTCATGGACAATTAATGAGTACAAAACCGCAACATGCTACGACACCTGCAGTGGCGCTTATGGCCTCTAGGGGCATGAGTTACTTAGTACTGCTTTAACAATACTTGGTTTACGATACTGATACCTGAACGATACGTATACTAAAATATTTGTCCTCTAGAACCAGAATACAAAACCACAATGGTCATTTATTCCAGAAAATACTACTTATTTTAAATTTATATCATTTATTTGAGCTCAAACAACCAAGAATCTTCCTTTAATGCTGTCCCTGGACAACCCGGGCATCTTAAACTTGGTCTCTAAAGATATGATTAGTTTTTTTCGGTACTTGCTTTTGATACCGCCTACTCAGAAACGACAATAATGTGAACCACCTTTTGGGATCATTTCCAAAACCGCGGTCTGCCAGGCATTTCACAGTCACACCTGCACTTTCAGCTGGCATCAAAGAGAATCATCCAGATGTTCTGATGAAAGAAGACAGAAAGATTTAAACCATTCAGTCGCCTTTTCAACAAAGTAAGCTCATCCAGAACTTCAGCAGCAGAAAGAACAACCAAAGTGGGTTACTCTAAACTGTCTGAAAGAAGGAAAATACTACCTAAGAGTCATTTACCAAGCATTTGCTCATGAGCGAAACAAGTAGCGTGTGCTACATTGGATTAGCTCAGAGTCATTTGTGCTGTTTTCACTCACACAGCACTCTCTGATTTTATATACCACATTTAGGGCCATAATCGATAAAACACGCAAATTCAAATCATAATGATAGCGCTTTTTGTTGGTTACATCTTTCTTCAAAATAACAAAGCACTCCTCTCTGCTTGTCTCCAAACCCCACCCCACTGTATCCACTTTAGGGCCTTTCAATCTTAATTTATAGTATGGGGGGGGAAAAACCCAGCATTGCACTTCCTGGTACTGCCTCGAATCGAAAGGCACAGTTTGATGTAGCCTAAAATAATGGCGGCTGTCCATTTCCGTATAGCTCTGTGCCGCCGCGGACTTAATCATTACTTACTCCCGTCTTGTGAGCGTTTAAATTAAAGCGAGTGAGTGGCAGATGTTTAGCCGTAGCAGGCGGCGGGAAGCGGAGAAGCCAAGTCCCAGTGCTGGTGCAGGGCTGTTACTGCCATGTTCTTTTGAAGTGCTGTCTGTCTGAGCTTTTTATAGCTAGACCATTTGTTTTGGCTTAGAGCAAATTCGTTCATGTTGCCCACCTGTATCTTGTTGTTTCGGGATGGGCAGGTTCAAATGGTGAAGAAGGCATAACCATCTACCAAAGTAAAAGTCGCCACCTGGATTTAGTTGTTATAAGTTGCTGCAGTTTGTTAGATCTAGGTTCATAGCAACTCTATGTGACCAAAGATCAGCCGACTACCAGACCATCCTGAATGACCAGGTTATTCCATCAATGGATTTCTTCTTCCCTGATGGCACGGGCGTATTCCAAGATGACAAAGCCAGGATTCTTCGCGCTCACACTGAGAAAGAGTGGTTCAGGAAGCACGAGGCATCATTTTCACACTTGGAATGGCCGCCACAGAGTCCAGATCTTAACCCCATTGAGAATCTTTGAGAATGCGCTGGAGAAGACTTTGTGCAGTGGTCACACTCTCCCATCATCAGCACAAGATCTTGGTGAAAAATGAATGCAACACTGGATGTTTTGACATGTTTTGACTATGTGTGCCGTAATCATGGACATAATATTAATAGACTCCGTCTCCTCACTCCTCCCCGTTTGCAATAATAACTACGTTTGAGAGGGAAATCATGGCGGATTTACAGACTCCTCCAACCCTGCTGTGACGGAGCATGTTCCTAAAAAGGGCATCGCGGACGTGTACAGTAGTTCGGTTGTAGCCGTGCCCGCGCCATTAGCGCTAATGCTAAAGGCCTGTCATCAAAGTCCGGCTCTCTAGTATACGAGATTTCTAAAAGTTTCTTACGAAAACCCGCCTGGTTTCTTTTATTGTAACTAACCCAGTGTTATCACAGGAGCAATATCTAGCTGTACAAAGTTTAAGAAGATTAGAAACCATGCTTTACAGTTTTTAACGTGTCTAAAGTGCAATGCTTTCTAATTGGAGACTAGCGGCTTTATGGAGGTACTACAGCAATGGCGGCCCCTAGTGTCGCGGTCACGAAGCAGAGCAGCTATTGGCTGTAATCAAAGCTAAGGGCGGTACAACAAAATATTAGAGCCCGCATGTGACCTTTTTTTTTGTGGCGACTCTTTTTTTGGGGGGGTTGGGCGTGAAGCTTTTGGAAATTCATGAACTTTTGTACCCAGAACACTATTTGGCCAATTTATATTCATAAAAAAACAAACTAAAAAAACATACTTTTTAAGAGGTTAGTTCATTCTAGGTCTTTAAAAACATTGCAAATCGGTGTGAATTTAGAGAATGTTGATACAGGAAGACTTCCCTGTGTTGTCTTTGCCTTTTTGCTCCTAAACACCTAAAAGTGCCTTCACAACAGAACAATGATTTTACAACAACGTCCTGACCATTTTGAAATGTGACTTTTAGATTTACTAGTCTACTTAGTCTATATTTTCACATTACAATATTCATGAAATCAAAATGCCAGGTGTCTTTTTAAAGTGCAGTTCATGCTCAATTTCGCACAGTATGTCTCCTGTAACGACACAACCACCAGTCTGCACGTCGAAGATTACCTGCATTTACTCCAGATTTGCCGCTTGGTCGGGCTAATTATTAGTTACGGCGTCCATAAGTTGAGAGGACTTTTGAAGAACCGCGCAAAACTTTTTCTTTCCGTGAGTCTTTGTGATAATCCCGGACGGACTCGGCGCTCATTTGTTATATATGGACAGCTTTATCTTCACAGCGGCATAAGTGCGGGCTATAAGGAACATTAAGCGCGGGTCCCTGCGCTATTTTTCAGTTAGTTTGAATAGGAGGTCGTAAAGCGGCTAAATATTATGTTAGCAGTCTCGCTAGAAGTAAGAATTATGGCGAACCGGCTTTTCAGTTCTCACAAATGATGGCTTATGGTTCTCAAACTGAAGTCCGAGAACCGCTGATGGACTTGGGCTTCTTCATGTGGTGCATCTTAACACTTCATTCATTCTAATTAGAGATAGTTTCATTTATGTTTAAGAAAAACGTTTATTTTAGGTGTTTTTTTTCTGATTTAGACATTGTTTACACTCAATTTAGTCCTGATTTAATCTCAATCAAGCCTGGTGGACCTTGGGAAGTCAGTGTTTTACGAAAAGGTGGTTGGAGTGAAAAGTCTGAGAACAGCAGGCTTTTGCCAAGTTGTTTTTGTTCATTTGTTGATTCTTTACCATTTAACAGAGTTCAGTTTTCTAAAATCACACTTTGCGAACCAGGTAACTTTTCTTTCAATATTTATATTCTATATAAACGTATAGCAACATCTCTCCACAGCTTTGCTTGGTCAGAAGGTCAGGTCATAAGTGATATTATTTGAGCAAATTATATGGTTGAAAATCACCAAATATGACTTACAAAGGACTACAGGTGCATTAAACACTCCAATTTCAGTTTGTTTGAAATTAAAAACTTATTAGCAATTATTTTCATGTTTTGATACATTTGTGGGGGCCACAATTTTGTACTGGAGGCCCGACTACAGCACATGCATTGGGGGCTTCAAGGAAACAAGGCTGGGAACCACTGCTTTACATAACAGCGTCAGAGCGGGTTGTCTCATGATCGGAAGGTCGGGGGTTCGAGTCCCAGCTCCTGAAGGTGCACACTGTTGTTGGGTGATTGGTTCCTAGCTGTAAAGCGCTATGGACCTGATGAAGGTAGAAAAGCACTAAATACCAACTCTTTTTCTTCTTTGAAGATCTGAAACCTTTATTGTTGACTGTTGAGGGGCAACCGCTCTCTGCATTTGACCCTTCCTTGAACCTTTGACAGCTGATCAGGTGAAGTGGGAGACTGGGAAACCTGATTGGTAAGGAGCACCTTGTTTGAGGATTTGTCACGTTGAAGGTTGATGTGGAAAACCAAAACACCCAGATAAAACCAAACAAACAACAAACATTCAGAAGGGCCCTCGTGGGCTTCAGTTCCTGTTTTGAATGGCATTTTGAGGCTTTTTGAGCGCTACAAACGCAGAACAATTCATTAGATTGCTTATTGCCATGGTTCTAACGTTACATCACTTGAAACCCATTAATTTGATCCACAAACTGAACTAAGAACCTTTCTGTTGCCCTATATTTGTAAGGTAAGGTATATTTGTGCTTCTGCGTCTCATTCGCAGCAAGAAATTAACACTTCTACAAGTTCGTCTGAGTGTAATAATCATTCATGCAAAGCTACGAACTTTGAAGAAACACTGTTGGGCTGACTCTCCAATGGATTGTGATGGTACTGCTTTGAAGATCTCCTTGTTTGCTGTTGCGCCGCCAGTGTTTGTCTAGAAATAGCCCTGTTGATTCAGATGCGCCTCTAATGATTTGACGAAGTTGTATAAGGATGCAGAGCTGTTTATGCATCGTTTGAAGACACCGCTCCATTGTCATATTAAATAGAGTTAATTATAGGTAACAGGAATAAATTACTCTATTGATATTCGGACTGTTTTGAAATAAGCGGGGTCTGGCTTTAGTTTCGCCAACAAAGGGACCATGCCACAATGCAAAGACAGTTACAATGTATTAACAGAGGAGAAATAATTGTGGATAGCTGGGTTGTTGAGACTGGAAGACAAAACATAACACAAGGGAAGGGAAGGTGGGGTTGAGAGATCAGACAAAAGCTCTATTCGCACAGAATTATAACTAAATCTACCTAGGTACATTGGTAGTTTTTTTATGGGCTTTCGCACAGAACAAGCAATTTTTAAGGACTCTTTTTCCGGAAAATGGCGGGCAGATGATGACCCTGAGTGATGACAGCAATCCTTTTATTAATTCGTGCTGCGAGTGCTGACCGTCTTAAAGGCTAGGTTTGTTTGTGTGCACTTTGCTCTAGCTAGCCATTAAAGCCGTTTCTTCCCGCATGTTACGACAAACAACATCCACGTCTTCTCACAAACCAGCAGTTTCCTTCTCTTTCAATCCCTTCGCTCTGACGCAGCCATTCCTAACTTGCACCCAAAGCATCAAAACTTTTCCGAAGATTGATACAGACGGGAATGCCCATGTGTGGACATGTTTGAAGCACTCAGAGGGGGAAAACAAAGAAGAGAAAAAAATGAACTTTCTTCGATTTCGCCACCATTACTTTAACAAACGCTGACTTATAAGATGAGATAAGATAATCCTTTATTGATCTCAAATGGAGAAATTCACTTGTTCAATCAGATCAGGGTGTGCAAAAAAACAGGAAATGTGCAATCAATTAAATAGTAAATAAAGGTATTATGAATGCAAATAATAAAACATAAAGTTAGAGCAGACTATAAAATGTCAGCAGTGCAAATTCTTCCAGTCTTAATGCAGGTAAAGTGACATTGATACAGAGATTATTACACTAATTTTTTCTATAGTCGTTATTGCGCATGAGTTACTTCACAGTATTGTACAGTCTGACAGCAGTGGGGATGAAGGACTTGCGGTAGCGCTCCTTCTTGCACTGACGGTGTCTCAGTCTGCCACTGAAGAGCTGCCCAGCTCCTCTACGTCCCGTGCAGTGGGTGGGAGGTGTTGTCCATGATGGCGGTGAGCTTGGCTAATAATATTTGGAATGTATTTTTCTACTAAATAAAGATATATGGAGTGGAGCAAATTGGTTCAACATTCCATAAATACTTAAAAACGGACAATGCTAACCAGGAAGCTAGCGAAGCTAACGTTAGCTTCATGCCACGTTTGCTAACAAGTGCCGTTTTTTGCCTCTACTGAACAATCTGCTGTGAAAAACATCCATATGGACCTGATTTTGGTTGACTGTTGGTGTGTGATGTATTTGTTAATAGTCTGCCAGAAAACAGCTTAAAATTGTGACTCTCATGAGAGGTTTTCTACCCCCTTGGCTAGGCCACGCCCCCTTGTATGGCGCGTTGCCGTCTGTATCTATCCTCCTTGGTGCTTGGTTTGTCTAACGTTGCCATGACAGCGGGGACGTGCAGCACTAACCGGCGGTAATATCGTAATTCGTTTACTCTTTTAACCTTTGGAGTGTTTGATTGCAGTGTCATCTCGGTGGCCTTTTGTGCTACGTGTGGATACCAAATACTACGTCAGCATTTGTGAATGAATACACATGGGAAACCAGCTGGTGCACCGTGATGTTTTAGCTTTTCCGGGAAATCTCTGGCTTGCTAGCAGAAAAAAAGTCAAAATATAAGTCTTTTTTTTACTCTGAAAATAAAACTAAGAGAAAACTGCCATGTCTCGCCTTAACTCAGCTAGAATAATGATCCATAACTTGCATTGTTTCTTCGATTACACTCTCTTATGTTAATCCGCAGCCCTCTGTTTGTGTAACGTCTTTATTAATCCGTACCTCCGGGCGAAGAGTTGACTTGTGCGTTCTTTCTTGTTCCGATGTGCTAGAGCGGTGAGGAAGCTCTAAATTTTTCATAACCCTCTCCACTTTTTTTTAAAATGTGTATTCAGCTTGATCTTAATGAAAAGCTACATTTGCATTTAAGCTGGACGCCTGAAAGGACTCCCCATTGGGGGAGCTGTGCGGCGCATGCAATCTTTTCAATCCGCGATTAGCTGTCATTCGCTGATTCGCTGAAGAACTGCGTAATCATTTTAATGTGATAATAGCTCTTGATTAGCGTTTATAGCGGCTAACATGCCCCGTTTCATTGCACATATTTTGATAACATGTTAATAAACGAGGGGAAATGGCAGTTTTCCTCGCCGGTCGCTCTGTTCACTGACAGTTTTGCTTGTCTTGACGATTTGTTTCCTTCCTTAGGACTGACTCTACAGCAAAAGTACAAATGACAATCCCATACAGGCGTTGCGTTTACCTCGTGGAGACAGTCCCGTTCGTGGGTTGTCAACAATTTTTGCAGGAAGAGCGTGGAGCGAATTTTCACATTCTGACAGTTCTGATGGGAGCTTCCCCTTTCTCTGACAATGTATCATCGGCTCTAATACCCAGCAGACATCGGACTGCATGTGTCCTATTATTTTGTTCACCTCCCATTGAAGCTCTTGACCCTTTCTGTGAGGATGAAAATGAAATAAAAAAAATCTCCCGGCATCAATGTCATCCTGTAGTTCCATTCAGACTTCTTCAGCACATTCATTCTTTCTTAAGGACATAGGTGCGGACACAAGATCCATGGTTCAAAAAGAAAGAAGGAAAGAAAGAAAAGTACAAATATACTGCAAATAAGTACAGGGATTTTTACATGAAGAATAAACAATAGTTCACTAAATGCCTATTACATCAGAGTCAATGATTCCATAGTGAATGAGCTGATCTCAGGACAAAACAGAGTCTACATCAGGGGTCGGCAAGTTTACCTGGTGGAGGGCTGATTATTTTTCATCGTCATAAGACCCTCCATTTGTAGGCCGAACTAAAGCATCACTTTCTACAAATGTCAGTGTTGTACATCGTGTATGGCCTAAATGAAAGTTCTGTTAAGAAGTGTTAAAGGAATTGACAGTATTTGTTCATATATCTAGAGCACATTAACAGGCATTTGATCTCTGATTTGTGTAATAATATTCCTCAAAATCATCTTTAGGACCGGAGGTTCTATCATGGGGGGCAGGACCTGAAAGATGTGTGAAGCCATTTGTGGTGAAAAGCGGAGTTTACTCTTTTTAAATCATAATGAAAAAGAAACTAGAAAAAATGACCCTGATCAAAAGTCTATGATCAAGAAGAATGAGCCGCGTTACCATTAGATTATAAACAGAACCTTCTCCACAACTACCACAAAAGATTCCAAGCTGTCATTGACTGCTGATGTATTTATTGCCATACACAAAACAGGGATATGTAAACTTTGCATCAGGGTCATTTTTTCATTATAATTTAAAAAGAGCAAACTCCATTTGTTCAAATGGCTTCACACAACCACTAACTACGAGTGTAAAAACCTTTTTGTGTTATCTGGTCAAAAAAGTTTAAAAAATGCTGCCAAGATATGTAAGCTTTTGAGCACAACTGTACATTTATGGAGGAGGGAAAAAAATCAGATTAATTAATTACATAAGGTTTAATGCGATTAAAAATATCAACTTTACACACAGACACGAACATTGTGTAAAGCCAAAAACAATTTTACTGTCAAACTTCACACAGTCGACATACACTTATTTATTGTCTTTGAAATATCACATAGGCTTCACATCTAAGTTAAAATGTAGGAAAATACAAAGAAGCATCTAAAATACTTCTTAAAAAAATGAATACAATGCTTACCTGCAATTAAGTAATTAACTACAAAGGCCATAGTTAATTTGATTAAACATTTTATTCGAGTTCCACCACTAGTTGAAATGGAAGAGGACATTTGCGGACCCCACAGTCAGCAAACATCTGACTGGCACTACAGAGGCTGGTCATCTTCAGCCGCAGCCTCATTATATGAAACTGTGAGCCTCTGCAGACTGGACTTTTTTATGACTTTGCCACAGTTGTGCAGTGTACAAAGGAGAGCAAAATGATTTACACTCACAGTGTAAAAATGAAGCTTTCTGACCAGTGTGTTTGAATATCCATACAATTTACATGGCTGACTTTGCATATCCCTGGCATCAGCGACGTCACTAGATACAGTATAATGACCAAGGAACTTCCTCTTGTTAGTGACTGTAGGAGCACTGGCATTCAGAGTGACATCCTCCGTCCTCACAATCATAGGGCTGGACGATACAAATACATGTTGCTAATTCATGAACTTAGACATTTCTTTTATACAGACCTAAGCTCAAACAAAAACAAATGCTTTATTCCAGTTTAATTTGACCCATGAATTAACTCCAAAACTAGGAGCTGTTACTGCCAAATAATTGGTTGTAAACCTGATGATTATAAAGCCGATTAGAGATTGCGATTTCATTTTGATTAATTGTCCAGCCTTACACAATCATAATAAAGCTTTTCATAAAGTTCCATGTCATTTTCAAGGCCATATTGTGAACAGAATTTCAGAAGCCGCTGAAGTCCCTCACTGCTTGGACAGAAAATGGTATGACACGAGAGGACAGAACTTCCAACAGCACATCCAGTAATACATTTTTTATTTTATTTTTTAAGACTGATCTTCTATGTAAATTATACTAAATAAACACCCATAGTTCTATGATCAGATCAGTTGCATGTATTTGGTGATACCAAAACGTAGCAAATAAGGTAACTCTAAGAACTCTTTATTTAACCAGGAAAGTCCCACTGAGATTAACGTCCTGGCCCCAAAGGAGGACCTATTCTACATGTTTTGAGTGGTAGGGGGAATCAGAGTACCCGGAGGAAACCTACGCAGACGTGGGGAGAACATGCAAACTCCAGAAAGGCCCCGTCCAGGTGGGATTACCGTGCTGCCCTACGATGATTACCTCATCACCTAATTTGCAATGACAATAACATATTCATAGAAATATAGGCGTGACATCCAAAGAATAAGTGACCTGGAGTCGACTGATGCAACAGGTGAAACTATTTTTTTGTCAAACTTTTCTTGTATTTGGCTGACAAAAGAAAAGAGCCCTTGTTTCTGATATTTTGACAGTTCACTAGCCCTATAGCACCTGCCTCTGCTCTCTCTGGCTGTAGCAGCAGGTCTGTTCTCATTTTTAGCCCGGGGCGTGAGCCGTCTCTTCTGCTCGCCGAATGGACTTGTGTCAGTAATTGGGTCCTGGAGGGGGGACGTGGATTACACCTGGAAGTAGGCCGAGAGACACGCTGCTTAAGGCGTGAAGTCGGCGCTGAGTGGAATGAAAAGTCTAAAAATCCAACCGGTGAGGTGTGCACAATGCGCCGGGGCCGAAATGCTGTGGGAGGTGTTATATTCGTTGTCCTCTTTCTCCTCCTTTGTGTCCAGGCGGTGCGAACAAACCAGCATAACCACATGTTGTCAGCTTACCCTATTAGTTTGTGATAATAAAGTTCTCTTCAGGCTGCATAGTAATCCATCTTTCTTTTTATGTAGGGTCTATATAAAGTTTGTGATCTAATGAGACGAGCCATGGAACAACCTGTGTAAGTGCTTATACTGCGGAGCATTAAAGACCATTCAAATGGATTGTAACAGGCAGCACAGGAAGCACAGGGAAGGGAGGGAGTTCAGCTTCCTGATAGCCTGCTTGGTAAAACCGTTCTTCTGTTGACTGAACCTGGCCCATGGATTTCACAGGCTCCTCCCTGAAGGCATTACCTTGAAGAGCCTGTGTGATGGGTGCATTACTTAGCACGATACTTGGTGGTGGTGGTGGGAAGGAATGAGATACTTTGAGGAGGGTGATGGTTCTGCTGCTGCGGTGGGAAGAGTAATGGTGTGACACTGCTGCTGACTTAATTTCTGAGGTTTTAAACTTTCAATTGAGGACTGGAAGGTTCGCCTGGTGGTTCTCATGTAGACCGCGACCGTTCATTTGTAATCTTTTTATGAACCGCTATAGTGTGCAAATCTAACCTTTTAAACAATAAAAGAAAACTAGCTCTACGTCTTTTTTCCCAAAGCATATCCACCCTTTTTAGTACTTTACATTTGGGTCACCCGCCTCCTTATAAGTCATCAAATCCCCGTGACATTTCCATAACAACTCCTGCTTCCTGTCAATACTATAGACCGTGTGTACATTGGAGACGGATCGGTTACGGTAGCCACTTAGGGACATTGCTCTGACCTTAATATCATCCGTACCGCGGCTAATACATTTCCACAGTGGCTTAATGCGGTGTCTCTGTTTGCCCCGGCAGCTTATTAGTCTATGCCGCCAATTCGACTGGTCAACCTTCAGCTGACCCCTTATAGAAAGATGCCTATTATTTTAGACTGCTACGTGTCATAACAACGCGGCGCTACGGCTTCTTTTATAATCAATTCTTGCATGTCTCGTTCCGCGTAATGAGATTGTGGCAGTAAGTGCTTGCGCGTTGGTACGAAGCTGGAGAACAAGACAGGGTCGAGTGGGCATTGATTGTATTAGAGGACTTCCACCACTTCAGACATCCTCGCTTAATCTACTGTTTAGCTTTGGTATATCTTTCAATGAAGATGTGATTCACACATGCACAATGTAGCTATTTTTATCGCTTTCCAGTCAAGCTGAGATAGCCTTTGTTAAGTTATTATGTCCTCTTTTTGACTGACAGTATGGCTGCCCAAATTTGGAAAAATATATCGTAATTGTATAATTTTCAGTGTGCGCATTTTGCATAGGTCCAGAAGCATAAACATTTGAGAATACGACCTGCTAATGAACATATTTATCAAGACCAGAGATCGACCGATATGGGTTTTTCTAAGGCTGATGCTGATATGCTTGGTTGATATTTTTGACCAATATTTTTAGCAGATTTTTCCAAATGTCTGTTCTATAATCCTGTAAAAACATACTTGGCCACTCCAGCAGTGGTCGATTTCATTGTAATTCTTTACGTGATCCAATCATAGTTTCTGTCCCACCTTTGATCAGTTGCCGTTAGCATGAGCATGCTGCCGTTAGCATTAGCCTGCTGCCGTTAGCATTAACATACTGTTGCTAGTCGCTGCATTTTGCGTTGCGATCAAAAATACATTTACAGACGTTAAAACTAACTCGGTGATTGAATTCTCCAGCTTCTTAGCTTCAAAATGAAATGCAGCATGTCAATATTCACTGAGGTTCACTGAAACTTGTATTTAACAAACTTGTAGCTAACCAATTTCCATTGCAATGTGTCTCAGTTCCCTTGAGGCCTATGATGGGGTGCCATGCCATTAGTCCGACGGCCCATTAGTCCGAAGTCTCATTAGTCCGAAAATGTCCCATTGAGCAGAGGCGCCATTAGTCCGGAGTCTCTCTAACCCAGTTGTATTGTGGATTAGAGAGCCATATACTGGCCCTAACCTTAAGGTCAGTGGACTCTTGCCTAAATCTAATTTATTTTTCAACCCCTACTCAATGGGACATTTTCGGAATAATGAGACGTCAGACTAATGGGCCAACCCCAAGTTGTGGGAGGACGTCTCTATCACTTTCGGTCCCGGAGATATCGGCTTTTATTGGTGCTCGTTTGGGCCATAGCTGATATAGTAAAATCCCCAAATCGATATTTGGGGATATTTTTGGGTCTCGTCAAGACCTAAATTGGAGGATAACATAGCATTAAAACCTATAATCGGAAATCAGAGACGATACTGGAAATTGTATTGATTACAAATATTCAAGACTGAAATGATACCGGCTTTGGCTCTCACCATTTTAACACAACTTTCACCAACTAAATCTAAGCTGAGGTACAGCATATGGACATGCTGTACCTCAGTTTAAAGGTCTGAACCTGGACATTTCAATTGCTGAGTATTGCTTAGTATTAACCTCCACACAGACTTATTTTAGATTGTCGTGCAAAACCAAATCTAGTAATCTTTGGCAACATTCTAAAGCTAATGGCAACAAAGCTGGGAAAGAAACGGTTCCCCTAAAGTGACATCTGTTGAAGGTCTCAGTGTTTGTAATTTAGTTTATGAAATAGTGGTAAAGAATAACCAGGGTGCGATTTGTCAAAAAAAACAGAAGTGGGGATAGTTACTCACAGGGTGCGATTTGTCAAAAAAACAGAAGTGGGCATAGTTACTCAATCACTATTGCATAAAAAGCACATGCATTTCATGCTGTTGAACTTGATCCCAGTGTTGTAAGATGTGTTGTAACTGTCTAGTAGTAGCTCAGTGTGTGTGGAGCGGAGGGTGAAGTTGATGCCGTTGTGTGCAGGGCGTCCGTGCCTGTGTGTTTTTGGGCTGAATATAAGCGCGCACAGCCCAATTCAATGCAAAGGTTTGATCGCGGGTCGGGTTGGGGCGGTTGCCGCCACTCATTGCATGCGCGCATTCATGGTTCAGCCACGATTCAGTCTATCATCTTTACAGCGGTTTTTTCATACATAAAATAAGCAGCGTTTGGCTGTTTGTGGTCCAGAGAACGCTTTTGTGGAGCCCTATTTTCCACAGCATGTGCGTCTGTGCGCGACTTCTCTGCAGCGCTCTACACAGAGGGAGAGAGAGCGTGAGGGGCTAAGACACGCCAGTCCCGTTCATTTCTGTATGTGTGCAAAATAGATTTAACTGATCATAAAGTCAATCAGGATACATAACACAGTTCCCTGTGCATATTCATTCATCAGAAATGACACATGCAGCCTTACAGGCTACACTTAAAAAGTCCACTCTCACAATATAGTTCCCCGTGCCTGTGCCATCCCGGGAGCGCATCAGCTTTCAGGCATTCATAATAAAAAGAAAAGAAAAGAAAAACACCTATTTGCAAAGTTGCTGGTGACGAGACATGCGATCCATGAGTGTTTCTGACTCCGCAGACCCTCGCTCTCTGCAAAGACCCCGTGCGCATTAAAGCCGCTAAAGCAGAGATCACCCGCGTGTAAAATGAAATCAATTGGCCAGCAGGTGCAGGGACCTTGAACACATAGCCAGTTTTACAATGTATCCCCCCTTACGTTTAATACAATAATACAGCAGAAGTAGGGATAGGGATAAAAGAAACAGAGACGGGGACAAGAAAACCAGAAGGGGGGAAATCCCCCCCATCCCCCCAGCAAATCGCACCCTGAGAATAACTGATATTTGTAATGCACAAGTTGTAATGATCAGATTAATGCTGAGAGTTGTTTATGTGACCTCAGCAGCCAAGGATATTTAGTGTAGAAAAGTCCATGTGATCCCAAATGTTTTTTACAACTTGTTTAACTGATACGGCAAGATAAAACAATACTTTATTGATCTCACAAATGAAAAAGAACACTTGTTACAAAAGAGGGACATTCACTCAGGAGCTACTTTGAGGAAAGTCTCTTGATATCGATAGATACTCAAACCTCCAGTATCAGTATCGGAAGCAAAAACAGCTTGATCGGTGGGTGCAACTCTAGAGACAGGATTTTATGTGTGTAATTTCCACCTGCAACAACCAATAACATTATCAAAGAACAGATTGTCATGCCCTATAATCTTCCTTTCTCCTGTTGAATACCATATTTATCCATCTGGGAATTCCCAAATTGCACAAATGGCTTTTTGCTGTGAAATGTGACTGTAAAGAGTACTAATGCCCCAAAGATGAACTTTAAGGAGGTAAATCACCCGTGTTGGGTTATTAAAAATGGTGCGGGCGGAAATAGCCGGATCAATATCAATGGAAATGTCATCTGTGCTAACAAATGTCCGAGCCGAGCGCCGCAATGGGATGTTGTTATACTGATTTATCATGCGAGACAAGCGGCGACACGCGAGGAGGACAGAGGGCTAATGTGAAGGTTTAAGATTAATGGCAGTGGTGCAGGACTGTAGTTAAAGGAGTGACACCTTCAAATGGTAATGCTTAGGTACAGTACAAGGTATAAAGCGGTCCAAAAGGATTAGCTTAATAAAAGTAGCTACTAGCCATAAAGCATAGCATTATCGGATTTGATTTACACTGAAGTTAGTTATAGTGTTTACTTAGATAAGGTTAAAGACGGGGTATAATGCGAAATCGACTTTTTAGAGCTTTTTACCATGCTACAATGCTGCTCTCTCATCAAAAATATACCTGGCGCCATCTTGGTCCGTACCCTCCTCAGGACTAGAGTGTGACTATAGGAAATGCGGCCCACAGTCACTATACTAGTTATATTTTACTTTCTTTTGTCTGTTTGTTTGTCTTTTATACTCCGGCCCTCTGTCATGCACACTTGCTCACTTTTTTGTCCTATTTTTTTTTATCATGTTTTTGTCTCTTTTTTTGTCACTTTTGTTGCTTTTTCATCTTCGTTTTTGTCTCTATTTTGATGTTTTTTTATTTTTTGGTGTATAGCCAAACTGGCTTGGTTGAGGTGGGAGTCAAGTGGTTTAGTCCGTTTTGTGATCGATATAGTTTTGTGTTATCACCATACAGAAAATGTAATAAGCAAACATGGAACTGTGTATCGACCCACTCGCACATCTTTGAGTAATATTTGGTTCTTCCCCAGTGGTTGCTTTTAGAACTGTAGAGACAGCTCCCAAAATGCTTGAAGGGTTTCCTTACCTCTCGGTCACTTGCTATACTCCTTTCAGCACGGAGTGAAGACACTTGCCATAGCTTTTTTACCACAGCAAGGAAACACTGTATAGGTTAGAGTGATGCAGTATAAGAAATAAGACTAAAATAAACAGGATTACTATGTGGACGATGCAAAACATGACTTCAGTTTTGAATCAGGGAACAACATTTGGTAACACGGACAGAAGCCCCCCCCCAAAAAAAAAAATCACTTTTGCAAACTATGTTCTCTTTAACATTGAATAGGGACAATCTGCATTTTACTGTCCTTCCCTGGAGTCCCGTTTAGGATCCACCTGTGACAGATGTGTTAAGGTCACTATGGACTCCAACACATCTGTCGAATTTGCCTAAACTTTGTCCGATAAAACACAAATTTACACTATGTCAACGGCAACGCTCTATTTTTACGGTAAACAAATTGACAATTTCTCCGCTGATCTGGGGCAATGCGACGTTCCCTGCTAATGACGCTTTTAAAAGTGATAACTTTATATCGTTTTATATAACTTATGGGATCCCAACACCAAAGCTAGCCGCGTAGCAACAACTTAAAGCCAGCCATATAAAAATGTTCACTCCGTTGCAGCACTTAATTGCGGCTTATTACTAAATTATTAAATTTAGAGAGAATTTGCTGGACTTTATTGCTGCCATTACTAACATAAAGCCCTAATGGTAGTAGCAGTAAGTGTATTCGGACAGAAACTCATTCCTCACTGTGGTGGCAGCGGAGTCGTAAAAACAGTAATTTCCCCTTATATTTATATATATATATTTCACATGTACAAATTCTCGGTGCCAACCTCCATCTCATTTGTTCACTTGGCTGTAAAAGAGATAGCAGGTTTTATGCATCTCTGCCTTTAACTTTATGTGCCCTTCAGCGTTAGTTATTGCTGGAAGTGTGCAAGCTCAGACTTTCTGTCATTTCGCTTAAAATAATGACTTTACTTTGCTATGTGTTTTGCCATTTTCAGGGGGGTGATGCGTCAAGTCGTATTTTCGACTTTTAAAAAGGAAAGAGTCTTGTTTTTTTGCCCCATAGGGAAATTTGCTCACTGCATTTGACCCATTCTCGTATTCATCTGGGTCTGTGGGATCTGAGTTGAGCAATTCTGGTACAAAATAAACATTACTTTGCATCAGGGGAGTGTAACCTATAAAGGCGGTGTTGGCTACAGAATGCTTATCTCATTACGCTAACTATTTGTTATCCATGGATCAATAAATCGATTGATCTCTGCTCCTCTGGGCGCGAGGTCCTGCAGCCGGATCAATGTTTCATACAAATCAATCTGGCTCAGTGTACGTCAGTGCTGCTGACTCATTATAATGACATTTAATTTAATTAACCGTGTTTGTGGGAGAGTGAGAAATGCTTTTGTAATGTGCCACCGTCAAATTGACTGAAATGCAAATTGAAAGATTGTACGAATACGTCATAAATTCAGAACACAGTTTTTTTTTTCTATTAGGGACTAAAGCCAGATTCACACATGCACCCTCAGCAGGACATTCTCCTGGTAATGTCACGATTTTGGGAATAGAACTGTGACTTTATCCTGCTGAGGACGCATGTGTGAATTTGGCTTATATTTGCCAAAGCTATATAGACATTGTTGGATTAACCAAGCGCATTTTCTCTAGTTCGGCTCTACCCAAATCTCAAAGCTTCTCGACTGAAGCTTACAGCCTATTGGCCAGTGTAATGCCTCATTTGAAAGCTACAAAATTGTCCTAAACCGATCTTTTTCCTCGCGTTGTTGCCATGTTGCAGTCCCTTTTTTGACATTTTTTTGTCGTTCTCTTGTTGCATCCTCATTCTCGTCTCGTTTTTGTTGCTGTTTTGACACTTTTAGATTTGGGTAATGCCAAACTGGAGAAAATGTGGTGGGGGTTTGAGAGGTTAAACAAGCCAAAAAATATGAAGTCATGAATATTGATGAAGACGGCACAACGTCATGAACCACGTGACAATCCGGAACAAGGGGTTAGTAAGGCACTTCCCCGTTGACTATAATGCAGCTTTGAGGCTTCGTAGCTTTTACATTTTACACTTTATACAACTAAAGATAGAACGGACAGATGGCGTAACTACCTCTGGAAAGAGTTATTAAGCCGGCTACTCTGGGAAACGTTGAGAACTCTGTATTTTACAGTTTATGTAGCATTAGCATTTAGCCATTAAACATCGCAACACATCAACCTCATTTAAATGTCAAAGCCTAGTTAGAAGTCATTCATGAAATACTTAATAATAAAATTAACATATAAAAGTGGCTTCTGATCCAAATCTTGAAACATATTCAATGTTTTCACCTAATTGTGGTTCGGGTTCACTTCCAACGGCCACTAAACATCATCTAATAATTTGTTTATTATGAAGAAACATCAGAAATTATATAAATGCCATGAAACGGACATTCTTACCTTGCCATAGTAGACACTTGCTTCACAATTCCAGACCATGCGGGAGAAAAAGCTCTGTTTACAGGTCCGTGAAGCCGTTTACAACGTAAATGCGCATTTGTAGGAACACACTCAGAAACAACCACAGTTTATGTGATTTTCTTAGGTGCAACCTGCCTCTAAATACCAGTTTTGTGCGTTTGCTGCATAGACGCCCATAGGAATTAATGGAACAGCTTCTACGATGCCAATATGGCGGACATCGTAACTAGGGGGATACGTCATAAATACCCGGATTGCCGTCTTCATCCATGATAAAGGCAACCCAATAACAGTCATTTTAACAGACTAAAGTAGTGATTCTATACTTTTTCTGTTCATAAATATTAAAAGAAATGTTTTCTGAGGCAGCCTTGCGACCCACTGAAAATGGTTCTGTGACCCACATTTGGGCCCCGACCCATCAGTTGAGAACCACTGGATTAAATAACACACCTTTTTTTTTTGTTCAAATAAATGGTTGTTTGACGTTGGCTCTTTCGTTTAATTTTTAGTTTTTTTATTCCAATAACAAAGTGAGCTAATCTTGTTGACAGAAGTGATGTGTCCAAGAAATTTTAGATTGTGTTGCTTTGTATTTATGCAAAACGCCTGCAGGGGGTGCTCATCTTTATCTGGAAACCATGAAAAAAAAACACATTCAGAACTTTCTCAAACATAGGCTGCAAAGATTACTATACTAATAGATTTTTGACCTCGCTAATAATACTTTTTTGTTTCTGTACTAAAATACCTCAAATAAAACTACAGGCTGTTGGATTCACTAACTCTTTGTCTTCAACAAATTAGCCTTACACTTACCGTTATATTTAGAAATATGCTCCAGTTCGCTGGCGCAGAGGTTGTGGTTTAAGACCAAAATGGGCTCTTGGCCGACTCCCACATCCTCTCCTCCTGTATGCATTATTAACATTAATCACCTCACGCATATTTAGGAGCATTAGCGGTCGACACCACTGATTATTATTTTACACCGTCGGCGTGTTCGGCCTGCACCCATCTGTTATGGGGATGGCTGTTTTTAAACCAAGCACGCTTTTGGAGCGTAGCCCTAATGGAGAGTGCAGAGCGCTAACAGGTGAGGTAGTTAGAACTAGGTTTCCTCTCATATTTCACTGTAATGAACACTCTCTCGGGAGCGCTCCCTATAATCATAAATCTAAATTTTGATGTATACCCGGGGTAGGACCAAATAGGAAAAGAAAGCAGATCCCTGCCGCACTTTGTTGAATAATGCATGTTTTTCAGTGTTTGGGGATAGCACCAAAGCCAAAAGAGACGTCCTATTAATAACCAGCTTTGACGAATGATGCTCAAAGTGAGTAAAAATAAACACATTTTCATAACTAGAATTCATATCTGACGTCTTGTTTTTTCTCGGGAGTTGCTCCTTGGGATATGATCAACAGTGAATCATTGTAATTATTAAGTTACACTTTCAAACCATGTCTATCAGAAAAGTTTGCGAAAAAGGTGGAAAGTCATAAACACATTGTCTAAAAAAACAAACAAACCTAAATCTGGACCAAACAACTTGTACTTTAGAAGGACTTAGCCAGGACAGGAGATATTGAACTATCTTAAAGTGCACATATGTTATGCATAATTGAAGCTTAAAAACATTCTGAGACCATGTCAGGAAGTGAATCGATGGCACCAAGATGAACACACTTTGAGATTAACTGCTCAAAACTAGTCTTAGATAAATGGCATGAAATTGGCTTGAATTAAGACATGGACTGACATAAGACTGACAACAGAACACGCATCAATTCGCTTAGAATAAGAGACGTGCACTTAAAATAAGACAAAAGCCTTTGAAATGAGATTTAAAAAAAGGTCAAAGGCGAGATACATCATTCTTGTTCTACTCAAAATCAGCACAAATTCCGATAATTCAAGCACTTAAAGTCATTTTTGCCCAAGTTAAGATGGCATTTTTTTTCCAGTTTTGTGTTCTCTCTAAAATGCAATAAAATCTGGAAAATACTAATTGGAGTGCTTCAGCTGTAGAAGAAGAAACGACCAAAGTGAATAGAATAAGTGTCAATAAACTGTCAATGAAGCAAATACTGTACTTAAACTTGCATATTTTTGATGAGAGAACATTTACAACATGATTTAAAGCAAAATTATAAAGATTAGCATTAGCATTTAGCATTGTCCAAGAAACAAGACAAAGTTAGCCTAATACATCGCCTTCTGAAATCATATTTAGGATCAACAAAAGTTTCCAACCTGTTAACGTGCGCCATTCCCTTTTCTTCGGTAAATCTCTATAAATACGGCGCGTGCTTCAAAGTGCCTGAGAATAGCCCCGTTTTCATATCCCTCATTACTATGCATTGCAGCTGTTGGTTGGTTATTTCCGTTGGTTCCTTGGGATACCGTCGAGGCTGATCAATCTCCATATCTTTCAGCGTGGCCTCCTCTCGGGGCCTGCCTAATACTGCGCAGACGGGCCTGGTAGTTCTGATCTATGGCCGCGTCTATCATCTCCCGGTGCATGTGTGTGTGTGTGTTTGTGCGCGCGCTGCCTGAGCTGGCACCGTGTAAGGCCTGTGCGGTCCCCCGTTGCTGACAGGAGCAAAATGTTGTGGCCTTTTTGATGGATGCCCACTGTTAGCATGACAAGCTGCACGCATCAATCTCCACCGGCCTGATTAAAATACACAGTGATGGCTCAGACCTGGGCGTGGAGGGGACGTGCGACCTCCACCTTCACAAAACAAACATGGTGGTAGTGGACATTTTTTGACTGAAACGTGTCATAAAATTGCTGTATAAAATTGTCGAACCTAAACCCGCACTGAATTTTGATGGTCAACTAATAAAGAAGTTGAGGAAAGATTTTGGGGCAAAACTGACTTCTCAGGTTTGTTGTCTCTGCAGTGCACCGCCTCCTGGGTTTGTCCCTGTTTCAAAGCGTGGTGTCCTGCACTGATCAGCTCATCCACCTCCTCCTTCCTCTTCCTCCTTCCGCCCCACAACAGTCTTTCACCATCTTCTGGGAAGAGCTTAGCAGATAATCTGCTTTATTCTCCAGTGAACGTCCATCAGCCAAAACAATAGAAGGCATGTGTGGCTTAGCTGCGAGTCTTGCCCGGATAACTCCTCATTTCTCCCCTTTTTTTATTTCCTGTAGCACCTCTTGTGCTGCCTCCTCTGTGCTGCAGGTGTGGGGGGCTCTTGATGCCTTTTCAGTGTTTCAGAAGAATAATTGCATAGGTCTCAAATGTCTTTAGCTCATAACCTTAGTTGTGGTGTAAGATCATTCCTAACTTTTCTGACATATGTGTATTATCCCGATTCTTTATAAGTGGGTTTATAGGCATTTTTCACAACTTGCAACATTACTTTTAAGAAATGCAAGCAAACTAGCCAGAGAGTTTATAAAATTGATACAAATGCTTTGTAATTAGAAAGAAAGTCTTTATCTTTTCCCACAAATATCTGAGTTTACTAAAGGAGAACAAAACACAATTTGTTCCACTACAAGAGAAAAACTAAAACTGGTATAGTGCCTTTAATGGGCGCTGTAACTTGATATTTTTTACTGAACATCAAGTTAAACATCCTGCTAATTCTGCTCTAATATGTTTACATTCACTCAAAATACATTGGCATACTGTATAGAGTAGGGCTGTCAAAATTGATTGTGTTAAAGCAAAAACAATACATCATCATGGATTACAAATTGTGCAGGTAAATATAAAATCTGAAACACCCCTTTGAAAGGTTCTGTGTGCCTAATCCCTCATTGGTTCTGTCAGTCATGCATCAAAATGTAGAAATTTCAAATCTCAGAGAAGAAGAGATGACCAAAGTGAATAGGATTACTTACAGCATACTTCTCCAGGTATACTATTTTAGAGCTTCACTCAAAGCAATGTATAGTTTACTAATAGAACCTTTTGAATATTAGTGAGTAGATCTATCAGCATCTTCCCTGCCTCCCATGTTTTCCGATACAGGCCAATAGATCGCAAGACAAAGCGTGAATTTACCTTTCTTTCATTTTCGTATGTGCTGAGGATTTGGATGTCGTCACAAGTTGTTTTAATGCAGCGCGCTGAACGTTAACCTGACTGATCGATTTGTGCGAGTGCTCCCGCGGGCGCCCTCCGCTTTGCAAAGAAAACAAGCGGTTCTCCAGGGACCGGCAGGGCCACACTGGAGAAGAGCTTTCAGCCATGTGTGGCTATCTGCTCGTGTTCCACTGGATTCAGTGGCGGAGCTTAAGTAGGTCCCAAATGACCTGAACCTCAAATAACCTCTAAAGCAGAAACTTGTAAAATCTTTTGGTTGCTCTCTTTTATTGATGTGTGCACTGCCCTTCTAGTCGCAAGGGCATTTTTTGTTTCATTCATGCATGTTTAAGTTAGCTCTCACGATTACTTTCTCTGTGAGCTGATACAGAAAGCCTTGATCTTCTTACTTATTCTTTTCCTTTCCATATCTACTGTTGTGTTCAAGACATGCCTTAAAATGGCATATATTAATATTACTTACTTGACTTGATTTGAAAAAGATGATGAGGGAAAATCATATTTGTATTTTAAATGTTTGAGATTTCTTTCAGGAACCCATTGAACCCATTGAGATTGTGTCTTTCTTCCTCCCACCTGAAATCCATCCAAATCTAGATTGTGACCCAACTCATCCAAAGACACAAGTTTCAATTATTGCAAAACTAGGACTGTCGCCAATACAGTGCACAATACATTATTGCTCTGGTTTATCTTTTGCATTGTCAAGAGTCCTTAAAATAGTGTTCACACTTCAAAAAGGCCCCACTGCGCGTACAATTCTTTCCAGAAATACAGCGTGGCCAAACAAGTTCCTTTCTTGTCTACTGTTCTTATTATACCGGCGCTATTTCTGCTCTCAGCGTTTTACGTCACGATGATTTCTCCCTTGCTTCGCCGCAATTTTAGCAACGCTATATTTGAAATCCCCCCTTTTTTGCAACATCCAAACATTATTAATGCGAATAGAATCCTCTCTGTTACGTCACCAAACTACCCAAGGCCTTATCCACCAACTATTGCCAACGATTCCCGCGCACGTCCAGGAGGATAAATGAAGTCATGGCGCCTCACGTCTCCGAAGTCAGAGTTGAAGCGTGCAGCGAAATGATAATGTCCCACAAAAATCACCTCTCAGCCGGTTATTCCGCACCATAACTCAAGACATTAGGGGACACCGGGGTCATATTTCACATTTGGTCCGATCCTTCACGCCCGTACAGTATGTTGGGGATATCAGACTCACCTATAATGGAAATTCAATGTCACCTCATTGAAGAATGGCTGCAGTGGAAGAGACTGTAGGGTTGAGTTCACGTGGTAGAGATGGTAAGATTTTTGGATGGAGGGCGGAGGTCAGAAGAATATCCAAGCTGCCATTGTGAACCATTACGCAAATGTTCACTGTGTTATTGAACAATGGACATAGACACTGACACTCTTGTCTATAATCTTAAAGGGATATTTCAGGATTTTTGACATTGGGCCTCATTTCCTAGTTATCCAGAGTGTTGTTGATGTCTTGGGATATTTTTTTCTTAAATTCATGCAGTTCTTATATATGAAGAGTCAAGTTGCGCTAGGCTAGGGCAAGGCTAAAGCATTTCTATGGTATCAGTTAGCCTGCATTAAAAACAGTCTGGCCCACTCCACAGTGCACCTGAGGCAAATCACTTATAATGCCAGACTAACCATATAAATGTCTGTGTTAATAGAATAATTTTTGAAATATAACTGACCTTTCATGAATTACCGCATTTTGAGGGACTATTTTCTCGCAGATCACTCCGCCGCTGCGTTAGCTTACAGCCACGAAGCTGATGCTGCTCAGATATAAGTTATTTTAAATGCAATATGGTTAAAATTATTCTATTATCACAGACATTTATATGGTTAGTCTGGTGTTATAAGTGATTTGCCTCAGGTGCACTGTGGAGTGGGTCAGACTGTTTTTAATGCAGGCTAACTGATACCATAGACATGCTTTAGCCTTGCCCTAGCCTAGCGCCACTAGACTCTTCAAATATAATAACTGCATGAATTTAAGAAAAAAATATCTCCAGACATCAACAACACTCTGGATAACTAGGAAATGAGGCCCAATGTCAAGAATCCCGAAATATCCCTTTAAAGTAACGACATCTGTCTAAAGTCTTCGTGAATGATCGCACAATGAGAAGGATCTTACATCGGGTTGGAAGGAAATATTTGGTTGTCCAAATATTTGTCCAATTGGAATGGGAACAAGCCCCATTTTCCCTACGCAAACTTATGCCCCTAGAGACAACTGTGTACAGAAGCTGTATTTGTTGCCCTAGTGGGAAAAATAGTTCCGTCTCATAAATGTATCGAGTAATGGGCGGAACGGTTGCGCATTGGTTAGCGCTCGTGCTTCACAGCTAGAAGGTCCCGGGTTCGATTCCCACCTGGACGGGGCCTTTCTGTATGGAGTTTGCATGTTCTCCCTGTGTCACCGTAGGTTTCCTCAAGGTACTCCAGTTTCCCGTACCACTACCGCTGGCTGCTCACTGCTCCTACAGGTTGCCCCAGCGGTGTTGAGGACGGGTCAAATGCAGAGAGTCAATTTCCCTACGGAGATTAATAACATATAACATAACTTCGCAATACTCCTCCTGGAACCGCTACCTTAACGTGGTGGAGGGGTTTGAGCACCCGAATGATCCTGGGAGCTCTGTTGTCGGGGGCTTCGTGCCCCTGGTAGGGTCTCCCATGGCAAACAGGTCCTAGGTGACGGGTCAGACAAAGAGCGGTTCAGAAGCCCCTTATGAGAGACCAACAGGCCCGGTTAGAACCATGAGGCCGTCCTTCTGTGGACCCACCACCTGCAGGAGGAGCCATAGGGGCTGGTGCAATGTGATTTGGGCAGCTCCAACAGCTGCCCCCACGACCCGGCAACAGACAAGTGGAATAAAATGGATGGATGGATGGATAACTTTGCAATACGTAAAAACATAATTCTTCACTTGTCACAGAGGTTGGTCAAAGCTTCAAAGACACTGATTAACCCAGATACTGAAATCAAAAGAAGCTCTCTTCCTTCCCTCCCACCCTTTGCTGCCTCCCTGCATTAGTCTCACTCTAGATTGTTAACTTATTGTTGTTCCCACTTAAGTTTGAGAGAAACTTGCCTCCCCATCAACACAAAACATTCACAGAGTGCTAGTCCCCCAAACTAGGTACCCACTAACCAAGATCCAGGACGAAGCTCTGGTGATGGGTCAAGTGCAATAGACCATACAGTCTCTAAAATAGATTGGATAGAACTAACACGCACCTTAAACTCCTGCGTATAAGACCACATACAGCTGCATCTCTTATGTCATTTAAAAAGTGAATATCATTGGCCTGTGCCGATACCCTGTGTGCCCGGAGCGTGCTGTCTTTTATCTTGCGAGGCGTGCAGACAGGAGCGCGGAGCTGATCTGGCGAAGCGTCACATCGTTTTTACTGTCAAGTGGCGTCGTCTGTCACTGGGCTGCACCGCGGGGCCCTTGTCTCCCTGACACACACGCGATGTCGCCGAGCTTGTGAATACCTGCCTTTATCGCTGCTGGGGTACAGCGTGTAAAGACAATTTTAGTAGTCGCAAACAGACGGTTTGTGTAAAAAAGTATTTAAAGGGGGGTATTATGTAAAATCGACTTTTTCAAGCTTTATATCATGTTATTATGTCATTCCCTCATTAAACACATACCTGGAGTGTTGCCTTGGCTCATTCACATATTTTTGAGTAATCAGTAAAAACTTAGACGGCAGCCATTTTAGGTGTAGCTATGCCTCAGTCCTCCTAGGACCGCCCCCACCTCCTGGAGACGCCTCTGGACCTTTCGTCACCAGCCAAGCCACCAACCACTGCTCCTCAGCTCAGCAGAGCCCCCTCCCCGCACAGTAGTGTTGTTTAGATGCCACAGGGGGCGTGTCGGAAAGCTTCTTAAAGAGACAGAGGCCTATTTCAAGACGTTCAGTGCAGCCATTTTGAGAGAGCAATTTTATTCAAGGCAGTTATTTTAATTTACTGCATATACAGACCAACAGAAGGTTACGTCATCATTGTAGTATGCTATAGACTGGTGCTATGTGATTGAAACAAGCATAATACCCCCTCTTTAAAGAATCATTTGACAAGCTTAATGTTTGTAGTTTTACCAATTACACATTATTTTTGCCTTTTCATTAACCCCGATAGTCCGTTCTAAAGCTTCTTTTATTGAATTATTGAGAGGCGTCAGATTGATCCTTCGCGAGAGGTACAGGTATTAATCATACACCGGTCGGGATGTGGCTGATCAAATTTACTGACGCGTACGGGCGGTAATAAAGAAGGGTCAGCGGGCCAAGCCAGAAATGCTGAGACTTGGAAACCGAGCGATTCATGGGCCTATAACTCACCTTCGTGCGGGAGAAAAGGGGGGGGGGTGGATTGTAGGGAAGGGGTGAAGGATTGCTACAGAGAGGGAAGGAGTGTGGAGAGGGGGGTGGGCGATCGACATGCAGGGTCACAAGAAAGCAAGAAATGAGGGAGGAGGACAAAGGGTTGTGGAAAAATATAGTAATAAGAATTAGAAATTGAAAGAAAAACAAACAAACCTTTGCCTGCAGCGACCGTGAGGCGTCCCGCTGAGCTCAAAACAATAAATGAGGAAAGGTCAGACGCCAGCTCAGGAAAAACTAGCTGAATATTCCGCCATTACGCTTTTTAAAGTGGGTCCAAATGGTTAAGTGTTTACAGGGGTCATTAAGTGTGATTATTTTCTATTTCGGGCCGTTCACATAAAAGGTGAAGAGAATGAAAACAAAAAACACACTAAAGAAATATTGGCTTGTGAAAAAGGGAATGGTTCTCATACCTTTGAATGGCAGCAGTTAAGCTTTACTGTTATGCGTTGTACAGTTGAAATGTCACCACAGGAGCAGTCTTTAGCGCATCTCACAAATATCGATTAGGACTGTGACCGCTGAACAAAGCTAATTGGGCTCCTTGATCAAATCTGGCAACCCGCTCACAAGTGTACAGATAATATTAAAATACATAACTTAGAAAACTGCTTTTGGGCTCTTCAACATTTCAATTTTATTTTATTAAAAGACATAATGACTTATCACCAATGACTGTGTTAGTTTTCATGCTTTCATTTTCACGCTTTACCAACAAATCAGTGGCACTGTAATAATCGTAATAAACAGAGTATGGTGTTGGTGTATTGATTTTAATGCAGAGGACACTTCTGTGTTGTATCTATTATGGCATAAAATCGACGAAAGACAAATTAAAGCCCTTTAGAGAAGACGAAAGGATATTATGAGGTAACATTAGAAGACGTGCAAAAGCTCTAAAAGGTCTCTACTAATAATGCATCGGTTTTATATAGAGCTTTTCTAGACACTCAAAGACGCTTTGCTTTGCATTATTCATTCACTCGATACTCGGTGGTGGTAAGTTGCTGTTGTAGCCATGGCTGCTCTGGGGGTAGACTGACGGAAGCGAGGCAACCAATCTGCGCCATCGGCCCCTCCGAGCACCACCAACCACTCACTCACTCGCTACTGTACATTCACCCAGGCTTCCTGGTGTTTCCCAAACGGTCTCCCATCCAAGTACCGACCAGGCCCTTCTCTGCTTAACCTCCGAGATCTGACGGGATTAGAAAAAATACAAGATCTTCATAAACCACTTTAATTAGCAACATTAAAAAATAATATCTTATTTCATATAATGTGGTTAGATGTTAGAATTTCATGTTCATTTTAGATCATTTGTTCATGATGTTACTTTGACTGTGAGAAAGTTACATAAACCAAATACAAATACATTGTATGAAACTAAAGAAAAGTACTGTTGTAATGTAAACTGTGAGCAGTATGTCTTTACAGTACTGTATATCTGTCTGTTAACCTCTTAACCCCCACCTGAACCAAGCATATTTTCTCCAGTTTGGCTTTACCCAAATCTAAAAGCTGCTGGATAAAAGCGTCAAAATAACAAGGATGGAAACGCAACAAAAATGTGACAAAAAGAGAACTTTTGCAAAGGCCTTTATGAGCAACATTCTCTCCCATTTAGAGAAACTCTTTACAGATATTGGTTTTCTACAGGAGACCCACCTCAAGAATAAAAAACATTGTAGATAAAGAAAAATAAAATGACAAAAAAAAAAAGAGAAACAACAAAAACGCTTCAAAATGTAACAAAAACCCGGCAACAACGCGACAAGAGTTAGGATCAGTTTTGTAGGTCTTAGCTTTCAAATGAGACAATACTCGGTTGCTCTCCAGTCCAGAAGCTTTTAGATTTTGGTAAAGCCAGAGAAAATGAGCTCAGTTAAGGAGGTTACACCTCTATCAACAAGAAGAATCACTAACATTTTGCATCAAGTACAGCCATTATTGAACTTTGAGCAGATCTTTGCTAAACCAAGCCTTAATTAACCCGGAATAGGAATAAACCTGCTGCTAACTTCTTCAAAAATATCAGTCTTGTTGAAACTTCTACCAAACCAGGACCAAACCAAAAGGTAATAAACCAGATTATTACTTCAAATGACCCTAAGATTGATTTAGCACATTTTCCTAAATCTTTTCCATCCTAATAACGCAGCACCTTCAGTTCTACTTCATGTCTCTTCCTCTGTGCTTCTCTCTCTAAATACCATGTCTCACACTCTGTGCTTATAGCTCACCGTATTATTTGTTATTCAATCTCTGGTGCTACTCACTGTGTAACGGTCACCAACTCGATGCAGAAAGCCCTTCAGTAGAAAACCTCTTATCTAATCCGGACCCATTACTGTCAATTCAAGAGCAAATGGTGAAAAAGCACCTCTTCTTCAGTTGCCAGTGCTTGTTGTGTTAAATCTTTATCTGCGCTCAGTGGCCATAACGCACACGATTGCTCATTATGACAAATGCGAGCGCGAGCGTTGGGCATTCCCAGATATTCCACTGTTACCGAAAGGTATTAAAGAGGGGTATTATGCTTGTTTCAATCACATAGCACCAGTCTATAGCATACTACAATGATGACGTAACCTTCTGTTGGTCTGTATATGCAGTAAATTAAAATAACTGCCTTGAATAAAATTGCTCTCTCAAAATGGCTGTACTGAACGTCTTGAAATAGGCCTCTGTCTCTTTAAGAAGCTTTCCGACACGCCCCCTTCAGCACACTGCTGTGGCATCTAAACAACACTACTGTGCGGGGAGGGGGCTCTGCTGAGCTGAGGAGCAGTGGTTGGTGGCTTGGCTGGTGACGAAAGGTCCAGAGGCGTCTCCAAGAGGTGGGGGCGTTCCTAGGAGGACTGAGGCATAGCTACACCTAAAATGGCTGCCGTCTAAGTTTTTACTGATTACTCAAAAATATGTTAATGAAACAAGGCAACACTCCAGGTATGTGTTTAATGAGGGAATGACATAATAACATGATATAAAGCTTGAAAAAGTCGATTTTACATAATACCCCCCTTTAACATTATATGGATTATGTATTTTGCTCTCATTGTTCTGTTGATTTTTGCTTCATGGACAGGCCTTGTAATTACAGAGTCAGTTACAGAGTTACTGGCAAAGTCTACATTCAGATCCTCAATATAAACGATGAGCTCTTCAGGATATTATGGTGTCACGTGAACGCAAGCTATTCTGAGAAATTCCGACAATTGGTGAACAATGGAGAAGGCGGGTCGGGACCACCCCATGAGAGCTTCATTAAGAGCACTGGGGATGACGGCGAGTCTCTTCACGTTTGTTCCTCCGCATGTCAGGGCGCCCCGCGAACACACCACCCACCGCGCCAATGTCAAATGACTCCCGGAGCACCCGCGCGTTCACCCCACATTAACATTATTCATGCTGACACGCAGGCATGGCTCCTTGGGTAGAGCAGAGCACCCTCCCCCCCCATCTCCAGGTTGGATGGACAATAACCTGACTACGGCGCTATGGACTATGGACTATATTTAAGCCGTGTTGACTCAGCATGGATACAATCAGCGGTCGTTAGCTCACCAGGCTAACCAAGGCGCTCGACTTCGTAGATTATAAAGGACATTCTGGAGAGTTACTGCCCAAGCTTGACCTTCCACATAAAGAGCTCAATTAATGTGTGAACTTCATACATTTGAGGCAGCAGAGGCTCAAGTGGTAGAACAATTCACTTTTTGCACGATGTGAGGGCCAGTACTTCCTGTTCCTGTTCATTTCCCATTAAATGATTGCTGATTCAAGCCTATTTTTAAAAATTGGACGGTTGTTGATCATATACCGCGTGTGAAGAGCTTGCCGTAGGATGTAAATACTTCAGTGGCTAAGATCTAGGGCTGGGCAATTAATCGACATTTAATCGAAACCCCAATCTCTACTTTAGTCAGTCTCAATAATCGTCATAGAACTTTATAATCGACAGGTTTACGGCCATTTCTTTGGCACAAACAGTACCTAGTTTGGACGAGACAATAGAAGACTTTTGTCAAAAAGTTTAATAAAACGGAAGGAAAGCATTTGTTTTTGTTAAAAGATGTATCTAATTTTATGAATCAGCAAGATGTATTTAATTTATTATGAAAAAATAAAATCGAATTGAAAATCAAGATCGATCAATATGGCAAGGCAAGTTTATTTGTAGAGCACAATTCATACACAAGGCAATTCAAAGTGCTTCACAGTTGCAGAAAAAATTACAAGAAACAGATAAAATCAATCAATAAAACATCAACATAAAGTTAATCAATGACAGTAAAAGGCAAGAGTGCAGATAAAATACTTTCAGTTTTCATATGCACGGGTAAAAAGAGCTGTTTTCAGCCTGGATTTGAACATTGTCAGAGTTCAGGCCTGTCTCACATCCTCATGAAGACTGTTCCAGATTTTAGCTGCATGAAACTGAAACGCAGCCTCACCGTGTTTATTATTGACTCTGGGAACCACCAGGAGACCCCTCCCTGAAGTTCTCAGGGCCCGAGATGGTTCATACAGCTCTAACATGTCAGAGATGTACTTTGGTGCTAAACCATGAAAAGACTTGTACACAAGCAGAGCTGTTTTAAATTCTATTCTCTGAGTGACAGGAAGCCAGTGCAGAGACCGGAGCACTGGACTAATGTGGTCGTATTTCCTGGTTCTTGTCAGGACTCGAGCAGCAGCGTTCTGGATGTTCTGCAGCTCTAACAGCTCGTTTAGAAAGGCCAGTGAGCAGCCGTTACAGTAGCCTAACCTGCTGGAGACAAATGCATGGATGAGTCTCTCTAAGTCTGTTTTTTATATGGGGAAAATAATCGTGATCATTTTATTTCCAACCACCCAGCCCTACTAAGATGTCTCTGTTTATAAAATGGGCAAGTTTGTCTTGAAGCTAAAAGCTCATGTTTTTATTAGACTATTCATACGAATGAATAGTTGAGGTCAAATAAATAATAATTTGTAAATCTATGAATGCAAAATCCCTTGAGACGCAACAATCTCGTTTTCAAGGGGGACCAAAACATTCAAAATGTAGCACAATACAGTACAACACAGGACAAGTTACACAACAGTTACATAGGGAAACATTAAAGACAGTTTTGCTCAGATACCTCTCCCACTCTCACGCTCATCTCAGAATTTACAGTGTTTAATAGAATAATATCCCAACCAAGAGTACGCTACAAACAACGGCATTACATTTTTAATGCGATGGAGGCAAGTGATTCCAATCGGAGACTTGAACATGAACTGAAACCAGTTGTAATAGTTCTATGATAGACAAAAACAATGCTCACAAACAGGACATTGCTTACCGTACGCTGTAGCAGATCGGTCATTTTAGGAAGCAGCGTTAGAGGCCTGTTGCCTACCATTCACCAAAACATCGTGGTAGCAAACAAAAACAAAAGCGACCGCTAGTACCGCATGTTAGCCTTTAGCTTCAAGACAAACTTGCCGACCTTTCTAAACGCGGACGTCTCCTCCGCTCAAGGATTTGCGTCCTACATCAAGTTTCAACACACAGTGATCATCTACTAAGAATCAACTTAATCTTAGAGGATAATTATTTGAGTCGAAGCTAATCTCAGTAGTAAATGAATAGGACGTGAAGTACTGGCGCTTTATGCTACTTCCACCACTTGTCTGAGAACATGAAGGTTGGTGTAAAATCCCGCACTTTAAACATATTCTCAAATGCAGTTAACTGGATGTTCCAATCTCAAATGTTTTGCAATGTGAACTGAGTCTTAAGTTTAAAACAGAAACTCCAAAAGGTAATTTTTCTTTTCCCCAAAAAATTGTGCTGCCTCCACATTTCATTTCAGTCAACCTTGGGCCTGAGCTGTGGCTATAGAAGAAGCTTACCATCAGTGAGTGTGGCCAACTGTAACATTTTCAGAAAGTAAAGTATTCTCTCGTTGTTTCGCCCTTAAAACTTTCAAGTGGGAAATAAGAAAGCACACACACTTTTCACACCAGCGCTTCCCACGTTTTCCAATTCATCTGGGCTTGAGGAAGCACAAAGCCGTGCATAAGTTTGGCCGTAGTTATGTAATTACATGCCATCACTTTTTGAATCAGCTTCCATAACATAGGGTCTTGTCTAACTCTATTTTTGGAACATATGTTGAGGTTATCTGTTTGTTGTTGCCCTTGCCCATTTGCTCTGTGTGGCACAGCGGTCCAGATGTCCAGTGTCATCATAGTTCCGGAGGCAGTTTCCTTTATTTATCCCGCTCCAAAATAAAGTGTGAAAGTGGAGTCGCTGGATGGACAGGTCGGAAACGCAATCTGACATGAGGCCACTGATCCGCACACGCTCATGTCCTGTAAGGATGCTTACCCTTATTTGTCAAAATAAGGGTAAGCAGGGGTGTCCAACCATTTTTGGACTTATTGAGTGAAAGATTCAATTAGGGCCTATTTAGCAGGGTTTTAACTCTGAAATCACACCGTTATTTAGGCTTGTAAGCTTAATGCAGCTCTTTCTCGCACTAAAATGTAAGGTTATAATCATATAGAATTATTAAAATGACCATAAAATGTACAATCTCTGGAAGAAACCTAAGCGCCAACCAAAATGTTCTGGGGGCCACATTCGGCAACATTCTCGACTTGACATGATACGTTGAAGGTGGATCCCGACGCCACAGTTGTTGAGAACTATTGACTTAAAGGATATAGGCTATCTATTGATTAGATTGTATGTTGTCAAGCATTGTTGTACTTTTTATCTTTTTGTTAATATGCAAAATATAAGAAAAACTTCAAACATCAATTACTTGAGGCAGGTGCGTAGGAGATTAGGGAAAATCCCAGCGTACATTAATTAAAAAATACTTCCCACACACTGCCAACCTTGCAAAAATAGTTTATTTGGATAAGGTCCTGAGATCTTCATCAGGCAAATTGCTGAAGAGCACCTGGTGACCAGTCTTTAGGGTGTGACTGGCCCCACACCCCCTCTTAAAGGGACAGTGTCTCAAAAATTGTCATTTTCTATCTATTTAATACATTTGCGTTGCCCACCAGTGCCTCGGACGTGACGACACGGAGATCCCCCTAATAAGACTCTCTTTGCTTGAACAGTTTATCATTATCTTACCCTCTGAGTGGAGGGGGGACATGTTCAAGGCTGTTTGAGTGCTTTAGGCACGGCCGATCCTCCGATCACAAGACGACCCGCTCTACTCTCTGCACCACCGTCGCCCAAAGAACAGTCCATAGAACCTCAGAGAACAGACATCTCGATTGTTATGTCATTCAAATGTATAGCAACTTGGTAATCCCGATTGCTGTTTATATAATGTATATATTTTATTTACGTCTGTTTAATGTGTATTAATGGGTTGACAATTTTTGGCTCATTGTCCCTTTAAGAGGGTCTCCCTTGGGGGCCAGTCACATCCAACTTAAGACACCTGGAGCTCTTCAGCAAATTGCCTGATGAAGGTCTCAGGACCAAAACGCTGACCTTATCCAAATAAACTATTTTTGCAAGGTTAGCAGTGTACAGGAAGTATTATTTTTATTCAATACTTGCAAAAAAGGCACTTTTGGATCTGCTATGTGTTTTTGGCTATTTTATAATCTCTCAACATTTAAACTCAAGCCTTTATAGTTAATGTTTGTGAAGGTCCAGGAAGTATTCATCGTAGTGCTAAAATTGTTGACTGTACTGGCCGACGATTCCAGCTTCACTACGATGTTATATACTGTAGCTAATATCACTCCTCAGTATGTTTTATCTCTGCACATCTCATACAACATTCAACGTTGCAATAAACATGTTTTTACTAGCCTTTTTAGTACAAGATAAAGAAAACAGATTCAACCCTCTTAATAGAGTTTGTGATCATACGTTATAAATCCAATGTTATGGCAAAAGCCGCCATGTTTGTTATGGGCAACAATAGAGACTCGCTAATCTTACATAAACAATACCAGCAGTATTCGACATTTTACTTGCAAACAACTAGTAAGTATTTAGTGTGTTTGACCATAAAACCCCAAGCGCTCATTGATGCTGGCATTGGCCCTCACCTTCCCATATCTTGCTCTTGTATTTGCAAACTCTGATATCCAATTTGTCTGATTATGATACGTCGCCAATCATTGTAACCACACCATTAGCCACTGAGCTAATCACACCGATTGCGCTAAATGCCCAAGTGAAGTGAGTTGTGTCAGAGGCTCTCCTGGGTTTCACTGACTGACAGCTCGTCTTCATGAAGTCGTCGGCATCAATCATCTGTGCCGCTAATTAGATAATTAGCCCATTCATCATCATCATTTGCCGTGCGCTTTCGCTCATCGGAACAACACCGCGGCGCTTCAAAGTTTGTCAATTGTCTCTGCGAGTGCTTCTGAAATAGGTCGTCTCATCAGCATTAGCCGTAACCACTCGGAATTATCATTTCACATTTAGAGCAGAGATGGATTCCCAAAGCCAGTGTCTTGGATTCGAGTCAATGTCCTGACCTTAATCCGAAACGCTCGAGAGGAACAGGCCGGAGAGTCGAGCCAAGAACCAAATTACGTTTTTTGTTCAGTCAGAAGTCCACTTCTTTCGGAGGATATTTTATCATTTTAACAAAAAAGTATCCTTAAGAATAGTAGAAAAATACGCATTTGCGTCCTGGCTTTCAAAGTTGGCTATGAGTGATAATACAGGACACTCATTATTTCGGCTTTTGCAACACTATTGGCCACATTCACATTGAGGCTTTGCATTTATACACCGTAAAAAAAAAAGTGGATACAGGTAGTTCAGCCCTGATATCAGTACATAGGAAACATATTGGATTGAACCAGTTAGCATTAAAGGGATATTTCAGGATTTTTTGACATAGGGCCTCATTGTTATCCAGAGTGTTGTTGATTTCTGGAGATTTTTTATTCACGCAGTCCTTATATTTGAAGAGTTTAGTGGTGCTAGGCTAGTGCAAGGCTAGCGCATTTCTACGGTAACAGCTAGCATGCATTAAAAACAGTCTGACCCACTCCACAGTGCACCTGAGGCAAATCACTTATAACACCAGAGTACCGATAGAAATGTCTGAAATGTCAAAATGAGGTAATTCATGTGATGCAAAGTCAGTTATGTTTCAAAATTTATTCTATCGACACAGACATTTATATCGGTAGTCTAGTATTATTTGTGATTTGCCTCAGGTGCACTGTGCAGTGGGTTAGACTGTTTTTAATGCAGGCTAACTGTAACCGTAGAAATGTGCTAGCCTAGCACTAGCCTAGCATCACTAAACTCTTCAAATATAAGGACTGCATGAATTAAAAAATAATAATCTCCAGAAATCAACAACACTCTGGATAACTAGGAAATGAGGCCCTATGTCAAAAATCCTGAAATATCCCTTTAAGCCAAAAACATATGTCCCAGCAGTAAAACTAGCTATTAGCAAGGCAAGCTGACAAACAAACAATAGGAAAAATCTCCTTAAGAAGATTGAAAACAAACATTTTCAAGATTGAAGGAGACTAGATAAGTGCAGGCTTGAGTGGTCGCACAACTCTAGCAGTAAAAAAAAGGCAGTTTCACATACCTTTTATTAGATTTATTTATTTTAAGTAATACATTTCAGAACCTTAAAATTATTGCTTGGGATCGACAATCTTTTCCATTCCGCTTCACCTTTGAACAGTACTTGCATATTTGAGCGCTAGTAAAGACTGATTCATTTGTATGCCTTGTTTTAGTGGTCGGTTCCCAGATTAAACTCTGATGTTCTCAGCTCCACACCAGCACTCGGGCGGTCTGTTCGGATTTTATAAGGCTGTAATCGTGCCTCCATAAAGTTCCCACCGAAGAGAGCTTGCACGGCTTGCATGAAAACTGGGACAAGCGTTTTAAGTTGTTTATTAGTTAGCCTAAATATGATGTATCATGCCTTGCGTTGCACATTTATAAATCATTTGCGGACACTTTTGCATTAGCATTTCACGTTTTGTACTTTCAATACTTCTCCTTCTGTTACGGTGCCAGGGTTAGATTCTGACGTGCCCTTTACCACAGTGAGGAGACAAGCCTTTTCAAATGGATAATATCAACAAGAGGCAAACAACAAGTAGACAGTTTGTAAAGCGCTCAAATGTCCTGAACCTCAATAGTATAACAGATCCTTTTAGCATGATTAAAACTATTAGTGGTTCTTCCGGGTTTGATTTCATGGAAATTAGGGAGAAAAAGCTTTATTCTGTTCAAACACTTGAATGAAACACATGAATGAAAAGACGACTCCAAACTTCAGAAGCCGTGTTTTAAAGCTCAATACCAAGATCCAATTCTGTCTTTGGAAACTGTTTTGGAAGTTTGACCACAGACCATGCTTCATTACACACGTGTGATAAAGGTTGTTTAGTTGCACCTTCACTGAACACATGCATGATTGAAACAAAACCTCACTTCACGTTTGTTTCTGATGACAAAATAATATATAATATAGACTCTTTAACATGCTAGCTTCAAGATGAACTGAACATTTTATAGACAGTTTAAAGGGGAGAACATCTTCAGTTCATACATGCACTCCCACTATGGCTTCAGGCAACAATTTGATCACATACTTATGCATGCGTGGCACTGGCATACAGTAACTTCTACAACCTGAAGGCAGCAAGTCACCGAGCACGTGGACTTACTCACCGCGCACTCACTGGATCAGCTCCGCGGTGAATTACCGACACAACGTGAGCTGCACGTTTAATCCAGGGCCAAGGTTTGACTCATACTCTAATAAGATAAAATGCCATAATTCTTTTCAATTTCCACTTTCATAAAAAGTAGGCTATAGGTTTTGTAGTCGGGCTAAACTTTCAAATCAAGTAGCTGCGCATTTGATGTAAATGAATTCTACATGGCTATACAAAAAAAAAACACTGCCAATTATTTCACGCGGTGTTATTCCTCAAGAATATTATGAACCAAATTCAATTAAATGAATGTTTTCTGCCTTACATAATTGTGCCAAATGCATTAGGGCTACACAATGAATTGCAATCTGATCAAAATGAATGTGCATGTACACTGCAAAAAGTAATCTTGAAATATGCAAATAATAAGTCCCATCTGTCCCTGATTTGAGAGTCTAATTTCAAGAAATCTGTCCAAGGGGCAAAGTTACCCATTTCAAGAAAATGTTGCTTAGTTCAAGTGTACTTTTTGCAGTGTATGCCCATACATTACAAGTAAACATGAATTTAGACTTATTTTCCATTCAGGATCAAGTGGCCAACCACATTCCAGAAGAAAGTTGATGTCCTCCCAAAAAATACTTAAGTTTTTACAAAACCTTGCAGCTCTGCCAAACAACAAGGTTACGATAAATCAGTTAACTGTGTTTGACAAATATCCATTCACTTTTTATTGTTTTGTATGTTTTTTGTTGTTGTCGAGGTTAGTGTCCATTCTCTGCCATTTGAAGCCAACAATCACATGACTGTACTTAAATAAGCTTTCAGAGCACATCCTGATTATTGCGTCAGCCATAATAGTTCTCATTCATGGCATTATTTGATTTTTGTCTGCTGTTCAAAAGACTATGATTTTGCTTTTCCAGTGAAGACAGGGTCTTTGATTAGCCATTGTCTATGACCTACTGTATTTATTGCTCATTCTGTAACTCATTCTTTCTCACTATAAAATGTTACAATAGCTTTAATTAGATACAATGTGACTTATCAAGCCTTAATTATTTTACTTGTACTTGAAGGTTATAATTTACTCACTGGGGAACAAATTATTTAAAAAAATAAAGCACAAATTGTCCACTCCACTGCAGCCCATTTGTTGTTAAAACCTCAACGTGCTTATTGTAAGAAGTGATGTCCCATTATACGCGACACTTCCCCTCCATATGCAAATACCTTTTTTTTTTTCCTCTCTTTCCCCAGCAGATGTGTGATTTATGCCGCTGCTGCCTTTGTGCCGTATCTCCCCCAGTGAAGACAGAGCACTCGGGCTGGAGAGCTTATAGCGCTGTGGATCAATCTCGATCAAAGGCCATTTCCAGCCTATCAGCGATGCCTAATCTCCTCCTTTGTTCCCTCACTGCCTTCACTCCGGCTGGATGACCGCTCCACCTGTCACCGGGTCGGAAGCAGGAGAGACGTGTTCCCATTGGAAGTTCCTCTTTGGATTACTTTGGGATGCCAAATGAATGGCTCTTAGGATTGCAAGATTAAACACCGGAATCAAAATCACTGTGTGTCACAATTAGGAATAAAGAAAAGACTTACCAACCCAATAATGTAATACTTCCCACAAGCTGCAAAACTTGCAAAATTAACTTTATTAGGACATCAACGTTCCAGCGCCTTTATCAGGCATTTAACTAAAGAGCAGATCGATCAAAGTATCAATAGTATCGATACCAAAGTCAGTATCGGTCATATACTAGAGAGCTAGTATCGATCTTTTACACTTTAATTTACCAGATTTATTGTGTTAGTCGACAGTTTTCACTCGTCTGACTGGGCCGCTGCATATGTTACTCCGCCCTTCTTTTCCTCCGCTCAGAGTTGATGCCGCTGTCACACGGCGAGTATGATCGCAGCGCACCGGCTCGTATTAAACATGCAGTGTGCTTAAAAGGAATAATCTGAAGAGCCTTGTTTATAACAGAGGTTATGTGCAGATGACAGGCTCCTGTCCCTCGTGTGCAGTGTGTAGTAATGGCGGAGAGACAAATGCGGCATGTTCAAGTGATGTGCCCTTCAGGGTAAAAACAACAGATCTGAGTCTTACAATACTCACTTTTTACCTAATCATTTTATGATTGAGCTGAATTCCCTCAAATTGTAAAATATAAATTGCACAATCCTATATAGTGCACCTATTATTCATAAATTACACAGAAGTGCATAATAAACATAATGCTTGGTATTGGTATAGGGCCTATACCAATACCAGGCATAGGCAATATAGGCAATACTTGGTATTGGTCGATACCAACATGGGTCGCTCAGCACAATATTGAACTATGTTATTATATGCACAATATGGATAAATATGATTGATTTGATCAAACAGAACAGTTTGGTAAATGAAACACACATGAAACAGTGAACCAACCAAAAAAATGTAATGTCTAAATGAACAGTCAGCAGTGATGCAGCAGTGGTCTGTCAGTGCTCAAACTGCCTTCACTGACCTCACTGACCATTTAGTGCTGTTTCTTCTGTCCCTGTATTAACAAATGCAGGTCTTGAGCCGTCTGCCTGCTGTTTGTATTGTCAAAGTTCTTGTCAGGAAAGGCCTGGAGATTTACTAAAGGAAATACTGAGGCTAAAGTGTCCAAGGGTACACAACGCTGCTGTAGCTTGAGCCCGGCTATAGACCACACATAAAACATATTGTTGTTAGAGCTTGTCTTCTCGCAGCAGTTCAAATCCAAAGCTCATTTCTTTGTGCCGGCGTTGTGTTAATTAAAACACCATGGTCCAGGTTGGTGCAATTTTGTGATAAAGGTAAACTTGTCAGGACACCCCATTACAGATGAAGTATGATGTTGTTACAGAGGGGCTCCAGCCACAAATCATCTTCCACCGGTGATCGGGGGGACGGGTTTGAGCACTTCACTTGTAATGAGAGGTGGTGATCCTGTGTCCTGTATCAGAGACGCTACCTGCTGCTATTTAGAGCAGTGCATTATTCTTTTGGATGGGTGTTGAGCTTAATAACGCTTAAAAAAATAGTTTTCGATTCTGAAGGTCGTTGGATGTTTTGGAGTTGGATGCTTTGGAGTTGTCCGTCCTCAAAGCAGCTGGGGCGACCTGTCTGGGGCAGGGGGTGATCTCAGTGTAGCACGCAGCTTGTCTCCAGATGTGGGAGGTTTGATCAGAAACACTAGCCCTCCCATTTAATCATCCTCCCCATTTTTGGCTGGTTATCTATGTATTATTCTTAAGGAACTGGGCTTTTGTATTTGCAATTACCTGTAATCAGTGTCACGTTATCATAATCACCTCCAAAATGACTATAAACTTTGCGCAGCCAACTTTGACATATTTTAGTTTCTTTTATTTTATATTCTACTTGTATTATGTATATTGTTGTATATTGTTCATTATACATAAGATACCTTTATTTTACTATTACTTGTGTACTTTTACCTTGCTCTTCTTTGATTGCACTTTTCCTAACTTTCTGCACCCCCTCAAAAGAGTCCTCAATAAAGTCCTTATGTCATCTTATCCTAAAATAATGTGTATGGAAAACATCAGAAGGTACTTCTGTCCTACTTCTGTCCTTCAGAGGATGCACGGACTGCAGTGAAGCAGTTGAATACAGCTAAAAACAAGACATAAAAGAAAGTTTTGCAACGGCAGTTTAAGTGTTGAAATCAGGTCATGTGTAGGGAATTGGTGAAGTGTGCTACCTCATCATGACATCAGCAGGTGGAACAGAGCCATTTGAGATCTCGAGGAGACTACTTTCTCGATAACGATGAAGCGAAATTTTTGCAAACCATCGGGAATATGCAGAAATGTACTGACAAAATGTACATTTATATTGCTTTGTCACTCAAAAAGGTTATTGTTCTGAACCGACTACAAAAGGCCAGAAAAAAACACTTTCACATTTTTTCCCCCTATTTTCCCGCCATATTTTCCCAACTTTTTTCATATTTTGTCCCCAATCTTTTCTTTATTTTTTCTGTTTTTATTTATTTCCCCCTATATTTATGTCTTATTTCCCCCAAGGTTTTAATTTTTTTTCACATTTCTTGACACTGGAGATAACCTCGATTTTGTACATTTGATTTTCTTCGAAACAGCAAATTCGATATTCTTATAGACCAGTCATGTCAAACCGGCGGCCCGCGGGCCAGATTGGGCCTGCGAGATGATTTAATCTGGCCCCTGACTTGTAGAGCGCAAATTCCCGAGTGTGTACAAAAAAAAAAGTATGTCTCTAGCCCATTCCTGTGCGGAGTTATGATTTTGGGCACTGACATAATAAGAAGTATAATGTATAATGACAGTGTACTTTGAGAAACTTGTGACGCAGGCTTGTAAAGTGCAATACATGTAAGCAGTGTTATTTATTGCAGTCCTGTTGGCCTTTTGACCAAATCAGCACTATTTTAAAATCACAGCTAACTATTGATGAATAAATAAATACATTGTTTCAACCCAATGACCAATGCTTGAATAGACAAAACCAGGTGAGTGCCATAAGGGTCACACTTATTTTTGTGTGTGTGTGTAAATCATACATTGACGTAATCATTTTTTCTGGGTTGTGGTTTGTCATGAAAAGTCGAAGGTGGGTCCTGAACATAGACATATTATTAATAGACCGTCATTACTCACTCCTCCCCGTTTACCACAATGACCACATTCGAGGGGGAAATCATGGCGGATTTACAGACTCCTCCTCCCCAGCTTGGACGAAGCATGTTCCTAATAAGGGCATAAGGGCGGGATCTTCACTGTAGACTCCGCCCTTTCGTGACGTGTAGCTCGCGCAGCTCACAGTCCGGCCCTCATTAAGTACGAGATTTCTAAAATTTATCCTACGATAACCAGCCCGGTGCCTCTGATTGTGTCTAACCCAGCGTAATCACAGGAGGAATATCTAGCTCTAGACAGTTCCAAACAATTAGGCACCGGGCATTAAAAGTTGTTTTTAACGTGTCTAAAGTGCAATGCATTCCAATGGGGGACTAGCGGCTATATGGCGGTACTACAGCAATGGCGGAGCAATGACAGCCTCCAGTGTCGTCGTCGCAAAGCAGAGCTGCCAGCGGCCATTGGTCCTGAAGCTATTCCCCTTCACCGATAAAACTGAGTTTTCAGTTTAGAAGCCACTCTTTCTCTTTACGTCCTGTGTTGAATCCCAAAGCCCACAGTGGGACTAGCTTATCTGATCACCCCCCTGCTGGACAACCACTGCAATCAAGCTGCGCCAAAGAAAATAGTCCCCTCCATTTGGACGCGAAAGAGGAGAGAGAGAGAGAGGGAAGAGAGGAGAGGTACAGCGAAAGGTTGATTACAGGGGAATGGACAAGGAGAGAGGCAGAAAATGGAGCAGCGAGCAGGAGAATTAACGGAGGGGCGACAGGGGACGAGCCCGGGCCCCCGCAGATAAGGCCAGTTTAAAGTGGATATATAGGTCAGGGGAGGGGTCAGCCGAGATTTAGAAAAAGAACATCGAGACAACTCCTCCACACACTGTGCCGGCTCAGAGGGATATGGCTGTGCAGCAGGGAATGAAATATTATGAATCTGTGAAATGTAGGAAAAACACAGAATATAAAGCGATTATTGCTAGTATTTGATAGTTACAGTGTTGAAGGGCCTGTATTATGAAAATATATGTAATTACTGGACCTACTTAAAACAAAAACTGACAAAGTATACTAGTGATAGACCGATCCGATACATGTATCAGATATGGGAGATGATACTGGTATCGGATATCGGAGCTGATACTGGAAAAACTATCTGTAAGATATCAGCTACAAATATCCGATACTGAACCAATACCATTTTTGGCTTTTAGAACACAACTTTCACCAATTCAATCCTAGTGAACATGCTATATGTCATTTTGTAGCTAAGACGAACTCAGTAGCTGAGTTTAACCTCCACAAATGTATTTTGATTGCCGCGCAAAATGCCACTGCTAGCAACAGTATGCTAAAGCTAGTGACCGTATGCTTTTGCTAGCGGCAACTAATCAAGGCTGGGTCAGAAACTATGATAGAAATACCTAATAAAATAAAATTGTCCACTGCTGGAGTGGCCAAGTGTTTATGAAATGTTGTTAAAGAATAACTGATATAAGATGTAATGCACAGGTTGTAACGATGAGATTATTTTATGTGAGCTTGTTTATAGGCTATTTTTCTGCAACTGTGAAGCACTTTGAATTGCCTTGTGTATGAATTGTGCTCTACAAATAAACTTGCCTTGCCTATTAATGTAAAATATCCTGTCCCAAGGTGTCGAAAACACAGTGATCCTTGTTAAATGGTTTTCCATTAGTTTATTAATAGATATAATTGATCTGTAACATCATGACATGGAGATAAGAGGACCATTCACTTTTTCACTTTTAAGAAAGTATTTTGGTATGGGTTAATATCAGACATCGGCAGATACTCAAACCCCAGTATCGGGATCGGTTTGGTACATCTCTAAAATATAGGCTTTCTGTCTTCTCTTTTCCGGCGGTGTCTGCGTGTATAAAGTTAAACTATCTTCTAAAATTGTCAAAAAGAGGAGACATTATTCAATCACAGATTGCTGTCAGTTGAAAAAAGCTTTTGACTTCACGGCGTCTGCTGCTCTGAAACTTAAGAAAGAAAAAGAAACTCCTCGAACAAATGCAGTGACGGAGGATTTAGCATTTTCTTTAGGCCTGTTCAGTACCAGGCTGTTCCCACTGTCAGGTTGCCCAAGCTCAGCTGATTAAAGCTCTTCTTGTTTGTTACTGCCGCTGTGGGTCCAGTCCTTTCAAGGCATTTGACCGCTACGATATGCACACACTCTAGCTGAAGAAGCAACACAGAAACAGGGAGGACATGCAAACTTCACACAGAAAGGAATCTGAACAAAAGAACATTCTTACTGAGGCAAATGCTCACTCAGCCATCTCGTGCTTTCTCACTACTACTGGCATGTAACAAATGAACTAAATAAATCAACTCATAGTAAATACACACAATTCTATACCTGCACATTATCCAAGGCTATATTCCCAAGCTTCCTCCACTCCCGTACGTGTGGTTACTATCACGGCTGTAACTTTTGACCCCGCCTCCCTTACCCCACTGACTAATGGAGACCCCTGCCCCCACAGCTGTGGTGTTGTCCCTTAAACCTACACTGTGGGGAGGTGTAAAGGGCCTATCTCACCGGAGAGAGTTGCAGAGACTGCTGTGACTGGCAGTCTCTGCAACGTCTCTGCAAGTCTGATTGATTGCGCGCATACAAAGGGCCTATCGCACCGGCCTAGGGACTAGGTGGAGACTAGAGTCGCCGCTAGTCACGGAGATGTCTCCAATACGTCCACTGCATGGTCTCCGAGAGGCCTACACGGTCTCAAGCAGCTGTGGCAACTTTGCAAACACTATTTGTTGTCCTGAACCTGTGAGACATTTTTGTGACGTCTCGTCAATGTCTCTGAGATCTTCATGGTAGCTGACAGGTCTGCGAGGACATCACAGACACATCTTACAGGTTGAGGACAACAAATAGTATTCGTGACACAACTGCTTAAGACCGCGTAGACCTCTCGGAGACCACATCCGCTCGAACATTTTGTTTTCACTGAGACTACCTGGAGACTCGCCTCATCTCCAGGGGACTCAGAGACATCTCCATGACCATCGTCGAGTCTCGAGTCTCCAACTAGTCTCCAGCCCTTTACTCTAGTTATAGTGTAGTACTTTGAGGAAGAGACACAATTATAAGTTTTATTGAATGGGTAAACTTTCTCACATACTGTACATCTCTGCAGGTAGAAACTCCAGCAACGCAAACAATGTAAATGAACCCAGAAGTCTGACAAGGAAGTGGTGATGGCGGGGAGAAAATGGAAGGGTTGGATCGGCTGCTGCGGTGGAGAAGGCTGGGCTGACATAATGCAAAATGAACTTTTTTGAGCTTTTATTATATCCTCTCCAAACATATACTGTATCTTGAGTGGTTTCTCGTTTCATTCGCCACATACATTATTTTAACTTGTAATGCGAACAATACCAGGGCTAAGGTAACCAAAACTGGTATAAAAAGCCTAAATAAAGCTTAAGAGGCAGGTTAGGAAATTCTCTTTTTTGTGTCGTACTGATGCTTCAGATTCTCTGGGGGAAAAAATGATACATTTGGTTTGAGTTTGTCCTTCGCCCACCGATTTTCATTCAAACTGCTTACTCCGCTCCAATCTCTTAATTCATTTAGCATCCGTGCCAAGCGTTCAGTCAGCCAGCATATAAGAAGAGCACTTACTGATTAGACTTAGCTTTTGTCTTTGGTCTCTTTGTTGCTGCGGTTGGATTTGGACAAGTATAGAAAACAGTGATAGCAGAAGTGAATTTCTTATCGTTGATTTTGACCCGTGTTTTCAGACAGGGCCGGGTCACGTGTGGCCGTGTACCATTTTAAGAAATAAAACTTAAATCTGAAGTTTTGGGGCATTTTCGCAATTGTTGATGCAGATTGGCGGCAGTCATAAAGTGTTCGATGTGAATAGATAATGGCTTTGCGTGGGTATAGTTCAGTTTTCAGACATGATTCAGTATAATTTAAACTACTGCTACTACTGATGTACAAAAAAACAACATTAAAATCTGACAATTATGAAGCAATATGAAAACAAAGACCCATACAACAACATAATGTTTCCCACAAACACAATTGTGCTGTTATAAAACCAGAAAAGTTTTGGTCTGCCTTTGGTACATAAGATACAGCCTTTAGTAAACCTGGGTGTAAAGTTTCTTAGGGGAAAAATACAATCAGTCTTCTTCAACATAACATAAAAGTAGTGAGAGGGGTATGAATACTTCCGGACACCACTGCACACACTTGCCAAGCTTGTATAAAAATTCAAGCCATTTTTATTGTTGATATAATATTAGGGCATAAGACAATAGCTTCAAACTAAACAATTTTCAATAACTGACTTTGTGAAGTTTCAAACTTTACTTGAAAAGAGCTGCAAAGAAACAATCCAATAGGTGTGCTGCAGCATATAGCTGAAGGCATATAGTTACAGAATACAATATACATTTAATGTGAGTCATCTCACAATGAAAAAAACATCTGAAGGAAGGAAAGACACAAAGCATTATACTCGGCCTCAGAATGGAGCTAAATTACATTTGGTGAAAAAGAAAGCTCCCAACACAATAAATGTTTCTACCACTGAGCAAACCTTACACAGGCAAACTTTAGTGAGAAGTGGGGTCGCTCTTTCTCCTAAAACGCAATGGTTTTGTGAGTTACTCGAGTAAACGTAACTGAGTACTACCCGTCTCTGTACTCATCTAAATTGGGACCCCATGTCCACTTGAAAGTCCCCGGCTCTACCCACTCTCTGCTCTTACCTTAAACGGCCCGGGCATTTCCACCCGCCTGTACCTTGGCCCGCGCCCCACGCCTCTCCACCTAAGTGCTACTGAAAGATAGTCGCCATAAAGCCAAGCGATGAGATTTGACTTCCTGGTGCTGAAAGAAATCCATTTATTTTGGACGCCCCAGTGTTGTCTGCGGCTAAAAGGCCCGATGCATTGATTACAGTCCAAGCGCCATAATACCCTAAGTGCTTGGATATAGCTATGAGGGGACCATCCTCCCTTCTCCCTTTTCATGCAGACTTTAATGAAAACAGATCAGGTATGCATTTTAATCACCCGCAAAGAGAGGAGAGAGAGACACACGGGCAGTAAGGATGAGGAGATTAAGCTGAAAAGAAATAGCTGGAACTAATTTGGATATTAGGACTTCCACCATTAAAAAAAAAACAGTTAGTGAAAACGCTTTCTTTAAGCAGTGTGGCTTGGACAGGCCATTTTTCACTGTCGACAAATTCATCAGAGCGGAGTTTGATGCCGCGTTTTCAGCTCATCTGTTTCTACTCTGTTAGTTCAAAATTGGCAGAGAACTTAAAGTGTTAAGAGAACAGCTGAGTATAGATATTGAGCTGAAACAATACTTTTATCCAATTAGAAACAATGCAGCAACTTAGCCCGATTGTGAGACCTTTGCCTGGTTTCTGGGAGGTGTGTGATCCAAGTATCGCTCCATCCACGGTGCATGTGTGTTATTTGCGTTTGGTCACAGCCTCCAAAAACTCAAATTCTAACAATTGTTACTCGCGATTTGAGTGACAGAACTTTGGCAGCAGCCCATCAGTCTGCTCACCGACACCTCTCAGTGTGCAGCAGCCAGCCCGCTCCGGTGCCGCCTTTAAAACCAGATTTTCATTCGCACGTTTATTCCTTTCCCTGTCACGGCTGACAAAAACACATGAAAGGAAGGACGCTGAGCTTGTCTAGTATCCGACTTCTCTCTCATTAAATTGCTTTTGGTCTCGCGCTCTGTCAGAATCGTTTTGTCTTTGGCTTCAGACAAGTGTGAGGTTGTTAATTGTAGAGAAATTTGCGTCTGTGGTCAGGGAGTCAGGGGCGTAGCACCAAATTCTGGGCCCTGGGTACAAACTATCTTGGTGGATCCCCTCTCCCCCCATTAATACACATTTTATATTTTATGTTTTTTAACCACATAACAATGGTTTAGTTTGACAGTGCAGTTCATTTATTTTCTATTATAACTTCATTATATATAGCCTAACCAGGTGAAAAAAATGTCATATACAAACACATATCCAATACAGATTTGTATTGGATACTTAGTTCATGGTTTGTTTGTTTGTTTGCAGAAATTGACTAACCTTTAATCCTGTAGTGATATAGATATTTAAACTGGTGGTGGAATATTCCACTTTCATTGGGCCAATTGAAATTGCTCGTTTTAGATAGAACATAATGATTATTAGCATACCACAATAAACAGAAGGGCTGCACCAGGGACATGGGATATTTGTGCAGGGAATAACACATTTGTGACTTTAAAATAGGCATTAAAATGATATTTTACAAAAAACAATGATACTATATGGTGTCTGTGTGGCCCACAGGCATGAGCAATAAAGCCAAGGGCGTCAGCCTGATTTAGTCTCTCACATTGAAGCCTACCTTCAAGTGTATTGTCAGTAAATTCTTGTTCAAAAAGTTACCCTGGAATAGGCTAAACGGCACGAGCCCTCCACCTTTTCACTGGAACCACGTTGACTCGTCTTCAAAGCTGTGCATTTATAATGTTAGTCTCCAAATGCGCGCAGCTAATTAGCATAATGAATTCTGCGAAAATAGCGTGAGCGACCTGTGGCTTTTGTCACTGTAATGGCCTGATTGCAGTCAATTACAATAAATAATAAGGAAAGAGAAACTTTAGAGGTTAAAACGAGGAAAGAAGGAGGGGAGCTCTGTGTGGGCTGAACCATTTGGCACATTTTTAAAGGACATTTAAAGCACATTTTTTTTGTGCAAAATTCTGTCTGGCAACCATTGTATTTCAGCCCTGTTTTGTTCAATTCTTATATCAATTATGAGGAAATTTAGAAAGTACAATACAAAACACTTTTTGCAGCACTTTTGAGGGCCCCTACCCTGCTCTGGGCCCTGGGTACTCAGTACCCTTTACCCCCCCAGTCCGACGCCCATGTCTGTGGTAGTGTCGTCACAAAGCTTTTCAGACATTTCAAATTTTGTTCCGAAAAACAAAGGATAAAACTGGATACTCGATGCATATTTTGATCATAAATTACACGTTTACATCCCCATACTATTATTCTAATTGTTTGTGCTTTGCTTCTGCAATTTTCAAGACAAATTCATTGGAATTTTAATGTTATCATGAGGTTTTATCCTACATATGACAGTATCAATACCATCTCAGTTGAGTGTCCAGTCTGATACCAGAATTATTATTGATTAGTATCTGTGTAAGGATTTTTTTTTTTGACATCCCTGGTGTGTGGTCTGTACACTTTGTATCACCTTTTAAAATGGCAAATTGTCAAATCCTCTTGTGTGTCCCAGGATCAACTCTTCCATTGAAAAACCTCTTAAAGCAGTACTAAGTAACGTATTTACCTTAATAAATCCCTTTCATAGTCCTTCTGGGGGTAATACAAGTGTTAATGGGAGGATTGGAGGGTCTTTCATCTCCCCCTGGTGTCTCTGGCCAGAAAACCATGCTTGCAACTTGACTGCCACCGGGGCGGAGCCACCAATACACACAAATAGAATCACGAAGAAAAAGCTAACAGGCTAACGGGCAAAGCTAACTGCGGTCTAGCGCCACTTTAAACAGTATTTACAGCCAGTTTGAGTGAAAAAAAAGTATTCCCATTGTATAACTGGATGTACAACACCCCTCTCTCCCTTCACCTTTTCTGTCAGCGTAGTGTTTACTCTCCAAGACATTTAATAAGTTAAAAAATCGTAACTTGCTACGACACCTGCAGTTGCGCTTATGGCCGCTAGGGGCAAGAGTTCTTAGTACTGCTTTAAGCCCCACAGTTCTCCAGTTTGGCTTTACTCAAATCTAAAAAAAAGCATCAAAATAGCAGCGAAAATGAGGATGAAAACGCAAGAAAAATGTGACAAAAAAAGGGACAAAAGCGTGACGAAAACACGACAGAAAAGCAATGATAAAAAGCAAAGAGGCAGCAACAAAAACATGACAAAAAGAGATGAAAACACGACAGGAACGCTTCAAACATTTGACCAAAAATGCGGCGACAACGTGATGACACTGTTGCTCTGCAGTTGAGAAGCTTTCAGATTTGGGTAAAGCCAAACTACAGAAAATGCACTCGGTTTAGGCGGGGGGTAAGAGTTCATGCAGAGCAGATATCTAAACACAGGAAGGGTCTACAGTCAATGCAAATGGTTACCTAACCTAACCTTCTCATGGAGCGGAGAGCTAACTTTCACCATATTGTGTCTTCTACGTCTCTATCCAAAAAAACTGTGGCATCAAAGTAGTTTCCTAACATTGGGTTTACTTTTTCTTTACAATTTCAACTGTCTTCCCGTTTGCTGATTCTCCATTTATTCCTGTATTCTTTTAGACAGGCCTTTCAGTCGTTCCGTTCTTGACTGATGCTCTCACAAATCCATTGATAAGCACTTCGGGAAAGCTGTGCCGGCACAATGTTTACTTCCTTTTTTTTTTTTATCGCTGACACATTGGACAGGCTATGTCTCTCTCTCTCTCTCTCCCTTTCTCTCCCCTTCTTTGATGATGGGGTCTTGGCACGGCGTCTCCCACATTGTTTTCATCTGCAGGTTCAGGGGGATGGGCAAGGGAGGTGAGGCGTGAGAAGTCGGAGCCAGTGTAGGTGCATCGGTGCTGGGAAGGTTTAGCCGTAGCGTTCATCTGGCTTCAATCTCTCCACCCCGTGCGGCGCTCGCTGCTTGTTGTTGCCAGTTGTTGTGCGTACAAAGGGAAGGGAGGCTGACTTCACTGCCAGTGTTTGTAAGTGGAATGTGTACTGAATAAGGAGCGTTGGCAGTTTGAGAGAGGCTAATTTGTAAAAGGAAGTCATCATTTGTTGCGCCAAGTACAGTTTGTTGAGTTCCTAATTAGGCCTGCATGAGGCTGGGGAAAACAACAACAAAAACGTCCATATGATTTCTCTTAATTGCACTCCTTATGATCACATTGACAAGCTTTTTATGGCGAATTTGACCATGTGAGTTGAGTTTTCTTTCATGCATGTGTAGGTGATCTTCTATGATTCAGTTTGTCTCCAAATACATCTATTCCAGAGTTAGCCACAATTTGTAGTATCATGGCTGGTCGATGTTTAGAGATAGGAAAAGCCGCACAACAACAAGCACAATAGACTCAAAATAGTTAGTAAAAACAAGCAGAAACACAAACTAGCAGTAAGCAGATGTCATAAACAAAGCGAACAGACAAATAAGACAGTACTCAATACGAAATGGTAAACGCTATTGGTAAAAACCTACATGTCCAAGCTGTGACTGCAGGTCTCATTATCCAGGAGCCAGAGTTTGACTGATCTAGTGAAGATTCTCAGTGTTGTAATGTTCCTGATGTTCCAGGTGTGAGCTGCCCTCCGTGAAAAGATCAACTGACCAAAATATGTCAGCACAGTCTCCTCTGCTTTGGGCTTAAAGATGAACTAAGTAACTTGTTTACCTTAATAAATCCTTTCCGTAGTCCCTACGGAGGTAATACAAGTGTTAATGGGGTGATTGGGGGGTCTTTCATCTCCCCCCGGTGTCTCTGGCCAGAAAACCACCTTTGCAACTTTCCCTGCTCCGAGTCGGAGCCGCAATACACACTAATGGAATCACGAAGAAGAAGCTAACAGGCTAACGTGCAAAGCTAACTGCGGGCTAGCGCCAAATTAGCCGTGTTTACAGCCAAGTGTGAGTAAAAAAAAAATCTCCATTGTGTAATTGGGTTTGTGGCATAATGTACAATACCTTTGTCTTTTCTGTCAGCGTAGTATTTACTCTCACAGACTTATTAAGTAAAAGTAAAGTAAAAAAAGAAAAGAAACGCAACATGCTACGACACCTGCAGTGGCACTCATGGCCTCTAGGGGCAAACGTTACTTAGTTCTGCTTTAAGTGGATCAATTCCTACAGAGAGGGGGCAGAGCCAGACCATGCAGTATTCCTTAAACAAGTATGATGTCATGATATGAAATCTTATTCTCCCAACTGAACAAAGATATATATATATATATCTTAAGAGAATATGACAGTGGTGTTAGGAGTTGTGCTTTCGATCCAAAACCTGCACTGCACTGTGCTTTCAGATTGAGACTAATGGCTTTTGCTGTCATTTTGTGTACAGACATTTTCTGTAAGAGGTATTTTCTAGACACAATATGAATAGCTTACCTGGAAGAAATGCCAATCAGTGTGTAGTAGTTTTAAGGGTTTGAATAAAGCATTAAGGACATTTTACGTATATTTGAAAACAAGGAACGGTAGCTCTGCACGGTGACACATTTATGTTAGCCTGTTGTTGGCAAAAGAAAATTGGACGAGTAGTCACTGCTTAGATATGCTCATACCAATCTGTGCACAGTTGGTACTTTAGCCAAAGCCTGCACATTAGCTAAGCACCGCTAATAGCTGCTCCTAGCATTAGCACCATACTGTTTTTCCTCCTCCAAGCTGTCTACCTTGAGTGCACTGCGGTACATTGTTTTATGCTTTAGCGTGGGCTCCAGAGTTGTGGGGAATGAGATGGGGGGGGGAGACCTTTGGGGCCCCCACTGAGCCGGGATCCGGTCCTGCTGTCAGCTGCATGTACCGGGGACAGGGGCCAAACCGCGGGGGCCCCGACCATCTGCCGCGCGATACAGGCTGCAGAAGGAAGACTGCTGGTGCAAGGAAGTGTGTGCATAATGTGCGCGGATTCATTCATTTTTTACAGCGACATGTCTTGTAATATTAAACTGTGATAGTGTAGCATCGAGCGTATACACATCTGTTTAGAGATTTGGTTAGTTGTTAATTTAAAATGGATTGGATTTATGATAATGAATAAGCAGATAGTAATGGGCTGCACTTTCAAACGCCTTTTTTTAATAATTTATTTGGAGGATAGCTCTTCTGCAAATACATTTGACTTTGCCTGCTAAATAATTTGAGGTTGACCGATATGGGTTTTTCTCAGGCCGATTTTTTGGGGATTTTTATTGGCGGATCCGATATATTAGTATCTTATATTAATTGTGTTGTTTGGCGTGAGTTTGGTTAGTTAATCGTTTCAAATGGATTGTGAAAATAAAAGGATGAAAAAGAGCGGCTGTGGTGAATTGGATCCCTCTCGTGGGGTTTGCTTAACTTCACTCGTGTGTTCGTCTAATTGCTTCATGGTTGGTCGATATTCCGCCTGAAAAGGTCCCAATTAACTAAATTTCTGCACCGGGCTGTCGGCGCTGTTTTTCTGTTTTTACAAGACAAAACCACAAGTGCTTAAAGAATGTGGCGAATGCATACAGAGCTGCCCCCACGGCTGTTGTTCTAGCACTAATCAGAACCAAACGCAAACGTCTTCAGCAAAGACACAGGCATGCGGGCAGAAAGAAAATTAAAGGTGAAACAAATTGAAACCTGAAGTATGAAGTTGTGTTTGATTTCATTCATATACAGTATGTGTGAGTTATTCTGCATGCCAAAGATTCTGTACCAGAGTTCTTCTGTTTTCAAACCAGAAATGGGAGCTCATAGTGTATATTGTTAGTGAATAATTCATTGTTATTGTCTATTTCACATCCCTAGCTTTCTTAACAACATTCCGAACATCCACGTTCTTCATGTGGATGAGTTTATAGGCACATTTTAGCATCAGTAGTACTTTTTTACAATTGCACCATATCTCCTCAAAATGCTTGCCCCCCACTTGTCGATGTCATGAGGTGGTGGTCCTCTGTGTCCAGACATTTGCACACTGTAACGACACTCCTCACATCGCCCCACTACAAATTCATAATAGCTAGAGGGCTATTGCCTTTAGGTTTATTCAAACTCTCTCCTCCTTCAGTGTCATTTTGTATGCACAGAAATTAGGTACACTGCAAAAAGCAATCTTGAAACAAATACTTTTGATTTGAAAGTCTAATTTCAAGAAATCTGCCAATGGGGCAATATATTTACACTTAAATATGATGATCTTTTTCATCTAGTTCTGGCAGTGGTGATTTTTGATTTTTTTTAAATCTTAATTTAAGTGTAATTACCTTGCCCCATGGACAGAATTCTTGAAATTAGATTCTCAAATCAAGAAAAAAAGTACTTATTTCAAGAAAATGTAACTTATATCAATATTACTTTTTGCAGTGTAGAAACCATAGACAGTAAAAAAATAATGGACGACTCCTCCTCACTCCCCCATTTGCCATAATAATTACGTTCGAGGGGGAAATCATGGTGCATTTACAGACTCCTCCCTGCTGTGACGGCGCATGTTCCTAAAAAGGGCATAAGGGCGGGATCTTCACGGTAGACTCATTAGTATACGAGATTTCGAAAAATGTTTCTTACAAAAAAAACAGCCTGGTTTCTTTAATTGTAACTAAAGCCTGGTTTTTAATTTTCCTGAACTTTCTACAGCTAGATATTCCTCCTGTGATAACGCTTGGTTAAAATTGTTTTTAACGTGTCTGAAGTGCAATGCTTTCTAATGGGAGATACTACATATGGAGGTACAGTACTACAGCAATGGCGGACCAATGGCGGCCCCTAGTGTCGCGATCTCGAAGCAGACCGTGACACTAGGGTCTGTTATTTATCCTACCAAACATAGGATAATGTTTGGTAGAAACATTACCAATGCTTTGTTCTGAATAGAAATAGAACCTTTAGAGAAATCTTACGAAAGGTGATTCATGAATGGCCTTTCCTTCCATGCAGTGCTTTTGTTCTGCCTTTAGACTTTTTCTCCTCATCCCCAGGAGTGCACAGCGGCCTGACGTGTGCCGTTAATAACTGATAACGTGTCACTCTACATGACGAGCCCTGTTTTATTTAAAGCCCCAAAGGGAGCGTGTCTGGCTGACCTCCTTTCTTTGCATATGGCAGACAAAACTGACATCTGACGCCCGGGAGATTGAAGCGATGTCAATGGAGTTGGGGAAAATGTCGGCAATCAAAACACACAGGGTTAAAACTATTGTGGTGGTTGGAAAGACGAGTTGGGGGCAGGAATGTCTGAAAATAATAAGGGTAGTCCCACACTTTTTGGTTCTGTTATTCACTGAATGGTTTCTGGTCTAAAATAGTTGATTCTCTGAAGCCGCCAAAAGTCTCAACACGCTCAGTGACAACAAGGACTATTCCTGAAATAACTGTTACCAAAGGTCCCACATTTTATTCAGGCTTTTTAAGCAAATATAGAGTACCTTTGGCGATATTATACATAATGCCAGTAGAGGGCGGCTGCTGTCCTCCACTGCTTTGGTAAAAAGAAACCGTTTCAAATCATGAGAATTCTCAACAAAGTTACTAATCTGCACAGGGAGAGAGTTTGGCCGCAGACAGGATTAGAACAAGTTTGGTGAAGGTCTCTGGACTCTAAAAGTCTTAATCCGACTGAAACATGCACAAATGAAACAAATAATTTATCCATGCTTGTTTTGATGAGGATATAACAGTTTAACATGTTTTCCAAAATGTGTGTCTAATGATTTGTTTCTGTATTTAGGTCTTGTTTAGGTTTATTCAGCAAAATCATTTCATTGATATAACTATATATCGGTTGATAACATTTCCACAGCTCTCGTCACTTTCATTACCACGTTTTGTTTCTGCTGCTTCTGAGTGTGAAAACACAATTTGTCGTTCCGATCCCCTAACCTGGATCCTTCCACTGCCGGAGCACCCAGAGAGGGGCGTATAGGGCTGCAACAGCAGACTGAGCAGCAATATGTATCCGCAAGCATCCCCATCTCCTCAATCCGCAAGCTACTGTAACTACCACTTTTATGTCAAATGCTTTCTCTATTTTTTTTTCCTTAAATAAAATAGTCTTTTAATAGACTTATAAGGGGCTAAATGTGCCATCTAATCACTAAAGTTTGTGTTATGTTGTGCTAAATCGTAACTCTGATGGGGTTGTCCCATTGCTATTCTCCATTAAGTTGGAGCTGATGGGTTGCGTTGTCACCCCTGGCTTTGAACGCCCATGGTGTCATACCGCAATCTACTTTTGGCAAACATTAGAGTGAAAAATTGCACTTTGCAAAAAAACCTCAATAAGTTTCAGCACAAATCACCCACGTAGGTTTCAGTCACTTTACTCTTTTGATGTTTTGGGTATTATTATGAGAAGTATTCACCATAGACACAGACAGCCTCTCAGGGAACGCCCACAGATGGCCACAGGAGGATGAACTAAGAGAAAAAAGAGTTAATGCTTTCACATGCAGTATAACTCCACCTCTACTTTAACCTATGCTGAATTATGGAGAGACATGGAGAGGAGCAACAAGGTTCAACAGCCCATAAAAACAAATAATGGAGAATGCTAACCATAGTTCTAACATTAGCTTAATGCTACATAGATGTGGGGAAAATACCAGTTACTAGCACCACATGAAGGTTGGCTACACCATAGAAATTGTAGAAATGTCTTCAGCAATTTCTACCATTTCTGAGCCTGTTCCTGGAGGAGCTGACCACCATCTCCAGGTTGAGGAACAGACTGAGAGATGCAGCTGTGTGGCTTGGCACCAACTATGAACACATTTATTTTGGGAAACTCCTGATAGTTCAGTTTATCTTCTTCAATTGGATGATCGCCATGATTTTTATTCATTTTTTGAACATCTGACACTAGACTGATGGAGAATGATGCACATAACAGGGAATGCTAAACATAATGCTAATGTTGGCTTCATGCTACATGCTAACTGCTAACTTTTAGTGCTTCTAGTAGACAGTCGTCTCAAAACATTGATTAGGACCCGATTGTGACTTGACTTTATTTGTGAGTGTTAATATGCTTATAGTTTTTGTCTCGTTTTAGTCATCAGAAATTAGTAGCCTAAAAAAAAGTAGCCTAAATTTAGTCAACTAAACTAGACCTGATGTCTGTTTGTAATTGAGTCTAGGCCAGGGTTGCCACGTCTGGGCAGCCAAACCCGCCCAAAAATATCTGAAAAACTGCGCGACTGGAATTTTCAATATTGTTTACCAGTAAACAGAGCCCATGTGCTCCCGCAATGATGAGAAACCGCCCCTTTCTCCCTCTCTTATTGAAAAAGCAGCTTAAAGAGCCTTGGATTTGAGATTTTGTCATTCGAAATAGTTATTTTGATCAAAAAATAAGATATAAATAGCCAATTTTACATTGAAAACAGCAAGGCAAAAAACCGTGGACAGTTTTTTTCACCCGCGGAATGGCTTAAAGGATCTGTATCATGCTATTTTAGCCATTCCAAAGTAAAGTATAGGCATATATATGATATATTGTACCTCTATCACTATGGAGTACTCATTTTTGAGAGAAATATAAGTATTTTTGGGGGGTATTTTCCCTACCCGGAAGATAAGACGCTTCGATTCAGTTAACTCCGCCCCTCTCTCCGCTCATTCCACATTTGCAGTATTATAAATATAAATATTGCTGCAAAAAGTGAAGTTACTTCACATAATGCAGTTATAAGGAGTTGACCTGTGCAACACAGTTTCATAAATGGCTAACACACACGCTAACACACGTTTTGATTAACTCACCGCTCAGTCTGGACTCCCCATGAGATCGCGTTGGTTATAAAAGTTAATCCACTTTGATTCTGGCCAAGGTTCACCAAGCATCCATCAGGTTGGTTGATATAGTAGCTTAATCCAGAAAGAAATTCCAACTTCTGGCGAGTGCACTCTTCTTTAGGAAGAGTTGAATAGTCCTGCTCCTCTTGTAGCCAAACGCACATCCGTGGCATTATCGCTGTTTAAAGCTGTTTTATAAATAAAAATCAGGCCGTAAGGCATTACATTACCGACGTAGAGCACTTCCGTTCCGCTGTGAAGACACAACTGAACAACTCAGTCGTTTACCAGGAGAGGGTGGAGCAGCTGCTCAGAGAGCAGGATTCAGGAGGATTACTTAGAACTGCGTGAATGAAGCCAAAAACCGCTCTGGGGGTGTTTTTGATAAGGAAATAGCATAACAACATGGCTAAAAACTCCAAAAAGTCGATTTTGCTTGATATAGGACCTTTAAAAAAAACGCCCAATTCTGGCAACCCTGGTCTAGGCTATGATACCATGGCTATGGTTAGATTTTTATTTTTGTTTTCTATTCTTGTATATGTTTTGGTAAGCAATGTAAATACTGACAGTCCCTGTACAAATACAGGTGCATCTTGGGATGATTTGAATGAAGGGCTGAGCCCAAAACGTTAAAACGCAGTCGGCGCTATCCCATGAATAAATATAGCTCCCACATTCCTGTGAGCTATACCTGGCTGTACAGATCTTTTTTCCACTTTCAGCACTTTCTAACTCCCCCCCCCTTTCATTTTAGTTTTTAGTTTTAGTCTCATTAAGTATTTAACATTTTCATTTAATCTAGTTTTAGTAATCATAAATATTAACTGGCAAAAATTATGATAAAAAGTATGATAAAATATTATAGCTGACAATATCAACATAACGTCTCTCACCTTCTTGTCTAACCTTTTTTATGAGGACAATGTTCATTTGACAATTTATGTTCCAGTCTTTGCCTGTGACACAGTATCTCTCACACACAAACGCAGTCAGGACTGTTTCCCTCGTAATGGGCACCAAAGTTGCCAATATCAGCGAAAAGTCACTCGGCAGCTTGGGAATGTAATTGTATTGATCGGAGAAGGTCAGCTCTATGGAACGGGCCGCTGTGTGTCTTAAAGCCACTCAAAAGCACACGTACGAGACATGGATAAAACGTCATCGGCAATCAGAATCAAGTTCTGATGCTATGTGTGAGATGACACTTTTAATTTAGTGCACCGAATTTGGGCAAGCGTATTACAGAAACTGTGAATCAGGCCGTCAGCGTTGCCAAACGGTATAACTCTTCCACTAAGGAGCTCATATTGATCATAACTGCGAGATCTCTTAGTCATTGTTGGCCAGACGGCAGTGCCTCGTCAGCAAAACAGATATAAAACTTTGTGTGGCGTTTTAGTGCTGACAAGGGCATCTGAACTTCTACTGGAGGCATGGGAAAGAATGAAATGTAATGGTCACTTCATTAGAACATGCACGGCTCCAGACAGTGTTTGGGTGAAAGCTGATAGCTGACCGGAAAGTGATACTGGTGATTATGGCAGGATTTAAAGGGAGAGAGTTTAGTTTGTGCAACCTGTTTTCACATATTCAAGAGCAAGCAAACAGTGAAAGCAATGCAAAACCAACCAAACTATGAAACATAGGTTGAAACTATAACTACGAAATGCATGTGCAAGAAATGAAGATTCAAATAGCTGTTGAAGTAGTTCACTCTCTTTGTGTCGACTTTGCATGTTCTCCCCATGTCTGCATAGGTTTCCAAAAACATGTTGACGATTGATGCCAAAACTTTTTTTTACAGCTTTAATTTTTATTGGAGTTTTATTACCAAACAAAACAAAACAATACATTGAACAAAATCACTAGAGGTTGAGGAGGTGTCCAGTACAATTGAAACAAAAATAAAAAAGTACAGATGAGGTCATCGTAGTCACTGATCAATAAACCTTACAGTAATTCTACAATATCTTTAGTGTAAGTTTACCAGAAAATCAACCGAATCTCACAAAATTAAAGTGTGTACAGCTGAAGAACAGTTATGCAGTCTCAGTGGTAAAAAAAAAAAAAAAGTGTCCATTTTCTCAATTTTTTCTGAAATGATGGTACTCTTAACCTTATAGAGTAGGTTAATTTTTCTATTATAAACATGCCTTGAATTAAATTGGTCCATTTCTGTTGATCTGGGGGATGCCAAAACCTCTTTGACAAAGAGAGGCTGAACTTCACTGGTTAAATAAACCTCAAAGAAAAAAAATGCATCCCTCTGTTGTAATATTCAATGATATGCGACTTAACTCAAGGTTTCAAAGCATTACACTGAACTGTGCTATAATTAAGGCCTTAAATGTCAGTTAAAAGCATATTCAGAGTTCAGACTGACATTAAAGCACTAAGTAACGTGTTCTGTTTACCTTAATAAATCCTTTCCGTAGTCCCTCTGGGGGTAATACAAGTGTTAATGGGATGACTGGGGGGTCTTTCATCTCCCCCTGGTGTCTCTGGCCAGTAAACCACAATTGCAACTCCCCCGCCTTCGGGTTGGAGTAGCAATACACCCTAATGGAATCACAAAGAAGAAGCTAACAGGCTAACGGACAAAGCTAACTGCGGGCTAGCGCCGCTTAAACAGTATTTACAGCCAAGTTTGAGTGAAAAAAAAATCCTCCATTCTGTAATTGGATGTACAATATCCCTCTGTCCCTTTGTCTTTTCTGTCAGCGCAGTATTTACTCTCACGGACAATTAATGAGAAAAAAAACTGCAATATGCTACGACACCTGCAGTGGCGCTTATGGCCTCTTGGGGCATGAGTTACTTAGTTCTGCTTTAAATTAGGGATGTCACGGTATGAAAATTTTACCTCACGGTTATTGCGACCAAAATTATCACGGTTTTCGGTATTATCGCGGTATTTTTTTAAATGTGTGTTAATAAGTTCAGAAAGCATTGATAGTCCTACACAAACTGAAATAGTTTCAAAAAAGTGTAACAGTGTTTGTTATATTTAAAAAAAATTCAGACAAAGCCATATCAAAAGTGCAACTTTTCACATCAAAGTAAATGAACTATAACTATGTATTGTTGATCGTTTGGAGGGTATTACAGTACATGTACTATTTATAGCGCCAGACCCGTGTTAGAATATTGTCACGTTCTCAGTTTGTGTCCTTCCAGTCTGCTTTCACTCTGCAGATTTGGGAAAATGCCATCAGACAGTAACCATTGTTAAATTCATAATAATGCGGCGAGAGTGAATCTATTGCATTGGCGACTTTAATCCGCCCTCCGGGAGCCCCGTAACGCATTGTGCCATTTCAATATGGAGGTATCTGCGAGGCGCTGCGGCTGCACTATGGGACGACTCGTTGCGTTCTCCCTCAACCCCAAGTCTGCACATCATGCATTTCAGCTATAACGTTAACTTACTTGCATTGGCTATAGAGTTGTGGGTGATGGTCACGCAGATGTGTCATGAGGTTCGAAGTGTTGCTGCCTTTCGCAGAAACTTTTTTTTCCTGCACGTCCTGCAAACAGGATAACTGTCTTCTATCAGCTGTCCCTCAGCTTTCTTCAAATACACAAAATATGCCCAGACTTCAGACTTGGTCCTGTTTGAAGGCTGATAGACGTCCTGAGCGCTGCCACCTGCTTCAGCCATGATTTCAGCTTCGAGAAAGTTTTGTTTTGGTCGCAAACGACACAGTGCGCATGCGCGGCAACTTCAGCAGATGAGACGGCGGCCGGTGAGGCTCACCGTGCCTACACCGCGGGCGCGGTAATCCACCGAGATAATATAGTTTTTCAAAAACAAGACGGTAATTTTTACCGTCAAAATTTTTACCGGGGTTTACCGCTACACCGTTTACCGTGACAACCCTACTTAAAATCTATTGATCGACTATTTTTACTTTAGAAGCTTGTTGAAAATACAAATTGTTGGCTTAACATATTCAACAGTGGTTTTGGTTGAAACTGTTCATGTATTAAATTAGATTTTTACCTTATTCCTCTATTTGCAAATCTGAAAGGAATAGGCAACCGTTTTTTACATACTGAGATATGTTCTTACCTGAGCTTAGACGAGTTGATGCTTACCTGTCTGGTCTTTGTGCGTGCGCTCAGTCACGCAAATGTTGTTAGCATTTAGCTGCTCCCAGCAAATGTAATAGCCCCAAACTGGGGTGAAGTTAGAAGCTACCAAGCTGTTCCATGGTTTCCCAATTTAAATACAGTTACGTGATCCAAGTCTAGTTACACAAAATTAAACAAGACGATTTTCTAAGCGGATAAAAAAAAGGGGAACTAATTGTGATTGAAAATGTAGTATTTGGGGTTTAAAACTGGCACAGAAAAGCAGTACATTTGACTTGCTGCTCCTTGTATGACTCCGCCGTGTATTCCAGTGTTATTTTCTACATTTCTTCACCCCAGCCATCTGGAAGAGGGAATCGTCGCATACAAAAACAAAAAAAATATCTACAGTAATTCAAATTATTCTGAGAAATATTGTGGTTGCATTTGGGATTTTACAAATGCACAATAGCAGGAACATAATAGCACTACTGCAAGACAAGCTGCGTAGTTAACACGCCATGAAAACCAGGGAATTACATTTTCTTTCCAGTCACCTCTTTACAATAATATCCCTTAATCATGCTGAAAATGCAGTACCCACAAGACCTTCACAGACCATTTCTCTGCAAAAATCCCTCACTTTTTTTCTTCTTTTTTTTTTAACACTGTCCAATTACTCTTCCACCGAGAAACTTCTTGCCTTGGCACTGTCCCTTTGAGGTTATTTGAAAGCTGTTTTAGGTGAAATCCGAAGTGGAAAGAAAGGAGCTCTCTTTGGTCTGCTTTGAAGCAATGACTCAGGGAGAGAGTGGATCTGCTCCCCATCAGCAGATAAGATTTCGAAGCATTTGAGGTATGTGCGTTAGGGAGCGGGAGCGAGCGCGTGCGTGTGTTTGGCTTTTGAAGGATTTTGTGACTTATTGCGAAAAGTGCAGAGCTTAAACACAAAGATGCCGTGTAAATCTTATGACAGATGGGCGGCTAACAAGATGAGCAGCTGAATGGTCAAAATAAAAAAGGAACAATACATACAGTAATAGGGTTTAAACAAGTAGTAGCAAATCGGATTTAAATACTTATCTTTAATACCACAAATGAAAAGAAATAATAATAATTAAAGCCGCAAGCGGCATTTAGAGGCCCTCGAGGGTTTCGTTTGGCCGGTTGACGCCGGTGGCCGCACGTCGCCCCAATAACTGGGAGGCGCTGCCGCGCCCTACCTGCCACACTAGGTCGAAGAGCAAGGCAAGAAATGATCACTCGATTTTTCCCAAAATAGCCAACCTCCTGTTGGTTGCCTAGCAACCATGTAATGTACTTTTTTGTTCGGACAGTCATGACGCACGCGTGTACCAATTTTGGTTTGCCTGCTCCAAAGTTGACATCAGGTCGTTGCCAAGTTGGATTTTATTCTTCATTCATTTTGATTTGGTGTTCTGCAGGGGGCGCTATCGCGCCCATTTTCAAATGTCCTAAATCACAACATCTGGGGTCGACCACTCGACCAACGATTCAAGTTACGCTCAAATCGGCTTCAGTTTGTGAGAGTTATGACTGTTTAAACACGGTGGCGAGTGCTGAAAACGGACGCCGACTTCATGGCGTTGCCATGACAACACCGTTAATCCTATTAGAAAGTTTTTAATAACTTTTGATGCCACACTTGTATAGATGATCTGGAGCGAACGGGGAGTCGCTGCGTTCAAAGCCCTAGGACGAGTTCGTTCAAATGGGAGTGCACGAAATGACGCCTTTGGCGCCAGATTACTACATTTTCCCAAAATGGCCGCCCTCCTGTTGGTTGCCTAGCAACCATGTAATGTACTTTTTTGTTGGGACTGTAGTGACGCACATGTGTACCAATTTTGGTTTGGCTGCGCCAAAGTTGACATCGGGTCGTTGCCATGGCAACACGGTGGGGAAAGGGGCGTGGCCTCAATGACTTTTTTGTTCGGGGTCACGTGACGGATGTCTGTGCCAAATTTCGTTTGTCTACGACAAACTTAAATTTTTTTCCCTATTAATTTTTATTTGGTGCTCTGCAGGGGGCGCTATTGCGCCCATTTTCATATTTCAGATATCAAAACATCCGGGGTCGACGACTCGACCAACGATTCAAGTTTCGCTCAAATCGGCCACAGTTTCTGCGAGTTATGACTGTTTGAGCGCGGCGGCGAGCGCTAAAAATGGACGCCGAATTCATGGCGTTGCCATGACAACACCGTTAATCCTATTAGAAAGTTTTTAATAACTTTTGATGTCCCACTTGTGTAGATGATCTGGAGCGAACGGGGAGTCGCTGCGATCAACGGCCTAGGACGAGTTCGTTCAAATGCGAGGGCACGAAATGGCGCCTTCGGCGCCAGATCGCTCTTCTGGCCAATATGGCCGCCCTCCTGATGGTTGCCTAGCAACCGCATAATATCTTTTTTTGTTTGGCTTCACGTGACCAATCACTGTGCCGAATTTTGTTCGTCTACGACGAACTAAAATTTTCGGGGATTTCGGGATTTTGAGGGGTCTGGCCATAGGGCGCAATGTTAACGTGGTTTTTCCAGGGGGCGCTGACGCGCCATTTTTTTGAATTTTTACATTTTGGAGATGTGAAGTTTTTTTTTTTCACCTAATTGAATTTTGGGCAAAAATTCAGGACTTTTCATCAGTGGGAAGTTGCCGAAACTGGCTTTTTAGGGGGAGAGGAAAAATAATAATAATAATAAGAAAAACCCGTACAATAACAATATAGCGCCGCCTTCGGCGGCGCATATTTATATATTCGGAAAGGTCTCACGTCCAGTAATCCAACCGTGGGGTTTATAATCAAGTACGAGCGCGTTGCGCTCGTCTTTTACCTGTTCTTTTTCAATATTTCCCAATGGGTTTTTTTTTTGGTATTTTTGTGCGAGCAGAAGCAAATATGCCGCTTTCGCGGCAAAGACCTATGTTATCGGATAGGCCTCGATGCCCTGAGTCACTCTAGCAGTGTTTTGAGTGCTGGTGAGTGGCCATGGTCGATGACGAGCGCGTTGCGCTCGTCATCGACTGCTTTCTTGTCCATGTTGCGCCTTGCCTGTGGTTTTCACCTTTTTTTCTTCGAGCAGCAACAAATGTGCCGCTTTCGCGGCACACGCTTATATCACCGGACAGGTCGGGGTGCCGGGAGTGTCGTTATTACTGTGTAATGCATGGGGAGCGCTCCGCGCTCTGTTTCTTGAGCGCTCCGCGCTCTTTTAGGGACGTGCGCTACGCGCACGTCTTTCGTCAGTGCGCTCCGCGCACTGCTTGTAGAATAACAACAGGCCCGGACCCTGTCAGGCTCTCGGGCCTAAAAATCTGTGCATATCTCATTCTTTAAACTTGGCAAACATTTAATCCAATGAAGGGAAATTTCAATATTCAAAAGGACATTGGATACAATGGGCAACTTTTGAGGGGAAAAAAAAGTAACATTTCAGCCAGAACTGGTAGTTGATTGTGTTTTAGGGTCTCGAGCTTACTATTATTATCCAATCCAAAAGGAAACACCGTGCATTGCCAGATCCTACAACTAAAACTACTTTTTGGTAAACCTGAAAGGATTTTAATTTCCAGAGTCCCAGCACCTGTCCCTAACCAAGTATGAATTAGTGCCCGTGCCAGCCATTCATATTTAAAGCTTATTGTCTGAAATCTGAACTTGCAGATGTACAGTATGGTATGTTCAGAATCGTGTCCTCTATATGCAGCTTAATGGCCGGTTTACACTGTGCAAATTAATTTTTTTTGACTTATAACATTTTTAGATGTCACATTGCCCGATGTGTAATATCGTGAGCCTGCACTCGTCTCAACTGTGCGGTGGTTCTCAGAGACAATCGTAGCTACGACCAAAGTTTTGTCCTAACAGTTTCAGGCGTCAGACGTTTCGATGAGGCAAGTACCGCATTCTATAGTGGGGTTTATTTCCGCGTCAAAGTGCAGTGAAAGTACAGATACTGTGAAATGCGGAGTCGGACCCGCTCATGCTTATGAGCCTACCACCTGCAGACGGCCAAAATCACGCAGTGTACACCCGGCTTTAGACAACACAGGTTCACTTGTAGTTGCGGTGCTGTTTTTCATACTTGTTAGTGAGCTTTTTATGTCTTCCTTGGAATAAAGAACAGATGATGGTAGCCAGAAAACAAGTGCATTTGCAAGACAAGTGCCATTGAAAAAAACTCACTGTTCTTCTAAATTTCTCTCAACGTAGCAGTTATGCTTCAGTGCCATAGAAATATTTATTTATTTATTTATTTGTTCATGCCATGTCATGTCATGCCATTACACTTTTTGTTTTCATCCATACATGAACAAAAAGGAACAGAGGGAAGATTAATCTTGTAATATCTGTTCCCATTAGCAACTTTACAAAATGAAATCAGATTCCCCATCATTATACCCCAACTCCTCACCAGGTCACAAAACGGCATCATTTGTCTTACAGTTCACTTCAGGTGTTTTCAATTTTTTTCGTAATCACTCAGAATTTTGTCTACATTTAAATTCCACACTTAAAGAATTCCACAATTTAACTCCATAAATAGACGGACATTTCCGTTTCAACGATGTTCCTGCAAACATATTCCGAAAATTATATTTACTTCTATGGGAAACGTCTTGTGCAACAAAATTACTTTGAACATCATTTGGCAATTTTTGTTTGTTTAGCCTTCCACATAATAATCCAAAAAATTTGAAGTCGACGAGATCCTTAAAGAGGGGGTATGCTTTTTTCAATCACATAGCACCAGTCTATAGCATACTACAATGACGTAACCTTCTGTTGGTCTGTATATGCAGTAAATTAAAATAACTGCCTTGAATAAAATTGCTCTCTCAAAATGGCTGTACTGAACGTCTTGAAATAGGCCTCTGTCTCTTTAAGAAGCTTTCCGACACGCCCCCTTCAGCACACTGCTGTGGCATCTAAACAACACTACTGTGCGGGGAGGGGACTCTGCTGAGCTGAGGAGCAGTGGTTGGTGGCTTGGCTGGTGACGAAAGGTCCAGAGGCGTCTCCAGGAGGTGGGGGCGTTCCTAGGAGGACTGAGGCATAGCTACACCTAAAATGGCTGCCGTCTAAGTTTTTACTGATTACTCAAAATATGTGAATGAGCCAAGGCAACACTCCAGGCATGTGTTTAATGAGGGAATGACATAATAACATGATATGAAGCTTGAAAAAGTCGATTTTACATAATACCCCCCTTTAAATTGAAGAAGTTTATTTTCAATAAATAAAGGATTAGTGTGCTCTCTATAACCTTTCTTACTGATGATTCTAATTGCTCTTTTTTGCAGCAGGAACAAGGGCATTTAAATATGAAGTCACTTGTTCTTAATCAAATTAAACAGCTTTACAAGTATCATATGTCGAGTACAGTAAATATCCACAAAGGAGAAATCTGCTTTTGCAAATTAGCTTTTCCCTTATTACCCAAAACCCTGAGAAACAGATAAAGTTAGGCAGTAAATGTTAGCCCTTTACCAGGTAAGGAAGATTACTCCAATTGGTTTTGAATAAGCAATGACAAGAACAATAATTACAGTAAAAGCATTAAAAAGAAAACTTTATCAAAACAATAGGGCACCATGAGCTTCCATCTCTCACACAGTCTCACTTTGATCAATTCTTCATAAAGTTAAAGTAAAACAAAAAACAAAAAATCTGCGCAACCATTCCCCAAAACGTCGCACACTTACAAAGACTTTTTGTCCACATGTATTTTATTCCGGTCTAATCCCTAAATTACAAGCGGATTATTGCTCCGTTCTCCTTTTGCGGCGCCGCTCATGCACTGTGCTTTGAAGAGCCTTTCGGGCGTCCAGACCCGTGCCGTAGCAGTGGTAGTCACATAAAAAAAAAAAAAAAGCACATAAAAGATGATTCACACAGAAAGCTGCTTTCTCCCTCGCTCCTCCTCGAGTGTTCCAAGGCTGCTGTCAAGCCACGGCGCGCTTCACGGAGCGGCTAATGCGCACGGGAACAGGTACAGCAGCGGGGCGGAGAGACGTCGCAAAAGCCAACCGCGAGCCGTAGATTATTTCAGCACGTGTCAGTTTAACCGAGCTGTAAAATGTTCTTCAAATGATGGCATATTGTCGTTTTGTGGCTTTTGTGTGTGTGGCAAACAGTCGTGCAGACAGTGAGTAGGCCATCGAATCTGTCTCTTTTGATTTCCCCTCAAATACATTGTGGGATATTTTCAGCGTATGAGGCTTACAGTTTTATTCCGCTTCTGTCAGTTTCCCTGTGTCTTAGCGAGATTTTACAATGGGGAGTTTGAAAAGGATTTAGCTGAACTTCAGATGACTTTTTTTTTTTTTTTTTTTTTTTACATGCTTTGAAACAGTTTGCATGAGTCACGATACTTTAGTACAGTGGATCCCAAAGTGGGGTCGGGGGTCCCATATAGGGGTCCTCACTGGCACTACCGGCGACCATTCAAAGTATACTGAGAGAAAAATGACTTAGGAAGGAACTTTGTATTTGTTAAAGAGGAGGTATTATACTTTTTTCAATCACATAGCACCAGTCTATAGCATACTACAATGATGACGTAACCTTCTGTTGGTCTGTATATGCAGTAAATTAAAATAACTGCCTTGAATAAAATTGCTCTCTCAAAATGGCTGTACTGAACGTCTTGAAATAGGCCTCTGTCTCTTTAAGAAGCTTTCCGACACGCCCCCTTCAGCACACTGCTGTGGCATCTAAACAACACTACTGTGCGGGGAGGGGGCTCTGCTGAGCTGAGGAGCAGTGGTTGGTGGCTTGGCTGGTGACAAAAGGTCCAGAGGCGTCTCCAGGAGGTGGGGGCGTTCCTAGGAGGCATAGCTACACCTAAAATGGCTGCCGTCTAAGTTTTTACTGATTACTCAAAAATATGTGGATGAGCCAAGGCAACACTCCAGGCATGTGTTTAATGAGGGAATGACATAATAACATGATATAAAGCTTGAAAAAGTCGATTTTACATAATATCCCCCTTTAAAATGTGCTTCCATACCTCAGTGTTTACCCCACAGTCATTGTTTTGTGATCTTTAGAACAATAACGGATCCGCGACGCCCCAGACTTTGAGAATGGCTGCTTTTACGGTCATATATTGAATATTTTCAGACAATGTGAACTTGTATTGTCTAAAATGTCAGATACGTTTTTATTATATTAGGCAATATTACCACCAACATGCAGAGAGACAAAAAAAAAAAAAAACACATAATGTTGTATACCTATTATGTCCCACCATCAATATGTCTTTTTATAATCCTCTTGACCTGAGAGTTCACTGCCTATAGGCCAGGGGAATGCCTCATTTGAAAGCTAAGACCTAAACTCTTTCCTCGTTTTTGCTGTCAAGTTGCGTTTGCATTCCGTTTTTCGTCGTATGTTTTGTCTTTTTGTGGCTTTATTACAGTTACATTACACTAAAGAATGAAATGCAGCCAAAACGCTACAAAAAAAAAAATTAATGTGGCAAAAATCCCTATAAAAATCAACAAAATTGATTAAAACAAAACAAGGAAGAAGCTTAGATGAGTTATGTAGATCTTTCAAATGAGGCGTTACACTGGACTACAGGCTGTAAGTCAAGCTTTTAAATTTGGGTAAAGCAGAACCAGAGAAAATGTTTTTGGTTACGATGGGGGGTGAGGGGTTAACTATACCAGTGGACTTTTGCAATATAGGACAGTCATGTAGTTGAGCACGTACAGTATGGAATATTACAGTATCACTTTTGAACCAAAAGGTATAGAGTTCAGGATATGTGATGTCATATGTCGCTAAGCATCATGGGATTTGCAACAGTAATAAACTAATGGAGATCTGGAAAGCTAAAACACTGGAGTTATTGTTCACATTAAAACACTTGATGGATTTACCAGTTGTGACTCAGCAGCTTAAGTTGTTCTGTCGCTTTTTTCAGCACTTTTTACACTGTTTTTAGCTAATGTTAGTGTATGGATAATACATGCCAGCACCTACAAACATGGCGGATCTCCATGGTAACAGTGGATTTTCCCGAACTCTATTGCGACTTAGTAATAAAAAATGAACTCCAACGGCATGCTAACAAATCGCTGAGGTTCATGATTAATGTGTTTTTTTTTTAATGTGTTTGAGTGGAAAACGGCTCAGAATGCCTTGATAGTGAATTGATGTAGAAGATGAAACAACCAATGTAAACCTGTGTGGATGAAACAAAACAACCTGCTAATATGTTTTGTCGAGGGGGCAATGATTTTGCAGAGTACGTCCCCCTTTTATTGTCTCTGTTCAGTGTCCTTTTCAGTAAACAATTAAAAGTAAACACTATTTTTCCACATTGCCTCAGTAGCCCTTATATCTTCCCTCGTCCCCTGGTCCCTCGCCCCGCGCTGACTTCCACTACAAGTTGCTTGCCTGTTAACTCTGCTAGTACCGCTTTGTGGAGTGCGTCGTGCCTCATAAACCCGCGCGTCCCTCCGGTCACAGCGCAGTGGTGGTGCAGTGCCGTTCCCCACTCGGAGCTTCTCAGGGCAGGTTGCCAGATCGAGCCGACAAAGATCAGCGCGTGGTTCAGATGCTGCAGGGCCCCTTGGCGCAGTCCGGTTTATTGAGTGACAAAGTTGGCAACCCGTAATGAAAACATCCGCACTCATTACACTCAGCGGGCTGAGCTCATAGCCCCAGCTCCAGAGAGGACCGCGAAATGTAGACCTCAGTAGTTTCCCTTATGTGGAGTGATTACAAGGACTAAACGATGACGAAACTGGGAATAAACCAGAACTAACCCAAGACCAGAGTTTAAATTAACTGAGAATCATCTTCCATTTACTTTTTATTTTATTTTAGCTTTGATGGAAAGCTCTGAAGGCCGTCCATCAACTTGAATTTATTTTGATGAATTGAAAATCAGGCATTAAAGGGGGGTATTATGTAAAATCGACTTTTTCAAGCTTATCATGTTATTATGTCATTCCCTCATTAAACACATGCCTGGAGTGTTGCCTTGGCTCATTCACATATTTTTGAGTAATCAGTAAAAACTTAGACGGCAGCCATTTTAGGTGTAGCTATGCCTCAGTCCTCCTAGGAACGCCCCCACCTCCTGGAGATGCCTCTGGAGCTTTCATCACCAGCCAAGCCACCAACCACTGCTCCTCAGCTCAGCAGAGCCCCCTCCCCACACAGTAGTGTTGTTTACATGCCACAGCAGTGTGCAGAAGGGGGCGTGTCGGAAAGCTTCTTAAAGAGACAGAGGCCTATTTCAAGACGTTCAGTACAGCCATTTTGAGAGAGCAATTTTATTCAAGGCAGTTATTTTAATTTACTGCATATACAGACCAACAGAAGGTTACGTCATCATTGTAGTATGCTATAGACTGGTGCTATGTGATTGAAAACAGCATAATACCCCCTCTTTAATTAAATGGAGTTAATATAATTAACTAGGTTCAGGAGCAGGACCACGCCTCAAACAATTAACCTCTGCATACTAACCAATCCTGCATTCACCTCACCACGCCTCTAATTAACCAGGAGCTATATATACTCATCAGGCAGCTTCATTCCTGTCTGTTCGAAACTATCGACCCCGCCCTCCCTCCCTTTACGTCTTATCTTCAGCACCGATTCTCCTGCTTGGAGGGGGGGTCCTGAAGAGCTGGGATAATCGAGACGGAGCCCCCATCCACAGTCTCACCAGTTCACACTATCTTGACTCATTAAACTCTTTAATAGCACTTTGTTGTGGCGTGGTCCTTGCTAGTGAAACTATAAATGCCGCTGCACTCAGTTTTAGCTTTCTTTCGACAGAACTTTCCCATAAGTGCAACTTTTTTCCCTGCAACTAAACAGCCTTCCGTTGCTGTGATGGTTCCCACACAGCACAGATCACAAACTTCACAATTTTTTATTTATTTATTGGTTTATTGGTTTACAATAAACAATACGTTTTGGTTTCACTTAGTACGATTTGTGCTAATATGAGAAATCTGACATCTGTGATCCAGGATTAAACCATCTCCCAAATTCCCAAAGTAATAAATTAGATCTAAATCATGGACTAAACCAGTTCTTAAAATTACTACAGTAAACCATGAGTCAGTTCAACAACTATTGGACTAAATACATCCTAAGCATTTTCAGCCTTTCCCAGGGAGCATTTCTTTAATTATTTTCCCTCTGAAAAGTATAGAAACACTACCTGTTACAACTGTTATTGAGGAGTTTTGATACATTTCATCTTTGAAAGCGTCCAGTGGTTACTCAATTATAATTCATGAGGAAATTACAGTATTTGCAAAGAAATCAAACCGTTTTTTGGGTCATGGCTTGTTGAGAATCAGCGTTCTGAATGAACCAGGACTTGACTCATGCGTCACTGATACTGTGTACGGCCCTGCCCGGCCAATGACATGGCAGAACTGAGCCGGTGCTGTTTGCTTCATATATTGTAAAGTATGTGAGATGCAATTCCTCCGTGTCTCATAATGAAAAGACAAAATGAAAGCAATAAAGTGGCGTGTCCGGTGGGCTGTTTGGGGACAAAGGGTAGACACAAAGCCGGGTTCAGAGAGAGGCTATGGTAACTGGAAAATATAGAGCTTGTATATCGTTTTTTTTATCATGCCCCTGTTCCCAACTTAGGGCGCTCCAAGCAACAAAGCAGATCCTTAACAAAGCAGACTTTACCCATCAAGTGTATTTTACATGTGCGCACATTAATTGAAACGATAACACTAAGGTGCCCTAAAGCAGCTTTACAAGACAAAATGATGCATGGAATGTCCACTTTAAACTAATGAGTACAGTTTTACGGATACTACTTCAGGTCAAGATTTTATTATCCAAATTATGGTTAGACATCATAATCAGTATCAGATCTGCTACAAAGCTTTAAAGGCACAATATGAATAATAAAAAAAAGCAGAAGGCATTGACACTATCTGACCAAGAAAGAAAAGAGCGTCCAATTGGATTTTACTAACTGTTCTGATCTGGGGTTGCTGCAGTGGATCGGGCCCAAAGACTTGGCTGAACATCCTGAATGTCCAGGTTAGTCTATCAATGGATTTCTTCTTCCCTGACGGCGTATTCTAAGATGACAATGACAGCATTCATCGGATTCACATACTCTCCCATCATCAATACAAGTTCTTTTGACAGCGCAGAAGCTTATAGAAATGACAGCGAATGGTACTGTTGACGAGGAAAGACTTCAACCATTGGGTCAAAAATAAGCAATTTTGCGAAACCTAACCCAATTCTTTATGAGCGTAAGGTTAAGACGCCCCTCTAAATGTTATTAGTCAGAGCCCACATTTCAAATTACTCTTTTTCGACCATATATGAAGGCTCCTCTGTAATACACGGCTCATAACTATACTCTTTTAGTATGCGCTGTTCTCCGAGTGGAATCCCATCTACTTCAAGGTTGGCAGCTAAAGGGCGATTTCGTGGGCCGGTGTTGCGATCGTATTGTATTCCCGCTTTATGAAATTGCGCCGCGTGGAGAGTGACAGATAACGGCGAAGCAGCTGACAGATTGTAGGAGGTCGTAAGCTCGGGGCGGACCCCTGATGTCCCACGCGCACGAGGCGAGGCGGGTCTATCCAGGCATCTCATGTGTGGAAGGATCCATTAAAGGCATCTGCATGGGGCTGGATGGTGGTTTTGGTAGATGCATTTTGAAAGTGTGTGTTAGTATAATAGTCTTTCAGCCCAGGGGTACTCAAAGTGTGGTATGCAGGCTTGTTCTTACGCCATAGAACCTAAATGTAATGTCTTAGTGTAGATTGATAATATCTTACATTTTTAAACGTCCTTTTGCGATAAGAAACAAAAGCCATACCGTTACCGTGGTGCAGAATGACAGAACCTTTAAACCTGGTTTGGACTTCGGAATAGTTGCTAAAGTTAGTGAGGAATGGACTGCAGTCACTGGCAACATGTTAAAAAAACATTATATTGGATCATAAGACCTTACTGGTAGATTGTTCTTTTTTCTTCTTCTCTAATTTCTACTGGTTAAAACAAAACAGAAATTGAAATATCACCAATATTTGACCTAGCCTATCAGTTTTATTCAGCTGTTTAATTCCTCTGTTGACATATATATCCAACATACAGCCAACCTCCCTCTCTCTCTTGGTACAGCATCATGTTTTGCTTTTTTCTAAAAGCTGCATTTGTGGTTTCTGTGTTCCACATTGTTTTACTGGAGATTTTTGTACTTCATTGTCGTGTTTTTGTGGGGTTCGGTGGATTTTTTTTTCACTGCAAAGAGTCCATAATGGTCCTGAAGAAAGCAGCTTTTAAACCCATTTGAGACTTATACATTTCTTCTTCTGAGACACTGAAGAGGCATCAAGAACCCCCCACACCTGCAGCACAGTGGCAGTATCACAAGAGGAGCTTCAGGAAACAAAAAGGGACAAACGAGGAGGTATCCAGGCAAGACTTCCAGCGAAGCCATACATGCCTTCTACTGTTCTGGCTAATGGACGTTCACTGTAGAATAAAACAGATTATCTGCTAAGCTCGTCCCAGAAGATGGTGAAAGACTGTTGTGGAGCGGAGGGAGCTGCGCAGGAGGAAGAGGAAGGAGGAGCTGACCAGTGCAGGACACCACGCTCTGAAACAGGGACAAACCCAGGAGGTGGTGCACTGTTTCAGAGGATCAGAGGAGCACTGAAGGCAGCCAGCCAGGTTTCCTCCAGGTGATACGGTTTCCCCGACCTCCGGGTCAGGTTGACACACAATGGCAGCGCGGCTCAGTCGCAGCGGCTCAGGACCAACACCTGAACACTATTTCATTGTACGCTTGTACAATGACAAATAAAGCACTTATTTACTTACTTACTTATATTGTGATAACATAATGCTGACTCACTGTCCACCATGCGATCTTTAAACATTTCATTCTATAAGACACTGCTAATCTTAATTTTTACGCAGGTTTACGCAGAAAGAGGACCATAAGCATTCATTTGTGATGACCAATTATTTTAGTTTAGCTTTTATTACACATTTGTTTTCCCCTTAGCCTGTATTTGAGAGAGTGGAAGAACACAAATAACATTTCTGGGACATGTATAACACACTTCCAAATATAAAAGCGGTGTCCATTCTGCCACATAAGCGTCGGAGCTTTGGGAAAAATCTGTAATCCCGACAAAGTGGGCTTTTAAAATGTGATGATTCATTTCTTTGAATTGTAAAATAAGCTAAATTGAATTTTATTGGACCAAAAGCATCTTACGATTTATTTTACAAACAAACATTGCCAAACTCAACAGTTGCCTCTGGCTGCTTTCTGCTCAAACTGGTGTAATTAAATTTAAGTTTTGATTGGATTTATCGTTTCTACTCATTATATTTGCTCGACTAAAGACGAGAGTGATTTCTTTTCATTTCAAAGATTTTGTCGCTACTGTCATGGCCGCATGCTACCAAGAGCCCGTAAAGTGCATCGCCAACAGTTTTTCTTTTTTAGAAAGGACTAAATCGAGATGTCGTGCCTATGGATGCGCGCAGATGTTTGCAGTGGATTTACATTCTAGGTGGTCCTAATGACTCGTCGCTTCATAAAGTCGGCATTAAAACGGAGAAAGTCATCAGAGAAACTAAACACAAACGACTGCAACGGGCCGTAAATCCTGGCGTCCGCGTCGGGCTGGCTGACAAACAAGCTCTGCCTGTCGCCGGGAAAAACGGATGGTTTCTAAATGCAGCGCGGGGCAGATGTGCGAGGGGGGGGGAAAGTGCGGCAAACTCTTGATGCTCGATAAGCGGTGAGCTCATTAAACGTTTGAACCAGGGACAGTGCTTTGCTAACTGTCAGTTACGGAGCTCGAGCTGCTGTAGGAGCAATTGACTTGGTACCTATGGGTCATAAAGTGATAAAATATGAGGAACAGAGCAGCTAAGAATTAAAAACAAAAAACAATGATCAAAAGTCATCAAAATGGCAGTCATGTTACTGAAATCTTTATAGGTTTGCACTAATTGTCTTTTCTACAGTTGCAATTAAAGCGGTCGGAGTTGGCAAATAGAAAAGGGTGTTATTTTTGGAAGTGGCTGATCCCAGCTGTTCCCAAAATGACAAATAAGTGGGTTTTGCGAGATGATTTCAAGACAATATGATAAAATTTGAAATTGTTTAGACATATTTAATTTATATTTGGGTTGGAAGCAGTAAGATTCCGTGAGATCAGGCCAAATGACCAAACAAAGCACTTGAAAAAAATTACTGAAATGACCATAAAGAATGATGACGTAACCTTCTGTTGGTCTGTATATGCAGTAAATTAAAATAACTGCCTTGAATAAAATTGCTCTCTCAATATGGCTGTACTGAACGTCTTGAAATAGGCCTCTGTCTCTTTAAGAAGCTTTCCGACACGCCCCCTTCAGCACACTGCTGTGGCATTTAAACAACAACACTGTGTGGAGAGGGGGCTCTGCTGAGCTGAGGAGCAGTGGTTGGTGGCTTGGCTGGTGACAAAAGGTCCAGCGGCGTCTCCAGGAGGTGGGGGCGTTCCTAGGAGGACTGAGGCATAGCTACACCTAAAATGGCTGCCGTCTAAGTTTTTACTGGTTACTCAAAAATATGTGAATGAGCCAAGGCAACACTCCAGGCATGTGTTTAATGAGGGAATGACATAATAACATGATATAAAGCTTGAAAAAGTCGATTTTACATAATACCCCCCTTTAAATCCTTGGTGTAAAGGATCCAACTCATTTTTTTGTTGTTGATAAAATTGTGTTTAAAAGGCAGATTCCAGAGGCTGCTCTTGTCTGTCCGCCCAATCGAACATACTAAACCAAACGTCTTCCTGTATATAGTGATTTACAAATCAACCTCTTGTCTTATTGTGCGTAAAAACTGCTCATCTTGTACTTTAGATCTCTACAAACATGTTGTCGTCCAAGAGTCCAATGGTAAATGGCTCAAATCCCGGCATTTGTTCTGTCCTCGGGTGAGACACTTCACCCAACACAAACATGGTGTGTGCAAGTGTGTGATTGGCGATGATCGTTGGAAGGGACTGATCCGCGGATTGGCAGCCTCGCTTCCGCCTGTCTACCCCAGGGCAGCTGTGGATAGACAAGTAGCTTAAGACCAAATGTGGGATGTGTTAAGAAGCTTGTAAAAAGGAAAATAATAAATAATAGGAGCAAAAAACAAGATATGAACTGATTGTAAAATGTCAGACTGAGTGACTGAGTTTTCCAAGCATTCTTACACATTGTTTTAGTTTTCTTCGTAGTTATAGTTATCACTAGATCATTATTACGTGACCAGACCGCTTCAGCTCAGCCCCACAAACTTCGCAGTCGATACAATGGATGATACCGAACGGAAAACCTCCTTTTTAGAACAACATCCAGTCCACTACTTTTTATCCTCTGTCCACTTCCCATAAATCTTCACGAAGGCCCGTCAAAAGAATGGATTCCTTCTCTGAGCTGTGGGTGGGAGCAATCAACAACGGAGAGAACATTTAGTTTCAAATGCACTATTTGGTCTCACCGGCCAGAGATTTAAAAGGACCTAAATGGGTTTCTCAGTGATGTAAAACGAGGACCACTTCCATCAGAATTAAGATTTGAACAAAACAAAACAGTATGTCTTTTGAATTGTGAAAGTCTTCAAAAAAAAATTCACCTAACTGAAGCAGAACACTTTAGAGCCTTACACAGTTACGGCATGAAAAACATCCCTGAAGCTGTGTTTGGCTTCCATTCATGCATGTTTGTTGCCTGGAATCAACTGCATATTCACAGAGGTGCATACACAAGCAAACAGGAAGCAGAGGAAACCAATCAGATCGAATCTGATTGCACAGGCTCGTTTGAGTTTTCTACTACCACCAGCGATGGTGTGGGTCCCAGACTGATATCCCTCTGTATAAAAAAAATGCAGAGGGGTATCATTCTGGTCTTTCCAGGCTGGCATGTTTGAGTAATCTGGCACATTCAATCAATGACGTCAAACGTTCTGTTCCACCAAAGGGCCGGACGAGGCCTTTCTGTGTGGAGTTTGCAGGTTCTCCCTGTGGGTTCGTAGGGTTCTGCCATTAAAAACAAGTACAATAGGCCAGGATGAATGATGTCTGCTTGTGCGTGATTGGATGGTGGTGGTCAGATGGCGTAGATGTATGCAGCCACGCTTCTGTCGGTCTACCTCAAAGGGCATGCGTGGCTACAAACATACTGTAGCTTACCACCACTGTGTGTGGCGTAAATGACAAATAAATCCCCACACAAACACTATACTATGAGGTGGCTTTCAGTAGTTTATGAAAGCCTGATGGATGGATGATATCAAAGCTTTTACAGTGCTTGTATTCCAAGCTTCATGCAAGACTTACCATAGGCGCTACTCAATCTGAGCCACACGCATACAACTTTATAGAAAAATCGATGTCTAAAACTGCTTACATTTTATATTATCCGATCATTAGCTTTTTGTTTAAGTCATCATTTGTAATGTACTGGCATTGTAGTTGAGCTAAGGGCTCCCTCTGGCTGCATCAGCAATCTTTTATCCCGGTTTAAAGCCGGAAAGCTGCCTTCAGATCCTCCAGGCAAGAGTGTGTGCGGGGTTAAACTCAAAGAACAATCATGTTTGCAGAGGAGCGGAATCTAGAATCTGGGATGCGATGTAACCCTCTAGCCTCTGAGCATAAAAATTCATTGCCCACGGCTTTTATCCACAGCGTGAAGCCAGGCATACATCTAAGACCTGAGCGCCTGCGAGAACAAGCCGCGCTCACCTTGAAGTTAAAGGCTGCAGCGGATTCCGATTTTTGCAGGATGAGTTAGATTTACGTCGCTGTTCAGCTCATTTCAAGGTTGAGACTTTAAGGATATGGGCGATTGAGGGGAAGAAAAGGCGTTGAGTTGCAGAAGTCGCAAGCAATGATCATGGGCTAAGTGTTGTAAGAGGTTTGTTCCACTTGCAACAAAGACATTAGTAGCCGATGACCTTGTTTTTGTGCTACATTTCATCCCTGGCATCGAAAAGCTGTGAGCTGCAACTTCTTTTCAAGAGACGGTATAAGTTTGACACTTTCCGACTGCTATCTTCACTAAAAGGCGCTGTGGCTGAAACCGACTTTTCCTATTTTCGAACCAATCTTTACTTGTTGTTGAGGGAAATCCATTTTGCCGTCTTGTTGAATAAAGTGTTTGCAGACGTTTGTGGGGAAAAGTAAAGCGATGTGCAGACCGCGTACAATCTTTATAACTTTTTTTTTAGCACGTATGAAACTGAAATGAAAGTAGCACTGACGAAAAGGTTGTTAGTTGTTACTGTGAACAGTACCGTGCCACTCTGCTCTATGAAAAGTGTGCTACATAAAATGGGAATTATTATTAAACACATTTTTTTTAAATCACATGATTGATGCAAATAAAGGTTGAAAAAATATCCATATATTGTCTGACGTAGGGTCATATGTGTCCCAGTTCCTCTGAGTCATGGTGCAGCAGAACAGATGAGGACAGGCCCATGTTACAGAAGCTTATGAGGTTCATTTCTTTGACACCAGTTACTTTAGTAACTGTTGACTGCACAGTAAAAGTAGATATATCACAGGCCTGTCCACATCTGTCATGGTCCACCATGACTCACCGTGACTCAGAGGAACTGTGACCCTAGATCAGATAATACATAAATATTTTTTTTTCTTTTTTTTAGGTGTTTAATAATTTCCATTTTTGTTTAATTTATTCACTACTTACTTTAGTTTCAGAATTTACAGAACATGTGTAAAATTCTGCCTAAAGCAGAATCTCCATGACTTCCTTCTTCACATGTCGGTCTGTGACAGACTAAAGAACAGTGAGGCCTCCGCCTTTTTACTGAATATAATGGCCACAATGTATTTAGCATCATGTTACTGTCACTCATGGTTTCTGACACAAGTCTAACTCTAAAAAAGCCCGGACCATAACAGCAGGTCCTATAAGGGCTCAGGTATTTTAGGGGCTACTGATTTAGAGTAATCTTTACTCTAAGTCATTAATGAAACCTTACTCCTTTCAAAGCAAACTTTACTTTAATTGTTCTAATGACGGAACTGTTACTCAATTCAATTGTCAATTTGTGTCTGCAATTTTTTGAGCAACCTTTACTAATCACAACTTACAGTGTGCTTTGTAGAATACATAAAAAACATCCTGCAATCCGGAAACAGAAAAAGCTATTTGGTCTAAAGCTGTGTACACCATGGCCCAATGACTAAAATGTCCGCAATCACAGAATGCTGCTCTGCACCGCTTTCCCCTTTTTCTCTAAATGTTCTCCTCTGAATGTCTCTTTGTGCAAACTGACCTGCTGAATGGTGTGCCAGCCAGGCGGACGGGGAGGAGAGGGAGCTTCATGGGGCTCTGGACCGTTTGAAGGCTAACCGGGCTAACAGCGGCGCTATAATTGGTCCAGTGAGGCGCCCAGTGGGACATGCCTGGCAATGGTGGGGGTAGTTTACTGGAGAAGAAGAAAAAAAGCGCACCCGGGGGCCTTTCTGCACAGCAGTTGAACCCAGCTTCCACCACGGGCTGCGGCGGTCACGGCCAATGCGCTCGCGCGGCGGGTATAATCCGAGAGGAAGGCTGCAGCAAACAGAGACATGTGCCACCACCACCAGCCTGGGCAGCAGAGACCAGCGAGCACATTGGCATAGACACCCGCGCACTGGTTCATTATGCTCGTGCCATGCCGGATATCCAACACGCTGAATCTCTGTGTGATTGGGCGTTTGTTTATATCTTCAATGATTCTTTGGTGTTTTAAGTTTTATTGATTTTCTTCCCGGATTGTTTTAGTTTGAATCTCTTTATTTTCCTAGTGCAAGCAGACAAAGCTAGAGTGGGATTTTGTCGGAATTGGAAAGTCATGGGTTTCAAGTGATTTAAAGTGGACCCACCCATGCCAAATAAACTTTCTATGGCCCCAAGATTATCACCAAATAAATAAAAAAGAATAATACCCCCTTAAAATTACAGTCACGAAAACTGTATTTTTATGTGATGAGTTATAATCTCAAAAATCTGCATCCTCTAAGAATATGTGGGATTTATTGGATGTGTTAAAAGAAAATTCTACCTCTTTTTTGCAAGGTGACTTTGTCCTTAAAATACGGTTGTTGGATTAGCTTCAAAGAACACTAAAAGCACAGCAGAACAAAGAAGTATCGAAAGCAACTACAAAGTGACCTTCCAGGATATCATAAAGACACACAAAGTTTAGAACAAGGGATGAAATATTCAGACACTTGGCATAGAAGGGCAGCAGCTTCTCGGTCAGTGCACTTCAGCGAAAGCTTATCATCAGCAGTGTATTATGTGTGTGGACAGAATAATGAAATTATTATAAAGCTGAGTGAGCACTGGTGCCTTAGATTCTTGCCGTTTTACAAACTGTTCAAAGCTTGCGTGAAGTTTTTCTCTGCAGTTTTAAGTTATTTGTAAAGGTGTGGTAAAATAAATGTACATATAGTATGCTACAATCTATCAAAAGTATGGTTCACACATGCACCTTTTTTGATACAATTTCATAACTTATAATTTATTTACTTTCTAAATTTGAAGTAGTCTGTAGCAGAATAGTAAAACCATCAAGCCCATGTAGCTTCTTCTTCACATCTAAAGTGAAGTACTACTCTGTTTAACGATTAAGCTCCTCCCCTTCCCTCCCGATCGGACCTGACGGCCTGTCATTGGTCAAAGTGATGGCACTGGGGATAAACCTACAGCCCCGCCTACCCGATGGTGCCGGATGGCAAAGTGGCCATTCAAAATATGCATATCATTGTTATATGTATAGTCACTCACAGACGTAAAATAAACCATTTTGAATTGAAGATTTATGAAAACGTTATAAAACGAAAAGTTATTAAAGCATTTTTATAGAAAAGTATTTTGGATCTTTTTTTGTAAAGTATGTATAACTAGTCAGTAGTTACCACAAAGATGATTACCTTCTGTTGTGACTTTAACCTCTTTGGAATTACTCAAATCTAAAAAAAATCAACACGAAAGCCATGAAAAGGTGACATAAATGAAACGAAAAAGTGTCCAAAACTTGCCCAAAAAAATGCGACAATAAAGTCCTGATCCGTTTTGTAGGTCTTAGCTTTCATATGAGGCGTCACACAGGCCTATAGGCTTCGAGATCCAGTTGAGAAGCTTTTGGATTTGGGTAAAGCCGAACTGGAGAAAATGCACCGGGTTAAGGCAGGGGTTAAGAGGTACTCTGAATATAGTTTTCCCCCCAAAAAAATTCAAATATTCATAATTACAATGGGAGTTTTATGTCCGCCACAGGCAGGTCTGTTGAGATCCATTGGAGTTTATTCAGACACTGGTAACATGCAAACTCCACACAGTATGTCCCCCTCTGGTCAAGGAATAAAACCCGGGACCCTTGTGCTGCCGTGAGGCAAAAGCACTAACCACTGTTAGTATTAGCATTAGCCATTGTGCCACCATAGTACAGTGGAAGGCAGATTATGCATAAATTCCAATCTGGGCAAAGTGGTTAGTGAGAATTTATCTTGTACGTCCAATGACACTCACACAAAAGCATCCCAGAATTTGCAATATCCAAAGCTAGTTTTACGTCCAAACATGTTCTTAACCCAAGCCACATTATCTTTCAAAGCAGCCTCTCATCTGCTGCCAGCCCTCCTCACGCATTTGTCCCTTTCTATTTCTGACCACAAAAACACACACGAGCAGGACACGGCGGCACGTACAGCTGACCAGTGTCCAGAGGAAGGATAAATAAATGAAAAGAGGAAACAATCGCGCTCCGTTAGCTTTCATCCCGGGGCCTCTAGGTAATTCTAGCCCAGCCAGTAATGCCAACTTGGGGATGTGTGTGTGTGTGTGTGTGTGTGTGCTGCGGAGGCTGGAAAGGCGATCTCCCCAATGGAACAGCCCCATTGTAGCTTGTATCCTTTCTGCTTTCTGGGTGTTATTATAGTCTAACCTATGTCTACGGCCATGTGTATGGGTGAGAAGAGGAACAAGAATACTGCAGTGAAAGTGTGTCCCGCATGTCACTTGTTCGGCAATTATTGTGTTGAAATGTACCTTTTTCAAGTTATAAACTAAATATTATAATTGTTTTTCATATAAAAACAAAGTGTGTGTAAGGGCTATACTGGTAGAGATGTTTTCCATTGTACAACACAGGTTTTCAAGGACATTTCGCCTCTCACAGAGCGACAAGGAAACAGGAAATACAAAGTAACAACTTGTCCAATCACTAACAAAAGATTGACAATGGTGAAATAACAAGATTAAATATGTTTTGTTGATAGTATTTAATAGATATGTGGCCTCCAAATGTGAGCAACTTTATGCAATGTAAATGTGCAAACTAAGGTCCTAGCCTTTCAGTTGTTCCCACTAATCTCCCAAGCCTGGCCAACAGCCTAGATCGATTCTGAGAACAACTACTACCAACTTTGATGCATTGTACACGTGCAAGTGTGAACACCAACAATGTTTTCACTCTCCTGAAGATGAGTACCATATTTTCCGGACTATAAGTCGCTCCGGAGTATAAGACGCACCAGCCAAAAAATGCCTAATGAAGAAAAAAACAACAGGGTGAATAGCCGTATTGTATGCTAATGTAACACATCGATGGTTCACTACATGAAGCATAAACAGCTAACTAAATAGGTGCTTGTATGTTAACGTCACATAAACAGTTCAGATAACTATAGCCTAAAGAACATACATAAACTCTCGATCTCACTCCAAATCACTAAATCCATTGAAACCTTCATCCTCGGTGTCACTTCTGAACAATCGCCTGGGCAACGACCTGGGCACGGAGGCGTAACTGCACCGTTGACAAGCCTCTCCCGGCAGCACGTTTTTCAAGCTCTCATTTGCAAACTCGTTCCTCTAGCCGTGGCCATCTATAGCTTTTAGCCCGCAATGAGCATTTTTTGTTTTCTTGATTGCGGGAAGAGTAACCTCCGCTTTCCGCAAGTCCCTCACAAGTTTCTCGCTCACTTCAAACTGTCTTCTTTCTTTCTGCTCGATTAGCCTGCAGTGCCCTCTAGTAGCACTAAATTTAATATTTTAAATTATTATTTGGAGCGACATATTAGTCGCTCCAGAGTATAAGACCCCACCCCCCTGCCAAACTATGAAAAAAGTACGCTAGTTGCTATTTTGTAGTTTGTTTAATGTCATTTAGGCACCTACGGTCTATTTGAGAACTCAGTGTGGCCCTTGGGTTGAAAGGTTTGCCCATACCTCTCGCTTTAGTACTTAAATAATCACTTTTGCCTTGTACTAATATTTGTGCATGGATGTGAGGTATGTGTGTCTGTGTTATGCATTAAACAGCTGAGCTAATAATTAGTTATTTTACGGTGGCACAGCGGTTAGCGCTCGTGCTTCACAGCTAGAAGGTCCCTGGTTCGATTCCCACCTGGACGGGGCCTTTCTGTGTGGAGTTTGCATGTTCTCCCCGTGTCTGCGTAGGTTTCCTCCGGGTACTCCGGTTTCCCCTACCACTAAAACATGTACAATAGGCCAGGATGAATGAGAGTGTGTTTGAGAGTGCGCATGGGGGACGACGGATGCAAATTAGCCCAAGGCTACAATCCGGTGTGGCTTGTTTACATGCATGAGACCCATGTATGTTCATTAACATGCACTGTCCCGACCAAATAAACCAATAAAAATTTAACAGGTCCACCATGCTTAACTCATTTATTTTTCTAGTAACTCACGCCACAGTGGATACATTCCAAGGTGCTACTCACAATAAACATTGAGGGCCCTTTCCCTTACTGATATTTCAATGTTTACACCAATGCCCCACATCCTACGCATCGTATCCAAACCTACGCACATTTACCATAGTGAAATTCATTAGGAGCTGGTAGATTACAAATCATTTTGATGTATTTGCAGCGTGTTTCTATCAGTGTTGCTTTTAGTGTCAAAGTCGCTCATATCTCGGGGGAGGGGTAAACATATGGGAGCTTTCATTCATGGTGACAGCAACGGGACCCCCCTGTGACCTCCCTGTCAAGTCCCTCACATAAAATACACAGACACAAGCTGCCGAAAACAAGACTTGATTTTGTGCTTTCGTTCGCAGTTCTAGATCTCATTCCAGTCAAATTGTTGCAATACCTACGCCCTCTGCTGGCTACACGGTGTATTTGAATCCTCATACTAAAGTTAAATGATGTGTTTGGAAGTCGAGATTTACCTGTGTGTTCTGTGTTGTCGTGCAGTGCTCCTGGGCGTGCTGGTGGCTGGAGCTCAGACGGAGATGAAGAGGGTGGTGGGGACAACGCCACGCTGCCCTGTCACCATCAGTTCTGGGTGGGAGACGACCCCACGCTGGACATCGAGTGGCTCCTGCTCAAGCCCAACAACAAGCACAGAGTGGTGAGTGAGTCTGACGTGTTTTTAGAATAGCTTTAAGGCTCATTTACGCTCTACTTTCTGCATGACCATTTGAACTGTGATGGATAATTGAACTAGAGCCTATTTATCCATGTAGAGGTTTGTTGGAAGTTGTCACCAGGACCTGGATTGTTCTTCTCAGAGGCTTCTTTTCACTCATGTGATGGTTTATAACCAGCTTGAATACTCCAGTTGACCAGAAACTCCTGGACAACACGCCTACTCAATATACAACCTGTGACGGAGTTAACCTATTACCTGCCATCTTAGGGTTAGCTTTAGGGTTAGAGTTATCCGAATCTCAAAGCGTATTGACTTGAGACCTTACAGTCTATATGCCAATGTGTTACCTCATTTGAAAGCCAAGACCTTCTAGTTTTCTAAAACTATGTGTGAGTGAAATACAACTTGCATCACATTTGCCATTCGAAACCCTAATCATATCCCTAACCCTAGCCCCGTGATCAGGTTAAACAAGCTGACATTTATTATGAATTTATTACCAGAAACATGGCAAAGCACTACTGCTGTGGAATGATTCAGAACAATCGCAAGTAATCATTTCAATGTGCTAAATCTGGCTGAAAAATAATACATTGTAATTGTTTGATCGAGTACATACTACTCTTTCCAGATCATCACGTACTTTGCTGGCCGAGTGTATGACCACAACGATGACAACCGCGTTGCGTTTGCCGGCGAGTATCTGAAGGGAGACGCCTCCCTGCTCATCAGTGACCTGTCTCTCAGCGACTCCGGGGAGTACAGCTGCAAAGTCAAGACAGGAGCACAGTACCACTGGAGTACCATCAGCCTCATCGTACTAGGTAACACACGCTACTGCAGTACCATCAGCCTCATCGTACTAGGTAACACACGCTACTGCAGTACCATCAGCCTCATCGTACTAGGTAACACACGCTACTGCAGTACCATCAGCCTCATCGTACTAGGTAACACACGCTACTGCATTGCCATCAGCCTCATCGTACTAGGTAACACACGCTACTGCAGTACCATCAGCCTCATCGTACTAGGTAACACACGCTACTGCATTAACATCAGCCTCATCGTACTAGGTAACAAACTCTACTGCAGTACCATCAGCCTCATCGTACTAGGTAACACACGCTACTGCAGTACCATAAGCCTCATCGTACTAGGTAACACACGCTACTGCAGTACCATCAGCCTCATCGTACTAGGTAACACACGCTACTGCAGTACCATCAGCCTCAAATTACAAGGTAACACACACTACTGCATTACCATCAGCCTCATCGTACTAGGTAACACACGCTACTGCAGTACCATCAGCCTCATCGTACTAGGTAACACACGCTACTGCAGTACCATCAGCCTCAAATTACTAGGTAACACACACTACTGCATTACCATCAGCCTCATCGTACTAGGTAACACACACTACTGCATTACCATCAGCCTCATCGTACTAGGTAACACACGCTACTGCAGTACCATCAGCCTCATCGTACTAGGTAACACACGCTACTGCAGTACCATCAGCCTCAATTACTAGGTAACACACGCTACTGCATTACCATCAGCCTCATCGTACTAGGTAACACACACTACTGCATTACCATCAGCCTCATCGTACTAGGTAACAAACTCTACTGCATTACCATCAGCCTCATCGTACTAGGTAACAAACGCTACTGCAGTACCATCAGCCTCATCGTACTAGGTAACAAACTCTACTGCATTACCATCAGCCTCATCGTACTAGGTAACAAACTCTACTGCAGTACCATCAGCCTCATCGTACTAGGTAACACACGCTACTGCATTACCATCAGCCTCATCGTACTAGGTAACAAACTCTACTGCATTACCATCAGCCTCATCGTACTAGGTAACAAACTCTACTGCATTACCATCAGCCTCATCGTACTAGGTAACAACCTACTGCATACCATCAGCCTCATCGTACTAGGTAACAAACTCTACTGCAGTACCATCAGCCTCATCGTACTAGGTAACAAACGCTACTGCAGTACCATCAGCCTCATCGTACTAGGTAACAAACTCTACTGCATACCATCAGCCTCATCGTACTAGGTAACAAACGCTACTGCAGTACCATCAGCCTCATCGTACTAGGTAACAAACTCTACTGCAGTACCATCAGCCTCATCGTACTAGGTAACAAACGCTACTGCAGTACCATCAGCCTCATCGTACTAGGTAACAAACTCTACTGCATTACCATCAGCCTCATCGTACTAGGTAACAAACGCTACTGCATACCATCAGCCTCATCGTACTAGGTAACAAACTCTACTGCATTACCATCAGCCTCATCGTACTAGGTAACACACCTACTGCATACCATCAGCCTCATCGTACTAGGTAACAAACTCTACTGCATTACATCAGCCTCATCGTACTAGGTAACAAACGCTACTGCATTACCATCAGCCTCATCGTACTAGGTAACACACGCTACTGCATTACCATCAGCCTCATCGTACTAGGTAACAAACTCTACTGCATTACCATCAGCCTCATCGTACTAGGTAACAAACGCTACTGCATTACCATCAGCCTCATCGTACTAGGTAACAAACTCTACTGCAGTACCATCAGCCTCATCGTACTAGGTAACAAACTCTACTGCATTACCATCAGCCTCATCGTACTAGGTAACAAACTCTACTGCATTACCACCAGCCTCATATTACGAGGTGCACATGTGTTGAAATTGTAATGGTATCTCTTTTCAACTGATTTAATAGGCAGTCAAAGCACTTTCATACCAAAGGACGAGGGCCTAGCGAGAGGGAACAGAAGGAAGTGTGTTTTTCACTCTTTAATCTTTTTCTAAGCATATTTAGCAGACACAAATAAAGTCACGTTAAACTTGGGTCCTAATACATGTTTTGAGACAACAGATAAAATGAAAGTGAACTTGAAGCTAAAAACCGGCACTCAAAGTTAGCGGTTAACATGTAGCTGATGATGATTAGCATTCACTGTTATATACAAATTTGGGCCGTTAAAGCACTTTGTTCCTTTGTATCCATAATTCAGCATTTGTTAACGCAGTAGTGGAGTTACAGATGAAAGAGTAGTTATTTTTTATGCTCCCCATCGAAAGTGACAATTCCCAAAGATGCTGTCTGTATCTGTATCCCATTGGAGGCAAGGTCCGCGACATGTCTTGCTCAAAGACACAAAGAATATCATCTGTACCTCTGTCTGATGACTTAAAGAGGGGTTTACTGAGATGTGCATTTGTGAATGGCTGGACAGATGAGTTTTAAGAGTCAGTTGTAACTGGCTTTGACAAGAGATACAATAAAAAGGAAAGCAACTTTATGTTTTGACCTCACTAGGTAAGACAACACAGTTATGACTTAATTAGAAGTTTCAGTCGGAACAATTTTAATGGCTGCTTAACTGTGGCCTCTTACTCTATACTTATATTTAGCTCATTTATTGTTGTCATAGCGATTATTTTCACTGTCGCGCTTAATGTGGTTTTCCCGAGCAATCTTTGCTTACAGATGGCGGCCAAAATGCATTAATTTGTTACAGTTTCTCTCTCTATTAAAAATGTAATTATTTCACCAACACCGCTGCGGCATCTTCCGGTTTCTATACCTATTAATGTTTCGACCAGAATATTAAACTATCCTCCACGCCCGCGATCTGTTAGCAATCCTGCCGCTGATATTAAAAGTGTAAAGTCTCGCAGCCCCATCTATAATGCATGGGGCCTCCATAAGCAAAGCAAACACCTCTTTACAATCCACTACAGCGGCATAAACAGACCCGGCTGGTTTTTAGTACCCACTTTTTATTATTTATGGTTTCCTCTTCCACTCTGCTGGAGAGACCGAGCTCCCACAGGCCGCCGGACTTCACTCCCCACAGCAGCGGACTTCTCTGCTCTAATCCAGGGCTGTATATTACCGGCCAAACCAAGCGTCGTGGAGAGGAGAGGGGATTTACGCAGGAGGTGGTCAGATTGATCTAAAAGTCGGCAAATCTGATGAAAATGTTGCTGGTTTCGAGATTGGACGGAGAGAGTTGTGAAAAGGGTTGGGTTATCATTTATTATTACTCATTTTGAAGATTAAGTTTACGTTTTTCCTCTTATTTGGTGTCCGTTTCAGTATTGTCAATGTCACAGCATAATTGCCTTGGTAATTATGCTGAATAATTTGAAGAAATGTATCTTGTATGTATAATATGTCCTCAGAATTTAGTCAATCATGCACTATAGGGTCCCTTATGAGGCCTGCACGGTTTCTTAAAGGTCAAATAAGAAACTTTTGGCCTAAAGTGGGATGGGCATAGAAGGGACGAGAGGTGAACAAAAATAAAGCCAAGTGAAAGTTTAATAAGCCGTTTTAGCATTTCTGAACCAGGAAAGCAGTAAAGTGACTTGGTTGTTTCGGCTCAGATAAATGATTTTCTTTTTTTTGTCCAATGTTTGCCCCATTTTTTTTTCTTATTTTTGCCCTAATTCTTTCACGTTTCCATATTTTCCCCCTCGTTTTTGCTAATTTTATTACTAACATTTTCCCTATTTCCCCAATTTTTTTTTACCCATTTTATTTCTTATTTTTGCCCCAATGTTTTTTCTCATTTCCCCATATTGCCCCCCAATGTTTGCTAATTTTTTTATTACTACTATTTTCCCTATTTCCCCACATTTTTCAAATTTTTCCTATTTTTTGTACCCAATTTGTTCCTAGGTTTTTCGCTATTTTTGCCTCATTTTATCACAATATATCATTTTTTTCCACACAATTCTTCCTTAATTTTTTCCAAAATTATTCAACATTTTCCACACATTTCTTGACTTTGCAGATGAACCCATTATTGCAAAGGCCATACCGCCCAATCCTGTCAGACCTTGGAAGCTAAGCAGGGAAGGGCCTGGTCAGTACTTGGATGGGAGACCGTTTGGGAACACCAGGAAGCCTGGGCGAATGGAGTGAGTGGTTGGTGTGTGTCGGAGGGGCCTATGGCACAGACTGGTTGCCTCGCTTCTGTCAGTCTACCCCAGGGCAGCTGTGGCTACAACAGTAGCTTACCACCACCAAGTATGGAGTGAATGAATAATGACAACAGTGCAGTGCTTTGAGAAACTTGGTAATACAGGCTTGTAAAGCGCAACACAAGTGTAAGGCATTATTGTTATTATTGTAAATTTGCAGACCTGCCACACATGATTGTTGTAACGGTACCCAGCCCTAGTTGTGAGTAAGTTTGTTTCATTCGGTATGCTGAAAGGCTTTTGTTTCATCATAAAGGGAGCACAAGACCCCTCTACATATTGAAGATTTTTAATCTTTTCTTGTGCTGTCCACGGATACCTTTAAAATACATCTTAATACAAGTTGCGTCTTTGTTCCTATGTTACCTGACTCCGGACAGCACCGCGTGTTCAAACGCTGGAAGGGAAGTTTAGATTTTTTCTTCGTCAACACTACTCTATCAGCTAATTTACATACCAGAATATAGATGACCAGGATTCAGAAGATTAAATCACGTAAATTTATTTCCCTAACAGGTAATTTAATACAGCGCTCTGCTTCCCCATTCCCCTAACAGAAAGTCTGCCAGTCCTCCGTTCCCATGAGAGAGACTGATTCAAAACAGGGAAAGTCAGAGTATACTTCACATTTTCCCATCATGCATTATTCCTGAGCCTAAGACCACGTCTCGTTGTTTCCATTGGTACCCGAGCCGTCATGTGACGTTTGGCTCCGCCCTTCGCCGCCATTTTACATTGTCCTGTTTTTGTTTGGGTAGCAGGTTTAGCTCGGACACCCCCTCAGACCAGTAACTTTCCACTGTAGCAAAGAACTGCAAAACACTTCGGACAAACTTTTGATTAACATTCCTAAATAGCCATAAGGGCAACACATCGCATAAAAATATTATATAACTCTTCAGACCCCCTTCTGATCTTATAAGAGATCATTTAAAACATAATATTTTTAGTTCACAAAAGTACAGCCTGTATCAAAAGTCAAAGTACAATTTCCCACAGTATAATACCAAAATAACATGTTCACTTTATATTGTGCATACTCAACTAGCCGCTCGGTGGTTTCAAAATCTTCTCTCTCTTCCCAGGTATAACTTCCGCTTATTAGTCTTTCCATGCGGAACTTAGGTGGTTTATAGTCCATGTCAACGATACATTTCAACTTTTCCTTCCCCCTGGGACCGTCCCATTTTTCCATCACAGCCTTATTCGAGGTCGTTCCATTCATAGTTCAAGGCTTGCTGTACTCCTTTCAAGTACAGGCTGGGATCACCCCCTTCTGGCGTTTCCCTTGTCCCGAACTCCGTGTCCCCCTGGGGCGCACCACCCAACGTATAGATGCCCCCAGTGGAACCCAAGAGTAAGGACAACCATACAGCAGATTACAATCAACACAGTTTCATATTACCCTTAAAGCCTATTATAACAAAAACATATATAAAAATAGCCAACAATCCTCCTTTCAACGTCTCTTAATATGTCGCAATCAAACTGAATATTTATCATGAAATTACAGTTACAGATGAAATGTTCTTCAACTAGTCGTCTGGTTGTTGCCTCCGTCTGTGCAGGTTCAGCGTCTGGGCTATAAATCATATACTCATCACTGGGGTGTTTTTTATTTGGTGTGTTTTGTTTTGCACCTTTAATCATATTTAATCATTTGTGTCAACTATTCTCATATTTACAACCACTTACGTGCACCCACAGAGGCAAGGAACCAAAACACAAAGAACAGACATTAAAAATTACACACAAAAATTCTCATCCAGATCGCTCATCGTGAGCCGATGGACGACCATGCCAGCTAATTTTAAAATATGGCTGTACTCAAATTTAACTATTTAACTTGATTTATCTATTGGAATGTTGTCAATTTTATCTGGAAAATTCAAGGATATAAGCACACAGGTTTCATTAATCCTAAATTTGTAGAGAATAAACTCCTTTTAGCCTCTTGCTCTCCACACTTGCACAATTCTGTGTGCGCATCACAGAACTGTAACAAATGCCGAAAACAGAGCCTTATAAAATGTATCTATATCTGAAACGTATGTCTTACATCGTAGTTTGCCATAAAATTTATCAATTTGTCACTTTTTGTTTGTATTTTAGATATATTTACCATATTTGCGTTTGTTCTTTCCCATGCCCAAAATAAGCCAAATTATAATCGTCCCATAATTAACACCCCCTTCTTGGACTGAGAAAAACTCAGTCCAACAAATTGTCATGTAAACGTGTAAAAACAACCTTCCATAGATGAAACCTCTATCCTTGAACACAGCAAACCAGCTCAAAAGTTCACTGGAGATTAATACTTCCAGCATCTGCAAAAACCAACACAATACATATATCAACACAAAAGAAAATGAACAAAAACTAATAAATGTCAGGGCTAGGCCATGGAGACTCTATTTGGTTTTAGTGAGTCAATTTGGTTCAACAGGGCGAGTGATAGGTGTGAGACCACTCGTCTGGTTTGGACCTTGGCAACAGCGTATGAGATCAGTCCATAACTCCAAAAACGATCAGACCAACTCTGTTCAGTCCAATTGCGGCCCAGAATCAGGCAAGGTTGGCAAGGAGCATTCTCAGCAGCTCCCGGGAATGACAGCAGAGACTTCAGATTCTGGGTGAATAAACTTAAAAAACTAAATCAGTAAACATAGTTCCAATATAACATACAATCTTGTCAAAATCAGGGTCCTCTTTAGTCTCATAAGAACAAAGAGGAGCCGGATCCAGGCATCAATCGGCCAGTACGAAGTTCATAAGAGTAACCTGTTGGTCTGTTCACGGACTGACGTACCGAGAGCAGAGCAAGAGGAAGGGCCAAAGCCCAATTCATTTCAGTCTAATACCATTTAGGCAATTTATAATTATCTAGTTCCATTACTCCAACATAACAATGCCCTCTAAGGCTTCACATTTAAATTTTATATTTAGGTATTCTAATCTTTCAATTTAGTTGTAATTTTAAAGATAATTGATTAATTATTAGTAAATAAGCCAGCATCAGCAGGTCTTAAGGACCACTATATTTTTTGGTGCATTTTAAAGATATTTTTCAGCTAGTGAAAATGATTCTCCACCATTATGTCATGGAATGAATTGGAATGTTTAAAAAAACGATACAATTGAGCATTAACATCTAAAAAAATAAGACACAGATTAAGAGTACAGGAGATTTGAAAAATTCAAAAAATGTTACAAAACTTTTGTTTCACTCAGCGCTTTGATCATGGGGCTTAATTTTAGCCTATTGTCCAGGAGAGAGAGCAAATGAGAATCAAAACAAAACATTTCATATTATTGTTCCAATACAGGTGTAAACAATTTTCAGTCACACCGTGTTTACCTTTTGCAATTTTGTTGGTTTAAGGGAACCTTTATGTCCCTTAAAGTTAGCCTTAAAAGCTTCTCCATATACCAAATCTTAATTTGTCATAACAAACTTTTGTGTAGCAGTTTACGGGTGATTAGGTGGTAATCAGAGATGATTTGTGCAGGGTCCATTTCAAGCGTCAGCAACCATTGTCTTACGGATGACTCAAGACAGCCATGTCCATGTCCTAGGACAGAAACAGGAGTCTTAAGGGCTCTATTGCATAGATATGCTAGAGTCTATCCTGCGAGATCATAGGCACTGGTTAGGTGTCAGCTCACAGACTCTGTGGTTCTTCCAAGAAGCCCACTAATTTGGTGTCAGGTAACATTCTTATAGCTCAGATGTGTTTCACCTGTCTGCACCAACATGCCAAGAGAGATGTCTGTTCACTGGTAACAGTTCTACCATGGCTATACACCCACCGCCAGTAGCGTTGTTGCAACCGCCTCGTTCTCGAACGTTGCTGGTCCAATTTTGGTTCTGGATCGCCGTCTGAAAACACCGTAACCACAATTATCATCAAAACCACCACAACCATAAATAGCTCCACATTTAGGTAAACTTTTTAGATTTTCTTTATTAAATTTTGTTGCTTACGTCTTTAAGCTGCATCTTTAAAATTTGCACTTAAATTTTCTTTATTTTTAGTTCAGCTTGCTCTCACCTCTGGTCAATGGTGTACAACAAATTATGTACCATAAATGTATTCATTAATTTATTAAATCTGTTTATTTGGTCTCCTATAAATAATAATTCAAAATTTTGCATATTGCTTCTTCATAACTTTTAGTAATTCGTCCAGGACGGTGCATAAACAAACTTTAAATGGATAACGGTCTGTACTCCAAATCAATGCCTCCAAAGTTATAACCTATAAACACTTTTGTTCTCATTCCATGTCACCACAGTGGAGAGAGAGATTCTAATTTTTCAGAAACCTCTCTTTCAGGGGCCTAAAATGTTCTATTCACCACAGACACACAAAAAATAAAAATAGCATCTATCACACATTAGTTAATTTTTTTGATATTTCAAAATAGCAATTTTATGCTATTAAGACTGCCTTCAGCAGAAATGTCTAAAAAATAATAATAACTTCGTTATTATACATTCAGAATGTTTTTTTTTTTTATCTTTTCAGTAGGGGGAGCTATTTCCTCCACACCTCCTTTCCTCAGAGGCCTGGATACAGATGGATTGGCCACTCCTCAATGTATCAAGACCTCCTGTTTTAATCATTTCTCAGTTTTCTTTCTTTGCTCCATCCACACAACATTCATACCTGTGTGCTTCACTCCACTCACAATCTGCTTCCAGTTATACAAAATTTCATTCAACCTCGTTTGTTCACACAAACTCCACTCGTCACTCCACAATAAACACATATGACAACGAGACAAGACAAGACACCAGAATTTCACACTAATCCCATAACCACATGTACAAATATCTAACCTGTCGATACAAGAGCTCATTTGCATTTGACCAGTAGAATATTCACAGATATCATAACATAATAACATAACCTGGCCAGTACTTTAACACTTAATTCTTTATAATTTCAAAAAACGAACATTAATTCACCGAATTATCTATGTATTTCACCAATTAGTAGAATTTAAAGATCTTAGATCTTAGGGACTCCAACCCACTCTTATATTTCACCAATTAGTCACCAATTAGTAGAATTTAAGGACCTTTTAGATCCTATGGCCTCCAACCAGAGTTTTAGACAGCCCCCAAGTCTGTCAACGACTATTTCAACGCTTATTTTCAGACCACGCGTCCGCGGCCTTGGGAGGTCCTACCTACGTACTTTTCAGCTTTTAAAGGGATAAACCCAACATAGTAGTTCTTTACTTAATTTGGGGCCTCAAACCCAGTGCCAATTATTAGAATTTAAGGACCTTATTTCGATCCTTGGGCCTCAAACCCTCCAGAAACTCAAACCCAGCGCGCTTTATCTTTAAGGATTTCCCGAATCCTAGGGCCTTTAACCCACCACCTTTAATTTAACTTTAGAATTTAACTTTATTTAACTTCTTTTTTAGTTCGGTATCTTTTTATATTCACCAACAATCTAGGGCTGAGCAATGTGACATCAGACCGTCGTACGATCTCCAAAGCCATCTGCTCCGATTAATCTTTTACACAATAAAAGACACAGTATGTTATATTCTTATTTTGTCACATCGCTCATCCCTACAACAACACACACACCACAAGACAAAAACAAGACACAATAAAACACAAAAACAAGACAAAACAAGACCAAAACAAGACAAAAACAAGACAAAAACAAGGCACCTCTCACCTTCCCTGCTGGCCGCCAAGATGACCTCAATTATACTTTAGTTGCTTTAACAAGATTATCCGTTCAGACGAAAAATGCTCCAAAAGCCTCAGATATAGGTTGAAAATACATTAAGAAATAGGAAAAAATTATGTTGTTGCAATGTTAGGCTATTATTTAATTTTTCCATGGGTATTTGGATTGTCCTTATATTTATGTTTAATATTTAACAGCTAGTTCCACAGTTTATGAATCTGTGTTATGCTCAAAACAAAGCAAGCCAAAATCAAAAAACGGACTGGATCCGTAAAAAACACGGACTCGGACTGGATTTAACAGGCACGCTATGGTGGTAACTCAAAACCCGAAATGGATTTACGGAATGGATTTGGTTTAGTGGCCGTATAGAGTTCCTACAACAATGGCGCTGTGTGTTTTTACTACAAACATGGCCACCTCCGGTATTACTGTGTAAATAAACAGCAGCAACAAAGAAAAACCAACGGTGCTTCTTTAATTCTCCACACTCAATATCCAAAGCGATGACAAAACAATGTACAGTGGCTAGATCTCCGCTGAGAATGTATTTTAATGTCCTGCTACTCGTTAACGCCTAAGAGCTTAAAGCTAAAACCAATGCTAATGTTAGCCCTTTGTTCTCAAGCTAGCTTAGCAGCCCAGCACCCCAACAACAAACATGCTTTGACCAGATAAGCACCTCGAACAATCATCAATAAAGCCTTAAACTACACAAAGCAGCCATCTCGATGATCACACACTAAGCTGTGCCCAACACATGTGCTTAACACCCAGTTTTTAAATGCTTTTTATCAACTTTGAGATGCTAGCGATCGCCAAGCTAACGCGGCTAACAGCTAACCACAAGGCCTGACTAAGCCTGCACAACATTTGAACAGGAATAGACTTAAATACTAGGAAATATTCTACACAGACAATGAGAAGCTAACAATTTATGGGACATGTAGATAGTAAAGTGGAAAACTAGATAAGTCAAACACCGGATATTTTTCCGAAGCAAAGAGATTCAAGCATGTATGCACTGCGGCCTGTTTTTCTGAGGCACAGCTAAAATAATGTAACTTCGATAAAACGTAACTAGGCAGGTCTTATAGGCACATTTTTTGACGCTTTAAGGCGTACAGTCTGAACACTTACTAAATTAGTTAAGTTGCATTTTCTTAAGTTTACCTTTATCTAGATGTACGTCCATGAAGCCACCTGTTGATTGGTCTTGGAAGAAAGATCTGGTATGCCTACCGCGAAGATTTACAGGACCAGACCTTCGCCGCATCCTTTGTCGACGAACCAAACTCCCCTTCAGCTCTGTCGGGGTCACTATTTGAAGATTTACATCTTTTCTTGTGCTGTCCACGGATACCTTTAAAATACATCTTAATACAAGTTGCGTCTTTGTTCCTATGTTACCTGACTCCGGACAGCACCGCGTGTTCAAACGCTGGAAGGGAAGTTTAGATTTTTTCTTCGTCAACACTACTCTATCAGCTAATTTACATACCAGAATATAGATGACCAGGATTCAGAAGATTAAATCACGTAAATTTATTTCCCTAACAGGTAATTTAATACAGCGCTCTGCTTCCCCATTCCCCTAACAGAAAGTCTGCCAGTCCTCCGTTCCCATGAGAGAGACTGATTCAAAACAGGGAAAGTCAGAGTATACTTCACATTTTCCCATCATGCATTATTCCTGAGCCTAAGACCACGTCTCGTTGTTTCCATTGGTACCCGAGCCGTCATGTGACGTTTGGCTCCGCCCTTCGCCGCCATTTTACATTGTCCTGTTTTTGTTTGGCAGGTTTAGCTCGGACACCCCTCAGACCAGTAACTTTCCACTGTAGCAAAGAACTGCAAAACACTTCGGACAAACTTTTGATTAACATTCCTAAATAGCCATAAGGGCAACACATCGCATAAAAATATTATATAACTCTTCAATATAAAAAGCACATTAACCATCACATGACCAGTTCTGAGCAAGTCTACTGATATTAGGGCACCAACAATGTATTAGCATATGAGATGAAAGTTCTTAAAAGTTTGAATGAAATATTATACGTAACTTAGCGTCATGCGGAGAAGAACCAGCAAATTGCAGGCAAAATGGCTCCACATTAACAGTCTCCGATCCTGGTTTCCGCCCGCAGAGCAGATGTCAAACGTGCTCGCTGCGTACTAATCCAACTCCTCCCCCCCCCACCCCTCGCGCTCCCTGTGGACTGCAGATAACACTTGTAGAATACGGAGGCAGAGTATTTTCTGGAATTCACTGTGTGCCGCGCAGGTTCGGGGCAGGAGACTGGAGACAGGAGCAGGCAGTTATCGATTCAGGCCAGTGCAGTCTGCAGCAGTCCTTTGCATTAGAGTGGCTTCCTGTTTATGAGACGCGATGGAGACGTTTACCGGGGCCGTAAGTCCGCATCGTTAGAGCCGCGATGGACTGAGGGCTATGAAAAGATAACGCTTGTGACCGAGTTAATGCACATACAGTCATTTCAAACGGTTTCATGTTTATTGCCAGGGACATGGTTGAAGCACATAGGTCGGTGTAACAGTTTATTTGCAGATGGATATTTTGGCCTTTGTTCATTCGAAATACTCACATACCATATAGAGAACAACAAATATTTTATACTGAAAATGTGGTCGGAGTTGGTGTCAGTGTTTGAGTTAAAGTACAGAAACTACTGGACCAAATATTACCCCAATAAACAAGTGTTGTGAATAATAACTCAACGGCTTGAAAAACATGAAGATTGTGCCCAAGTTTGTCACTTGTACGGCAACGGGGACAAATCTTCTTTCTTGTTGTGAGTGTTTTGACATTCTCAAAAGCGCTACTTAAGTAAATGTACTTTACAGTGTGGGGGTAACGCGTTACAAAAGTGACAAGGTACAAAAATATGACCTTTTTCATCACTTAAACAAAACGCGGTGATATATGAGTCATTACCATTCAAGTAACTCAAGTTACAAGTGCATTTAAATGGCTTGTATTGACGTACGAACGGAAAAATGCCAAACTCCCCCAAATAAAATGCAGCACCAAATGAAGTTGGACACTGGTGTATAAGGTCTGCAGTTGCGTGTAGTTAACGTCGTCAAAACAAAACACGAGAGAATGGGGGAAAGTGAAGGAAAAGGAACTTTGACTGCACCTTTGCTCGGTGGTATTATTACTATTTTTTTTTGGTTTATATTTTCTCAAAAGTAACTGAGAAGTATAACTCAAAGTAGTGGAACTGAGATGACTTTTTTGAAACAGTATTATGTAATACTGTGGTGTCCATGTTGAAGAGGTGTCTCTCACCCAGCGGGGTTTCCTTGTCTTTCTCGCTACATTGGATCACGTCAGGGTCACCAATGTAGCGAGAAAGACGAGGACACATGCGAGCTGCAGGTGAGTTCTTTATTCTTTCAGAGCTACTGTCATAATGGCCGGACCACAGGCCAACAACAACAAGGGCAAGGACAAGCCCCCAAACCCGCTGGGTGAGAGACACCCCTTCAACATGGACACCACAATACAAACATATTGCATTTTTAAAACTGTAACTGCTAACATAGAATATATTACAACTCTGGAAAGGCCCCACATGTTCTAGTTGTCTGCCACTGGGTCCTTGAGCAATACACTTAACCTTCTCATTACAAGTGGTAAATGGACTCAATTTATATAGCGCTTTTCTACCTTTATCGGGACCAAAGCGCTTTACAGTACAAACACGAAGGTTACTCTAGGCTAGTGTTGATTACCGGTGCTTGACTTTTTTTCTTAAAGAGTAACAGAGTTTACTGTAAAAAATATATTAAAAAAAAGAAGACAGATAGATCCGTCCCCTCATATTCTGATAATGAACCAAAGCTGGAGGAATTATTGGTGTGTGATTCCCCTGCTCGTGCTGGAGACAGGTCGGGCTCCCCAGGCCAAAACCTCAGCCCACACAAAGGCATAAAACAAAATAATACCATCCAATTTTCTCATATGATATTATTTTCTTAGACCTGGCCCTCTGACCAGATAAAGCTCCCGGGTTGGGAACCACTGGTCTACAGTCAACCCTCGTCTCAATGCGACAAAAAGGGGTGCAACCTTTGAGGGAAAACGTCGTGTTTTGTCAATATATCTGTTTTCTTCACAACCAAACTTTACAAAATGTGTTGGTAAAAATAAAAAAAATGCAGAAATAAAATCAAACTTCCTTCCATGAGAGCTTCACTACAAACAAGTAAATAAGAGCGGATTGGTCAGTACTTCCTGGAGTATTAGGGAGTCGAAATGTAACCAGACAGTAGTGATCGCCCATTGACATATCCACCACGAAGCCGGCAGATTCTCTAATTTCCTCCTCCATTACATTTGGTATTTTGCCAGAGCGTCTCCCCTCTCCCGCTCCGTGGCAGATTGGTGCATAGGCCAACCTCTCCTGTCAGAACCCCCTGTGCTCTGTGGACCTCAAAGACCTACAGACAGCTGACTGCACTATGCTCGCAGCGAGTCTTCGCCCGCGGGCAAACGGGAAGGAAGGAAGAGAGAGAGAGAGGGGAGCGTGAAAACCAGGCAGAGGCAATGGTTAAAAGAGCTTCAGTGCAGTCGTGATGGGGTTATCTCTTGGAAACGTTTAATTGTAATTTCGGACATTGTGGTTGCAGTAAGAGTTGTAACATATGATTTAAAAGTGAAGATTCAGTTCACAGAGCATGTTTAAAACACGCCCAGGAACATCTGACAGAAGACTAAAACTAAGACTAATCGCGACCGTTCAAATTGGGAATAATCCTCCCAGCCCGATCGGAGATGTTCTGTTCTCTGTCAGTCTGCAGAGTTCAAAAGACACAGTAACAGAGGACTGGGGCTCTGACGCTGTCTCGAAGAATGACAGTTCAGTGAGAGGGCGATAACGACAGACGACAGTATTGGAACAAGGAGGAGAAGAAAGTTTGTGCGCCAGTTACAAATACAATGCTGCTGAAAACCAAAACACAGTGAAAGGCACTGAATGGAGTGTAAAGGATGTCGCAAATTCTTTGGCCATCGTGTACTTGGTTAATAAATGGTTCTTTGTTTGGCTTAAAGGGATATTTCGGGATTTTTGACATAGGGCCTCATTTCCTAGTTATCCAGAGTGTTGTTGATGTCTGGAGATGTTTTTTTCTTAAATTCATGCAGTTCTTATATTTGAAGAGTCTAGTGGCGCTAGGCTAGGGCAAGGCTAAAGCATTTCTATGGTATCAGTTAGCCTGCATTAAAAACAGTCTGACCCACTCCACAGTGCACCTGAGGTAAATCACTTATAACACCAGACTAACCATATAATGTCTGTGTTAATAGAATAATTTTTGAAATGTAACTGACCTTGTATCACATGAATTACCGCATTTTGAGGGACCACCGCTGCGTTAGCTTACAGCCACGAAGCTGATGCTGCTCAAATATAAGTTATTTTAAATGCAAAATGGTTATAATTATTCTATCGACACAGACATTTATATGGTTAGTCTGGAGTTATAAGTGATTTACCTCAGGTGCACTGTGGAGTGGGTCAGACTGTTTTTAATGCAGGCTAACTGATACCATAGAAATGCTTTAGCCTTGCCCTAGCCTAGCGCCACTAGACTCTTCAAATATAAGAACTGCATGAATTTAAGAAAAAATATCTCCAGACATCAACAACACTCTGGATAACTAGGAAATGAGGCCCTATGTCAAAAATCCCGAAATATCCCTTTAAGTCTGATGTATAACAAGTCTTACTGATACACACTATATTGAGTCAGCACTGGGGAGAGTCTTGTACTGAGTTACAGATTACTTGCTTGTTCAATCAGAGTATTACTGTATTCTGAATACTTTCACGGTGATTTGCATTATATTCATGCATAATTGTGGCATATTATTAATAACACGTTTGCTAAACTTGTTACACCGCCTTTAGGAACGTATTCACTATTAGTTGTGATGGCGAAAAATTCACTGTAAGACCCATTTTTGTATCTGTTAATCTGGTCGGGACAGTGCATGTTAATGAACATACATGGGACTCATGCATGTAAACGCACCATGTAGCCTTGGGCTAATTTGCATCCGTTTGTCCCCCACCCACACTCTCAAACACACTCTCATTTAACCTGGCCTATTGTACTGTTTTTAGTGGTAGGGGAAACCGGAGTACCCGGAGGAAACCTACACAGACACGGGGAGAACATGCAAACTCTAGCTGTGAAGCACAAGCGCTAACCCTATACAGTATTAAGGCTGATGAGAGTGGCCTCAGTGCGGCAATGTGGAGGCAAACAGTTTTTGACCGTGGTTGTGTCGAAATAAGGAAATAAAATGATTCTTCACTAAACATAAGGTATTGGGCTCTTTCCACGCGTGCTAAACACCTTTTTACTTTGCCAGCCTAGTAGCCAGTGGTATAGGCCCGCTGACTGCTACAGGCGCACTTTGTGAATTCCCACAGCCCAGAACAACATAGAGCTAAACTTTTTGTTTAGCTGTTTTGACCTTTTCTTTATGAAACGGAAATTGAATGATTGAGTACTGCAGTGTATTCCTTTCTATTTGATTGTATTCCTCAAATGGAACAGTAGCTGTACCTGAATACAGTCACTCACATTGAGTATTCTAAACACTACCCGACACTGGCGGTAGAGTTTTGAACAAGTTGGGAGTGGATTTTTCGAATAAAGATGGGAAGTATCATTATAAGTTAAACCCTTCCAACTGGATCGTATATACAGTATACTCGGCCGGCTGCCAAGCAGGGATCATTTGTGCTGATGGTGTCTTGGATGAGAAGTGAAACGTACGCAACACTTTAAGTACATGGCTTTGATAGATAGAAAACTACTTTTTGAGAATTTACTGTATGCAAACTGAGCCCCCATTATTAGAGGATATTGCACTGCCTAAACAACTGCAGTCATTGATTTCCAAATTACATCTATTCACAGTGTGATTATGATTTGATTGCAAATAATCCCTGTGAAGCCCCGTAAGACGATTGCTGTTTTGGAAATACATTGAACTGAGCGCAAATTGACAAAATACGTGAATGCCTTTGTGTTTTGTTTGCGCAGTGAAGCCGTCGAAGCCGCGCTGCTGGATGGAGGGAAAGCTGTTGGAAGGAGGAGACGTGAAGATGAGCTGCAAGTCCTCGGACGGCTCGGACCCCATTCACTACAAGTGGGAGAGAGTCCTGGACAAGGGCAAATATGTCGGCAAGCTGCCCCCACTGGCTCTCATAGGTAAGATTTGTTTTGCTGTTTAGATGCAAAACCCTGTTGGAAATTCAGAGGTGCCAAAAGCAGTTTTAAACAGCTTGAAGAAAACAGGAACTTTAATGAATAAAACTCCAGAACTTTATAAAACCCAGGAAATTGAGTTTGTTAATGCAAATCTCTCCGGGGGTAAAGTGTCCAATCTAATTTGAACCTGGGGAAAAGTGCTAAAGCCTCAAAAGTAAGGAGAGGAAACAGAAAAAAGATAATGCGACACTATTCGGCTCTGATCTTCTGAGTTCCTCTGTAATTATTTCAATGTGAGGCCAGTGCTCCTCTCTCCTCGGTGTTTTAGCCGCGGGGCCCAGCCGTGTCCTCATCAGGTGAAGGCAGAGCCAGTTCAAGTACAGTCGGGGGGGAGGTGGGGGCAGAAGAAGGGGGGGAAAAAAATAAGAAAACGCTGCTACTTGTCATGTTCAGCTCTTTTCAGGACTTTTATAGCTTTTTGTGCTGACTGCGCCGTCTCCCACCGCACAAGAGAGTCTCCTGTCTGCTCAAATTCATCGCCCACTTTCTCTGTCTCTCCGCGAGCGCCCTAAATCAAACCGAGAGAAGCGCTTTCATGTAGCATTAGGTCATCGTCGATACGTGAGTGAGAGTGTCTCGTTTGCATATTGTTATTCTGGAGGACGGATTATCTTTAGCGTGTTCCACGGTGTTTGTGGCTGTATTCATCACTTTCAGCAAGAATTAACCTCTTACCTGAACCGAATGAACCGAATGCATTTTTTCCCGTGCGGTATTACCCAAATCTAAAAGCTTCTCAACTGGAGAGAAATAATGTAATGGTAATGCCTTTTTGGAAGCTAAGACCTACAAAAGTGATCGTAACTTTGTTGTCAAATTTTTGTCAAATTTTTGAAGCGTTTTTTGTTGTTTTTTTTGTTACTTTTTCATTGCCTTTTTTGTCGCTTTTTGTTGCGTTTTTGTCATGTTTTTGTGCTTTTACATTTGCCTGGCTAACGCAGACTGCTGTGTGCGCTCGAATCTTTTCAAACCTCTCAGCAGCCTGGGGACCATGGCCGAAATCTTCGCATGGATTTTGGGACCAATCACAGAACAAGGAGGGACGGCAAGACGATGACGCACTATTCCACATACGGAAGCTTGTAAAGTTTGTTTACGGATTTAAAAAAGACGTTTATTTACGGATCCAACATGACAGCAGCAGACGCGACGGCATCTTTAGATCAAGTTTTAGAACGTGTTCTTAAAAGTTTAGCTTGAAAGTTTACAGCGGGTACGTCATGTGTCATCTGATACAATGATACGATTGGCCATGGCAATGTCCAGACGCATATGATAGACATTCATAGCGCCCAATAAACGGCTATGGACAATCGTAAACCACATCTCTCCTACGAGAAAATGAATTGGTGGTCCCCAGTCTAAATATCACTTGTGATTTTAGTCTGGCGATAGCCAGGCTACTTTTTCATTGCTTTTTTATCATGTTTTCACCTTGTTTTGTCACTTTTTGCTGCGTTTTCATCCCTGTTTTCTGCACTATTTTGATGCTTTTTTTGGGGGGGTAGAGCCATCTGGAGAAAATGTCCTCGGTTCAGGTGGGGGTTAAGACGTTAAAAGAGATATATGATGCACCATGTTATAGTTTAGTTATAGTATTTTGCTGGAATCACACAGGTTTGAGTAGTTATATCCATAACCAGGCCATACCTTTGCTCTGCCTGATCCCGTCAGACCTTGGAAGCTAAGCAGGGAAGGGCCTGGTCAGTACTTGGATGGGAGACCGTTTGGGAAACTCCAGGAAGCCTGACGAATGTAGTGAATGAGTGGTTGGTGGTGGTCGGAGGGGCCGATGGCACAGACTGGTTGCCTCGCTTCCATCAGTCTACCCCAGGGCAGCTGTGGCTACAACAGTAGCTTACCACCACCGAGTATGGAGTGAATGAATAATGACGACAGTGTAGCGCTTTGAGAAACTTGGTAATAAAGGCTTGTAAAGCGCAATACAAGTGTAAGGCATTATTATTATTTTTATATAAACATTTTTCAAGCCTTTAAAGCGTCACTAGACTGTTCTTAACACCTTGATCTGTGGTCAAACTTTCTTCCCTATTCAGATGAACCCATTGACCAGTAGCTATTATTGTTTTATATTTTCAGTTTAACTATTTCCCTTTTGATCAATCTAATCTTCATCTTAAGTGATACACTTAACATTCATCTCTGCACACATAACGTGTCAGGTTTTACGATGTAGGTGTTTCAATGTGACTGCAAATACAGTTTTATTTATTTGCTCTACATTTTTCTCCAGATTTGAAAAACCCCGAAATCGTCACGCTGAGGAACCTGACGAAGGAAAGCGCCGGCGTGTATAAGTGCACGGCCAGTAACGACGTGGGAGAGGAGAGCTGCACCGTGGAGGTCAAGATGCACTGTGAGTGACCTCTAAAGCTCTTTATTCACACACGCCGCAGATACGGGACAAGATCACATCCAGTGTGTATGCGCTCGACTCAGTTTGAAATCACTTTGGCAACTATGCGCTATTTAGCTGTTGTAGGAGAATTCTACAAAACGATGATCGAAAGGTTGGTGAAGAATAGGCAGCAGTCAGGATGTCTTAAGCAGGAGAAGTTTATTGCCATCTTTGCGGGACCCAGAGACATGAACTCAAGACATTGCCAGTCCTAACATTCAAAGCCTGTCTGTGCTTCCCCAGAGGACACGTAAATACCCTACAAGCGCGTCACACTCACGCACGCAAGCATTCAGTGGCTGATAGTAGGCGCCTGAACACCCAGTCAGGCTATAAAGAGATAGTACGATCGCACAGCTTGACCTACGGCAGTACGACATTATAGATTAACACAGTATGATGACTAGCGATTTAATATTATCTCTTACAGCTGTTTGTTATGCACTGATAAATACTTCATTCATCATTTATTACAGATTTGCATAGTTTTACCAACTGTTGTTTATAGAGATTGAATCTCTTTTAAATCCAAAAGAGTGCTGAAAATAATGTTAATTCCTTTAACAGGGTTGCAGGCAGAAGCAAGTCAGGTTTAATGCTTTTTAATTCCCAAATACTACATTTTAATGTCACAATTTCTCAGGATTTGCAAACATTTCATCACACAAAGAAAGAGAAAGATGGGAAACTTTTGAGCAAAAATATTGGTGGGCGTAATTTTGCAAGAAATGTAGATTTAATGCCAGTTTGAATCCAATGTATTGCTTCTTGATGATAATGATATTTAAAGGGATACTTCGGGATTTTTGACATAGGGCCTCATTTCCTAGTTATCCAGAGTGTTGTTGATGTCTGGAGATATTTTTTTCTTAAATTCATGCAGTTCTTATATTTGAAGAGTCTAGTTGCGCTAGCCTAGAGCAAGGCTAAAGCATTTCTATGGTAACAGTTAGCCTGCATTAAAAAAACAGTCTGACCCACTCCACAGTGCACCTGAGGTAAATCACTTATAACGCCAGACTAACCATATAAATGTCTGTGTCGATAGAATAATTTTAACCATTTTGCATTTAAAATAACTTATATTTGAGCAGCATCAGCTTCGTGGCTGTAAGCTAACGCAGCGGCGGAGTGATCTGCGAGAAAATAGTCCCTCAAAATGCGGTAATTAGTGTTATACAAGGTCAGTTATATTTCAAAAATTATTCTATTAACACAGACATTTATATGGTTAGTCTGGCGTTATAAGTGATTTACCTCAGGTGCACTGTGGAGTGGGTCAGACTGTTTTTTAATGCAGGCTAGCGGTTACCATAGAAATGCTTTAGCCTTGCTCTAGCCTAGCAGCACTAGACTCTTCAAATATAAGAACTGCATGAATTTAAGAAAAAAATATCTCCAGACATCAACAACACTCTGGATAACTAGGAAATGAGGCCCTATGTCAAAAATCCCGAAGTATCCCTTTAAGGCCCTGATTTTGGCCCAATTCATTTAATGACTTTGAATGCTTTTTAATGCCCCACAGAAACCCTGACAAAGCTTTCCAGTAGGCCATTTATGATGTACAAAACTGGCTTTACTTTGGGAAAACAATAAGGAGTTTTGGTCCCTGGTGTTTTGACGATGAAGAAAATCGGCCCTCCAAAAATCAAACTTGCCTTCCCCAGCCATAGTAGCAAAGCGCGTCTGTGTCAGGAATGGTTAAGGTTAGGAAAAGGGTTTGAGCCCGTTACCTTATGAGTGTAAACTTATCCGTGATCTGAGCAGTAAGGGTAATCAGTATTTGCATAATTAAACAGACATTTGCAAAAGCATTCGAGTATCATGAGTTGGCGAGTTGCAGTTATAAAGCTCCACTTTTCTCCCTGAAAGTTGTGAAACGTGCTCATGAACTCTTTCTATTAAGAACTGGAATGCTAGAAATGTGTAAGGAAAGTTAGGAATAATTCAGACTAGGATTAAGACTAACAAGACTTTACCCGCTCCCACTTTGAATGTTTGTTGAAAGAAAGATGCAGCCTTTGAGCTTGCGCTGGCCCTGATTACCCTTTTCCACAAATTACGCCGCTTTCAATTTCCATCGAGAGTCAATTATCCGCGCCAATGTGGAACAGACTTCCAGGTTGTGACTGGGCTGATAACAGAAGATTTCACCTGTGGACAGTGGAACATGTGACTGGATAAGGAGCGCGTTATTAATGACATCGTGGACAGGGCGGTGAACATGAGCCGCACAACTCAATCCGATGTTCCCTTTATCGAACCGCTGCCCGATCAATCAGAGCCTCCTACAGGCGCCAAATGACTCAGGCCGTGGCATCGCGGAGCGAGAGGTGGCAAAGGCTCACGGAGATAGTTTGCAAACACAGGTGATGTAAGGACAAGGCTGTTCCAACCTGCTAAGGTACGGGATTGTGTGTAAAGTGGCACAAGCGACAGGGTTTCCGCAAGTCATCTAAAGTGTTTAAAGCAGTACTAAGTAACTCTTGCCCCTAGAGGCCATAAGCGCAACTGCAGGTGTCTTAGCAAGTTACGATTTTTTAACTTATTAAATGTCTTGGAGAGTAAATACTACACTGACAGAAAAGGTGAAGGGAGAGAGGGGTGTTGTACATCCAGTTATACAATGGGAATATTTTTTTCACTCAAACTTGGCTGTAAATACTGTTTAAAGTGGCGCTAGCTCGCAGTTAGCTTTGCCCGTTAGCCTGTTAGCTTCTTCTCCGTGATTCTATTAGTGTGTATTGGTTGCTCCGCCCCGGTGGCAGTCAAGTTGCAAGCATGGTTTTCTGGCCAGAGACACCAGGGGGAGATGAAAGACCCTCCAATCATCCCATTAACACTTGTATTACCCCAGAGGAACTACGAAAGGATTTATTAAGGTAAACACATTACTTAGTACTGCTTTAAAGTGTAAAATGTCTTAAAAAGCATTAAATTCGACATTGCATGACCTTTTGGGACCTTTGGCGCATTGAGTTGCCTTGTGTATGAAATGCCTTTTCTTTACACCAGAATGTTATCGAAATTAACTTTTACACACAATTTTCTTCTAAACTTTCCTGTTGTGTCCAATTAGCTTTTAAATATCAATATTTTCCCCATCATCCCTCTGTTTATTGGAACAATTGGATTTACAAATGAATTAGATTTGTTTGTGTTTGTGGCATTACATATATGTATTTTGTTCAGGAATTAAAGGTGTTATCTCAAGGAATTAAAGGTGCCCCCTGCTTGAACCGAAACCTTAACATGGTGGAGAGGTTTGAGCGCCCGAATGATCCTGGGAGCTCTGTTGTTCGTGCCCCTGGTAGGGTCTCCCATGGCAAACAGGTCCTAGTTGACGGGTCAGGCAAAGAGCGGTTAGAATCGTGAGGCTGTTCCTCCGTGGACCCACCACCTGCAGGAGGAGCCATAGGGGGCTGATGCGATCTGATTTGGGCAGCTCCAACGGCTGCTCCTACGACCTGGCAACGGACAAGTGGAAGAAAATGGATGAATGGATGGATGAATTAAAAGGTGCACTATGCTACTTTTTACCTTTCAGTGACCCAGCGGATGCTTAGGTGGTTAGCATAGCGCCTTTACTTACCATCCCGAAGGCCGTTATATTAACATACACATAATACATTCCATATACATATACATTCCATTCCAAAACCTATCCGAAAAACTGAAATAAAATTGATCCTGAAGCATCATAGAAGGCACAGGGATGGAACGTAAAGGCGCTAAGCTAACCACCCATACAGCCACTGGGTCACTGAAAGGTGAAATACGCACTAATATGAACAAAAAAGCTGCATAGTGCACCTTTAAAATAGCGTAAATAAAAGCATTACATTGGATATGCTCCTGCTCGTGTTCCCCTCGAGAGAACACGACAGAAAAAATGTGTTGCAAAACTATTTTTATTGCAAGACGCAGTGCTCATTGTATTGTCAACCCAAAGGAATAAGGTATAGATTTTTCTACCCTCACCCAGACTGAGCCCAACTATTCCCAAAACGCAACCAAGCTGTGCCCAGGCGTGCCAGTTCAGAGGGTGGAAGAAGAGTGATAAAACACTGTATTTAACAATGCAAGTATTCAGCACTGACCTTCTAATGAATGAACATCTCTCAATCAGGACTCTCAGCGCTCACATTACTTCAAGCTTATTTTCTGATGCTGATGTGTACAGTGTGTTGTCTCGGCAGATGTGAGAGGAATGGGCGTGGTGGCCGGTGCCGTGGTGGGCGTGTCCTTTGGCGTTCTCCTCATCATCCTCATCATTTGGCTGGTGTTCCGCAAAAAGGAGATGAAGAAGTACGAAGAGGAGGAGACGCCCAATGAGATCAGGTACGGTCCTCCCAAAAGCCTAACAACGTCCTGCAAACTGTCTCTCAGTAGGCAACATAGACAGGGAAACTTGTCCTCTGCGTATACATAATGATGACATCTAAAACATTACTGTCTGACTTTTTATACATTTGTGCTAGCTCCTGCGTGTACTACTATCTATAGGAGGCAAAGCCAGAGTTCATGGTTCCTCTAAAGGCCCTCGCCTCTCACTGGCAGACAGCTGCAGTTTGTCAGTTCACTGTGTACCAAACAGAGATGTCGAAAGTCAGAAGAGCTGCAGGGTTTGTCTAGACGTCAAGAAGTTTCCAGAGAAAGAAACAAAAGGAGTCACTTTAAAAAAATCCCAAAAGTTCTTGATTACTGTATGTGTATGTTTGTTTATAGAGATTGTCATTTGCACAACTGTCCTTTCTAATCTCTTAACCTCCGCCTTAACCAAGAACAGTTCAACCCAAATCTAAAAGCTAGAGTATAGTGTAACGCCTCATTTGAAAGCTAAGACCTACAAAACAGATCTAAGATTTTTCCTCACTTCTTTGTCGCCGGTTTTGGTGCTTTTTTTCATCCTCAGTTAAGAGGTTAATTTTTGAGTTTGAACTATCTTATAACAGTTCTCTTGTGAAATACAGTACCTGCCATGTTTTTGCGTGTTTGGAGTTTTAATGATAATTCCAGTGTGCTCTGAGATTACTGTAAATGCAAATTCATTTTTCTATATCCACGCAATGCAATATTAAAAGGGTAAGCAGGATTTATTTGTACATTTTCCATAAACATGACTATGTCCCCAGATATGATGTAAACATGTTCAAATCAAATATTAATTTAGCTAATGATGTGACTTTTACTCATTTGCAGTTACGACATAGTTTTATATGTAAGTTGTTCATGACATGATTTTTTGTTGTTGCTTCGGCAAAAAAAAAATCAGATTTATCCAGTCACGATGATTCAGGAAATGGAAAGAGCCGCACACTTTGGGGTACCAGATCATATGGTTACATCCAGCTCGCAATAAACAAGAGTTAATTTGCAAAAATAGATAAGTGCCATTGGAAAAATCAGTTATCGCTTTGTGTAGAAGTGTTTTCAATAACCAGAGCTATGTTAGTCTCTTGTATTGAATTAAACCCACACCGCTTTAGTGTCACCAATGTCTCCTGTAGAGTAATTAGTCTTTGGAAATAACTAAAACGTCTGTGAATTTAAAAAAAATCAAGATAGCTGTTTATGCAAAGAACTCTTATCCCCTCCTGGAACCGCCACCTTAACGTGGTGGAGGGGTTTGAGCAGCCGAATGATCCTGGAGCTCTGTTGTCGGGGGCTTCATGCCTCTGGTAGGGTCTCCCATGGCAAACAGGTCCTAGTTGACGGGTCAGACAAAGAGGCCCTTATACTGTAAGAGACCAACAGGCCCGGTTAGAATCGTGAGGCCGTCCTTGAGTAGACCCACCACCTGCAGGAGGAGCCATAGGGGGCTGGTGCAATGTGATTTGGGCAGAAGAAAATCGATGGATGGAACTCTTAACCCCACGATCCAAACATTCATCTGAAATATTCTGACAAAGCATTTTATTCAGTGTCTTCCATGTTTTCCAGGGAGGACGCCGAGGCCCCCAAGGCCAAACTGGTGAAGCCCAACTCCCTCTCCTCGTCCCGCTCGGGCAGCTCTCGCTCGGGCACCTCCTCCACCCAGTCCATGGTCCACAACATGCCCCCGCGCCCGCAGAGAGCCTGCGTGCCCGCCGTGGCCGCCCTCAGAGAGAACTGCCACCAGGCCCCCGGCTTCACCCAGTCGCCCCCGGGGTACTCCCTCTCCCCCACCCAGACCGGGTACTCCTCACACACGCACAAGACGCCCGAACCCCGCGCCACGCCGACCTCCTCCTCCACCACCACCACCACCTCCAACTCCAACTCCAAGCCCAGCCCGCCGCCCAAACTCAGCCCCGCCAACCTGGCCCGCATGGGGGCCACTCCGGTCATGATCCCCGCCCAGAGCAAGGCCTTCCAGACTGTGTAGGGAGGTAGACCTCGCCCTCTTTTACCCACAAGGCTCAGGACACGGCAACCAGCTCTACTCCATATGTAAACAGTTCAACTTGGGACAATCTTCTCAATTATAATCTTGCATATTATATTCTTTTTTTCCCCTTCTGTAGGAACCGATAATGTAATAATGGCCAATAACATATAATAACAACCAATAATGTAAGAATCTTTGACCAATTTTTATCTAATAAGTCAGTAAACTAATGCAATGCCAAAAATGTCATGAAATTGTTGAGTCAAAAATGTAACAACCAAGAATGAGATCGTTTATATCAAAATGACAGCATGTATTGGAAATGATACGTTTTTGACAGTTTTGAGCAGTTTGTGTGAAATGGCTTTTATGAATGGCAGAGCAGTGATTTTTGAATTTCAGACATTAGACATCTGAAACCATCCATTGTCTCCCTATACAGACTGAAATATGAACTGATGTTACTATGACATTGACCAAATTGGCATTGATGTCCATTAATATGATCAGTGATGGTCAAAGTATACTTGGTTTCATCACTTGAGTAAACGTACAGATACTACTGGTCAAATATCGCTTCAATAGACGGAAACAAACCTTCTTTCTCGTCGTGAATCCGGTATGGCAGTGCAGATATGGCAGCACATCTGCACAGCGCCACCTACTGTTCATATAGATTGTGCATTTTTAGTGTTTTGAGATGTACAAAACACGTGGACAAATGTATAGTACTTAAGGAGCCTTTTTTTATTGAAAGTGTTAAATGCATCTTCAAATGTAGTGGCGTTAAAATAGAAAGTTATCAACAAAAATACTAATTAAGTAAAGCACAGATCCTCAAAAAGTCTACTTCAGTGCAGTACTTAACTAAATTCATGTTATGCCTCAAACCACACGCAATTCCTATCAGTAATTATGACATTATTGGCGTTTTTGTCTCAATCGTTTATAGCAATATGACATGTTATTATGTTATTGGCTTATTGCATTTAAAATAATTACGTTATTAGTCTATGAAAGGTTACTGGTCATTATTACATTATCGGTTCCTACGCCCTCACGGTTTGACGAACTTTTGTCAAGATGGCGGGACGATGGATGTGTTAACTATGAAAGCAGTTCATGGAACATATAACACATGCATTTTAATGACTAAGGACACGTGGAATCCTCTTCGAAAAACTCCGTCCGGGATTTGACGCGACGCACCACTGACTGCAATGGGATGAGTGACGTTGATTGTAAAAAAAAACTAAAAAAACTTGCATATTCTAAACTTTAATGCGTTACATTGTCTCTGCTGTCTCCGCCACATTCATGGTTCACGTGTACAGTTTTGCCAAAGTCACTGAAGTCACAGTAGAAGCCATTCCGTAGGGGCTTTAAGCACTCACTTTAGGGATTTAGAGTTCGGGATTGAATGCTATGAATTGAACATTGCAGGCATCAACATCCTTACTGTGACATTAGCCAAACGGTTTAAGAAGGAGTGAGTAGAAGCCGTGGAACAACCATGTTAGCTGGGTCACTAGAGGCAAATACAGCAGGGGTCTTAAACCTTTTTCTAACACGAGAGCTGCTTTTATGAATTAAAAATGACAGCGAGCTACTTATACTTTGGAGGTGCATGAGGCCTTTAGCTTTGATTACAGCCCACATTCGGTGTGGCGTTCTTTCAGTAAGCTAAAGCAAGGCTTGTGTTGATGATGGGAGCGTGCGACCACTGCGCTAAGCCGTCTCCAGCACATCCCAAAGATTCTCCATGGGGGTTAAGATTCTGTGGTGCTCTGTGGTGCTCTGTGGTGCCTGCCCAATCCATGTGTTGAAAGCGATGTCTCACGCTCCTTGAACCACTCTTTCACAATGTGAGCCAGACGAATCCGGTTATTGTCATCTTGGAATACGCCGTGCCGTCAGGGAAGAATCGATCCATTGATGGAGTAACCTGGTCATACAGGATGTTCAGGTAGTCGGCTGAGCTCATTCTTTGGGCTCATAATGGAATCTAGACCTGACCAACTGCAGCAACCTTTAGTCGAATCCAGGTGGAGACTTTTTCTTTGGCCAGGCAGTCTACTTAAGCAGAGGACTACCTGGACAGGTTGTAGCCAAGAATATATTTAAACACAAATAAGGCATATGAACTTAGATTCCTATATAGGCTACTTTAACATTTGTCGCACAGAAACAGAAAGGGATCTATAAATGTGACTTTAAACATTCGAGTTGCTTTGCCAACAAGACAAATTGTTGGACCCCAGGAAGAATAGCGACAGCTTGGCTTCACTAATGGGGATCCTTTCAATAAAACATAAACTAAATTACGCTTATTATGTAGATTCTGTAACTGCAGCTTGGAAGAGCAAGAGATAGCGACTCGTAGCTCCTGGTTAGCTACAGGTTGGAGACCCCTGCTGTAATCATGTCCAATCACTTTGTGTGCAGTCAAACCTGAGTATTTAACATGTTTAACAGTACATGAATTGAACATTTGTAGTGTGACGACATAATCTCTATGTGTTATGAGGCAATAATAAGCAGGGTAAGGCTCTTTTAGGAGGTAAGAAGAACTAAATAAGAAGCTAAGTCATGGAACTTTTCCTAGTTCTGAATTCTGAGTTATATAGACACAATATGTATATTTGCCAAAATTGCAGTCATTATGAACTTCAAACAAAAAGCAGGCTGCCCAACTGAGGCCTACCTTTCAAATATCTTCACTACATAAAAGCTATAGTATTTTGATCTATATTGCATCTCAAAATACAAATCAATAATAAATAAGTAAAGTCCAGACGCCTTGACTTGATCTGATCATGTCAGTGCTCAAATTCCTTCCATGTTTGATACTAACCGGTATTGTTTTGAGCTTCAACGGAGTTTTGTACGCACACATTTCAACTAAATCTTGTCTCAACACATACATGGTCATATGTTCTACAAAGGCGTTCAAAGTAAAGAATAGAACAATGTGAAAGAGCTAACAAATTCACAGATTAAAAGCAAGCGGTCATGACTTAGCTTCCGTGTTTATTGTATTTACGTTGTTTTCTTCGACAAACGCAAACAGGATTCTGGGTATTTCTGAAGATTGTTACAGGCTCAGTTTAAGCCTGTCTGAGAAAGTGCCACTTTATGACGGTTTACACTTCTTTTCTTTCCCCTGAGGTCAGACTGTATGAATGTGAAGCAAATTAAGAAGCATATAGGATTTCATTTGGTAGCAATAATTTTCCTCAATCTCATGCCAAGAAAAACACGGTCTCGGACTTACTGCATGATTACCAACTCTTTTCTTTTTGTTTTGCCAAAATGGGATTGGTCTGTAATGTTATGACCATTTAGGAAATATACATTGTTGTTGTGCATCTTCAGTTTCGAAGACTGGTTTAACGTACAGTATTTTGTATTACACTATTACGCAATGAGGGTAACACAGTTCAAATGACTTGAATTAGGAAGGTTTATCGCAAACTATTCCCAAGCTTCTACTTTAAGTGAACGGAAATATGGTACATTGTTTTGCTTCTAAATATGAATATACAATTGTAAAAAAGCTAAAGAAAACTAGTCATTTAAGAAATTTCTTCATGGGCTGTAATGAGCAGTATGGAGTGCCTTTGGTTGTATATAAAACATGTCCAGCCCACCGTCAAGGTCCCGTATGAACAATAGTATATTTATGTCCCGCCATAAGGAACATGACACTAATCAGAGTTAATGTAGGTTCACAGGCCGGGCGCCATTTATAACTTGACCTGCCGCATACCAGCCATAACTGACACACGGACACAGGACAGGCTCCTTCATCACCTCTTCTTCACCTTCCCCATCAGGCCTTCATTATTTAAAAAAAAGAATATTCTAGATGTATGTCACGTTAACAACTGTTTTCTTGAGTGTAGGACATCTTCTCCGCCGTCCCCACCACAATCTTCAATCACATTCCACCGCGCTTCAAAAACTAATCTGGTTCTTATCCCGCTGCCCTCTTTCAACTCACCTCGCTCCGTCCCAGGGCACTCGAAGGCGGCGCATTGTTGTGCCCGGTTGGGGGGGGGGGGAAGGTACACTCACAACCTTTGATCAAGGGCAGTAGGGTTTTCTCAATGCAACTGTGCGGCGGTTCTCTGGAGAGGAGAGGGAGGATTCAATCTATAGACCGTGGCGCGGGGAATGGGGTTTTCTGAAAAAGTGACAAAAATGTGTGAAGAAAATGCAACAAAAAAGCCACAGAAGAGTTTTTGTAGGTCTTAGCTTTCAACCTGGCCTATAGGCGGTAACCTTTTTAGATTTGGGTAAAGCTGATATGAAGATCAGAGAGAAATACACTTGGTGAAGGGGCGGGTTAAGAGGTTAAGCAGGAGCAATCTCAGATTTATATCAACGTTAGTGTAATTCACACTGTAATATTAATCTGGCTCCTGCAGGTTTGTGATTATAACAGGAACAACACATTTTTAGAAGAAAAAAACACGGTGGCTGTTGAGTTTCCTGTTCCTTAAAGGTGCATTATGTAACTTTTTATGAGGAAAAAAAGTTAATTCTAGTGCGTATTTGACCTTTCAGTGACACAGTGGCTGTATGTGTGGTTAACATGGTGCCTTTACTTTCCTGGTGGCCTCTAGGATGCTCTAGGACTGACTGTTTTTTAGGGTTTCTGGTACGTTTTCACTGCTGATGGGTCTGTAATCCATGGGACTTCAGACCTCCCTAGAACGGCTTAAAAGCCTGGCTTCAAAGAGTTCTATTTTTTTTCTAAAAATCGCTATGACCCGTGTGACAAAGCTGGGGTAGGTGAAATATTTTTAACCACGCTGGTTTTTGTATATCAGCCCGAAATAGTGGAACCTTTTTAAGTGCTGTGACTGGCTCCAGAGTCTGTCAATCAAGCTCTGGAGCTTCTGTGGAGGCTCCGCCCGCCTGTGAGAGTGTGGCTTCCCGCCTTTTTTTCCCCTTTAAGAAACAGGCTGCATAGGAGAGATTGAGCAGCCATGTAAGTTTCACAGACTACTCGGGACCTTTACTCTGAATGGGGCTGAATAGAAAAACATCATCTCTATACTTTTGTTAAGTGGTGATGTCACAGCTCTACTTCCGGGTCCGGTAGATGTGCAAGAAACTACAAAAAACTCTTTAATACCACCATCAATATTTCTGAAACTTAACAGAGAGTTACTGAACATACTTATTTCTCAGACTCATTAGCCAAAAATGCCGTACCTACTGCTATAAAAGTAATATTTACCAAAATCGCTACATCCGGGTTAGCCGGGAAAAATGCTAACGGCGCAGCAGCTCCGCTAAGTAGCGACTTTAGTAAATATTACTTTTTTAGCAGTAGGTGCGGAATTTTTGGCTAATGAGTCTGAGAAATAAGTAGATTCAGTAACTCTCCGTTGAGTTTCAGAAATATTGATGGCTGTTTTTACTAAATTTTTATGTTTTTTTCTCGCACATTTGTCTGCCTGTGACGTCACACTTAACAAAAGTATTTATTATATCTATAGTGTGTATCCATGGTTACGTATACTTCGTGTACAGAAGCTTTCGCATAAAAAGTTGCATAATGCACCTTTAAGTTTCTCAATTTGCATGTTTAGACAACTTTTAAATCTTTTTATAATCTTCCAAGTAAAGCTCCTATACCTGATTCCTGCTATTCTTAAACAATGAGAGCGAGACCAAGTTTAATTCAAACCGTGAGTCGTGGCCCAAACTCAGATCCTTCCACGGGTCCTTATTTACCTGAATGAATTCTGCCTGTTTCGCATATTTCAGACGACATACATCTGAAAATAGGTCACCCCTTTTGTTACGGGGAGTGAAGCAGGGTAGACCATAGACCGGGGGGGTTCCCAAAGTGTTTTCCCCGGAGTACTCGCGAGGCACAGAGCTGGCAAGGGTCCCGCACGTCCGTCGATGCCCGCTCAGGTCCAACTTTACATTCTCATTTGGTTTAAGGGCGATCGATGTGGAGGAGCACGGGCCTCTGCTCTCGCCCCGCAGCCCGTAAAAGCCTGGAGCGCGTCCATAGGCACTAAATTGATACATTGATGGCATGACATGAATAAACATGAGCGAACATGTGCAGGTCAGAGACAGACAAGGTGAACTTATCCCCAAACAACCTCCGGCAAAAAATCCTAATTGAAGAAAGATATGCGTAGCCGCCGGCGATAATCATCCTTTAGCTTTGTAGCATAAAAAACAAAGTTAATATGAATATAGTTTGGTTGCAAGGCTGAAACAAATATATATATTTTTATGTAGGAAAATAGTTCTAATTCTGTGGAAACTTATATCAAATTTGCACACAAAACATCGCATTAAGGTAGCCTGGCTAACGCCAGACTGCTGTGTGCGCTCGAATCCTTTCGAACTTCACAACAGTCTGGGGACCATGGCCGACATTTTTCCATGGATTTGGGCATCAATCACAGAACGAGGAGGAACGGTAAGACGATGACGCGCTATTTGACATACGGAAGCTTGTAGTTTGTTTAGGGATAAAAAAAATAAAAAAAATATTTACGGATCTAACATGATAGCAGCAGACACGATGCCATCTTTCGATCAAGCTTTAGAACGTGTTCTAAATAGTTTAGCTCAAAAGTTTACAGCAGGTACGTCATACGTCATCTGATACCATGATACGATTGGCTATGGCTACGTGCAGACGCATGAGAGACATTCGTAGCGCCCAATAAACGGCTATGGACAATCGTAAACCACACCTCTCCTACGAGGAAATGAATTGGTGGTCCCCAGACTAAATATCACTTGTGATTTTAGTCTGGCGTTAGCCAGGCTAGCATTAAGGCTGAGAAAAACGTAAAACTTGATTTTTAGAGAAGTTTGAGTATTACACTCAAATTAGTATATACTATGAATGTGCAATAACTTAGCGGAAATGAATGCATAATAATCAATAGAAGTAACGATATAAAGTCAGTGCAATGTGAAAATGGAAAAAGGGAGAGAAAGTTTCCAGATATCATTTCATTACTCAAAATGTTTCAACATTAAAAAAATCATATTCAGTCAGAAGTTATCAACATATGCACCTGTTTGATTGGCCAAAATGTCTATAGGTATTATGCAGAATTTCAAAGAGTATGGTGTGGTTGCTAATATAAATGACCAAGTTCAACACTTACAGAGTTGCAACTTCGGATATTTCTTATAAGAAAATTCCATCTACCGTATTTTCCGGACTATAAGTTGCACCAGCCTTGGCAACTACCTGGGCATGGAGGCATAACTGCACCAATGACAGGCCTCTCCCAACAGCATGTTGTTGAAGCACTCATTTGCGAACTAGTTCCTCTAGCTGTGGCCATCTAGTTTTTCTTCATTGTAATAAGAGTAACCTCCGCTTTTCTCCAGTCGCACAAGTTTCTCACTCACTCCACACTTTTTCATTTCAGTGGTACAGGAGTAGCAGAGACCGGTACACACGCCAAGTGTGGCCTCTAGCGGTTGTCAGTATGAAAATAATAAACAAGATATATTTTGATAATAAGTCGCACCTGAATATAAGTCACACCCCCAGCCAAACTATGAAAAAGAAAGTGCGACTTATAGTCCGGAAAATACGGTATGTCTAATTGATTCTAAAACACTGGCTCTGAGAGAGACATGGCACAAAACTCCCATAACAAGTTGCTCCCCTCAGCGCACATGTAGCTTGTTCTTTAGCTCACAGTTCCCCGAATTGGATCAATCGGCCGGCGGAAAACGGATTAGAGGTGTCATGGCGGCCCGACAGAGTATCCCGGTTATCGCGCGGCCCGGAAAGTTGTTCGGAATGTGGTTCGCGCGGCAGATTTGTCTTGGATTACGCGGCTGTATGAAATACTGACTTATCGCCGGCGTCACGGGCCATGAGCCTTCCTAGCTTGATAGAGCAGCCAATTTGTGCGGCGGGCGTCCTCGGTGGATTTCCGGCAGACAGATAGGAAGACGGGCCCCAAGGGAGACCTCCTGATTACCAAAAACAACCCCATATATCCCATAATGCCGCTAAAATTCATCCGAGCGAGGCCGGGTAGTTGATGGAAGGTAGTTTAGGAGCCGGAGCAGGTGCTAAAGCAGACTTTGAGATTGATTTTCTTTTTACCCACAAGGTTCCGACGAATACTTATGGCAAACTTGTGGCTACGTTTTCTGTGACTTACCTAAACAGAATACTTATCTTTCTTGGCGTTCTGGAGTCAAAAAAGGCTGTGGTTATAAATGAGCAAAACACATGAGTGACAGGACCTTACTGTTTTCATGTTCACATAAAGTCATGTCAAATTTGAATTGAGATTTGATTTTGTACACATACATTGTAAACTGTCCATTTATCTGTCCATAGGTGTGTTTGTTTTTTCCTGTTACGGAAGCCATTTTGAGGACATTTAATCATTTAAAAGATACAAAAACAGCTATGTTTGCAATACCTACGGTACTTTTCATCACTTGAAACCCATGGATTGGTAAAAAATAATCACAAAAAGCTGAGGAATGATGGTTATATGCATGTTACAGATACTAAACTAAAGGAAGAGTCTTTTCTTTGTCAAAGCGTATATAATATAAGATACATATTTCTTTTTCAAAGCGTATACACTATAGAAATACTACTCCTATAGATGAAATGTATGGTCATATAAGTCACTGTGTGAATTCATAAATATCTATTTTTGCTTTGTTTCTTGTATGCGTTGTACTCTGGACTGGTGTAAATAGACTGTGGCGTATAGCACAGTGCCAAAGGGACGTTCCTGTCTTCTCACGTGTTTCTGTATCTACTGTATGTAAAACTCTCAACCAAAAAGCCCATGTACATAGCCCTCTGCTCGGCGACACGTGTACATTTGTACAGCGACAGTCCAGTACTGTTTCCTCTTTCTTTTTTTAAATAAAACTTTCAACTGGGATGCACAGAGACCTACTGTTTTCATTACGGCTCAGTTGCATGACAGAGTTTCACGTCATCCTATTACTTTAAGTTTATGAAGTAGTTAGTTGAGTATTATATTTATTATGGTTGTTTTGAAACCTCTAAACCCCCACTGATCCGACCATATTTTCTCAGTTTGGCTTTACCCAATCTAAAAGCTCCTTGAAAAGAAAAAGTGTCAAAACAGCGATAAATACAAGACAAAATGATTATGAAAACTTAACAAAACAGCATTGAAAAAGGTGACAAAGAATGCAACAAAATAGCGACAAAAAAGTGATGAAAAAGTGATGAAAACGTAACAACAAATGTGAGAAAAACGCAAAAAAAGAGATCGGTTTAGATCATTCTGTGACTTTCAATGTCTTGCTTGACTGTGTTCAAGTCGAGAGCTTTTAGATTTGGGTAAAGCCAAACTGGAGATAATGCGCTTGGTTAAGGTGGAGGTTAAGAGGTTAATGCAAAGACAGAGTTTCATTTTCCAGGGGTAAAACTGAGACGTGCTACTCATGGCCCGTATATACATATGGTTCATGGCAACAATAGCATTGTGTCATACAAGGGGGCTGGCCTGCGAGGGGGAAGGAAGGCTGATTCCGAAACCGTGAAATTGGTAAGTGGTCTAACGCCAAACCGGATGTGCGTCAGCGTCCGCCATGATAAGTAGCTTCCGAATTGGTCTGTCAGTTAGGAAGGAGTTAGGGAAAGGAGCCTCAATGCTAACTATCATGGCCACTTTAGAATAGGAGCTTCTGATGCTCACTGGCGATTAGGAGCCATGTGCCATCCCATAAGCCACTGCGCCACATGCCCGCCCCCTCGCCCCCACCCTCGAGTGATTCTTCATGCTTTGATTGACAGGTGCACAATTCATTAAAAAAATATATATAAGAGATTCTGCACAAGCCAAACTTTATGAAAGTGACGAAATACATGTTAGAGTCATCACAGCACAGTCACAGCCTCAGTAAATGGCTTAAATGGAGGCAGTTTCTGCTTTTGCTTTTATTTAGTAGAAATGTAAGCCACATGGCTAATTGCATACTGTAGCTTTATGAAAGAGCTGTTGAGATAAAATAAGGCTAAATGAAAATGTGATGGATCATTTGGATTTTTTTTTTTCTCCTTAAATGTCTTTATTTGGACACTATGTTGTTGCATATGCACTACAGTAGGTGGCGGCATGCGCTTTTGTTTGCCTGCCAATATCGTTAAAGAAGAAGATGAACAGCTGTTGGTGATGTCACTTCCCCTTCCCCTGGGTAAGGACGGTGGAATTGGGCAAATGCTGCTGAAGCAGAAGTTCACTAACTGCATAGAGATCTAACAGTTGACCCCATGAAAGGTTAAGGATTAGTGGCTAGTGTTAGTACTTAGAGGCTACAATTTAAGGGTTTCGGAATCAGCCGAAGTGTGTTTTGAGAAACAACATTTTTATTTTATTTATATATTTTATTTATTTATTTGAGCAATACGTTTGCTTAATAAGCACCCACCCCAAAATTACTTATTACTTATTATTATTTTCACTCTTTTTATCAGTTTTCTGGCAGAATATGAACTTACTTATCACACAAATAAAGTCAAGTCTAAATCGGGCCCATATGGATGTTTTTTCAGAGCAGATTGTTCAGTAGAAGCAAAAAAACAACAGTCGTAGCTAATGTTAGCATGTAGCATGACGCTAACATGAAGCATTATATTAGCATTCTCCGTTATTTATGTACTTATGGGCTGTTGAACTACTTTACTCCTCTCCATGTCTTTGTATCTTTGTTGAATAGAAAACTATATTCATAATTCAACATTTGTAGTTTTGGAGTAATTATAGCAAGTTTAGTTTTTGCTTAGCTTTGTTTTCCCCCTCAACTGCTTCAAACATGACTAGGGTGACCAGATTTTCTGACTAAAAAACTGGGACACTATATGGGATTTAGTTGCACGGTCAACCAGGGATCCATTTATTGACTGTTTTTCCTAAGCTAAATGGTAAATCTGCTTGTTACTATCTTACACCATGCACCAGTCAGCATTAACATGATAGACTTGATATTTCTTATTGGTTTCTACCTGGTAATGGACATTTGCATGGCCCAAAGACATGAATTTTCAAGCAGTTTGTTACTTCGTGTATCATATTGGCCAAAAACTGGGACACTTGGGACAGATCCTGTGTAAAACTGGGACAAATTAATGGTTTTAGAGGAAGGTGTGGGGACATGGGACAGAGGACTCAAAACTGGGACTGTCCCGGGTAAACTGGGACATCTGGTCACCCTAAACATGACCATATAAGGGCGATTTCAGAGATGCCCTCTGTATCTATGCCTCTTCTTTAGTGACAACCTGCACCCAAAAAGGAAGTGAAAATCTAAACATCACAAAACTATGAAGCCAGAGGATAACATTTTGTACAGGGTTTCATCAAGTCAAATGTGATGCTTTTTAATGCCATTTGTTTCAATGCCACAAATGTCTAGACTGATCCTCCATGTTTAGAGATACATGGGGATACAGTCTGGAATTGTGCGATTTGAATCTCGCTGACTCTGGCAAAACCAAGACGAGCCAATCATAGCCCGGGAGGCGGGAGTTAATGGGGCGTCATCTTCTGTGCTAGGATTTCCAATCAACCAGTGCTCCTGCGGGCCGTAACCAAAACACCGAGACACAATGATCTTTTACCAGTGCCCTTTCTTCTGTTTTAAATGAACTGGACTTGTCCTTAAAGCCACAGCAAGGAGCTGCTCCGAGGGCTTTCACCGGAACATTTACTCAACTGCACGTGTGGACTACAAACAATCATGGCGGAGGACGTTAATGCACAGCGCAGGTCGCTTTGTGTTTGACTGGTTCGCTCTCGTTCAAACTGCGATCATTAGCCACGCCTTAAGTCTTGATTTGGAAATGGCGTCCTATTACCACAATTCCAGACTGTCTTTATATGTATTTATAAATACATAAGTAAATAAAGTCTGGCTTTATACCAGGGTAACAAATGTAAAAAATCTCGGCATATTTCATTTTGTAAGATTTACACGCATTAAACTAAACAGAGAAATGAGGGGGATTTTTGATATCCCAAACTAAATTGGACGTAACGGGAAACGTTTGCGCAAAAGAACTGCAGCAGGATTAGTATGACCACTGTTTTTGTGTTCTTGAGGAATGTCTGCAGTAAAAATAGTTAGCGATGTCATTGTTGAAGGTTCTGTCTCAGAAAACTAATAGAAATTTAAATTTAATAACATTTTAATCAGTTTTAAGGCTTTCTATTTACTTTTAAGGCCTTAATTTTTGCATAGTTGATTTATTGACTTTTAACCTCTTAACCCCCGCCTTAACTGAGCACATTTTCTTCTGTTCAGCTTTACCCAAATCTACAAGGTTCTTGACTGTTTGTAAATCTTAGACACTATTAATGGGGAGTTTAACCAGTTATATGAAGCAGAATAGCAATAGCAAATAGACTCTAAGAAGAAGATGAAACAAGAAATGTCGCCTATTGTACATCTTTTGACTTGATAGGTGCACCCAAAGGAAATCCATCTGAACACGGCAGAACATGCAACATCCACATAGAAGGACCCCACTCAGCCCAAGAACTGAACCGGGGGCTTTCTCATAATAGCACACAAAACCAATACAAATCTGATTTGTTTAAAACAATTAGAACTAAAACCATACGAGGCAAGTAAAGAGATTGCGTGAGAGGCCCGAGTGACCCCTGGGGAGACTGAGGGTCAAAGGGTATATTTTGACACTCCACTTACTTCAGCAGCTCTGATATTATCGACTTTATTAAAACTAAATCTGTGTTGCAGTTTTGGATTGTTTGAAATTTGCTTATGAAGTAAAGGGAATAGTGGGGGTCTATTGTGTAGCAAATACTGCCCTCTGGTGGACAAATGTGGTAACTGCCGGGACATATGGACATAATGCGTCATGTTACACAGCAACAAATGACTATTTCCATTAACAAGTGATAAATGAATTCAACTATATGTTTAAAATGACAAACCACATCTAGGTTGAGGCCAGTGTCGTCAAATTTAGTCAAAGTAATGTATTTTCTGACTAAAATTAGAGTAAAACTAAATTAAAAGTTGAGTATGAGACTAAAAATATGTCTAAATAAAAATGAAAAGAGACTAAAATCATCCAAACTTCCAATGACAGTTTGAAAGAGCCTTGTATCGTTTAAATCCACTGACAAAGGAACATATCTGTCCTTTGTCCAAGCGCGAGAAGCTCCATGAAGCAGAGGACCTTGATTGAATATGATTTTAATATATTATAAATGTAAAGTTGACTAAATTAGTCATAGATTTAAATTTACAAATCAATTTACGTCGAAACAAGACTAAAATTGAAGAGAATGATTTGACTAAAACAAAATGACTAAACTAGATTAAAATATGTTGTCAAAATGAACACTGGTTAAGGCTTAGCTCATACTGTAGAGGTTTGAAGTTGTGCACATGACTAAGATATTCAACTCTGTGTGCTTTCCAAAAGTTATAACTCAAATCTGATTTATTCCCATGGCACTTTTGTCATGGGTCATGTTTACATTGTTTCATTGTTTTTTGACTTGGTAAAACCACTTGATTTCTTTCTTTCTTTCTTTCTTTTGTTTTGTGTGCTAAAAAAGAAGAAAGCTAAAAAAAACAAAAAAACAAGCCCACATAACTACTTTTTGGAAACATGCCTGAATGACTGAGAGCTCACAGTATATAGACCTTAACTCTTTCCCGCAGCAGAAGGAACTGCCTTATACAGTTGTGGAGAACATAAAGTGTCTATAAAGGTTAATTACTCAAAGGTCACTGTGTCTGCACTTCATTCAGATTCCACTCCGTGTTTGACATTTGCGCCTCTGTTTTCAGATTTGGGCCAAAATGTTTAGAACTGCAGTATCGAGGAAGGTGTCATCATGGTCATGTATTCTATTACAGTGTGGAACACAGAAACTACAAACACAGATCGCAGAAAAAGGCACAAAAAAACAACAACACATCTGTACCAAGAGAGTTGCTGTTTGTCTGTTGGTCTTCTAATGGTGCTCCCTCGCCAACAAAACATTAGCAATAATATCTTACTTCATGCACACACTGTTCACTTTGGTTGTTTCTTCTTTCATTCCATAAAACGCTCAGATTTTTATTTCCGATGTTGTTGTGTAAAGCATCTTGTCATTTTCAAACTGTTAGGTAATTGCCTAATAAGTACAGTAGTAATTACTAGTAATAAATATCAATAAAAGTGGTAGTTCTTGGGTAATAAAAGTAGTAGTTAATAGTAACTCAGCACAATAACTGCTAGGTAATTGTCTAGTAATTACTAGTAATAAATGTCAATTAAAGTGTGGGGTTAGGGTTAGGGGTACACAATTACCTAGCAGTTATTGTAATGAATTACTATTAACTGCTACTTTAATTACCCAAGAACTACCACTTTGATTGATATTTATTACTACTGTAATTACTAGGTAATTACCGGCTTGTCATGTAAAGTGTTACTGAAGTGGGTACCAAACCCTTTAATTTAATAACAAAATGGGAAATACGGGGTCCCCAAAAGCAGGTTCATGAGACACAATTGTGCACGATTTGTCCACTTTAAACACCCCAAGAACTGGTCTGATTTTTACTTTCACTAAAAGGTCGATGAATCCGCAAGATTTACATATTATTTGTAACACTTTTGGACCAACATAATACATGTATTTGAATCAATTTCCATGCCACTTTGTTGGCTAGACTCTGCTTTTAAAAGCTTCTGATTACATGTGATTATGAGAGTCAGCGGTGACCTGAAAACTGAAACAACACGGGACATGAATGGAGATGAGATTTGGGACATGGGAGGTATACTTCTTGTAAAAGAGGTCTGTGTTGAAACTGCCACAGTGGCCTAGAGGTTTGGTCACAGCACACATGGCACTTGGCCAGCTCAGTGTTATGAAATAAAGCATACACAGGCCAAAAACAACTTTATGTAAAGGTTGAAAATTTGGCCTTTCAAACACAATTTAGTATTGGTATTATACTTGTGTTTTGTTAGATAATGCACTGATGGCCAACGCTGTGAGGATTTGTCATTGTTAATGGAATGTTTATTAAACTCTTAAACCATCACTTTTTAGTCATGTTTTTGCTGCTTGTTTATTTATTGTATTGTTGTTGCTTTTCCGCCACATTTTTGTCGCTCTTTTTATGCTTTTTTCAAGAAGCTTTTAGATTTGGGTAATGCCAAACTGGACGAATTAAGCTTGGTTCAAGTGGGGGTTAAGAGGTTAAGAAATAGGCTGTAATCAAGATATTTCAAATTGGAAGATAGCACTGCCGAAATACAACACCGGTTTCTTTACTTTCAAAAAGAAAGTAAGTACTGCAGTACAGTGAAGCTGCCAAATGGCTCTTCTAATAGCCAATTCCCCAAAGACAAAAATAAGACTATGAACTATGTATTGAACAAAGAAAGATATAATTTCAGTTCTATACCACACACACCTGAAATGCCTCAGCTTTTCAGAATCCCTGTGCTATATTTCACAAAAGCCCAGTTCTGTTGAGGCGGCAGTTCAAGGCTCCACACTCATAAAGAGCCAGCGTGTCCGGCTGCGCTCCGGTCCAAACCAGGACAAGGTCACGACAGTCGTCAAAACTATATACAGTGCCTTGAGAAAGTACTAATACACCTTGAACTTTTGCACATTTTGTCAAGTTTACAACCCTAAACATAAAGATTTTATTTTGATTTTTTTTATTGAAAGTTCACACACAAGTAACAGACAACTGTGAAGTGAAAGCAAAATGATTCTGTTATTTTTCAAAAAATAGAAAAGTAAAAAGTGGGGCGTGCATAAGTATTCATACAGCATTTTCTGAGTGCATTAAATTGCCTTTATTACATTCCTAATGACTGCAGAATGTTCACACCTTGCCCTAACCATTAAATAGAGGCCACCTGTGTGTAATCTACTCTCAGTATAATTCCAGCTGTTCTGTGAGGGCCTCAGAGCTATGGTCAGAGTGTATTGGTCACTAAACAACATCATGAAGGCCAAGGAGCACACCAGGGTCAGGGCCAGGTCAGGGATAAAGTTGTGGAGAAGACCAAGACACGGGCGTCCACCTAAACTAACAGACCAAACAAGGAAAGCTTTGGTCAGAAATGCAACCAAGTGCCCCAAGATAACTCTGGAGGAGCTGCGACGTACTGCCGCTGAGCTGGAGGAATCTGTACATAGGTCGTACTCTGCACAAATCTGGCCGTCATGGACGTGTGGCAAGAAGAAAGCCATTATTGAAAGGAGGCCATAAGAAATCCCGTTTGAAGTTCGCTAGAAGTCATATGGAGGACACAGCTACCATGTGGAAGAAGGTGCTTTGGTCAGATGAGACAAAAATTGAACTTTTTGGCCCAAATGCAAAACGTTATGTATGGCACAAACCTAACACTGCTCATCGTCCTGAGTGCACCATCCCCAGTATCAAATATGGTGGGGGGAGCATCATGCTATGGGGCTGCTTTTCCTCAGCGGGGACTGGGAAGATTGTAAGAATAGTTGGGAAGATGGATGGAGCCAAATACAGGAACATTTTGGAGGAAAACCTGCTGGAGTCAGCAAGAGAATTGAGACAGGGGCGGAGATTCACCTTCCAGCAGGACAATGACCCTAAACACAAAGCTACATCTACAATGGAATGGTTTAAAAACAAACATATTAATGTGTTAGAATGGCCCAGTCAAAGTCCTGACCTAAATCCTATTGAAAATCTGTGGAAAGACCTGAAAACTGCTGTTCACAAACGCTTTCCTTCTAATTTGACAGAGCTTGAGTTTTTTTGAAAAGAGGAATGGGCTAAAATGTCAGTCTCTAGATGTCAAACCTTGTAGTCATACCCCAGAAGACTTGCTGCTGTTATTGCAGCAAAAGGGGGTTCCACAAAGTATTAAGTCATGCTGTATGAATACTTATGCACGCCCCACTTTTCACTTTTCTATTTTTTGAAAAATAACAGAATCATGTATCATTTTGCTTTCACTTCACAGTTGTCTGTTACTTGTGTGTGAACTTTTAGTAAATAATTCAAAATAAAATCTTGTGCAAAAGTTCAAGGTGTATTAGTACTTTCGCAAGGCACTGTAGGTGGATTTACACTGACCAGTGAAACACATTCTCTGACACAATGACAGATATTTTCTCCAGTATTCAGAGTCATGTTCACGTCAAAACATCAGCACCGTGACAGAGTCTAAGATTCTGACCTGCTCTCCACCTCTTGTTAATCTATTTGCTCTTTAAAATGTCACACGTTTTACAAGCGGCTTTAACTAAATATTTGAGAATCTAAAAAGTATGTTAAAAATGAAGTCGGAAAATATTGGTAATTCTATGGACATAAAGGCGCCTGAACCACATTTGTACAAAGCAAATATTGGTTTATAGATAATGACTGGTTTGAACAATTGAAAGGTGCCATGATCTTATTCTGCTTGGCAAAACATGGAAGCATTTAAAAAAAATCAGAAAAGCGTATACATTTTAGGCACCACCACAAGAGTTCCTAGAGAGTACTTCCTGAACCAACAGCAGTACTCCGCTGCCAACTTTTGCATAGAGTTTTGAATATGTTTTCCTCCTCCTTCAAAGTCCATTTCCAAGTCCAGCCTGACGTTCTTGAGTTATGGAAAGTCGTGCATCCACCTCCTCAGGCAAAATAATTTCCTTATACACTAACATGTTTACTGCTATTATCGCCATTGCAGGGAAAGTATTAAAGATCGGAATGTTTTAAAGGGACTCTTTGGGAACACAAACTTACAAATAGGAAGGCTTTGACGTGCAAAAAGTGCGCACTCTTTTCTTTTCATAAACAGGTCATGTAACAAGGTGAGAGCAGGCTTGTCTGATGTTGAGGTGTCAAGGAGGCCGTTTTTGTAAAGAAAGAAAAACCTTGCCTCAATAGACACAAATGTTTTAGATAAAAAAAACGTTCTCTCTATTCCATGGCCCGAGTTGAGGCCATAACATCAAGGGCAGTGTCAGAACAGTTTTTGATATCAATACTCATGAAGACAAGTTGAGAGTAGCTTTTTAGAATAAAGGTAAGTGGGCCCAATTTGCAAACTTCTGTACAATTGAGATTCATTCAAAGCGTCATGTCAAACGGTGAATTCATTAGGTCCAATTTGAGTGAATGCTTCACTTAAAAGGACTTTAACCCACCACAGCGATGCTAATATGAAGCCTCTCTAACACGGTAAGAAGTTGTAAACACATTCCACCTATCTCCTCCTTTTGTACTCGTGTGGAGTCCAGTCTTCAGTCACCCGTGCCCTGCTGCATTTATTCATTAGCAGATAGGCCCGCCGTTGTGCTCCGTCGGAGGTCTTAATGATTTATGACTATGCAAATTTGTTTACGTCTGCTGCTGTACTCCCAATGTACCGTTCTTAAAGTAGGAGTCAGTGATGTACAGCCCGACTTGTGTTGCATTAGAGAGCCATGTCTGTCTTTGGTTAAAGCGTAAGCTGACAGAATATATTACTGATCACTTTATCTTACTGTTTAAGAAGGAAATCGTCTTTCCAAGGAATGGCATTTTATTCCACAGTGATTTATTAATGCAGAGATCAGGTATCGTCACACTGAGCAGGAATTTCACACAAAAAAGATTTGGCATATGTAAGATGCTTTTGTCAGCAGCAACAAGAGTTGTTCACAGTTATTTTTTCTACTTTTATACATTGTGCTCATTTTAATATAAATACATATATACACAAAACTCCCCAGCACATGGCACCTTCACTTCCTACAGTCTTCTACCCTGGTACTAACCAGCCCACACCTGCTTAGCTCCTGAAATCAGATGAGATCGGGTATTACCATACCATTACCATACCGCCTTTGCTCTGCCTGATCCTGTCAGATCTTGGAAGCTAAGCAGGGAAGGGCCTGGTCGGTACTTGGATGGGAGACTGTTTAGTAAGACCAGGAAGCCTAGTGAATGTAGTGAGTGAGTGGTTAGTGGTGGTCGGAGGGGCCGATGGCGCAGACTGGTTGCCTCGCTTCTGTCAGTCTACCCCGGGGCAGCTGTGGCTACAATAGTAGTTTACCACCACCAAGTATGGAGTCTTTAAGTGTCCAGAAAAGCGCTATATAAAACTGATGCATTATTATTATTATTATTATTATTATTATTATTATTATTATTATTAACTAGATTGTATGGTAAACATGCCCGGATAAGAGAGGCGCTCAGAACAGAGCTGCTGCTCCACCACTTTGTGATGAGCAGACTGAGCCCTGGGGGACACGTAGGTTCTGGGACACACCAGAATGTCCACCCCCAAGGAGCTCAAGGATGTCCAGATAAGGACAGATTAACAAATATATATCTGTAGAATGGATGTGTTTGTGAATTAACGCTTTGCTGTAAAGATAGTATGAATTCCACCAACTACATTTCTAATGATGGTGCTCCTCTACAAACATGTTCAATCACATTAAAGTGACATATAACAATATGTTATGATCACAATTTAATGTTAAGTAATGCATTAAACAGTGTAGATAATGTGTAAGAGATTTTCAAACAGTTCCACAAAGGTATCGCAGCTTATTTGACAAACTAATGATGATGTTGCATTCCTGCTGCTGCATTGCACCACTCCATACTTCCCCGAGCACGGCTCCATCAGCTCAGTCACCGGGCCATGATCAGTGGGCTGCGGTCAACATACCAAGCTCATTTGCATCGAGATGTGAGTGCGCACGTAACCGAGCTCTTGCAGCACGGAGCAGCACAGTGCAGGGTATGAAGGGGAGAAGAAGAAGACAGCTCACGACAAATGCATTTGCAGAGGCGCGCTCTGTCCCAGGGGAGCGCTGCGTGACGCCACAAACTCCGTATACCTGCAGCTTTCATTTTGCAGGTGTGCTACAGAAATGGGTCAGTAACAGCCAGAGGAGGGAGTGAGGTGAGGCAGGAAGGAGGAGCCTGCGGCGGAGGGGACGGGTAAACAAAGCCAAATGTCTTTGGAGGAGCCGCGAGCTGGACGTACACCTTGAAGCGGAGACGATAAAGCCGTCCAGAGAGTATAGGGTCAGTGTGGAGCTGTTTGCGAGGGAGTTGGAGCTGGGTTAATCTTGCCAACAAATTCAAAATGCTTTTTGCCTGGGACTTTTTCACAAAAAACTATTGCTTGTAGTTCTTGACTATTTTTAGTTTAGGTAACTGCATAACTCAATTAATCTATACTTTTTTAATCTCAATCGGTGAGTTGGTCAAGTTCTATGGCTTTGAGGAGCTTCCTTGAATGTTAAATTTGTATGATTTGGGGCTCTTGGTTGAAAAGGAAGAAATTGTTTTTCATTAGGGGCCTGAATCCAGTCTCCACTTGTTAATTTTGTATATTTTTGTTTATCTTGATTTCTTCTTTTTAATCTTTTTTTTTTTTACAAAAACTATGATGGAATATGATTCCTGACAAAATGTTGGCTGTATGGAATTGAGTTTACGGGGCAGCGGTGCTTGGATGGGTGGACATGGTGGTCCAAGGCAGCGTGGGAATCAAGCAGGGCTGCCACCTGCGAGTGTCGTCTCTCCGCAAGAGGCTGGCCTTCCACCGAGTCAAGTGAGTGTCAACTCTGTTACTTCCTCATTGTCATTGTGAAAAGTAACTAAATAAGTTAATAGCTACCTTAAATTGGTTTACATATGCAAACTGACCCAGAGTGACAACAAATGGCATTTGTGTCAAGCTTCAATGGCTATTTCTGGAGGTTTTCAACTAATAAGTGGAATAATGCATAAACTAGTCATTACCAGTTTTAGCCAAATGTTGCAGAGAACCTTATGTTTCACAAAATCTCCAATCTCCTTTTTACCATTACTTTAATTCATAGTTGACCTCGGGCCATTACAAGTTCATAATCCTTTGTTCAAACCTAAAAAAAGAAAAGCATGGAAATTCTCCTGGTCTTTGGGGGGGCTACATGCTTGTATCACAAAGTGAAACGATGTTTGGCCTCAGCTGCTCCGCTATACACTTGGCGTGTCCTTATGTTGCAGGTCTGACAGTGGAACAAGGCTGAGGTAAGTACTGCTGACTTGACGTGTCTAAATGTGGCTCATTGTGTTTTTGTGAAAGCACTTGTTTAGCCGCTTTCTTGTCTTTATTGCGTGTGTGCGTGGCTGCTTTTGTGGACTGCCCGTTTTGGTGTGTTTTGTTCGGGGAAGGTGTCGTCTCACATGAGCTTCAGCACCAGGTCTACATTGTCTGTTACTATGTTAAATAAGTCAATCAAACAGGTTCATAAATAACATTATACTGGATGTTCTTTTTTTTTTTTTTTTCTCGGTGTCAATAATAATGAGGAAACATATCATTTATTTACATTATATGACTTTTGGGGTTTTAAGGTGTCAGACAAGTTACCACAGGGATAACTGGCTTGTGGCGGCCAAACGTTCATAGCGTCGTCGCTTTTTGATCCTTTAATGTCGGATCATCCTGAAGCAGAATTCACCAAGCATTGGATTATTCACCCACTAATAGGGAACGTGAGCTGGGATTAGACCGTCGTGAGACAGGTTAGTTTTACCCGACTGATGATGTGTAGTTGTTGCAATAATAATTATACAGGGTTTATACAAATTAAACACTTTTTATTGCCCAAATATGATATTTTAAAGCCAGAAACGCAGAAAAAAAAAACATATTGGAAAAATAAAAAAATAAAATGTGTGGTAAATTTCAGCCAAAACTGCAACTGAATACTAAAAAAGGTGAATCAAAACAACTGGACTTACTTTAAAAAAAGAGCTGACTGTTTCTTATACAGTAAACATTGTTAAGCAACGTCATCATTTTTCAATACATTCAGATGTAATGCCAGTTTGAATCCAATTTAATGCTTTTTAATGACATTTAAAGCAGTACTAAGTAACATGTTTACCTTAATAAATCCTTTCCGTAGTCCCTGTGGGGGTAATACAAGTGTTAATGGGATGATTGGAAGGTCTTTCATCTCCCACTGGTGTCTCTGGCCAGAAAACCATGCTTGCAACTTGACTGCCACTGGGGCGGAGCAAGCAATACACACTAATGTAATCACGAAGAAGAAGCTAACAGGCTAACGGGCAAAGCTAACTGCGGGCTAGCGCCACTTTAAACAGTATTTACAGCCAAGTTTGAGTGAAAAAAATATTTCCATTGTATAACTGGATGTACAACACCCCTCTCTCCCTTCACCTTTTCTGTCAGCGTAGTATTTACTCTCCAAGACATTTAATAAGTAAAAAAATCGTAACTTGCTACAACACCTGCAGTTGCGCTTATGGCCGCTAGGGGCAAGAGTTACTTAGTACTGCTTTAAGGCCTTGGCACAATTCATTTGATGACTTTTAATGCTTTTCATTGTCCCGTGGAAATCTATTTGATGGTGGGACTAAAATGTATTTTCAGCCAATTCCTTCTGGTAGAGCCTTGCTGCTCTGCTTTGTTTGTTGATTTGAAGTCAAATTTTACAACTAATCTTCTTTCCTTTCTCACTTCCTTCTATTCTATTCTATTTTGTTCAATAGTTAAAGTCCTGCGGTTAGTGAAACATGACGATAAATAGTTGCTGGCCTTTTTTGCAAGAAGAAAATATAGGACAAGATAAATGCTTAAGTGTCTGATAATTGAAACGACTAAACTGTCAAGTACAAAAATCCTTTAGTGCCCTCTACTGACGATTTGACATAATTACAATATGACAAAAGCTGACTTTATCACATACCAGATTATCTGCTTTAGTGATTCACTCAGATGGACTGTTTGATTAGTGATATTGTCTTCCTCTGCATATTTCTGAGCATATTTCACTTTAGACATACCACCTATGTATGCTTACACTGATGTAAACCTTATCAACTATTTTAGCTGTTTCTATTTCTCGTACCAAAAAAATGTGAACTGCACGTGAACTAATGCACATACTTACGGCCCGCGTGTACTTTACATTGGCAGGACTGCACGCAAAATAAACACAGAAGAAATAGAAATATATGCACTTGATGTCCCGTATACATTTGTACAAGGAAAAGAAATGGACTTGATGGGCAGATGGGGGCAGTATTGTACATGTTTCTAGTGGTAGGCTGTAATAATCATAATCATGCCTCAAAAGGTGTGTGGATGTTTATGTTTCATCCGTCTGTCCTGGGAGCTGTTTTTTTTGTATCGTGTGAAAATGTTGCGTCCTCCATGTGAAAACTATATTGTCAAGGATAATGAAGCCACTGCTAGAGAGTCTTGGCACACTCTGTTCCATTGTTTACTTGGCCTAGTGTAACCGTGGGGGAAGGTTCCTTGTTTAATTTATGGGAGCGCACAGAACCGTGAGGCGAGGGAAACTGGAAGCCCGCTGTACTTTTTAACACGGCGTTAGAGCCCTACTCTGCTTCGTCAGATCCGCAGCTTACCTTGTGTGAAAAATTGCTCTGACACACTTTCTCTGGCACCACATCCCTCTCCGGACCGGGCCTTTTCTTTGAGCTGCAGAATTAAGTCTCCTGTGTGGCCTCAGCTGCTCCTGCGAGATCACAGACAGAGATAGTGGCGCATCAATACATGCGTGATGCAGATATATTCCAGATCTGAGGAGTGTGTACAACATGCGTCTTTTGTGGATGGGTGTCTTGGGCGCGCGGGACCTGTGGAGTTTGCGTGTTCTACCTGTGTCCTGAGAGAATTTCCGTCAGTGTCTCCGGTTTCTCATCAACCCAAAACACAAACAGTAGATAATATGAGGTACTGCCTGACCTAGCTCTTAAGGTGGAGTTTTTACTTCCTACTTGCTGTACAACTTAACCCAGAAAGGCTCCATCTGGAATTGAATAAAGGGCATTGCAAACAGGCAAAACTGCAACTCATCTACTGTGCCATCGATTCTTGTATTAGCAGCCCAGCTTTCAAGATTTTTGGGCAGCAAGAGAGTTTGAATCCCGGGCCAGTCAAGGCCTTTCTGTATTTCTGTCTGTGTTTCAGACAGACAAATGCTCAAATTTTGACACAATAAGGCTAGTGTTTACAAATACATGCCTACATGGTCCAAATAAGGTTGCCACATTTTTATTTTTTTTTAGAAAAACTGTTCCTTTCTGTCTACCATCTGGTTAAAAGCATGGGGGAATCAGACTTCCATGTAACTGCAATGCATTTTCTAGGCACTGCCAGGGCTATTTCAATACATTTTGTTTGGTAGTATTTGTTCTAAGGTTCCATTTTAAAGGAACAGGCCACAGTTTTTCCCTACTGAGATATGTTCTTACCTGAGCTTAGACGAGTTGATGCGTAGCTGCCTGGTCTTTACGCGTGCGCTCAGTCACGTAAACAGTGCACAGACGGCATTAGCATAATAGCCTCTCCTCCTCTCCTCTATGGACCCAAACGGGCGTAATATTAATACGCCTTGCAATATAGTTTCCCTTTTTATCCGTTTAGAAAATCAACATGTTTAATTTTGTGGAACTATACTTGGATCGAGTAAAGGCTCACGTAACCATATTTAAATAGGGAAAATGTGGAAGAGCTTGGTCGAGTCTAACTTCAATCCCGTTTGGGTCCATAGAGGAGACGAGGAGAGGCTAAATGCTAACGCCGTCTGTGCTTTGTTTACATGACTGAGGTCACGCGTAAAGACCAGACAGCTACGCGCCAACTCGTCTAAGCTAAGGTAAGAACATATCTCATTATTTAAAAACGGTGGCCTATTCCTTTAAAGGATCTGTATCATGCTATTTTAGCCATTACAAAGTAAAGTATAGGCATTTATATGATATATTGTACCTCTATCACTATGGAGTACTCATTTTTGAGAGGAATATAAGTATTTTTTGGGGGTATTTTCCCTACCCGGAAGACAAGACGCTTCGATTCAGTTAACTCCGCCCCTCTCTCCGCTCATTCCACATTTGCAGTATTATAAATATAAATATCGCTGCAAAAAGTGAAGTTACTTCACATAATGCAGTTATAAGGAGTTGACATGTGCAACACAGTTTCATAAATGGCTAACACACACGCTAACACACACGCAGTCTGGCCTCCCCATGGGATCGCGTTGGTTATAAAAGTTAATCCACTTTGATTCTGGCCAAAGTTCACCAAGCATCCATCAGGTTGGTTGATAAAGTCGCTGAATCCCGGAAAGAAATTCCAACTTCTGGCGAGTGCACTCTTCTTTAGGAAGGTTGAATAGTCCTGTTCCTCTCGTAGCCAAACGCACATCCGTGACATTATCGTTCGGTAAGAAAAAGAACAGGCGGTGTCCAGAGTAGGTTAGAAAGAGCTCAGTCTTCAAAAACAAGACTTCTGCTCGGATCCATGGATCCTCCAGCCGGGGGTGCGTTTGTTTAGCCTCCTGGGACAGCACAGATGCGTCGGAGAGTTTATTTTTTATTTATTTCTCTCTTACAACAAAATAATGAAAAAGCTGTTTTATAAATAAAATCAGGCCATAAGGCATTACATTACAGACGTAGAGCACTTCCGTTCCTTTGTGACGACACAACTGAACAAGTCAGTCGTTTACCAGGAGAGGGCGGAGCAGCTGCTCAGAGAGCAGGATTCAGGAGGATTACTTAGAACTGCGTGAATGAAGCCAAAAACTGCTCTGGGGGTGTTTTTGATAAGGAAATAGCATAACAACATGGCTAAAAGCTCAAAAAAGTCGATTCTGCATGATATAGCTCCTTTAACAAAAAAATCAAATTAGGCATAGTTCAGGACCCAAAGGTATTGAGATCTTGGTCATGGTAGATAAAGTATTACACAAATGTCTTTCACACATGACCAAGTACAATGTAAAAGTGATACGACAACTGATGGAGAAAGCAAAAACGGGTAGAACATGCAAACTCGATCCCGGGACCTTCTAGCTGTGAAGCACAAGCTCCTTCACAGTTCCTTCACTGTTCCTTGCCGTTTCACGTACACATAGTTTTAGCCAAAGGTATCACACTGGCCTATAGGCTATAAGCTCTCCTGTCAACAGGCTTTTGGATCATTGCTAAATCTAAACCTAACCCTAAATTAGCAGATAACAGGTTAGTCTCAGTAGGACCACCATGGTTGAATAAAGGTCAAATATTTAAAAAAAGAAATAAATGTAAAAAATGGATTACTGAATACCCCAGAACTTGTTTAAAATGTGGTATGTGATCCAACTCTTTGACACGGTAATGTTTCACCATGGTTTGATTTTTAACCTTGCTGTGATCGCCGGAAGCTGTAAAAGACCGTTTTGAGGATACCCTTTCCCCAGGAGTCAATATCTTATAATCTCTCCGGGGCTCCGTCTTCTACAATTACCCTGATCAGACATCCCTGAGTGCAGTTGTGATGTGGCCATCCGGGCGCATGTCTGTGCAGCTGTCCAGTTTCCCCCTCAAAGAGAGAAGTGTAGGGATCGATGTGAGGCCGCCATGACGCAACACAATGCAGTCTGTCTCTTCAAAGCCGGGCGACGCTGTGGTTAACCTTCTCGATGCCTCTTAGGAAATAGAAACGGCTGTATTGATCGCAAAGGCGGTGTCAGTATCAGAGGAGGGATACGGAATCGGCACTCGTCGTAAACTCTGCAATTTTGTGTATACAATACTATAAACACCCAGAGGGAACTCTCTCTGTGCTGTCATGAGCTGCAGGACATTAGTCAGCAAAATGTAATCAAGGAATAAGTCACATTTTCTTGAAAACAGTAGATTTGTCCATGATTTGAGAAGATTTGTCTAATTAAGGAGTCAAAATTACTCAAATTAAGGTAAAATATTCATAATTTGTTGTAACCTTACCTTATCGAGCTATGCATTCTTTGCCGTTTGGAAAGAAAATGGGTAAACTCAAAGCAGGGATCTTACTCAACACTGATTTGCAAAGTTTGTGTTGTGTATCCAATGTTACTAGAAAATAAATTCTTAGCATCCCAACAAATTACACACTAGAAGTTGACCAACGAGGTATTTTTTTCATTGTCAATGCGAGAACCAATACCAACAACTCTGCTCATGTTGTGGAGCCACTAGGAACCCATTGTAATCCTTTCAAACCAAATTATATGAAACTTTTCAGCTCTGGAGAGGAGATGACCTTTGTTAATATGGTTACTCATACTTCTGTGATTGAAACTCGGTCTAAATATAATAGTATGTTTGTGTTGAGGGAACAGCATTACAGAAGGAGAAGAGGCAGAGATGATGTTCTCCTGCTTCTGCTTAATACTGTCACCAGACATCTCACTCAGGCAAAGGCATATGCTAGGGTCTTATTTTTACATTTTAGTCCAGCTTTTAATTCAAAGAATATTAATAATAATAATGCATTGGTTTTATATAGCGCTTTTATTGACACTCAAAGACGCTTCACATTGCACTATTCATTCACTCCATACTTGGTGGCCACATTTTAGTCCACCAATTCAAAGAATATTCACATCCTTTTAAGGAGACTTGCCGACCTCAACTTCAATTCAGGACCAATTCTGTGGATCAGCCCGCAGAGGGTCTGTGTCAGGAGCAGCACATCAGATAAGCTCACTGTGAGCACTGGATGTCCACAAGGAAGCGTATTATCGCCGGTTTTATTACACACAATTGGTCTCCTGCATCCAAACAACCCGGAAGCTGAGGGGGTCTACCTAGACCACACTGAGGCCCGTCAAAACTGGTGTCAGCTTAAAGGAACAGGCCACTGTTTTTCCATTATGGTTTTACCTGAGCTTAGACGAGTTGATGCGTACCTGTCTGGTCTTTACGGGGGAGAAGTTAGAAGCAACCAATGTTGCGCGGACGTCGAAGTGCTCCTAAGATGTTATTACATCTTACAATATAGTACCCCTTTTTATCCACATAGAAAATCAACATGTTTAATTTTGTGTAACTATACTTGGATCATGTAACTACTCAAGTAACCATATTTAAATAGGGAAAACAACATCTTTGGTGACTGAGCGCACGCATAAAGACCAGAGAGGTACGTATCAACTCGTCTAAGCTCAGGTAAGAACATATCTCAGTATGGAAAGACAGTGGTCTGTTCCTTTAATGTTGCCAAAACCAAGGAACTTGTTTTAACATCTTGCTCCAATCCCAACACAAATTTACAACATATGTCACTCAACAGTCAGAGTGTGGAGATGGTGAGCACTTTCAAGTACCTTTGCACAATCTTGCAGTAGATGCACAGATCAGCTTCCAAACAATGCTGAGGAGGAGTTCATAAAGTACCTCTCAGTACCTCACTGTACCTTCTGAGAAAGTGTCGGGGTCAGTCAACAGGTTTTATAATCTGTGCACAAATCGATTGTTGAGAGTGATCTGACAGTCCATCTCACTGCATGGTCTCTAAGATTGTGAGGAGACCCCAGAGACCTTTGAGTGAGCTGCACAAGGAGAGGACACTGATAAAGCCTGAGCTATAGCCTCTGACTCTGCTCACTCTCTAAACCCTCAGTCTGAGCTTCTACACTCTAGGAGGCGATACAATTCCACTGGCTAAAAAGGTTGTGTTTTAAGAATTCTTTTGTCCCTTGTGCTGTGGGAATCGCCACAGAAATGGACTGAATTGCTCTGGAATATTTCCATTTTATTCATTTTGTTCTACTTTTTTTCTACTAGGCCCGTCTGTATTGTCCTAGTCTTGTGTCTTGTGTCGGTAAACCAAAGATAAACGTCTACCTCGACAATAACAATCTATTCTATTCTAGTATATCAAAAATAACATATACTGTATATTGCCAGACGACCCCTTAGATGATGTGACGAATCTGATGTGTCACTTTCAAAACAAACCTATTTCGGTTCTAACTCCCATGTGCGTCGGCATCTACCAGGTCTCCACGGTAACGGATGAGTGTGTCGCTCAGGGGCGCAGTGCATTCTGGGTAGTGTGACTCAGTGAGATTCTGGGAGCTCTTGAGGACAGACCGGGGGGTGTTTCGGACCAGTTTGTTCCAGCAGTAGACCTCCTCGCGTACACATTGAGCACACATGTATGAGTGGATTAGGAGGACAGCTGCTCAGTACAACACGCTGTAATCCCCCCCACCCCACCCCCCGCAGTGCCAGGGAATGCCCTCAGCACAGGCAAACGCTGGGCCAAATCACCCCCTCACTTCTGACCTGACACGCTCCAATTTGGGGAATATTAACAAGAGGCATCAGGATTTTAGATGATGCAATCGCTCCCTGTCACTGTAAATACATACAAATACAACCAAATGTTGGTTGTGTGCCTTGCCTTGGCTGCAATCTGGCGTGGCACGTTTACATGCACGAGTCTTATCCCAACCGAATAAACAAATACAACTAACTGCATTTTTTCAGAGTTTTTAAAATACTTTGGATAGCTTTACATTGTTTTTTTTGTTTTTTTCATGACTTTGAATAATGTTTATGTGGGGAAAAGGGCAGGATATTTGAGGCTAGTATGTTACCGTACATGAATAATAAAAGAGTTCACAAAATGTATAAACCACACATTACCGCTGTAATTTCTTTGCCATTACTACAGACATAGGGTGAATGGACAGAAGTGAAGCGAAGGCTAATTCTACACTCCAAAAAATGAATATTTGGATTAGTTTAAATGTTGCAAATTGAGCATATTTTAAAATGCATTACACTATGTAGGGCTTTCATAATACATTATTCATGAAAAAAATAAAACATAAAATAAAAAAAATAAAAAAAGAGGAAATTGTACACAAATTGATATTATACTGAGGATGGTAATGACAACTGGGAAGTAGCGAGATCACGGAGTATAATATCTGCATAGTAACGTGCCTTTATAACATAAAAATAGTGACTTCCGGTAATGTTACCAAGGTTTGGCATTGGTAACATGCTGAAATATATTATATTAAGGGCTGCCTTTTGTTACTTGCTTTGTACTAAACATCGTACATGAAACGAGATCCTGGTTGTTGTTGTGCTTCGTTTCTGTTTTCTATATGAACATTTCAAACAATGCTTTGTATTTGGTCTGTGTTAAAAAAGCCGCTTTGAAGTGTAACTGGTTCTCCTTTGACATTGATGAAAATCAAAATATGATGCTAATTGTAAGTTGATCATGTAATTGCAATAGGATAAAGTTATTATTAGTTCTGTCATGTAATGTCTTTATGTAGATGCTATATTGTAAATGTTGTATTGATTTTGGGGGTGGGCGCTTATAAGCTCTTGCTTCAGCTCACTCCTTTTGAGCAGAATGTTTACTGCTCAAATAAACTAATAAACTAAACTAAACTAAACTTGATCTGAGATGTTTCTGACTCGATTCAATAAATTGTGTCTTTATTTCAGGTTGATGTATCTGCCAATGGGGCAGAAAATTGCACTTGTCCCATTTGCAGTTTTATTTTCTTATTTCAAGTGAGATTACCTTAGAGCCAGTCTGTCTTCAAACAAGCAAAGTATTCTTAATCCGATGAAGAAAAGGTTTAAATCCATGCTTGATATTTTGTTTTCATAGTGTAACATAATGCTATGAAGGTGTTTGTTTGGCGCTTGAAAACACAAAGAAGCACTTCCTAGTGAGGAAGTCACCACCCTGTGATATCAGCGGGTGAAACGATGGGTTGGGAACAGGGTCACTCAAACACACATTAATCTCTTAAACCCCACATTTTCTCCAGTTTGGCATTACCCAAATCTAAAAGCAAAAAAAGTGCGACAAAAACGTGCCGGAAAAACACCAATAAAGAGTGATGAGAAAGCCACGAAAAAGACAAAAATTAGATGAAAAAGTAACAAAAACACGACTAAAAAGCAAATTCCAAAAGATGAGAGCGCGACAAAAACACTTCCAAAATGTGACAATAACGCGGCAAAAGAGCGGAAAAAAAACACGACTAAAGGGTGACGAAAAATCAACCAAAAAAATTAACAAGAATGTGATGAAAAAGTGACCAAAGCACGACAATAAAACTACGAAAACACTTAAAAAACAACGCGTCAAAAAAGTCCATTTGTTTGTTGTCGATCTTAGCTTTCAAATGAGGCATTACACTGGCCTATAGACTGTGAGCTTTTAGATTTGGGTAAAGCTAAACTGGAGAAAATGCCCTTGGTTAAGGCAGGAGGCAAGAGGTTGAATAAAGAAGAACCCAAAGCGTGTTCTTCTTTGGGTTCTTCTTTATGAAGAACCCATTTTCTTTATGAAGAACCCATTTTTCACAAAAAGCCTGTGAAAAAAGCCTTTTTCACAGGCTTTTGTGAAAAAGCCTGTGAAAAAAACAGGCTTTTTTTTCACACAGGTCCAAAAAGCCTGTTTAGCACGACGCAGGTGGGACCTTGAAAACGTTTGGAGTCTCATTTATCAGTCTCCCAGGCTGACGGAGCCGTTGTGCCTCTTCTCCTCCGCTCACCTACCTCTGCTCTCACACATGCGCAACACGCCTCGCTCTCTCTCTCTCTCTGCCGACTCCGGGAGCGAAGCAGCCTCAGCAGTGGCGGCTGGGCAGGAGGAGCAGGTTGTTGTTCCCATTGAGGTCGACGTCTCCGCAAGAGCGTTGTTGGTCTTCATCCATGGAGACTGCTGCTGGCCCGCCGTCACCCGCCACCACCTACCATAGCGAGAAGAGTCCGGCGAGGCGGGCCGTGAGTGACGGGCGGAGAGGGCTTTCCCGACAATGGCTGCCGGACAGAGCTGTTTGTCTTGATGAGGGGATTCAAGATTAGCTGGTAAGAGGCAACTTCGGTAGACCTTACGGACATTATGGCACTTTTATTCTTAGAGCTGCTCCCTTTTATGAAACGTTCCTGGAGTTTTGTTTTATTATTTATACATCTCGCATCATCATTCTGTCACCTGATCAAGCGCTCAAAACACTCACCTCCTCACCTGCGGATGGCGTGCGGGCTGCACTTCTCTGTCTTTTAAAGTGCGGACAGCTTTAACCTCTTAACCCCCAGCTGAACTGAGAAATTTTTCTCCAGGTATTATCCAGGTATCCAGGCATTACCCAAATCTAAACGCTTTTGTAAAGAGCGGCCAGGGGGGAGTGGGGTGGTTTGGGGGTTTGGGCTGGGGGGCTTGGGGTTCGGGGTGGTGTAGGTCCTGGAGCGAGGGTGGGTGGGGGGATTTATTGGTGAGTGTATTCACAGACACATGTTTCTGTTGTTTTTATGAATATACTGTTAAAATGTATGTTTATTCTTAACAATAACAATGTATACACTCCCAAACTTAAAGAAAAATCCTAATAAAAAGTTGATCACAAAAAAAAAAAAAGGCAACTAAATAGTTACAACAAAAACGCAATTTAAAAAAAGTAACTAAATCTTAAATGAGGCGTTACAGTGCCCTATAGGCCGTATAGGCTTTTAGATTTGGGTACAGCTGAACTGGAGAAAATGCACTCAGTTAAGAGGTTAACTGAATCGTTGTGATCATTTCAGAACGATTCAGAAATGATGGAAATGGCCTCCACTGCAAAACATTTCTTGGTAATAGCCGGCAGCAGTGTTTTTTGGTCATACTTGAACTGCTTCACTTCCGAAATTAGGGCTGAATTACTTTGACCTGTTTTCAACACATGCATCATTTCAGTAAATTAAGTGGAAAAAGTTGGGACATACAAATAGTATTTTTGACACATTGCAACAGTGTCCTTGTTTTCGGGGAAATGTGTCCATTCAGTTGGTGGCCATGTAGTCTTTTCTGTTTGTTTCAAGTCTTACCAGCTGTGAAAACTGTCCGTTGTTACAAGCTTCCTGACGCATTCTGTCAAATGCCATGAGGTCGGAGTATTTGCAATTACGTAGCAAACCCCTGAACTTGCTCGCTCTGTCCTTCAACTTTGCTACAGGATCCTGTGCCTCAGACTAAACAGACCATTTTCATTGGCGGGTTTCTTTTAGTGCCAACGTAAGCAGTGAAGTGAATTAGTATCTTGGAATTGTGTATAATCGTTTGTCTTCCACTCTTCAGACCTTTCAGCCACGCTAATAATGTTGTTCCCTCATTTTGAAATCCATACCTGGAGTTGAGTATGTTTCATCGATGTTTGAGTTATTCTATATTCAGCCTTGTTACAATAGCCTTAGCAGCTACTGTTTTTGCTGTATTTAAACTTATTACACTCCTCCTGATACAACAGTAAGAAGCTAATGCTAAAGTGTCCACAAAAAAAAAGGTTTTAAAAGCATATTATCCTTTTGAGATAAATGTGTACTTTGGAACGGTACTGTATTTGCAGATTTTTGTCTCTTTAAAATATATTTTATGCCAGCTATGTAATAATTCAGTTTATTCTCTGTGTAATTCTAGCATTACGGCATATCCCTAAAAACGTTTTGTCGGAGCAACTCCTTTTAGAATAGTAAGCCTGCATAACCCCCATACCTGAAAGTACAAAGTACCAACAGCTGCAGGTGAACCAGTAACTCTAGCTCGTGTGTGTGTATGTTAAAATGGCTACGTTCCTGTCCTGTCTAATTAGGCTTCCCTTTTGGGACGGCGGCTCATAATATACCGTTGCCACTTATTAACACTGTCCCAAAGCGGAGCTGACTTACCTAAGAATAAGAGCAAATTAGGACCTGTGTCCACTGGGAACAGGACGTCCCATCTAGAGACAGGAGATGGACAAAGAGAAGTGCAATTTTAGCAGCACTGTGATGGGTGTTTAATGATGATTGAGCAACAAACGTTTAGACAATTTCTTGTTGTTTTTTGAGGCCATAAGCGCCACTGCAGGTGTCGTAGCATGGTGCGGTTTATTACTCATTAATTGTCCGTGAGAGTAAATACTACGCTGACAGAAAAGACAAAGGGAGAGAGGGATATTGTACATTGTGCCACAACCCAATTACACAATGGAGATATTTTTTTTCACTCAAACTTGGCTATAAATACTGCTAAAGTGGCGCTAGCCCACAGTTAGCTTTGCCCGTTAGCCTGTTAGCGTCTTCTTCGTGATTCTATTAGTGTGTATTGCACCTCCGACCCGTTGCAGGGAAAGTTGCAAGGGTGGTTTTCTGGCCAGAGACACCAGGGGAGATGAAAGACCCCCCAATCATCCCATAAACACTTGTATTACCCCCAGAGGGACTACGGAAAGGATTTATTAAGTTAAACAAGTTACTTAGTACTGCTTTAATACAGGGGTTCCCCGCGACCCGCAAATCACTCAGCAACTCAACAACTCAGGACCCCCTTCTGTAAAATGTAATGAGAATATAATAATTTAAGATGCCAAACATTACATTACATGTTTTTTTTATGTTACTTTGGACGCTGTATTTTGATATTTGGTTACATTTCACTGAAATATGCTGTTTTAAAATTTTTTTTAAAACCCATCAAATTCAATGTCAGTCATCTTGCAATCCCCCACTTCAATGTCCCGCGACCCCCCAAGGGATCCCGACCCCCACTTTGAGAACCACTGCTATAATACACAAGTTTAACGGGTTGTAAAAAGGTGTGTTGGGACTGGCAACCCAGGTGGCCCAAGTATCACAGGTAAAAGAGAACTAAAAATGAAACCTTAAAAGTAGAGTAATAAAGCTGTATTTAACACTTGCTAGAGGAGGCAAACAATGTGGATATAAAAAAACTGAACTCTAGGTTTTTATAAAGGGACACAATTAAACCAAAAAGAGAAAGTCAGTTTTGCATAATACAGGCCCTTCAAAATCATTATAACAAATTAATACACATGTAAAGTCACACATGCTCTATTTCTGTCTTTGTTTATACTCCATACATGCCATACTGTATTCACTGCATCCTCCTAATAATGAATGCATGTGTACCCTATGTGTGTATTTTCAGCTCCCGCCTCTACCCAATAACAATACCTCGCACTCTCATCAGTTGCTCTCGCTGCAGCCTCATTGGCAGCATCCCCGGCACTCGCCTGCGATTGGCCCGTCAGGAGACTGGGAGTCGGGATGAGCGTCACCATTGGCTACCGCGATCTCAGGCCATATTATAGAGGCATCTGTCCCAGGGGGAGAAAAGAGGGGGAAATCTAGGTTAGTCGACAGAATGGGATCGACCGCGCGCACGGGATGGAGCGGAGCGCCGGAGACGGAATGTGAAAATCATTAGGCGTCGAGAGGACAATAGCGGGTCTCTAAATCTATGTGACAATATATATAGAGAAGGCACTGTGGTGTATTATTCATGATAACATATGGGCTGGGAAGAAAAAAGTCCCATTTTCTTCACTCATAATGAATTTTTTATATCATTTTTCCCCGACAGCTAAACTTGGCCTCTGCATTTCACCCGTCCTTTATGGCAGTGGTTGTCACCTGGCGGATTGGTAGTTGAGCCCCAAAAGTGGGTCGCGGAGATGATTTTTTTTAGTGGGTCACGAGACTTTGCATAAAATTACTTAATAGTTTGGTCCGTTTTGATGGCCTGGTTTGTGATGTGAAAACTAAAACAGGGCCAAACATGTATTGTTGTCATCATACATGTATTATACTGAAATTTACATTTTTATTTGGGTCACTGCTTGAAATGATCTGTTGAAGTCGGGTCCTGAAGCTACATCAGCTGAGAAAACACAGCTTTATTGCCTCTGGGTGACCTGTCAAGAGCAGTAGAAACCCTCCTGGAAGTCTAGAACAAGACCTCGAGGATATATCATTTACAGATCAGATTTGGGGTTATAATAATGTAATAGAGTCAACTTCATAATGGTAAATTCGGTGCAACATGCCCACATTATTTTTATTTAGTTTCTAGTCTTTTGACACACATGTATTTCATTTTATTCAAGATTTAGTCAAATAATTGTCTCCAGTTTAAAGGTGCATTGTGCAACTTTTTTTATGTGGAAAAAAAGTTGATATTTGTGCATATTTGACATCGTAGTGAGTGACCCAGAGGCTGTATGAGTGGTCCTTTACTTTCCATCCCAGTGGTCTCTAGGACGCTCCAGGATCAATTGTTTGAAAGGTTTTCACCGCTGACGGACCCTCCCATCAGAAAACCTACAAAAAAATGTATCCTGGCGCGTTGTAGAGACCATCGTGATCGAAAGTAAAGGCGCCATGGTGACCACCCATACAGCCGCTGGGTCACTACAAGGTCAAATACGCACCAATATCAACTTTTTATTTTGCATAAAAAGTTGCATAATGCACCTTTAACCTCTTAACCCCCGCCTGAACCGAGCACATATACTCCAGTTTGGCTTTACCCAAATCTAAAAGTTCCTTGAAAAAAAGTCAAAACAGTAACAAAAACAAGCATGAAAACGCAACAGAAGAGTGACAAAAAATGACAAAAAATGACAAAAAAGTCACAAAACAGCAACAGAAAAGTGACAAAAAGCGAAGATATATGATGAAAACCCCACAAAAAAGCGATGGACAACGCGGGGAAAAGATCCATTTAGATCAGTTTTGTAGGTCTCAGCTTTCAAATGAGGCGTTACACTGGCCAATAGGCTGTGATCTTATGGATTTGGGTAAACTGAACTGTAGAAAATGCACTCGGTTAAAGTGAAGAGGTTCAGTCTATTTTTAGTCGACTAAAATTGCATACCGCCTTTGCTCTGCCCAATCCCGTCAGACCTTGGAAGCTAAGCAGGGAAGGGCCTGGTTAGTACTTGGATGGGAGACCGTTTGGTAACACCAGGAAGCCTAGCGAATGTAATGAGTGAGTGAGTGGTTGGTGGTGGTCAGAGGGGCTGATGGCGCAGACTGGCTGCCTCGCTTCCGTCAGTCTACCCCAGGGCAGCTGTGGCTACAATAGTAGCTTACCACCACCAAGTATGGAGTGAATGAATACTGTAGTGCAATGTAAAGCGTCTCTGAGTGTCCAGAAAAGCGCTATATAAACCGATGCATTATTATTATTATTAATTCAGTTGACTAAATCTAAGATTAATTTAGTCAACTTTGCATTTATAATGTTTATTATAATCATATTTAATCAAGGTTCTCTGCTTCATGTTTCTTCCCCCACATGGACAAAGCGCAGAACCGTTCCCTTGGCAGTGACTTTAAATGATTTCAAACAGTCATTGGAAGTTTTGATGATTTTAGTCTCTTCTTTTCATTTTTATTTACCGTAGTCATGTTTTAGTCCACAATAATATCTGTACATTTAAGTAACTGTTTTAGCCTCATAAACAATTTAGTTAATTTAGTTTTAGTCTAATTTTAGTCTGCAAAAATGATGATGGAATAAACACTGCTTGCCTACAAAAAAGCTATATGCTACTTTCCAGCTTGCACTCGCTATTCATCACCTGTCTTGATAAATGACCCCCGTCGTGTATGGGAGGAGATGGAGGAAGCCCTGCCCTTATGAAAAAACACCCAGACAGGGGTATAACATCAAGCAAACTCGGACATTCTTGCTGCACCACATTGGCAACCGATCCATGTTGATTTAGCTCCAAAGCCCTGTTTTCCCGATCCTTCCTGTTTACCCACATATCATCGACCTGCCACGATGATTGCTGACACGCACATAACGCATCTAAATATGTCCCAGGTTACGTAAAGATGGAAAGTCTAATTCACTTAAGGCCTTCTTTCCCCCTCCACTTCTAAACTCCCATTACGTCCAGCCGCCCCATTACTACATCATGTCTCAGATTACCCTAAAGAGGATACTGTGCTGGACCGACTCTTTTGCAGCCTGCAGCTCAGTGTTTTGCCCATGTGCGCGGTCTGTTTAAACGGGGAGGGGTCTCGCGCGTGGTGTGACAGTGAGGGTTAACGCGCGTCAGCCTGTTTCATTCATGCCGCTCATGAATTAGCCAGCGCCGGGGAGGGGCCTCTCGTCGACAATGCCAGGAGCGGTCACTCGCACTCTTCTGTCTCCTCCAATCGGGCGCGGGTGGGCTACACGCGGGGGGGGAGGCGGAGGCTGAGGAAAGAGGGGCTATGCAGTAGTAGCGGCAGCAGCAGGACCAGCTTTCAGTGAACCTGCACGACAGAAATAATCACTGCGTAGCCCATGGACTAGCTTAGCCGACAATGCATATTTTAAAGAGGCCAAACCAGACGTTTGTTTACAACTAGCTCGGATTACTGTACTCCTCCTCCTCTTCTGCTTGCTTGTCTCATCCTTCTGCATGCTCTTTGACTGAGTGCTTGAGTGAAGCGGGCACAGGCTAATGCGATGGGGTGAGGGCGTCTATGGCTGCCAGGTTGGTTAGTGTCTCTTTTTGCTGTTTTTTTTTATTCCCCGCTGCGTCTTCCAAATTCTACTTCTACGTCTGTCGCCATTTGCCGGGATGCTGGTTTACGATTGTGGCAGCCCGACTGGATATGTCACCCTGCACTGTTTAAGAGCTAACACTGACCGTTGCATCTCAAGAGTCCGCTTGTCCATCAGCAGGTCTGGCATGGGAACCGAGCTGAAAAAGATAAAAAGAAAACAATAATGGCATTTTGAATAACCCCATGTATCAAACAAAATAAAATAAAAACCCTCAAAGGCAGCAATTATGTACGCAAATATAATGTCTTCTATAAATAACTAAACCATGGAGTCATATTATGCACGAAACTGGCAAACCTGTAATTTAGTTCTCCACAAACATGCTTGGAAATGCTTGTCTACTCATAATGATTCTGGACATAAACAAACAACAACAACAAAAATCATTCAATACCAATTGCAAACAGAAATATCACATAACTGTGCAGCCCTACAGTTACTTTTAAAACTGTTGCTACAAAATGGGACATCGTGTAAAAATCAGAGGCTAATGTGGTTGGTGAACGTTGATTATGCTTTTCAAAGAAATCCACATGGTTAAGTAAGAGCAAGCAGAGCGTCATCGGTCAATACTACCACCACAAATATGTCAGGGGCCACACGTAAGGTATTGACGCTAAAAGCAATCACTCACTGACATCATGGTGGTGGTGGTTGTTGACTTCTGCAACCTGCTTTGGAGTCTGTTTACCTGCTCCTCCCTGCATGCACTCTAGTCCACATTAGTGCAGTGAGCTTATAAAACAGAATGGCAAATGTTCATTAAAGCTCTCTAACAAGCGAGCGTGGAAAGAATAATGACGCACTAAGTTTCAGGCAGTCTGCCAATAAGCACAGCAGCTTTTAGGGTCGTAACAGCACATTCAAGCCATACTGTGTAACAAGTCACCAAAGAAAAGAGCAAAATGCAAGCATGAATATGATTACGAGTGTTTTGATGTGTGTGTGTTAATCAGCGTGTTATGACAGGTTAACTACACTAGTGACATAGTAACTAACATGTCACCTGGTATGTCCGCAGTTTAGTTTAGCTTTTAATTACAGCTTTCCTATTAACTGCCTGAAACTGCACAGGGTTACTCTGACACGTGACAGTGTGGTTACTGATAAATAATCCAATTTTCCGCACCAAGTCTTATTCAGTCTGACAAAAAGCACAATCACATTTTTGGGGGATACTTTTGGAAAACTAGGAGCCTAGTTTTTAAAGTAAGTAAAGAGAATGTATTATAAATCTTAAACTTTTGTCACATGAGTCCTTTTGTTCGGTTAAAATTATGGACATTTCAATTTTCATTCATTCATTCATTCATTCATTCATTCATTCATTTTCTTACACTTGTCCGTTGCCGGGTCGTGGGGGCAGCCGTTGGAGCTGCCCAGGTCACATAGCACCGGGGGTGGGTCCACGGAAGGACATTATTCAAAATTGCTCCAGGATAATGTGGAATACATTTGCTGCCAATAACAGCAATTGATATGGTTTGTGGTTTAAAGTGGCATTGTGCAAGTTTTTATACAAAAAAAAAGTTGATATTTGTGCGAATTGTGACGGCTGTATGAGTGGTCAGCATGGTGCCTTTACCTTCTATCACAGTGGTCTCTCTACAATGCTCCAGGGTCACTTGTTTTGTAGATTTTCTGGTGAGAGGCTCCGTCAGCAGTGAAAACCTCCCAAACAATTGATCCTGGGGCGTCCTAGAGAACACTTTGTTGGAAAGCAAAGGCGCCATACTGACTCATACAGCCTCTGGGTCACTATAAGGTCAAGGCACAAATATCAAATACCTTTTCCACATAAAAAGTTGCACATTGCACCTTTAATTTAGGACGAAATCAATTTAAATCTAACAGTATTAGAACTTTTCCTGTGAATTTAGAAGCAATGTGAATGTGTAAATAGATACATACTGTCAAAATCTTACAAAAATTGTTCCTATGAAACATTTCTATTTTCTACAATATCCATATTGTTATGGTAAATGTTGGATGCTATGACCACAGAAATACTTGGTACAGCTGGCTTGAAATGATGGCAAAGACCAAGATTCAATAAACAACTATATAAAGCTTTTATATTCGGAAACTGATCTCATATTGTGCTACACAATTGTTCAGTGGGACAATTTCATTTGCTACTGTACATAAAGAGCTTATAGCTTCTGTCCCATAGAGATTAATTCTACTGGAGCTTCTAGTTTGTGGATGAAGATCTATGCCTGGGAAATTCCTTCAGTGAATAGCAATACAAGGAAATGACAAACATAGAAGGCGTTGGTGTTTAGTGAAGCTTGTACAGCTACTACAGGGTTTGGTTTTCAGATCTGTGTATGGATGCAGTGTGTGAACGAGTGGTTGGTGGCGGTTGGAGGAGCAGATGGTGCAGATTGGCAACCTCGCTTCCGTCTGTTTACCCCACGGCAGCTATGGCTACAATAGTAGCTTATCACCAGATAATATGGAGAGAATAATACAGAGCAACACTTTGAGAAACTTGTAAACACAGGCTTGTAAAGCGCAATACATGTGTAAGCGGCCATTATTGTTTTTTGTTTATTACAATAAGTTTGCTTCGATTGCTTGTAATATAAACTACTGAGTGAAAACAAATGTGCACATTGTAATTTGTCTCTCCACTAAAGATCACTCTAGTGAAATTTGAATACAAGCCAATAATGTAACTAGGGCACACACAATAAATAGTATGCGTTTTTCAACATCTGGACAGTAGTCAGAAGATTACTGTCGCTCCGCGGCAATGTGGAAATTAATCCAATGTCTTTGCAGAGTATTCTTCATGGAATTGGCATACAAAAATAAGGATTTAAAAAATAAGGAATATTAATAAAAGTATTATTTTGCTATATGGCACTTTTGGCTAAATAGATTTGGCCACTCCCTACCAATATGTTGAAAAACACCTCCACTTTTGAAACTGAAAGTACTAGTAGATATGTATTTATTATTTTATGTGGGGGGGAAAATGCTGAATAAAAAAGTCCTTGGATACATAAGCCCATGTTGTACTACTGCATTTGGTGAAGGAGGAAACACTACCAGTAGTTCGCAAACAGTAGTTAGCTACTGAGCTTCAGCATAAAGCCTATAAAATGTTGTATGCTCCTTGCAGTACTGCCACTAACCCACACCGGAGCACCCCGCCTGCTCACCTGTCCTGCGAAAGCGCTCCCGCTCCTCCACGCCGCAGCACATCCCCCGGGCCGACAGCAGCAGCAACATGGTGGAGAAGGGCTCATCAGACCAGGCCCGGACCGCTCCCCGACCCCCGCCGATCAACCACCGGGACATCAGCCTCACCATCAGCGCTCCTTCTCCCACCCCGTCCACCCCAACCACACCAGCAGCAGCGGCCGCAGCGGGGGCAAGAACTCCAAGGTGAGAGAGATGCTAATGCTGTTAGCTCGCTTCAATTAGCATAGAGGTTTAAAGCTAAATTAATATGTATAATCAAATAATTTCACTGTACACCAATAAAATGCAATAAGCCTGCAAATTAATGAAATAGTGTAAAAAAAAAAACATTTAAAAAGGAAAGAAAACACACACTGCTAAAAAAGTAACCGGCTAACGTTAAAGTGCATATGACACATTAGACACAGTTTTGGCTAAAAAATAGTTAACGCAATTATATTTAAGATTTTGTTTGGCCATTTTTGTGATAGTTTTACTTCTTTATTGGACACCGACAGGAAGTGACATAGATGAAAGCAAACCATTTTAAACTGTTGCCGTGCCGACCATGTTATATCACTGGGAAATGAGTCAATCTGCTTGGGAACTTTACCTTTATCTATGTCACTTCCTGTCAGTAGCTTAAAAATTCAAATAAAAATAACTTTTCTGCCCAACATTTCTTCATTAAAATTGCTGCTTCACTGAAGTAAAATGATAATTATGCAACTGATGATATCCTTCTAAATAAGTCATACTTTCTTGAAATCTTTTTTATGCGTCACTTGACTAAAACGACACCCACCGCTAATGTAAATGTAATGTAATGGAAACCTGACCTAATGTAAATTTAAAGATACAAACTAGTGCCTAAAATGCTAACAAAGAATAGCAACTAAGATGAGACCAATAATATTTAAACTTTATAAGGCTAAGATGATAATGATTGAATGAAAAACATAATCAGTAAACCACAAAACTTAAAGGCAGGGCGATTTTAAAAGGCACTGACAATTGAAAGCTATTGAACTGTAGTCACCGCATGATAATAGACAGTTTCTTGCTAAATTTGACTGTTTTTCCTACGTGGGCCTATCATTAATCCTTGTCACTACTGTTTCGTGATGTCTAAACCATTACTACAGCAACCAATAAAAACACAATACCCTACCAAGCTACTGCTTTATAACCTGTTGAATTACATGCTCCATCAACATTCATTGCATCCTTCTGTGTTCTTCTGTGTTTTTTCAATCTGTTGTTTTGTTTTTCTTTCTCATGCATGCTATAGTCTCTCAAGCGGCACACTAAAGTAAGCATCATTCTACTCTGGATCTCTGCTTTTGCCTGGGAACAGCCCCACCCCTGTATCCCAACATCCCTCCTCCTCTGTACCTATACCAACCTACTTAATATTGACCTACCGAAGACTGAATGCAACTCCGGCCCATCTGAAAAGAAATTCAGTCATTTTTGTTGCTGTTCCTTATTCAGTCTAGTGATAGCGATATAGTTCGATTCGATTATTTTCCTTATAATGTGATATTTATTTCAAATTCTGGATTCCATATAATACCTAACCACATTTGGCCTTTTTTAAATGGTCAAAATATATCCTGCTGCTGTCCCCAGACTGTCATGTGTGCATCTACCTCACCCATGTTGAGCTCATGTTGTTGCCATGCATGGCCCATGTGTTTCTCTTTATGCATGCTCGCTCCAGTCTGACAAGTTAAACCTGATTAAAGTAAGCACTGACTGCTTTGAAGGTAATTTTGTCACCCCTGTTATTGATCTGCTGCCGTGATCAACAGTTGAATCCGTCCAACCTTTATTGACTCTATGGCAGGAGATTGTTTAAGATCATGATCCCACACTGGACTGGAGGCTGCAGAGTAACGTGCATGTTATTTAATGGGGACAGCCCATATCCCCAAAGCAGAAATAAATTAAAGTCTATTTGGAGCACCTTAAGTACTTTGAACAACACTGTATAGATGCTACAATGCTAATAATATAATTTATATTCTGTGTGTTTGCTGATCATTTTGCAAATGACTGGTGTAAAAAGGAAAACAAATACAGTATGGCACCACAAATGACCTTCCATTTGCCATTTTCTGACTTGGGGACCAATGGTTCTGTTTCGAAGAGAAATGTGGTCATACTCTTTTATGCTGTTATTAATCCTGTGTTGAGTAGCACACAATATTCACTGCCTCAGCGGCGCCTCTGACTGAGGTGGAACCTGGGGTGGTAAATCAGAATCCAGGGGAGGTTCATCCAACCCCTTGTCATCCTCTCAGACACGCAGTGACTAACATATTATCTTCTTTATTTGTTTTGATTTGTCTTATTTCTGTCTGTCTTTTTTGCCTTGTCTTTGCTGTGGACCTCATCTGACTGACACCAGAAAAGCCAAAGCTGGTACAATGTAAGTTTTCTTCTTTTGTGGATGATTTCTCGTGTGTTTTTGACTAAATGTCAGTGCTGCATCTGATTGTCTGTTCTCCAGTGGGAGAAAAAAAATTTCCAGTGTGCTATTACTGCTTGCTCTTTTAGTAAGACAGAAGGTTTGTTTAAATGCTTTACTAGTTTCGATCACTTCCTGTCCTGCCCTGTCCTTCTGTCTTACTAAAGAACAAGCAGAATAGTTTAATCTGAGAAGACAGTATGAACCTTTTACAAATTTCCAGTGAGTGTGTTATTCCAAACTACAACAAGAGGGTGCTGTTTCTCTTTGGAAGACAAGGATGAAGGCTTGAAGTTAGGTTCACAGTCTTGAATATGATGAGCTTTAGATGCAGGACAGGGGAGTCTATACTGACAGAAAATTCACCAATGTTTTCCTGATCCGTGAGTTATTTAGTTATTCATCTTATTTGTTACTTAGTTAGTTATAGCAATACTAAACATGTGGCAACAACAGTCCTTGAACCACTTATTCATTTTTAGTCTCCTACAATCATACAATAGGATAAGGTTAATTCATAAACATGCACGTTGTGTGTATGTGTGCATGCTGCAGGGGACTTGCATGCGACTGATACGATGCCTTATGTAGCATTATTGTTTTGTAATCAGTGTTACTAATTTGTGGAGAATGTATACAGTATGTGTCATGTAATGGCTTATGTAAATGCCATCTTGTAAATGGGCTTTTCTACCATGATCTGATACTTCAACTATGTATAATCCATTAATTTTTTTTGCTGTTGTTTCCTTGTTGATTTTTTTCTTTTGCACTATGTTCCTTTTGCACTATGTTCCTTTGTATTATTTTATTGTATGGATTTTGGGGGTGGGCGCTTATAAGCTCTTGCTTTGCCACCCCTGTGTTAGCTGCTCAAATAAACAAATAAACTAAACTAAACTAAAGTCTGAAAAAGTAATCCTAAATGGATTTACTCTGGTTCACAATACAACATCTTTTCTTTCTTTTTTTTCTTTTTTTCTTTTTCTACATTTGCTTGAACTCACAACATTGAGAACAGGGACATTGTTTCTGGAGATTAATGTTTGTTTTCATATCTGTCTGTCACATTTGTCTCACTAAAAGAGAAGAATTCCAGGAAACGTACATTGGGGCGGGAGACACCAACGCTATGAGAATCTGGTTCACTCTCAAAGATCAGATTGTTCAAGCAGAAGACAAGGAGTAGACAAAGCTGACATTTTTGACATTGATGGTGTGAGACATGTTACAGTTAATGATTGAAATCCATGGAATCTTATTTGAGTTAAAGGATCTGTATCATGCTATTTTAGCCATTCCAAAGTAAAGTATAGGCATTTATATGATATATTGTACCTCTATCACTATGGAGTACTCATTTTTGAGAGAAATATAAGTATTTTTGCGGGGTATTTTCCCTACCCGGAAGACAAGACACTTCGATTCAGTTAACTCCGCCCCTCTCTCCGCTCATTCCACATTTACAGTATTATAAATATAAATATCGCAGCAAAAAGTGAAGTTACTTCACTTAATGCAGTTATAAGGAGTTGACATGTGCAACACAGTTTCATAAATGGCTAACACACACGCTAACATGCGTTTTGATTGACTTACCACTCAGTCTGGCCTCCCCGGGTTATGAGATCGCGTTGGTTATAAAAGTTAATCCACTTTGATTCTGGCCAAGGTTCACCAAGCATCCATCAGGTTGGTTGAGTCGCTGAATCCCAGAAAGAAATTCCAACTTCTGACGAGTGCACTCTTCTTTAGGAAGGCTGACTAGTCCTCTCGTAGCCAAACCATGGATCTAATAGAGCCAAATGCGCATTCGTGACATTATCGTTGGGTAAGAAAAATGAACAGGCGGTGTCCAGAGTAGGTTAGAAAGAGCTCCGTCTTCACAAACAATGCACCCTCCGGCCGCGGGAGCGTTTGATTACTGAGACTGAGTTTCTTTTTTTTTCTTTTTTTTTTCTTTATTTCTCTCTTACAACAAAAATAATGAAAAAGCTGTTTTATAAATTAAAATCAGGCCGTAAGGCATTACATTACAGACGTAGAGCACTTCCGTTCCTTTGTGACGATACAACTGAACAGCTCAGTCGTTTACCAGGAGAGGGCAGAGCAGCTGCTCAGAGAGCAGGATTCAGGAGGATTACTTAGAACTGCGTGAATGAAGCCAAAAACCGCTCTGGGGGTGTTTTTGATAAGGAAATAGCATAACAACATGGTTAAAAGCTCCAAAAAGTCGATTTTGCATGATATAGCTCCTTTAAGACTTACAAACACCCTTCAAACATGTTCTCAAATGCATGACTGACCTTCTAGTTGTAGTTCTCTCAAATGGTAATGCTCCTGAAACATGTTTTAAAGCTTTTCAAGTTGACATTGTCCAGGTCGGTGTCGATCTCGTTACAGGGCGTCTCTGTGGTGTCTGTAGTGGTGCCTCACTTTTGACAGTTGCTCTATTCATCTGTGCTCTGAATTATCTTGTTTTACATCATGGGAGTGCGTTGCTCCAGGGCAGAGTCAGAGACAGTAGGCGGTGGTAGTGGGAGTTACATCAGTCTAATGTCTAGTAACTGGGGTAAACTCATGCTGCGGCCGCTGTTGTACAAAATATTTACTGTGCAGTCATGTTATTTGAATAGAGCATTTGCTCAAACAATGAGGACTTTTTTTTGTGCGATAGTCCGTTGAGTGAAAACCAAAACTGCATAATATTTCACGGGATGAATGGAATAAAAACACAAGCATTATGGGCTTGCTTCTCCTCAGACGTGACATTTATTAGCACATAAGTCTTAGTATTTACACATGTTTAACATGTTGTAAGTGATTATCCGCCATCTGCATGTTGTCTGACACATGTCTGACACATTTCGTGTCTATTCAAATTGAGAGTGTTTTTACTCTTGTCTGTGTTTCCTTTTACTTTTTCTGCCATCGCCAATGCAACCTGGGTGCACCTTGTGTGTTGTGCCGTTGTCTTTCGACGTTAATGGGAGCGAGACGTCTATACTTGTTGCGCAATTTGCGCAAACATGACAGAAATTTGAGAGTAACAAGAGTGTTTCGTTGGGAAATCCAGTGTGTTTACTGTGACCTCAGATGCACCCCGTTCTCGTCTAACTTTTTTGCCAAGGATGACTCTGAACGTTACTTTCTGAACTGACCCCGCACATACTTTGTCTGCCCCCAGGATAAAACACACGATTGTGGGAATAACAGAATGACAGATGAGAAAATATTAAGGAGGGAGAGAGGAGAGAGATCCAGAGGAAAGAGCGCTTTGTTTGGCAACATAACACTGAGGGCTCTGTGTCTCTGAACAGTCCCAGTGTGGAACTGAAAAGCTCACTGGTTTTGTGAAATGAAGATTGTTCTTAGAAAGTATAATAAACATATTGTTACATGAGGAAACTGTTACAAAGTGCTCCATGGAGAGACAAGTCATTCTAGCAAATAAAGAAAAAACAATATAGCTTTCAGCATTTGGATGTATTTGTCCATTAGAGGACCAACATAAAAAAAACTATTACTACCCATACTGGCCATAAAAACACAAAGTCATTAGCACTGGTCTGGGTTAAATTGTGTAAAAATGCTAACACCAAGGGGAAAACATATTCTGTCTTTCCCTAAAGCTTAATATTGCTTTATTAATTTATTCAATAACCTGTTTTCAAAGCGATGAAGGAGATAAAAAGTGTTAGCATTTTATATTTGTGTTGCCTATACTAAACACACACACAAAGCTAACAGACGCACCATTTCCAAATAAGCACATTTCCAGCACTACACTACTCCTAACCGGAGAGAGACTCCTGGAAGTCATTGGTTTCCCCCTACTTCCTGTTATGTGAGGTTACTCCTGGTCATACTGCAGCTTCTAACAGCTGCAAGTACTATATACACATATTCAGCTAAAACTGCATTGGAAAACATAAAAGTAAACATATAATGAGCTATTAGCATGGGGTTGTGTTCAAATGTGCAAAAACATGGAATGACTTTTCAACAAACGCTGGAAAACATGAGCATGGAACACTCTTGCAATGAACTCTAGTGAACCCTTGCTCTCCTAGGACCTCCCCCTCTCACTCAAAAACACATGGAGACTCCGCCTACTCCTCTCCTCCACAACTCTTTCCAAACAGTGTCAGCGTCAGAGGAGTGATCTTGATATGCTGCCCGCAGTCTTCATGGATACTTGGGATATGTCTTTTCTGCTTGTTTACGAACACATCTGAGGAGCTACTTTGCCTAACACGGTGTGGATGACGAGCAAGAAACTTTGGGAGAGTTCCAAGCTTCTTGACTTCTTGTGGAAGTATGCTTTTTTTTTACTCCATATGTGATCAGTGAAGACGGATTTCTTCAGATGCTGGAATGAAGTGGTGTTTGAAGAAGTTTTGACCAAGTGGTGTTATGTGTTTGGACTACAGAAGTATGAATTTGTTTGCTTCCCTTCCACATATGATCAAAACTTCATCTGACTTTGCGAAGGAGTTATCATAGGTTTTGTACATTTGTTCTTATTTTTTTGCATCTCATCCCAAAAACATATTTTCTTCTTGCATGTTATCCACTTCATTTCCCAAATATGACAAACCTTCTTTTGACTTTCTGGGGATGAATGAATAAAAGAAGAAGTATGTTTTTGTGAGAAATCAGACTGGATAAAGTTGATAAAAGACAAGATATGCAGCCATGAGGCCGGACAGCTCCGTGGATTCGGACAGTGACCTGAACTTGGAGCGTGGGGAGAGGCAGGAGTGGCTCCAGAGGCAATGGAGTTTGGAGGAAGTTCCAGCTGTAAGTCGCAGCATCAATAATGTAATTTATGCCGAGTTTGTGTGGAAAGGGGTTCATGCTTTTTCAGCGCGAAGCTAAATCTGCTGGTGAGGGCCCCCATGAGGCCCCTGAGGCATGTTCTGGCACGTAAGTGCAGTTAAATATCATGGAGCTGCGAGGGGTTTGAACACACATGTAAGCCTTCTTAAGACGAAAACAAAAAAGTCAGTGGTGGTTCTTAGGGCTTTTGGGAGCCCGAGCAAAAAATCATATGGATACCTTCAGCCAGATTTTCATGAAAAACGGGCCGCAACACATCAGGTGGTCCTCTTGAGGTGAAGGAGGAGAGGCTCTACTCTGAGCTCTTCTCGGGTGACTGAACTGCCCAACTTATCTCTAACGTGTTGACTTTACATCGGGCTGCTTGTGTAAACGGTACTGAGTGAGGGTGCTCGTTTACTTTATTGACACAGCATTTGTAACCAGGGTTGTTTGTCTGTGGCTTCTTTAGGTCCTGAGCCCCACCTACAAACAGCGCAACGAAGACTTCCGGAAGCTTTTCAAACAGCTGCCAGACACTGAACGTCTCATCGTGGGTGAGGAGAAATTATGTCGTTGTTTCTGAAATTTATACAACGTAGTGAAGAGGGATGCAAAAGGCAGTTGTCAAGCAATTGCCTTGGATCTGTCTCGGTAGAAGATACTTCATCTCGATTTCAGTCATGACATGTTTATAATAACAGAAAGGTCATGGATTTAAAGTGGATTTTTAGTTGTAGCTTGCTGTACAATGAAAATGCAAAGGGACCTACATCGATCATGATCCTCTTTTTCATTTTAGTGCTGCCAACACAACTTAAAGGGATATTTGAGGATGTTTGACATTGGGCTCATTTCCTAGTTATCCAGAGTGTTGTTGATGTCTGGAGATATTTTTTTCTTAAATTCATGCAGTTCTTATATTTGAAGAGCTTAGTGGCGCTAGGCTAATGCTAGGCTAACACATTTCTATGGTATCAGCAACCCTGCATTAAAAACAGTCTGGCAGTCTGCACCTGAGGCAAAACACTTATAACGCCAGACTAACGATATAGATAACGATATATAGAGTGATCTGTGAAAAAATAGTTCCTCAAAATGCGGTAATTCATGTGATACAAGGTCAGTTATAGTTCAAAAAATATTCTATTTGAGTCGCATCAGCTTCGTGGTTGTAAGCTAACGCAGCGGCGGAGTGATCTGCGAAACAATTGTTCCTCAAAATGTGGTAATTCATGTGATACAAGGTCAGTTATAGTTCAAAAATATTCTATTAACACAGACATTTATATGGTAGTCTGGCGTTATAAGTGATTTGCCTCAGGTGCACTGTGGAGTGGGTCAGACTGTTTTTAATGCAGGGTTGCTGATACCATAGAAATGCGTTAGCCTAGCATAGCCTAGCACACTAAGCTCTTCAAATATAAGAACTTCATGAATTTAAGAAAAAAATATCTCCAGACATCAACAACACTCTGGATAACTAGGAAATGAGGCCCTATGTCAAAAATCCTGAAATATCCCTTTAATTACTGTAGGTGTAGATGGAAGCACATTATAATATTTCACTTTTATGTCAACATGTCGTTATAACTTCTGGAAACTAAATCTGGGCTCCTTTCAAAGTCTTTCACGCTAAAGGGTTGAAATGTTGAATCGATTGAACACCATCAAAAAGTCGCACCAGGACTTTGAATGTGAGGTTTGAGAATGAGACTTGTTACCGCCATTTCCTAATGCAGTAATTGAAGTAATCCTGTGTTGGCTTTGTGTGTTTTGCCCTCAGACTACTCCTGTGCCCTTCAGCGTGACATCCTCCTACAGGGACGCCTCTACCTCTCCGAAAACTGGATTTGTTTCTATAGCAACATATTCCGATGGGAAACACTGGTAAGGCCACTGGAAAATCTGACGCCGTGTTTTGTTTTGTTCTACTGATAAAACTTGAATGCATAATAAAAATCACATGTGACTTCAGCTGGTGGTTCAGCTGAAGGACATCTGCACCATGACCAAGGAGAAGACGGCGCGCCTCATTCCTAACGCCATACAGCTGTGCACCAACAATGAAAAGGTGCGTTTATCTCGGAAGAAATACAAAATGTAATGTTGATCATTATGAATTTGATTTGTTGAGTTAAAGTCCTATTTTCAGTTTTTTTTTTTTCTGTGTTAGTCCAACTTAGGTCTCTTTCTCTTTTTTTAGACGTGGCTTAGTCCTATATTGATCTTGATCATAGGTCTGGTGGCACTTGGAAGGTCAAATATTTTATAGGACGGTGCTTTGTGTGAAAGTTTTGACTGAAGACCACTAAAAAACATGAACAGGGTCATGTATTTCCGCATAATAACACATTTCCAGTTGCAGTTTCTTTGCTACCAAACAGGCGCATAACATTTAGATGAAATAAATAGGAATACTGATATTTAACAATAACTACATTCTAAATCAATTCTCATTATTGGCTTTACAGCACTTTTTCACTTCATTTGGGGCGCGGGACCGGACGTACATGATGATGTTCAGACTGTGGCAAAATGCTCTCCTAGAAAAGGTGAAATCAAAACACTTTTTTTTTAATAAAAAAGTGCGTTCAGGCCATCTTGCGTTCAGAGTAGTTACATGATGTGTTCCTTTTCCCGCAGCCTTTATGTCCGAAAGAGCTGTGGCACTTTGTCCACCAGTGTTACGGGAACGAGCTGGGTCTGACCAGTGACGATGAGGACTATGTTCAGCCAGATGAAGACTTCAACACTATGGGGTGAGTGCTAAAGACGCCCAACTTTGTCATTATGTCATTATCCATACACTTTGGTATATTCTCTGTCCTTGTTAGCTGTAGCCTAGTATCTTGATTACAACCTATTCACAAATAGCATACGTATGTAGCTGCAAGTCGCAGTGATGAGTGGACAAATTGGCAGACAGGCGGATTATTTCTCTACACAGATAGTGTATGTGACACAATTCAAGGCCAAAAGTGGGAAGTAGGGAGCCACACAAACGTCATTAGCTCTTCCTGTTCCTGCTTGTTCCAACGTTACAATTATTCTTTCTCTTAGACAATCATTGATATCTACTTCCCGAATATCTACTAAAGAGAGCTACACTTCTTAATGTAAATGAATCCAGTATGTTTGTTTGTTTTTCATGAGGTAGCTTTAGAGATGTAGCATTTACAGTGATGTGTCAAATCAGCAAAATATGAGCAAGGCCTGGTCTGGATTAAGACAGCTTCCTAATTGGTGAGTGCTGCCTGGAGTAGGAGGTTCACTCACAAAGAGAGTGAGCAGCAAAGTATTAAAATAATATTTAAACATACAATATCTCTCAAACTTCATACTATGGTAGAATCTCAAATAAGACCATTTGCCACACGTTCCTTAAAAGCGAAACCAGCTCCATTGACAGTCCATGCCATCCTCGCCCAACACGCCCATCACTTGAGAGTAGCCCAGTGCAGGCAGCGTGCCACAAACCTGTAACCTTGACCTACAGCTGCTGTCCGTCTCCCTGGTGCAGGTACTGTGAGGAGCTGCCCGTGGAGGAGAGCAACGAGGCCAACATTGAGACCAACACCACTCCTGCCAAAAACACCAGCGACAACAAGAACGCAGAGAACAAGACCGACGTGAGCCCTACTCCACCTCATAAAGGCTTATCCAGCAGCACCCCGCCAGACCTGCCCAGCAACGACTCACCGCTTCCCGTAAGACATGCACAGATGTTTAAATGGAAGAGATTTTGGTATTTGGAACTTTTGTTAAAGGCCGTGTACTAGAGTGGGCTCAGGAAGTAATCAAACTCGTATTTTATTCTTAAATATATTGATTTAACTTTCTTTGCTATCATAATTGCATTCTGTTGCATAATTAGACTGCTATGATGATATAACATTCTTTAAGGGGTTGGGTTGGTTAGTTGGTTGATTTGTTGGTTGGTTGGTTGAGTTGGGTTTGTTGGGTTGGTTGGTTGGGTTGCATCCATCCATCCATCCATCCATTTTCTTCCGCTTTATCCGGGGCCGGGTCGCAGAGGCAGCAGTCTGAGCAGAGATGCCCAGACTTCCCGATCCGCGCACTCCTCCTCCAGCTTTTCTGGGTGAACCCCGAGGTGACACAAGGCCAGCTCAGAGACATAGTCCTTCCGGCATGTCCTGGGTCTTCCATGAGGCCTCCACCTACTGTAATAGGACATGCCTGGGGCACCTCCCGAGGGAGGCGACTAGGAGGCTTCCAAAACAGATGCCCGAGCTACCTCAGCTGGCTCCTTTCGACGTGAAGGAGCAGCGACTCTACCCGAGCTCCTCCGGGTAACTGAGCTCCTCACCCATCTCGAAGAGTGCGCCCAGCCACCCTGCGAAGGAAACTCATTTCAGCCGCCTGTATTCGCAATCTTGTCCTTTCAGTCATTACCCAGATCTCATGACCATACGTGAAGGTAGGAATGTAGATTGACTGGTAAAATCAAGAGCTTTGCCCCCCCGACTCATCTCCCTCTTCACCACAACAGTCCGATACAGCGACCGCATCACTGCCGACCCCACACTGATCCGTCTATCGATCTCACGCTCCATCTGTCTCTCACTCGAGAACACGACCCCGAGATTCTTGAACTTTTCCACTTGAGGCAAGGTTGAGTCCAGTGATGGTATAATGGTGATTCCTACCGTAGGACCTGATTTCTTATTAGAAACTGTTTATAAAAGACAAAAATCTCAACCCCGTCTGCTTTTTGCACCACTTTAGCAAGCCCTGTTTATTTTGCACTTGGGAATCAGGCCCCTAGTGTGTTGCCATTTGCTTGATAGCACTAAATGTTGGTGATGAACATTCTTCTTCAAAATTAACTTTATCTCGCATCTGTTGTGTTGCAGCAATATGAGGCTCCTCCTCTGGTGGACGATGTGTCTGGCGCTGCCCCAGAGGTCGACCCAGTCACCCTGTGTGTCCCTGATAACCTCACTCACCAGCGCAGCCCGCACACACCCCGCACGCCGCCACTCTCCTGGACCTGAACGACAACGAAGACCTGCCCACTGAGCTCAGCGACTCCTCCGAGACACATGACGAAGGTGCGGGCCACAGAATTGCCAAATTAAACACATGGCTTTCCAAAAACAGCAGGGCAGATATCTCCATTAGTTGCCGTCTTGTTTAATGCTCCTTTGCTTTGTGCAGGGGAGGTGCAGCCGTTCCAGAGGACCTGAACGGAAAGCAGTACCTGAACAATGTGTACAGACTGGGAGTGGACAAAATGTACGACTTGCTCTTCTCTGAGTCCGACTTCATGAGAGACTTTCTGGAGCGGAGGAGGTTCTCGGGTTTGTCAGCACAAACACTGCCCCTGTTCTGCCCATTACTCCCACTAGTAAGTGGGAGTAATTTAGTAATTTAGTTTTAAATGCAAAACCTTTTTCATTAAAAGCATGGGCTATTTATTTCATCTGGAAGGCGTTGTTTAGAATGGAAAACATTTAATCTCCTATCCAAGAGGCTGTGACGCTTAAGCTGTTTGATTAAGAGATAAAATGTCAGACTCATGCAAACCATTGTAGTGGTCAAATGACCTGCGCTACAACATTTACAACTTAGCAGCTTTAGCTTGCTGCAAATAGCCTCTTTTCACAGTGCTGCAAGTGCCCTCTGCTGGCGGTTTGAATGATTACATCTCAAAACAACTTGGTCATTGAGTGTTTTTTTTTTGGACGCAAACCACATTATTAAGGCATACAAGACATACTAAGGCTTATCAAAAAGAACATAATATATAGGACCTTGAATTCAATGTAAAAATTCTCACATTCATAGACTAAGTGCTGTATGTATTTAAGTTACAAAAAATATGATTTTTCTTTTCCAGATGTGGTGCATCGACCGTGGAGGAGAGACCCAGACGGAAACCAGACCCGAGAGCTCATGTACAGCATTGCTCTGAACAACCCGCTGGCCCCGAGGACAGCCACGGTTACTGAGACACAGGTCACTGTCTATGCCACGCCCCATGCGAAATATAAATGAGCAAGAGTGCAAGGCTTTTGTGCTAGGCAGCAATTGCATTTCCACAAGTTGTAAATGCAAACTATCCCATCTCTGTGGAGTCTTATGTTTAACACCGGCTGAACCTGTAGTTTAAACCTCTCGAAACATGTTCTGAAACGTATGATTCTTGTATTTGATTTAACATTTTAATAACATAACAATACCCTCAATTCTTTTCTGAATCTGGATAGTATACAGTACATCAGAAAAATTGTCACAATACTAATCAGCAACATTGTGATTTCATCATTTCTGCCCTATTCCATATTTTTTTCAACAACATTATTCCTTGTCTATAATATAAACTTTGATTTCTCTTGTGTATATCCAGACTTTGTACAAAGCCAGCCAAGAGAACGAGTGCTATGTGATCGATGCGGAGGTGAACGCTCATGACGTCCCGTACCACGATTACTTCTACACGGTCAACCGCTACCTTCTCACGCGAGTGGCCAAGAACAAGTGTCGCCTGAGGTGAGTCAAAGCACTGGGCTGCAGATGTTCGCCCCGTGTGGTTTCTTGGGGGGGGGGGAGGATTTGTCATGTTGCCGTAATTAAATGATGTATTTGTGAAGGAATGCTTGTGCACAATCCTGCAAATGTCATGAGTTTAATCATCTCCATTACTGATCATTTTGTGTTTATAGTTTGCAGTTAGTGTGTATTGTCCAAACTTTGAACAAGCCACTTAAACATAACATTGAAGCTCATTCAAATTAAGGTTTGCATTGTATTTATTATTATTTGCTACCATAATAGTGTATCGTGTAGCTTCACTTCATAATTGCTTTACTTTTCCTGTCATGGAAAAGTAAAGCAATTATTCTTTTATTGTTCCACCATGTCAAACATGGTGGAACAATAAAAGATTTCACTTTGGTGTTTGACAGGACAAAGTGGAAATAATAATAATTATTATAATAATAACTGATCAATCCCAATAGGAAAGGAAGATACAAGCTGCACCAGTTGTGACACACGGCAGCTCCGTTACAGCCGTGCACCTTTAAGAGGTTTCCTTTTGAACCATCTGACCTCACTGAATGCGTGTCCACAGAGTGTCCACAGAGCTGCGCTACAGGAAGCAGCCGTGGGGCCTGGTCAAGAGCTTCATCGAGAGAAACTTCTGGAGTGGCCTGGACGAGTACTTCAAACACTTAGGTGAGAAGGAAGTTTAAGCTAAACTGGCTTTTATCAGCTACATTAAGAAAATGTTGTTTAAATCTCAAAAGAAATAGTACCTCTTGGCGTATTTTCTTTTGTAAAGACTTTGTTTTAACTCTCTAACTTTTTCAACGTGAAACCAGGACGTTTCTTGCGTTTTTTTAAAAGTCAACACATCATTTCAATGTTTTCATTTTGTCTTGATTACAAAATCATTTAGCATCATATTGACAATAGCCATGCTTTGAGTTTGTTTTTATTAAACTGGGTCAGTCTCATTATTACCAGAAATGGATTCAGGCATATAATACAAGTAATCTATAGCTCAGTTAATGAGAATGTTTATACCTCTGTCCTTTAAACACTAGGGGGTCATTTAACAAGACATGTGCTAATGGGCATGTTGCACCTAATTTACCATTTGAATTTGCCTGGATTACAGTATTAGAGCCCCATTAATACTTAAATTAGAGAATACCGCATGAGTTAAAAATGCACAAATGATTCTGCTGCTGATCCACCTTTGCACGTGCTGCTCCTTTTGCACATTAGCAAGCGTCAGTGACCCCCTTGGTGAGTACGTCAAACATGACTGACTCTGGCCTCCCCGCTGTGTGCAGAGCTGGAGTTGAACAAGCTGGAGTTGGAGGAGGTGCTGCTGGACCCGCACGCACAGTCGCCCAAAGCCAGAGGGGGCATGAGGGGCAGCCGGCGGAGAAAACGCACATTCTCCCACCACCACCTCCGGCCAGCGGGGGCAGCATGGACCAGGCCATGAGCGCGGTCACCACGCCCGACGAGGAGGACGATGAGGACATACGCCTCATCAAACATGTGGCAGGTCAAAAAACATTAAAGCATTATTATAGGAGTGGTTAGGATTAGGCTGGAGAGCAGCTCTTTGATACCAGCGCGCTGCAGCAGGACTGTTCTTCTCTCAGGACTGTTCACTTCACAGTTGGCGGAATACAGCACTTATGTTCCAGTGAGAGCGTAAAAGGATGTGAATGCAAATAAAAGGTGTGTGGCTGTAGAGGGATGAGCACGAGCTGAGGCAAGAATAAAAGGAGAGGGAGCAGACACTCTTAGCGGTTTGGTCTGCAGCCAGTAACACATTAAAGGCAGTATACATGATTTTTTTTTCTAGTAGTGAATAAAACTCTGCACTGCTGTGGCGTCTCCCAGGAATTTAATTACGGCACCACAAAGATAACGTTTCGGGGCTTAGCCCTTCGTCAGACAGTTAGGGTTTTTCTAGTAGTGAAACCACATTTATTTTGTCCTTCTTTATTTTATTATAAATTCAGACATTTGTGGGAAGAACACTGTGCATCTCTTGCAATGCACTGTGTGATTTTATCTTTGAAAAGCGCTTCATAAATAAACTTACTTACTTTACTTACTTACGTCTAATTATAAAGCGTTTGTGTTAATTTCATGAACTTTTAGGCTAGTTTTCTAGCATTTCTGTGAAAGTGACCCTGCAAGTTGTGAAAAGTGCACAGAAACTCGTCCCTGTGAAGAATTAGGATGCTACAAATATGTTAGGCAAGTTAGGAGTGAGTTTGGACACAACTAACATTTTAATTTTAGTGGCTTCCTCTTTCATTGTTTGTAATCAATAAAGGGCCGTTAAGCTCAAGGCTTCGCCGATTCTGTCGATCACCCTCCAGATCAAACGTGACAAGTAAGCCCAAGATTCTGGGCTTTATTTGAGGGATCATATCAAACAAATCTTTATCGCTGTCTTTGGTTAGAAAATACTACATGGATCTAAAACGGCTTCCCTCAGCTTTACATCTGTTCGATGTGCGTTTTAAAATCGCCTCAGTCCTTTAAGACCGTCGTCCCTTTGCTCCTCATCAAAACATACCTCTGCTACTATGCTACGGTCGGCACAAAGCTTTCTGGTTACGTAGCTGCATGTGATATATTGAGTTGCTATTAGATGAAGTCATAAGGCCATGCTAACAATGCATTTCCTATTCTTTAGGTTCCACACAGACCAGATACCTCTCGGAGTCTTCAGGAGGCTTGGCACTTTACAGCTTCTCCAAAATCTTACTTTTTATAAGCCTTGTGTAAGTATAGCCCACACAGTGACATGCTTAATATGACTGAGATACCACAAACAATAAGATTTTATTCTAGCCTAAGATATTTCAGCACAAATAAATTTAATAGTTTCTCTTATAAACCTTTGGGGAGCTACTGGTTGGAGTTTTTCCTTCGAGTTTTCATTTTGATTTTTCTTTTACTTTTCATTATTTTCTTATACCAAAAATGAATCCCTATGATTTAATTTGATCTAATTTTGCCTGTCCTTATTTTGTTTTATGCATCCAATAGGATCTGTATAAGGTACTTGGCTTTATCTAGATTCTGGGATATCAGTAAACTGTGGAGTATAAGCACTAAATGTCTCCTTTTTTTTGTCCTATTACAGCTTAATATTGCTGGTATTTCTCAACTTGATGCTGTTCTATAAGCTGTGGATGCTGGAGTACGCCACCACGAGTCTCACGGCATCTCAAGGGTTCAGGCCAAATGAGAGGTATGTGGGCATATCAACACTTGTATTTCTAAGACAGTAGGGCTGCACTTTATGTCGCCAGATTATCATTATACCAATGTTACGTGACGCATACATACAGCCTAAAACATGTCATGATTTTCCTAATTTAGTTCCATTTTCACCCACTTTAAAATCACTCGCGATAGGTTTTCCTCTGCAGCCAATGAGAAATAAACGGTGAATGTATGTTTTTTCATTAACTGCACTTCCATCACTTTCCATGTAATTATTGAATAGATTGGAAAACACGATGTTCAATTTTCTATACTCTAATTGACATAAAAGGAGGGTGGTCGGGAGCGCTGTGCTGGTCCGAATACAGTCTTTAAAAATGATTAAAATACTTCAAAATCAGGTGCTCTTCCAAGATGAAAACAAAACTTGGAGTAGGAATAAACTTGCCTTGGGTAGTGGAGTACGTGCGGCAAAAGAGACCCGAGGCACTCTGATAAGGATAAAAGTGCCTCGGATCTCTTTTGGCATAAACACGTTTTGTATGCAACTACATGCATTTAAGAAGGTGGAAATGTATTTACTAGATCAAAAGACTTGCTTGTGGCACTGTGGCACAGTGGTTAGTGCTCGGCTTCACAGCTAGAAGGTCCTGGGTTCAATTCCCACCTGGACGGGGCCTTTCTGTGTGGAGTTTGCATGTTCCCCTTATGTCTGCGTAGGTTTCCCCAACCACTAAAAACATGTACAGTAGGCCAGGATGAATGAGAGTGTGTTTGTGGTGTGGGACAATGGATGCAAATTAGCCTAAGGCTACAATCGGTGTGGTGTGTTTACATGCATGAGTCCCATGTATGTTCTTTAAAGCAGTACTAAGTAACTTGTTTACCTTAGTAAATCCTTTCCATAGTCCCTCTGGGGGTAATACAAGTGTTAATGGGATGATTGGAGGGTCTTTCATTTCCCCCTGTGTCTCTGGCCAGAAAACCACAATTGCAACTTGCCTGCCACCGGGTCGGAGTCACCATTACACACTAATGGAATCACAAAGAAAAAGCTAACAGGCTAACAAGCAAAGCTAACTGCGGGCTAGCGCCACTTAAACAGTATTTACAGCCTTTACCAGTTACAGCCAGTTTGAGTGAAAAAAAAGATTTCCATTGTGTAATTGGATGTACAATATCCCTCTCTCCCTTTGTCTTTTCTGTCAGCGTAGTATTTACTCTCACGGACAATTAATGAGTAAAAAAAAACGCAACATGCTACGACACCTGCAGTGGCGCTTATGGCCTCTAGGGGTATGAGTTACTTAGTACTGCTTTAACATGCACTGTCCAGACCAAATAAACAAATTATAAAAAAACACCCAAAGAAATGTTTTGATCTGCCAATATATTGATATTGACCGGCCGATATATTGGGTCGATATTTGGGTATTTTAAAATATCGGCCGATATCAAAAGGCCGACGGAACTGAAAGTTATAAAGGCTCAAAAGTTTGTACACCTATTTTATATATTTTATGTTTCATTTGCTTATAATTTCAGAACCATAAGAGATAGAGACTTACCGCTTTTTTTTTTTAATCTGCTGATTTCTGTCTTTCAACTGAGCTCCCTGTGAAGTATCTACTAAACATAATGTCCTGAATAAATCAGCCCTAAGCCACTAATAAAGCACCCCCTGCTGTCACAGGCAACACTGACTCATTTTAGAGTTTAGAAGCATCACACACAGGATTATAAAGGAGACATTTTTTTCAAAATTTATGGTGCATATCGGCATCGGCCTGAGAAAAAAACATATCGGTCGACCTCTAATCTGCATGCTGGATCGAGACAAAGTTAGAACAAAGTAGAAAACTGATTCGTACATCCAGGTACTAACTATTTGCTTGCACCAAATTAAATTGTTCCATTTACTGCCATGTTTTATTCCTCAAGTAAAAATCATTTGAGGGGAAATAAAACAATATAGTATAAGCAATAATAAAGCATCTGCTGTCGACCAAACGCCAGACCGACCGTCGCCTCCTTTTAGTTTTTTTTTTTTTCAGTTTAGACCTTGACCTGTCTCGTTCTCTGTGTCGTCCCCGTAGTAAACCCCCTCACACGCAGCAGGAGTGGGTGCAGCTCCTGGACTCTCAGCAGCGTTTCCACGACAACGAGCTGCACAAGTGGAAGGAGGTCATCAAGTCGTGCGTGCTACTGCTGGACCAGGTCAGACACACCGTTCGTCTTAATCCTTTTTAAAGATTTAATACATTGACAGATAAATTAGATGCCGTTTTTTAATTTTAACTCACTAAACCAGAACTTTTCAAATGACACCACATGATTTACCGATGCTCATAATAATAGCACTTTATGGCCCCGTAGTTTTCCATTAGCGAAACACGCTCTCCTGCTCGGTTCACTGGTGTAAACAGATGGGGCCTGGGTTGTACTTTTAAGGAGCTGAAGCCCGGTGGGAAATCGCTGGTTCCTCTGGTCTCAAAGCAAACATTAAAAGATAGCGATTGTGCCGTCTGGATGGTGTCTTTACCTTGCATTAACTGGGAAGTGACTGGAGCCGTGTTTGGAATTGAAGGTCACTCAGGGATACGCCAAACAACCCTGTGTACAACTCCGAGGAAACAGTTTGGTCATCGTGACTCATATGTGTAAACATGTGTACTGTAAACTGAATCTTTATTTTAATGGAAGGGAGTGTAAATGTTTCCTTTCTATGCCTCTTGGAATTTACTGATAACTGTGACTGGGATTTAGTATAATTTACTTGATAAATAAAAAAAAGTACATTTGAGTCAGTTCACATTTTTATTTTTATTTTTTTTAGCAACATCCGGGCACTTTTGCTGAGGCCCGCCCCCTTTGAGTGAAAACAGCTCCTTTTAATTCTATGATGGCAGATACAAAAACTCGGATCTTTTCTCGTTCTGGGATGAAATAGAGAAATAGCTTGTAGATTGGTCTGTGTTGAATGAAACACGGAAATGCTCGTAGACAGTGGCGTGCTGGGACCTCATTTTAGACCGAGAATTTAGAGAAGACCGGCCCCCTTTTCTGTGGGTTTATAGCTCAGTGATAGCGCGCTAGTCTCTGGTGCACGAGGTCCCCGGTTCAAGTATGGCTTTGACACATTTCTAACTCTTTCTCTTTTTACATGGGCCACTGCACACACAGTCTGAGCCTGATACAACTCCACAATCAGCACCAAGTTATAAGATAAACATTTATTTGTCCACTTTTCTACCTTTCACTGGCTGTTTCCCTCTTTACTCGCACGGACACTTGTCTCCGCTGGATTGGACTGCACCAACCTCAACTAAAGCGGAGGGGTGTTTCACTTAACACCCTTATACACCCCTCTGAGTTAGTTCAACGTCAAATGGTATCTCCCCACCACAAGGATGAAAAGTTAGATGCAAATATTTTTTCTGATTTTGACACATTTCCCCCTCGTGGGGGCGGCCCGGCCCGGCCCTAAACAGTGCCGCGGCCCACCGGGAAACCTCCCGACTCTCCCTATGGCCAGCACGCCTCTGCTCGTAGGCTTATATTTTGCGTTCATAATTCCAAAAACTACAATGTAGGCTGCATACATTTTATGTAATGGTGCATTATGCAACTTTTTATGCGGCAAAAAAGTTCATATTAGTGCGTATTTGACCTTTCAGTGACCCGGTGGCTGTATGGGTGGTTAGCTTGGCGCCTTTACTGTCCATCCCGGTGGCCTCTAGGACGCTTGTTTTTTTTAGGGTTCTGGTTTCACAGTAGTGAAAACCTACCAGAAGCTCTAAAAAAACTGAAACAAATAGATGCCACCAGGATGGAAAGCAAAGGGTCAAATACACACTAACATTAACTTTTTTTTCCTGCATAAAAAGTTGCATAATGCACCTTTGATCAAAATATAAAAGCTGTAGCTATAATTACTATATAGACCGAGTGAAAAACGTACACAGCATTCGGCCGCTCAGTTTAAAAGCGTTAACCATCTTCTCTGTGCATCTTATTCATATTTGACTTAGTAATAAAACAATAAAAAGTTGTTTCATAAGTGAATTAGAAGTTCTCAGACGATCTCTGCCCATTCATTTCAATGGACGAGAACTTATGTTTCACCCAAAGGGGGCGGTGACCTTCTCAATCACCTAGATGTTGCTCCCCATCTATCAGAAATCCCATCTTTCATTATGCTAAATCACCGGACTAAAACCAGTTTGGAAATAACCCTAAAGAGATTTAAGTTAAGGCAACCCAATGTTGCCTTAACTTGCTTTGTTGCTCAAAAAGATAATTACCCTGAACCGACTTCAAAAAGGCAGAAAAAAACACACTTTCCTATTCCTCTTTTTTTTTGCCAATTTATTTCCCCCCTCTTTTTTCTCCACATTTTAAACTTGATATTGTACATGTGCATATCTTCCAAACATCCATTTCAATATTATCTTGTAGACGATGTATTGCCCACCTCTATATGCGACAAACCCTATACCCTACCTTTCCAACATGTAAACCTATTTTATTTGCTGTAATTGTCAGAAGATGGTGATAGTTAATTCAAAAGTGAGTATGGAAAAAGAGTTAAACACATGTGATTTTATCAGGTAGTACCTGAATACTGCTTCGAGTGTCGTGAAAAGTGCTTGAATGTGTGTATTAAAAGTTGTAAAACCCTGTTTATTTTAAGTTCTGTGTTTTCATTTTTATTTTTCAGCTCAGAGATTCCCTGGTGAACCTCCACAAAAACATGGGCTTCAGGGACTACTCCTCCCACTCTCAGAAGAAAAGCCAATACCACTGACGCTTACGCTCCAGGTGGACAAACTTCATACGCACGTGCAATACTCAGCCTCCTCTGGTTCAACGGGGGCCTTTTCCACCAAGTCAAAAAAACCTCTGCCAGTCTGGACACCCCGACATTTCCCACCATTCTTCGACAAAAATCCCTCTTTGCGACTTTCTTCTCCTTCCTCCAGCGATTCCCTGACAGTCATACGCTTCTCCTGCTGAAGCTAACATTAGGACCACATGAATCAATTTTAGCGCTGCAAAAACAGAAGCGGATTTCCCTTCTCTTCTTCCCCTTTTTGGGAATCCCACGTCTGCTTCTTGCTTTGTACCTTTGAACTGGAAATGATGCCACAAGGCTAGCAGTAACAGGCCATTTAGCATCAGGGCTAACTCTTAACGCGCATATGCACAGAATCAGGGCGGGTCTCTGAGAACTAATGCCATGCTTTAAAAAAAAAATCTGCTCTTTTACTTTGTTTTTTAATGTAGACTGAGTGCAAAATGGGCTGTGAGCTTTTCACCATGTTTCCTAATCAAAAAAGAATTTAATTTGCTAAGTTTGAGTTAGAAAATGGAACAGACAAAAAAAAAAAGATAATACAGCTTTAATTTATAAAATGCAAAATGCCAATGCAGTGGTAAATTAAATTAGATTGAGAAAAGACTTCCCAAGTTGAAATGTTTCGTTTTTTGTCCCACGCTGAGTCCTAAAGGCTCACATGAGGTTGGTTTGTTGAACGACGGTGATTAATGCCTCGTTCCATTGAAATGTATTGGGCTTTGTTTTTTTAAAGACACAGTATTAACTACACACTGATGCAATAACATGAAAAAAAAGTACTTCTTGTTATATTGAATAGTTGGAAAACTGCTGGCTTGTTTCCAACGTGTTACCGCGCTGTGTTTTCATGCGGCTGATAATAGCTGTAAAACAATGTCTTGACCTAGATTGTTCATCATTTGACATATTTTCATCAATTGCTTCCAAAGGGAGTCCTTCGTCCAACCTGGCAACGAAATACAGCGTGCAATGTCCGTTTTGTGAAGCAATACATTTGCGCTTTTTTGTGTGTAAATATTTCATCTGTGTCCCGAGAGATGAGGTCAACATCTTCAAACTACATAAATGTACTTATTATAATGTTGATTTGATCACAATTACAAACACATTTTATTTGACGTTAAAGTCATGATTTGTTAGTTTAAAATCAGGATGAGCCCCACACTTTGGTTTGTCAAATTCTATGGCTAAACAAGTTTTCAATAGACTAAAAGAGTCTAAATAGAGATAGTTCAGGCTTCCAGTAAAGCTCAGTGACTGATATAAACTGAGGTATGGCATGAACATAGTGAGATTAAAACTGGTGTCCTCAATGGGCATCTTAAGACACCCCACGTTCACTTAGTTTCCATTCCGGAATGTGATTTTATCAGGTAGTCCCTGAATCAATTCCTCAATGTGTAAAACAGGATCCACAGATGTGATCCGCAGCAGTGCTGTGGCTAATGCTGTCGCTAACAGCCAGACTTTGCAGGCTCTGCACACGCTACTAACTTTAAAAACAACATATGAAACATCTATGTTAACTTTTTGATGCCTTCATTTACTTTTTAGACTTTAGGCAGAACATTGATAACATCTTGAGACTTGACTCACAGTGCACAGACTTTGTTCATTATGCATTACTGGATGCATTACCCAGATGCTCTGGGCTTAGCATCTTTTTACAAGCCTTGCTCTTGTTTTTGTATTGACATTCAGTGGTTTGTAACTGGTACTCAGTATCAACGTCTACTTTGAGCTCAATTATCAGTATCAAATCAGATTGACAAAAGCCACAACACCACTTGTAGTACACCTTATAGTACCATTTTTAAACAGAGAGAGCACATCCTACATACCGTTTCTTTGCTTATTCTAAACACAACCTCAGACCTCTCCAACTGTCCTTAAGGTGCTATGTTGATATTATTCACTCCAAAGCCATTTCAACACGCTGATTTTATTTTAATTTTTTTCTTATACCATACTTAGCAGCCATGTTGCTCCACTGTATATGAAATGCATGGCTGTCAAAATGAATGCTATCCCATAATACTAGAGGACCAACATATTAACGCATGGGTATTTTAAGAAAGCGTAAAGTAGACCCTAAACTAGACCAATGCAGTCTGTGGTTAATGTCCCAAAGCGTTGTATGTGGTTATTAATGCCAGCATAGATGATACCATATTGAAATGAATATGTATCCTGTCAAAGTGGGTTCAGGAAGCTTTTCGACCTCTTTGAATAATTTCTATTTCATTTTGTAGAAAGTCACTGGCGGGTTGTTACATTTGCACAAGTATAGTGAATGTTATCTTATTTTAGTTTTCACCGAGAGTAAATCTGTCAGTAACAAAAGCTTCATCAGGACACAGGAATAAGCTTAAGAATAGACTTTTTAATGACAGTAATAAAAACTGTCCGATTTCAGCGTAATAACAGAAACAAAGAGGTATGGACACTTCCTGAACCCACTCGCTCTCCCCTGTTTCCATGACAATCCAAAAGTGTACTTCCCGTGTCTTGCCTTTCGTCGAGCTCACCTGTCGTTGTAGCCTTGTCGTATGTGAATATACAATACCTATATTTGAATATGACCTATTTTGACCTGTGTATGATTCTGGGATATTTATATGAAATAATAATGTACAGCATATTGATTGACGTGTGGAAATTATAGTTGGTTTCGTGGGACGCGCTGGCAGTGGACCCCGAGCCAAATGCACTGAAAGTATTGCTCAAAGAGGCCTGAGGAGGAATAAAAAGGGAGTTAGGTGTAAAATCCCTGTGTCTTCTTGTATGGTTTATTGTGTTTTAAGTATATCTTTTGTCTCTAGACCAGTTATTTATGCCGAGAATTGATGTTAAAACATACATTGAAAACCTAATGGCAGAACATGGCCGATTAAGTCACAGTAAAGTGTTTTATATTTTCCCCCCCAAAGGATTAAACCTAAATCACAGCTAAACTGGGAGGGGAACTTGTCAGAAACAGATCACACATGGCGAGAACATATTAAAATTAGAGGAGAATGTAGCTTTTTGCTATATTTCACACATTGCATTTTGCTACATTAAAGCAGTGTAAGGGGTCACATATTACAAAAGTAACAAGTCACAAAATATACTACTTTTTTTCAATAGCTCAGGAACATATTACTTATAAGATCTGCAGGGCTTGTAGCCAACGTCAAAACAAAACACGGGACAATGGGGCAAAGACAATCTTTGACTGCACCCCTGCTCGGTGGCATCACTACCATTTCAGTCCATATCTTGCCAAAACTGAAAACTGAAAGTAGTGCAACTCAGCTACATTTTCGAAACAGTATATGCGATACAAAACACATTTTAACACATTTTAAGGCTGTAGCTACTACTATAGAACACACCACAATTCAAAGCAACCTGCCCAACACTGATCAGGAACAAACAATCGTGTTCCATTGGGAAAAATGGACTCCCAAAAAGCAACAGCTTATGAATAGGGCTCCACCCCACCCACCTGGCAAGGATTTTGTGAGCGGTCCAACTTTGGATTGCCAGGACAACCAGTAAAATAAACACTCTCGGAAGAGTCTTGGATGAGTCTTGGATGAGTGTATAACAGCTTAAGGACTTGCATTGTCGCCTATACTGGGTAGACTGAAGTATTAAGACAAAAGAAAGAACTAAACCAATTAAAGAAACTCGAAAAACGTATAACTTTTAGGTGGAAAAAAATCTAGAAATTAAGATTTGAGATGTCTTTTGACGTTCATACTTTGGTGTTAAACATCTGTGCGTAATACACTTACTAACCACCAGATGACGCACTATAGCTGTCCATGCACTCCGAACAAAACTCTAGTAACGGAACCTGAAATGCCTGGTAGTTACAGTGGGATGGACTTACCGTTAGTTTTAGGTTTTGCAGTCTGACTTCTCAGTTAGAGCTTTAATAAATGAGTAGGGCTATTAGGTTAATTTATGCATATTTGTATACTATTATTCCCTTATATTAGCTATTAGTTATAACCTTTGGATGATATTATAATCTTATTGAAACTGTTCTTTTCAGACTTAAAGCCCTGTTTGGAACCAATTAAGGGCTTGATCTAAATTAACCTCTTGTTCTTTATGGTGGTTAAGTTTATTTCTTATTCTATATAGTTCTATCCACCGGTCTCTTTTATTAAAGGTTATCACCCTCCAGTTGCTAAAATGACCCAGAATGCAGGAAACTGCTTGCATGTAGCCTACAGAACCTCAATGATTCCAAAATAATGCTCAATTTGGTCTTGAAATGGCCATGGCACACAAAGGCACTGATTTTTCTCGTTTTTGTTGAATGCAGTGAGTTAGGGTTATCCAAACACATTACTCTCCTATCCCACTTGTATCACCCCAAGTCTTCACTTTGGAGTTTCAAGCACGTTTCACGACTTTCAGGGGGCAATGCTTTCATGGTAACATTAACAACAACAATAACAACAACCAGACACCTGTTCACTACCAATAAACAAATACTTTATCGGACATAATACACAACGCGCAAAGGTCTTTTCCCACACATATCTACACACGGACAAAACAAACCGTAGGCTATTGCACCACGAGAATTCCGGTATGGCTTTTAACTTTATGTGAGAGTTGTGAAGTCTGAAATCATGTGATTGTGTTGCTTCAGAGGTGGCAAGAGTGAGCTGCTGCTGAAGTGCCTCCTCCGTATGTACAGCCCTCCGCCCAGTGCGCTCCATGCAGCTGTCCCGGTGCAGACTGGAGAAGGCCAATCATTCAGAGCAACAGACTTGGGGCAGACCAGCTGACAAACCACGGAGCATTATACGCGGGAAGGAGGAGGGGGAATGGGGGCCGCAGCACCGCGGATCTAACCCAAAGCAGTGAGGACTATACACTCGCGGGGATGTCTGTCCTGGAGCCGCCGGCTTCGCTCGGACTCATGTTCCCGTTCAAAGAGGAACGCAGCAGGAACAAGGAGCGCCTGGAGGCCAGCCTGGCGGCGCTGTGCGAGCTGGAGCTGCTGAAGCAGAGGCAGGAGAGCCGCGTACTCGGCGCGCTATGCCTGGGGACAACTCCGCAGAAGCTCCAGGGCGCACGGCGTGGACGGCGCTCGGGGCTGCCGCTGCGGCGCGTTTTGGCACGGACGCACAGGGCGAGGACGCGCAGGATTACGGGCTGAGGCTCAAGACAGTAAGTTGTGGGCAAAAAAAAAAAAGATCTGTGGTGCGGTTGGGGCTCGGTGGACTGAAAGGCAGGAGTGGAGAGAGGGGGTAGCAGTTTTTGGAGGTGCGCTATCGGGGGAATGGTTACACGCGCCCCAGTGGAGTTGATAAGGGGCTTTTAGAAGTGACGTGCCAAGAGGAGATTGTACTGACCGTGCTGTGCGTAAGAGAGATGTTGAAATGTTTTAGCCAGTGGTGGAATTTTTAAAAACATTATTAGGGATTTGTCTCGGGCTAATTTTTGTTTTGAAGTGGGCTACAAAATGTTTCGAGTCTTCATTTGGTTGTGACAGGTCTGCATCTGTTATCCATGTATTCATTTTTTTGTTTTAGTAGAGGAGGATTTGTTTGTTGCAAATGACATAAACACTGCCAACTTTTAGTCCATCTGATCGGTTACAGGGCCATTACTTTCACAGTTGTGAGCCAATAGGGTTTTTTGTGTGTTTCTTCTTAGATTACATCTTATAAATCAGGATTAGGGAGGTACGACTAATGCAGAGTGAGACCCCTTTATAACTACCAGATAAAAGTTGATGGAAAGCGTAGGAACGTGCTTTGGAACTGAGAATGAGAATAAACAGAACTTCATAGGAATCTGATAAAATGGTCTATATGATTTATAGGACGAACAAATAACCAATCACAGTACAAGGAAAGTTGGTATAGCCTGCAGTTATATGTTTTTTACCACACCAACACACACATTTTCACTTAAATGCCAGCTTTATACTTTGTTATAAGTGCACATTATGTCAGTGAAATGTCCTGGTGCACCTATGAAAATACTTGCACTGACGCAAATGTAGTCTGGAGCCCGTATTATATATTTGAATAAAGTAACGTTTTGCCATGCAAGTCATTTAAAAATATATACATGTATTGAGCCAGGAAAGCCCCATGTAATTTCAATTTGGCCTACATGGAATAAAACCTCTTAACCCCCGCCTTAACCAAGTGCATTTTCTCCAGTTCGGCTTTACCCAAATCTAAAAGATTTTGACTGGAGAACTTACAGCCTATGGCCAAGTGTAATGCCTCATTTGAAAGCTAAGACCTATACAAACAGATGTAAATGGATGGAGAAAATGTGCTCAGGTCAGGTGGGTGTTAAGGGGTTAATAACCAAACTTGCTTTATGCTTAGGTAACTCTTCTTTTTTTTATTTATTATGACCTAATGAGAATATCCATGAACCCATTTGGCACAAAAGAAATGTATAATCTAAGTTTTATGAAGGTAAAAAGGCTATAATATTTTAAACCAATACCCTTAGAAATTGTACTAACATCAGTAGGCCTATTCAATTTCCAAACTAAACGTCCCACAGAATCCCCGCTAATCCCGCCATTGACCTCAGCACGCTGCTATGAACCCGCCAAGTCCAGCCGGGGCCCTTTAAATCATTACCATTTAAGGGCATCGCTTCGTTAGCTCCTCCATTACATTTGCCCTTTAATGAATTATCCAGACAGGTCCGTTCCACCGCGTTCCCCATAAAACATATAAATAGCCGTATAAGAAGCCATTGTTTTTTTCATAAAGTCTTCCAGATTGGAGTTCAGATTGCATCCCGAAGCAGGGGAGCCTTTGAAGCGCAGTCCAAGAGCAACATGGAGCTTTTTCATGTTTTTGGAATATGGAGGGGTTGGGGGAGGGGGGGCGTATAAGGGCCTGCTTCCCGTCCGGCTAATGCGGTTTGCAGATGATAGGGAAAGTATGTAGCAGTTGATGATATATGAGAGCAAGTGCAACGCTGTATGGCTTTAGCTTCAATTAGGCAAATATTTATACAGAGATACAGATATAGGCACGCGAACGTCAAGCAGTGGCCGAGGACATTTTTCTTTCCATCGATTTTGTTTATATGGATGCATTTATGGTTCCATCGACTACATTTGAGAAAAGCACTTTGCATGTTGAGGTCTTCAAGCTGTACATTTTGTGGCAGGACCATACATGCTCTGAATCAGGTATGGATACAGACGTAATGCTTTTGCAAAGGGTTTTCAAAATAAAGCGTTTGGTTGTATTTAAATCTCCTGTGTGACGTCCCACTCCCAGCAAAGGTATTAGTCCGGTCTGTAGAGAGGCCAGACCCATGCACTCACAGACCTGACAGACATTATCCAAATGTCCCGGGGTGGTTTTGATGAGATCCAATGTAACAGAGAGAAAACATCTGTTAACCTCTTAACCCCCACCTTAAAGCCACACTACGTAGAATTTGACCTACAAAATAAAATTGAAATACAAGCATGTATTTTTTATCATTGAAAATACCTCAGAAATGTACAAACAAACATGCGCTTTTGCTGTGAGGGGTTCAACTCTCCTAAGACTGACTGTAACTTTACCAGGAGTGGGTACGTCTCCAGCTCGTCTCCATGGAGATGTGACTAAAGTCAGCAGAATTTGAGATTGGAACAGGTTGGGTCCTCATCCAAATCCATTCTTTAGTTACCCACTGCAGTAATAGCATTTTCTGGTCATTGGGCGCATGTTTTGTACTGACGTCAACAAGTCCAAAATGTTACGCAGTGTGCCTTTAACCGAGTGCATTTTCTCCAAATCTAAACGTTTACAGCCTATAGGTCAGTGTAACGCCTCATTTGAAAGCTACCTCCAAACTCACCAAACAGATTTTTCCCTCGTGTTGTTGCCGTGTTGATGTCACTTTTTTGACATTTCTTCTTATTGCATTTTTGTCATTTTTCTGTTGCTCTTTATGGCGTTTTTGTCACATATTTTTTGTCACTTTCCATCACTTTTTTTTGTCACGTTTTTGTTGCACTTTTCAAGAAACTTTAGATTTGGGTAAAGCCAAACTGGAGAAAATGTGCTTGGTTCAGGTAGGGGTTAATACCTACGTACATAAAGTAGGCCTTTAACCTGGCCAAAGTCCGCTAAACTGAGACTAACGTGACGTGAACAGACTGCCGGCGTCCTACTGGAAAACAAGAGCGAGGACAGCCTCACTATTAACATGCAGGTCATACGGATTTAATAGTTCACAACATCATACCGCTGTTGATAAAGGTGATTTTGCCGATCATAGCTTTTAGCTGCTGTTAGCTCAAATAGCTGGTGTTAGCATAACATTAGGATGTTGCTTACTTAGCTGTCTTTTAGGTGCTACTTTCCTCTAGCATTTGCCTTGGCACCTCTGAATAATTCTATAAACCAAAAGGCAGTTCTCATTGTGGCTTACAAAACTTTTCAGGCCGTTCTGTTGTTGCTTCAGTAATGTGTGCGCGCCAACTGTGATGTCTTCGTGTAGTGGAAATAGGGTGACCAGATTTTCCAAGTAAAAAAACTGGGACATTCCGAATCAGCCGCAGGGGTTCAAATCTAACTGTCTTTATTCACGATGAATGGTAAACTGTCAACGACTTATGACATGCACTAATCCGCATCCTGAATTGAAATTTTGAATTGGTTTACAGGACTCAAAACTGGGACTGTCCCGGGTAAACTGGGACATCTGGTCACCCTAAGTGGAAACCCTCGCCGGTATACTGGGTAGAGTAGATACGTGACATGGCGAGTATTTAGACCGAGGCGTGCGGAATTACAGGCGTGTAAGTGGAACCGCAGCTTAAGACATTTAAAACTAAAAGTCAAAGCTTAGACTGCACACATTGTCATAATTGCATTATTATGTGGTGCCATCTATACCGCAAGAAGCCGTAATATATTTCAGCATCTGTGTGGTCTTCATTTGACTGATCATTGAGTTCAACTTCAGCCTTGTTTTTGTCCTGATTCTGTTTTTTTATTTTAAATATTGCAGTTTTTCTCTTCTTCCCAGCCCCAGTCAAAGCCATTATCTAAGATTTGTGAGACGTTTTAGGAGGACTTCCATGTGGAGATTTCTGGATAGCGTCGTGGTGAAAGCGGGGGTGGTCCGGGATTCACCGCGCACTTGGGAGGCAGTTTTCTGGACATAAGATAATGCTAACGCTCCTGTCAAACGTTGTGTCTTCAGTCGTGTTTATGTTTAAGTCGGCAGACGGTGTGAACAGCCTGAAAGCTCCGGAAGGACAGATAGGAACGGGATGTACAGCTGGATTTGCTTCAGTAAACTAAACGTCCCTCAATGGGAAAGCTAATGGCGACAGCCTCTTTGTAGACACGACACAAGGGAAACAGATTATTGTTAATGTCTCAAATGATCTATATTATGCTAAATTAGCTTTTTTTAAAGCTTTGAACCATGTCATAATGTCATTACCTCACCCAACTCTTTTTCACCTTTTGATGTCATTATGCCCACACACACCTTAATCTGTTGATTTCAGCGCTCACATTTCCTTCACTACAATGCTGCACTCCAATCCACTCTGCTGAGAAAAATCATGTTTTATATGATCAGAAATTAAGAGTTACTTATACTTATATCCATGCATGCGACATTTTGGATGTCACATTATACTAAACCCCTGCTTTAAACGAGCACATTTTCTTCAGTTTGACTTTACCCAGATCTAAATGAGGATAAAAGCGCAACAAAACAGGCGATAAAAAAGTGATGCCAAAGTGTGGGGACCTGCCTGATCCACCATACTGCCACATATGTGGGGATGCTGGCCACAGAGTGATCAAAATGAGCAGGCAGACTTGACAAACATATTATTCTTACCAGGCAAAATTTATTCTTTCTTACAAAAGAACCTTCTCCATGCACACATGTCACCTTTATGAACAAAATGGCCTCCTGTGTGACTACAGCATACAGCTTTTATACAGCTCCTAATGGGAAAGAACCTCCCCAGGTAATACCATTAGTGTGATGGGTGAGTTCAAATAATAAGTTTAGCTGGTAAGTTAACATTTTACATAAAACAAGTTGGTGTTTGTCCAAATGACAAGTGTTTAAATCAAATGAATAAAGACACACTAGAAACAGACCATATACAAAGGAAAATCAAAGTAAAAGTTTAAACCAATTTCCCCCCTGCCACATGGTTCAGCCTGCGCTTTCAAAATGGCCGACAAGGACCACGCCTTCCCTTTGTGAAGCTTAATCATTAACTTAAAACAAACACCGGGACAACCCACTTTGTCACACAAAGCAACAAAACGGTTCCGAAAAAAGCAGTCAAAAGTGTGACAAAAAGGTGACAAAAAGGTGACAAAAAAGTAAAAAAAAATACAAAATACAAAAAGCAACAGAAAGGGCGGCAAAAAGCGACATAACAGGCAACAAAAAGGCGGCAAAAAGGCAGCAAAATAGCGCCAAAATAAGCAACAAAATACAATTAAAAAGCAGGAAACAGGCAACAAAAATGCGACAAAACGCAAAAAAGTGACAAAAAATGACCAAAAATGACAAAAAGCAACAAAAAAGTGAAAAAGGTGGGGGGAAAACAAACCGCAAAAAGTGACAAAAAGGCAACAAAAAAGCGTCAAAACAGGCAACAGAAAAGGTGACAAAAAGTGACAAAAAATGACAAAAACTCAACAAAACAGGCAACAAAAATACGTTGACAAAGTGCCACGCGACGATACCGCAAGGAAATAATAGACCAGCTTTGTAGGTCTTAGCTTTCAAATGAGGCGTTACACTGTAAGGCTGTCAGCTCCAGTCGAGAAGCTTTTAGATTTATTTGTGTATGAGAAAATGTGCTCAGCGGGAGGTAAGAAGTTAAAACAACTTAGTCTTGGTATTTTGTGTTGTAAAAATCCAATCGCTTATCGGAAAGAACAGTGACTAAGATTGGAAAGATCTTTGAATCATCTGGAGCAACTACAGTGCAGCTGTGGCGTCTGCTCATACACTGCTCCTCCAAATTGCACCAAGCTTTTTCCCGCGGCACTACATCACCAGGAAGTGCTGTTCTTATCTCCCGTCCAGCTCACGCTTCATATAGCACGGCTTATCCGTCTTTTGCAGAGCCTCAAAAGGGCAAATAAACCAGCAAAGGTTCTAGGCTGCCGAAAATATCGACTTATCGTTCAATAAATGGCAGATAAACGATAACATTTTGAGGCTCGAGATTTATCGTGTGTTCATTTATTTGCATTCCCCCACCATTTCTCTAATTTAATACTTTATTTTCTCTACCCAAAGTAAGCTGTGTCTCATTGTATTTCATGTTTCATGTTGTGAGATATTTAAGATCAACCTCTTGACCCCCACCTGGACCGAGCACATTTCTCCAGTTTGGCTTCACCCAAAGCTAAAAGCGTCTTGAAAAAAGTGTCAGAATGGCAACACAAATGAGACGAAAAACGAGGATGAAAATGCAACAGAAAAGTGACCAAAAAAAGTTATGAAAAAGCGACAAAAGGGCCACAAAAGAGCAACAGAAAAGTGACAAAAGCCATTAAAATGTGGCAAAAATGTGATGAAAACCAAACAAAAAAGCAATGGGGGGGGGAAAGTGACAATAACGTGAGGGAAAATATCCATTTAGGTAAGTTTTGTAGGTCTTAGCTTTCAAATGAGGCCTATAGGCGGTGACCTTATGGATTTGGGTAAAGCTGAACTTAGCTTTTGTGGCATTGTAAGATACAGTGTATCGAATTTTAGATTTTGTTATCGTAACAGGCCTTTTGACTCTAGCGCCGATGTCCAACAGTGCCTACATCCACGCTGAACTACAGATGTTTGTTTTGAAGGAGAGGACGGCCTTGAAGGGGAAAAAATATAACAAAATATCAGACAGTAATCAAGATGTGGTTGACGATTACTATGGAATACCTGTAAAAAGAAAAATATAAATACATGGTGTTTAAACTAGGTCTTAAAGAGAGGGTATTATGCTTTTTTCAATCACATAGCACCAGTCTATAGCATACTACAATGATGACGTAACCTTCTGTTGGTCTGTATATGCAGTAAATTAAAATAACTGCCTTGAATAAAATTGCTCTCTCAAAATGGCTGTACTGAACGTCTTGAAATAGGCCTCTGTCTCTTTAAGAAGCTTTCCGACACGCCCCCTTCAGCACACTGCTGTGGCATCTAAACAACACTACTGTGCGCGGAGGGGCTCTGCTGAGCTGAGGAGCAATGGTTGGTGGCTTGGCTGGTGACGAAAGGTCCAGAGGCGTCTCCAGGAGGTGGGGGCGTTCCTAGGAGGACTGAGGCATAGCTACACCTAAAATGGCTGCCGTCTAAGTTTTTACTGATTACTCAAAAATATGTGAATGAGCCAAGGCAACACTCCAGGCATGTGTTTAATGAGGGAATGACATAACAACATGATATAAGCTTGAAAAGTCGATTTTACATAATACCCCCCCTTTAAGATGTTATTAAATGTAGTTATTCACAATACCTAGGGCACAAACCTACCCCTGCTGCTGAAAGAATTCCAAATGAAACTAAAAGAACTGTAGCTATGGGGAATTTACTGCTGGGGAGTTGAGCCTTGTCGGTGTTGATCGCTGGCTGTCATCCCATGCATTTGAAGTGTGATTCCTGAAGGTATTGTAACAGTGGCATGCGGGCAGTCTAGACACGAATGGGAGGGAGTTGAAAGCGGCGTTGTAAAGATAAGGCAGTGAGAGTTATCAGCGTTTAGACTCGTGAGATTTGTGGCCTGCGTAGGATGTGTCAGAAGTTTATGTGCTTCCTGTTAACAGGGGTCGGTAAACATTATGGCAGAGCAAATTTGGGGGAGAATAACTGATAGCCACATTGTGAAACACTTCATGGCGCATTATCATCTCAAAGAAGTCTGAAATATGAACTGCAGTATTTCAGAACATGTTTGTAGAGGTTGAAAATACAGGTTTCGTAGGTTTTATTCAAAATAAGGGTTCAAATGTCAAAACAACTGAACGCGACATCACAAATTCAGACGGCATCTCTGGAATTACCCATATATGGTCAGGTTTGAAAACAGTTAGTTAAGGGGGGAAAACAATTTGGAGAAAAATCTAAACTTCTCTAATTATTCAAAAACTACTTTAACAAATGCTGAGTTATGAATATAGTTTTCTACTAAATAAAGATACAAAGACATACAAGAGGAGTGGTTCAACAGCCCATACGTTGTTAAGTGTGACGTCACGACTTCCGGGTCCTAGCAGACGGGCAAAATATGCGAGAAAAAAACATAAAAATCTCATCATCATTATTTCTGAAACTCAACGGAGAGTTACTGAACATACTTATTTCTCAGACTCATTAGCCAAAAATGCCGCACCTACTGCTAAAAAAGTAACATTTACTAAAGTTGCTACTTCGAGTTTAACGGAGCTGCTGCGCGTTAGCATTTTTCTCCGCTAACCCGGATGTAGCGATGTTGGTAAATTATTACGTTTATAGCAGTAGGTACAGCATTTTTGACTAATGGGCCTGATAAATAAGTATGTTTAGTAACTCTCTGTGGAGTTTCAGAAATATTGATTGTGGTATTAAAGACTTTTTTTATAGTTTCTGACACATCTGCGGACCCGGAAGTAGAGCTGTGACGTCACCACTTAACAAACGTATACATACATAAATAACTGAGAATGCTAACACAATGCTTCATGTTAGCAATTGTGATAATGCTAACGGCTAGCTAGCGCTAGCTACGACTGCCGTTTTTTCACTTCTACTGAACAATCTGCTGTGAGAAAATATCTATATGGGCCCGAGTTACACTTGACTTTATTCATGTGTGATAAATAAGTTCATATTCCACCAGATTACGGCTAAAAAGAGTGGGAAATTGTGTTTCCCAAAAGATTATATTTCCCTCCTCGGCGAAGCTACGCTCCCTTCTATGACGCAATGCCGTATGTATCTATAGTTTAATACTGAGATGGTTGTAACTATGGTAACAGTGGGAATGTAGATATTTTATCTTAGGGCTAATATCTCTGTCATTACTGTGAACATCCACATGACAATGTTCAGTGTTTTCTGTGTCAGCACGTATACAGTATGAACTTATAGGCCAAATTATTGTCAAATACATGTGTCCAAAAGTGGTGACAGTATTCAAAACCATTTGGTCAGCAGAAAGGACTTGCAGCCATAAGATTAATTAGGCAGGTTTGTAAATCCTATCACTTCCAAATAATGATCGAATTGAATTGTGTCAGTTTTGTTTTTGGAGATTTCCAAAATTGAAAATTGTAAATGTTGTACCTCATTAGTATTTGGTAGAGGCTGGATTTAAAACTTAGCTTATTACAGAAACAGCTGTTACAGAAAGGTCTTTCTACTGACCAAATGGTTTTGAATACTGTCACCACTGGACACCTTTTAGAGAAAATAATTGGACCTTATAAGTGCCAGACAAGACATTGAACATTGAGACTGTTTTTGTTTCATGTGGATTGTCCCAACAATTACAGAAATAAGACAAGACTACAACAAAGAATTGTGCAGCTCAACAGTTACTGTACAGTGGAAATGTTTTGTGAATGTTTACATGTTATGGCCAATAAAACTATGATAACATGTCATTGCAGACACTGTTTACTCATTCATGTGATTTGAATAAAGCTCAGACCACATTTTATGACCAATTTAGGCAGAAATGTAAGAAATTCCAAAGGGCGTACTCGCTTTTTCCTCTCACTGTAGTTACCACCGCCTCAACTTTAAACTATAGGCTCTTTAGAATGTTGTGACGTCACGTCGATGCAACCTATTTCCTATGAACGTGAATCATCGAGCGACGAAGATATCATATTTTTTATTCTGTCATTTACATACATGTGAGGCCATAAAATAGCAATACACACAGTTTCGATGGCAGTTTGCACTGCAAAAAGTAATTAACTAGATTAGTTTAAATGTCTAAATTTGAGCATTAATAATCCACATTTATTTTTGACTAGTTATGATTTAGTTGGACAGATTATTTCACTTGTCCTGAGACATTTCTTGTTTCAAAACATTTTCCTCTTTACTTTAGGTAATTTTCTTTGCCAATGAGGTAACACAATTGGTCTTACCCCATTGGCAGTTTTACTTTCTTATTTCAAGCAAAATGACCTCAAAAGCAGTCTGAAGTGTCATCAAACAAGCAAAGTAATCTTGATCAGATCAGGAAAAAAAGTCTGCGTGAAAACCGCTCAAAACAAGATGCACTTACTTGATTCAAGCCATTTAAGCCGATGCTTGATAGTTGTAGAATAGGTGCAAACTGCCCACAAACAGTGATGCATAATTATGCGAGTTTCCAGCTTGCACTGGTGATACAGCACCTATCATCATTAATTATTAGATCTTTACAAACATGATCTGAATGGAGCTCAACAGTCCTCCTAACCACGTCAAAACCTGCCCTAGCTCTGGAAGTAAAATTCTCATTCATATAGACTTTTAAAACAAATCAAAACTTTAAAAACAATTGTCAATTAAATGAACGAGAATGATGATTTTTTCCCCCCCCCGCTAGTCTTACAGCCGTATGTCGTAGTAGATACTTCCATAAGTTCTCAGTATCCACAGTTTGTGGGTGGATTCCAGTGGTCCACATTCTTGCAGAAGCGTCCCCTGCCGCCCTCTCCCCCTCTCTCCTCTGAAGACTCTTTGTCCCGTCCAAGGTCAGCCACGAATTCCCAGTTGTCCACAAGTATATTTATCATAGCTCCAACGTCGGCTGGGGCCTTCACAACTCCTGCTCTGTCTATCAAACAGATATGTATCACCGTGACCTGGGTTGATCACTTGACTCGCACTTAACCATGTGAGCGGCGGCCAGCGTAAAAACTCAACGCAGGTATTGTACGCTACAGGGCCTCGTGACGCCGATGTAAATAGGTAGAGGAACATACTTTTTCATTATAAACACATAAGAATGTTTGAGTAATCCCGTGCAGTCAGTCTGTCTCCTCGATCCTCCTGCTGTCATGACGTGGTGCTCCTCGGTGATTTTAAACTCCGCACAGCTTCATGACTTCATAACTGCCTGATTTCTTGCCAATGACTGACTGTTTGATGAATATGTGGAACCTTTTTAATCACTCCCTGAAAATAGAGCAAACCAAAGAACATATAGGACGGTGACATGGAGAAGAAACATCGATTCTTATGTGCCAAAAAAGAGTATTTTAAACTCTACATTCAGACTCCATCTTTCAGCGGCTTCATGACTTGCCACTCCTGACCGACTTAACCTCTCAACCCCACCTCAACCGAACACATTTTCTCCAGTTATTATTCAGGTATCAAGGCATTACCCAAATCTAAAAGCTTCCTGAAAAGAGCATCAACATAGCGCCGAAAACAAGAGATGGAAAACACAACAAAAAAAGTTACAGAAAGTTACAGAAATGTGGTCCAGAAAAGACCACCAAAAAAGTGATGAAAAGTTACAAAAAAGCAACAAAAAAGACCACAAATAAGTTACAGAAATGCAACAAAATGAAGTGATGAACAAAACAGCATCAAAAGTGATGAAAGCGCAACAAAAACACAACCAAAAAGTGACGACAACACCACAAAAACACATGAGGAAACACAAGGAAAAATCTTTGATCGGTTTTGCAGGTCTTAGCTTTTAAATGAGGCGTTACACTGGCCTGTAGACTATAAACATTTGGATTTTAGATCTGAAGAAGGCCTTCGACACAGTGGACCATTGCATCCTATTGCAGAAATTACAGCAATTTCAATTTTCAGCTACAGCTCTGTCATGGTTTAAGTCCTACCTGGAGGGTAGAGAACAATGTGTGAAAGTAGGAAGCGTTAAATCCACCCTGAGTCCAAATGACTTAGGAGTGCCTCAAGGGTCAGTCCTAGGACCGTTGCTGTTTTCAATGTATATAAATGATCTCCCAGATTGCTGTCAGGGTGTAAACTGCCAGCTTTATGCTGATGACACAGTTATTCATGTGTCAGCGAAAACATCTGCACTGGCACCAGTTAACACAGGCTTTACATAACATCTCAAGATGGCTTCAACTGTCCCATTTAACTTTAAATGTAAAGAAAACATTCTCAATGTGTTTCTGTATCAGCCGGAGGTCCCCTGACAGCACCTTTGAGGTTCAATTAGAACATGAACCCATTCAGGTGGTTCATGAAACAAAATACTTGGGCATTATCTTAGATAAACACCTGAAGTTCCAAAGTCAAGTAAATAACGTCTGCAAGAAAGTCAAATCAAATCTGAACTGCTTTCGTTTTATAAGAAGAGAGTTATCACACCACGCGGCTTTATTGTATATGCATGCAATGGTTTTTTCCCATCTGTCATACATTACAGCATGGTCACAAACATCGGCGTCCACTCTAAAACCAGTCACTTCTCTGTATAAACAGGCAATTAAGATATTCGACAAGAAACCTCTGAGATGGCATCATTGTGATATCATACAAAAGCACAAGCTTTTTATTTTTGAAAACTTTGTAAATTTTAGTATAATGAAATTGACTTTTAAATGTCTGAACAACTGTGTGTCACCACTGTTCTCTGGCCTCATGGTGAGGTGTCAGGGCTCTCTCAGACCTTCCACCAGAGCCTCAGTTAGCGGGGATTGTGTGCTCCCAAAGTTTAGAAAATCTTTTGAACAGTCGAGCTTCTCCTTCAGAGGGGCTACACTGTGGAACTCTCTCCCCACTGCACTGAAACTGCAAACTAATATCAACATCTTGCAGAGAGCTTAAACAGTGGCTCAAATCGGGCCAAACTTGTTCCCATGTGTAAAATGTGCCTTATCTTGTTTAATAATGTGTTTTATTGTAACCTTGTTTCATAATGTGTTTTATCTTTGTAACTAAAAGCCCCCTATGGACAGGTGTTGAAAATTAGCACATGTGCTATAACACTTTAAACAATGCATCTGGTTCGTCCAATGTTAATTGCTATTTCCATATTAAATAAATAAATAAATGAAATGAAATTTGGGTAAAGCCGAAGTGAGGAGAAAATTAAAGTGGGGGTTAAGAGGTTAATACACTCCTTGATAAATCGGTCCTCATAGTCGACTTTATGGCCTGCAGACTTCCATGGCTTATTTGTTGTGTGTAATCAAACTTTGGAGCAAGCCTAAAATCATCCTCCATTGTGGTGTTGTCGAGTTGGCAAAGGGCTATACTACGACATACAGTTAGCCTATTGTAACATTAAGGGTTATTTCAGGATTTTTGACATTGGGCCTCATTTCCTAGTTATCCAGAGTGTTGTTGATGTCTGGAGATATGTTTTCTTAAATTCATGCAGTTCTTATATTTGAAGATCTTAGTGGCGCTAGGCTAATGCTAGGCTAACGCATTTCTATGGTATCAGCAACCCTGCATTAAAAACAGTCTGACCCGTTCCACAGTGCACCTGAGGCAAATCATTTATAATGCCAGACTAAGGATATAAATGTCTGTGTCAATAGAATAATTATAACCATTTTGCATTTAAAATAACTTATATTTGAGCAGCATCAGCTTCGTGGCTGTACGCTAACGCAGCGGCGGAGTGATCTGCGAGAAAATAGTCCCTCAAAATGCAGCAATTCATGTGATACAAGGTAAGTTATATTTAAAAAAAAAACAATTCTATTGACATTTATATTGTTAGTCTGGCGTTATAAATGATTTGCCTCAGGTGCACTGTGGAGTGGGTCAGACTGTTTTTAATGTAGGGTTGCTGATACCATAGAAATGTGTTAGCCTATAGCATTAGCCTAGCGCCACTAAGCTCTTCAAATATAAGAACTGCATGAATTTAAGAAAAAAATATCTCCAGACATCAACAACACTCTGGATAACTAGGAAATGAGACCCTATGTCAAAAATCCTGAAATATCCCTTTAAAGGGACTATACGGCGTTTAATTTTTTTTAAACTTAGTATTTTCCTCCCCCTACATGTTCCAGCCATGTCCTAATGTGTAGAATGAGCCCAGACCTGTTCACCACAACTGCCTCTAAAATCCTGCACTGTCACTCAGAAAGGTGTTAATTCGGGTCCGAAGCTCCGTAATGCACGAGCTTAATATAGAGACTGCAGTTACGCATAAGACCTGAGGTGGCAGTAGTGAGTATAAAATTGACCAACTTGCATCTAGACCCTTTAATTAAAGACTATAAGTTAGTAACAATAAAATATGTGGCTTACTCAAAAATAATATGTGAGAATAATAATAAAAAAATGACTTAATTTTAATTTAAATTATTGATTGAACTTGGGGCGACAGTGGCGCAGATGGTAGGGCGGGTCGTCTCATGATCGGAAGGTCGTGGGTTCGAATCCCGCCTCCTGAATGTGCACATTGTCGTTGTGTCCTTGGGCAAGACACTTCACCCACATTGCCTCCAGTGTCTGCGTACACTGGTAGCCCCTAGGAGAGACCAACAGGCCCGGTTTGAACCGTGAGGCCGTCCTTCCGTGGACCCACCACCTGCAGAAGGAGCCATGGGGGCTGGTGCAATGTGACCTGGGCAGCTCCAACGGCTGCCCCCACGACCCGGCAACGGACAAGTGGAAGATGATGAATGAATGAATGAATGAATGAATGAATGATTGAACTAACCCAAAACTAATCCTATGTAACTGACAACATTTTTTTTATTGGGCGATAATAGAAGTTTTAATTTTCCACAAATCAAATTTTTTTTAATTAATCTGAGCATTCGAGTTTACAGTGTACTTGCACAAAAAGCACAACATTAACTTTCACCCTGTCTAAAAGCTACATTCACCGTACTTACTGTACTCATTGCTCTGACGTTCTGCTTACAATACTGCATTGTGCGTGCCTTTCGTGTAGAGCCAGTCTCCCCTCCGCCGCTGTTGTGGAGGAATTTGCACCCTGTAGGTTCTCCATCATCGCGGGATTACAGCGCTACGTAAACAAGCACATTCTTCCACAGCACTGTTCTGGCACACCGCGGGCAGCGCGCCGCGTCTTTACCGTATATGCCCCGGACAAAGCCATGAAGCCTGTTGACACAGCACTTCCTATTGCACAGATCGATGTGTCATATATGGCTCTATAAAGCAAGGGCTGCGAGATTGCAAGATTAACCACATATCTAATTGTGCGCAAGGAAAAAGATCAGTTTAGGTCAGTTTTGTGGGTCTTAGCTTTCAAATGAGGCACTGGCCTATAGGCTGTTAGAAGCTTTTACATTTGGGAGTAAAATGTGCTTGATTAAGGATGGGGTGAAAAAGCGTGTTCAGAAGTTCCCAAGATTCTGCTTTGATCTTCTGCCTATTGCGGTATTTGCGAGAAGCCGCAATTAAAGATGTCTGCTCGATCACACCAAAAGTATTATAGTACATTTTTGTAAATGACCAAGAAAAAGATAAAAGAACTGATGTTTATACCCCGTGTGTGCCGTGTGATCTAATTTTAAGCTTGTAAGATTCCAATTTTGATGCAAGCTGATGTAATAATAACCATTTTCTTTGTTTTTTCCTCTATAGTATTGTAATTTATGAACCCACAAGCAAAGATTCTACTAATTATTGCTATTTTTTGCCATATACTGTAGACCTGTCACGATTATGACTATATTGACTGAAAGATAAGATACATATATTAGCAGTGTTTCCTCAGTATTTCTCTTTCATAAATTTTCACTGAAGCAAATTGAGTAAAAATGTGTTTGAACTTGTGTGTTATTTAAAATGTGGCGAGGTTAGGTTTAAGTTTATTGTCATTGTTATGCTTTAGAGTTAGTTTTGACGGGATACAATGGTCCTCGGTGATATAGTTTATAGAGATATTGTCCTGCCTCAATATATCGAGCTTCAAATGTCGTTGTCGTGACAGGCCTATGTGTCAATTCTATCAATAAGGTATACGTAGCTTCTGTCATTAGCATTACTTCTTTTTCACATTTTAATCGACCAAATACATGAGTAAAATCTCCTGTCGATGTCCGGTCAGTATCATTTGCTCGGCTCATCGGAGAATGCGTGTGAGTAAGTGTGCGACATTCATTTATAGTCCTGGACTCTGGGCGCTCTGGGCTGACAGACAAGTGACGCAGGCAGCAGCTGGAGTAGCCCTCCCCACCCCCACCTTCCCCATCGCCCACCCCTTTCAACTTCAACCCCCGTCGGAGCTTCCCGGGACACTAAAGGGAACATGCGGTGAGGTAGAGGGGCGCGTGTGATCCTTGTATAGTAACATCATAACAGATAGGCGGCGTACGGTCAATTATCAGGGCAGCTGCTCCATTGTGGGACAACATGCGGGAGTAGCCCTGGGGAGGAATAAGATATGGGACATCAATGGTGTTTTAGGTACTCGGGTTGGATAAGACTGTTAAAGAACCAATATTTCTTAAAGAGGGGGTATTATGCTTTTTTCAATCACATAGCACCAGTCTATAGCATACTACAATGATGACGTAACCTTCTGTTGGTCTGTATATGCAGTAAATTAAAATAACTGCCTTGAATAAAATTGCTCTCTCAAAATGGCTGTACTGAACGTCTTGAAATAGGCCTCTGTCTCTTTAAGAAGCTTTCCGACACGCCCCCTTCAGCACACTGCTGTGGCATCTAAACAACAACACTGTGCGGGGAGGGGGCGCTGCTGAGCTGAGGAGCAGTGGTTGGAGGTGGGGGCGTTCCTAGGAGGACTGAGGCATAGCTACACCTAAAATGGCTGCCGTCTAAGTTTTTACTGATTACTCAAAAATATGTGAATGAGCCAAGGCAACACTCCAGGCATGTGTTTAATGAGGGAATGACATAATAACACGATATAAAGCTTGAAAAAGTCGATTTTACATAATACCCCCTCTTTAAGCTTTTTAACCATGTCTCAAGACGAAAAGACTTGCCCTCCACCTGCTCCTCGGTGTCTCTAAAAGTCTGACAGCTCAAATTGCCTCCGCTACCAATACAATCTATCTGGTGTGGCTGTTGTTTTACGCTTTATGTTGCTTCACTCCCTTCGGTGCCAGTAGATGAGTCCAGGCGTTTTGTAGCGATAAGCTGAATTACTTCTGCTCTTCCAATTCCACTGTGTAGTAAATGACTTGAACAAGCTTGATAAACAATTGACCAGGGGTATCCAAACATTTCCTCTTTTTTTTCCATTTAGGGCAGTATTGTGAACTGCACGGCATGGAGATCCATTGACGCAGTGAACTGTTCAACTGGATGCATTTAGCAGAGTTTTTAACCATGCAACAACCTTTATCTAGGCAAAAAGAGAAAAAAGTCCGAGGCACTCCGATTCCTAGTAAAAGTCCTTTATTAAATGGACATGCCTTAATAAAGGACTTTTACTAGGATCCTCGGACTTTTTTCTCTTTTTGCCTATACTTACGTTTTGGATCCTGAAGAGCACCTGACCCTCCTTCACTGACAATTCTACCCACTGAAGCGATCACTTTGTCCCTCAAAAAAACCTTTATCTAGGGTTGGATGCCAGCTCTCTCCCACGGCAACATATTAGTCATTGAGGTCATAATATTGTAAAATTGTTGAACTTCCAGTAAACGGTGTCTTTAAAAGTCTATGCCAACTTAGCGAGACGCCTACAAAAGCCAACAACAACACTTTCGGCACCAATGGCATTTCCCTTTTAAGATTTAGCCTGCAGCCTAAGGGCTAATGCTGTGACCACGACAGGAGTCACGGTGCTCTCTGACCTGGTGCTCAAAGGTCATCATAGCCCTGTCCTTTGACAAGAATAAAGACAAGGCATAGGTCTCTGTCAAGTAAGACAGCTGTCCAGGTAAATAGTTAGACGTGTTTGTGAAGTAAAACGTTCAAGTTCCTTTCTATATATTGTTGAAATGTTAATAATGCTCCTAATGCTAAACTTACTTTATTTAGTTCATTTGGTCCGGACAGTGCATGTTGAACATACGTATTGTAGCCATCGGTTAATTTCCATTCATTGTCCCCTACTTGAACTCTCAAACACACTCTCACTCAACATCTTTTAGTGGTAGGGAAAATAGAGGATATACTTGGAGGAAACCTGCAATGCCAACTACACACAGTCCAGCATGAGCTCTAACCTCTGTGACACTGTTCCACCCTAAAGATGAATAGTTTAGATGAAGACCTAATGTAATTCAACCCAATGTTTGGCAAAGCAAGCAGTCTCCATTAAAATGAACTGGATGAGCCAAATTATAATAAGTCAGGGCTGAAGAGGAAAATAAACAGTTAAGAGACATTTCATCAATTTAACTGAAATAATAATCATTTTTAAATTCGATTGAAATGATCCACCGCGGCAGTGTTTGGCATGACCTTAACAACTTCTCTATCCAGTGACAGTTGCGTCTCCTTGGCTGCAATGCCTTTGTGTTTTATTTACGAGGCATGTTTACCCTCTCACTGTAACTAACTCGTCCAGCTGTGGCCGCCATCTTTGTCTCTACTTTCCAAGGCAAACACTCAGGCGCTAATGCCCGTGTTTTTAAAGCGTTTGCACCTTAGCAAGCTGATTAAACATGTCTCAAGCGGGTGTTGAATGAGGGAGGGGCCGGCTTGACTTGTGAGGTCTTCTCAGAGAAAAAAAAACGCCACTTGGTTACTTTCTGTCACAGCTGTTCAGTGTGGACGGGCCACAGGACTGGAAAATGTCTTAATGTCAGGTTGGAGAAGTCATAACTGACATCACGCACTAGGGTCGACTCTATAGGGCCTATGTGGCGGCCCTTAAGCTCACTGGGCCTCATTCACGACCGTTCACAACACGTTCTTACGGCCTTCTTAAAGGAAAGGCCACCGTTTTTACATACTGAGATACGTTCTTCTTAGCTTAGACAGTTCATTTGTACCGTCTGGTCTCCACGTGTGCCTTCCGTAACGTAAACACAGCACAGATGGCGTTAGCATTTAGCCTCTCTCTTCTCTTCTATAGCTCCAAACGAGGTGAAGATAGAAGCTAGCAAACTCTTCCACGTTTTCCCTATTTAAATATGGTTACGTGAAGTGTTACACCATAAGTATAATTACACAAAAATTAAACAATGTGGATTTTCTAAGTGGATAAAAGGGGAACTATATTGTAAGGCGTAATAATACCAGGAGTAATTCAGCATCCGCACAGTAAAGTGAAGATATCACTGCGCGGATGCCGAATTACTAACTAGCTAAATGCTAACGCCGTCTGTGCTGTGTTTACGTTACAGAAGGCACCGTGAAGATCAGACAGGTACAAATGAACTTGTCTAAGCTAAGGTAAGAACATATCTCAGTATGAAAAACCGGTGGCCTATTCCTTTAAGGCCTTCTTAGGAAGGTTTTGGCATTCACAAAACTTGTTCTTTGCTGACAACCTTCCTCTATAAAAACAAATCCTTAGAACAGTTTGGACTCTTACGCACACAATCATGCTCCTGATGGGACCCAACATTCTGAGTCATATTTGTGCAGATTAAATCATGTATTAAATAGATCCAGAATGTAAATATAATTATAATAAATTACAGATGCCTTTAAACAGAGGTAAGTTGGTAATGTCACTTGTAGCCTACTATTTTCGCAGTTCTGTAATTTTTTTTAACAATAACAATTACTGCAATTCAATGGACCCGCTCTAAACCCTGGCTTTTTAACACACTACACTATGCAGGGCTTACATATTACATCATTTCATAAAAGAAACAAATAATAATAATAAATAATAAGGAAGAAAAATTGTACACTAATCAATACCATATTGAGGATGGAAATGACAACTGGGAAGTAGCAAGATCACAGATAATATGTATTTAATGTTCTTTCTTAACTCAAAACTAGTGACTTTCAGGAATGTTGACTGTGTTTGGCATTGATAACCATCTGTAACTAAGTAATGGCCTTTTGTCACTTGCTTTGTGCCGGACGTTGTGCATGGGGTGGGAGCGTTGTTGTAGTTGTGGGGTGTACATAGTAGTATTCACTGAGTGTAATATGTATATTAATGTGTCTTTTTATGTTTTTAATGTTTTATTGTTCTAATCTTTAATGTTTTATTGCAATGATGTCGGGGGTGGGCGCTCTTAAGCTCTTGCTTCGGCCCACTCCCTTTGAGCAGAATTTTAACTGCTCAAATAAACTAATAAACTAAACTAAACATGAACAAAACTGTATTGTACAGTACTCGATGTTGATTATAATACCAAGGGTCATGTTGCTTTGAAATGATTATCCTCTTTTGGGTCGGAGCTTGCCAAAATAGGACGAAGGTGTGTCCCGAAACTAACCAGCTGACACGTTGCGCAAATAATTTTTATATTTTTATTGTTTGTCATGGCTGATAAACTGCCCAAACCCAAAAAGAAACCCAAATGTGTGTTCGCTTTCTCAGCCCGAGGTTAAAGCAGAACCAACTGGCGAGACCAAACATTTTTCCAATGTTGTGTTATGTATAGTCAAACATAACACACCCCAAATGACAGCAGTCCCCCATAGTCTGCCGACAACAAAGGCAACGCGAGCGCTTCAAAGTTCCCTGTGCTCATGTGAAAAACATGTTCTTGGGGGCCCACGCCTGCTCATGGAAGTCACCGGATCGAAGAGTGTATATGTAGGCCCCCAAAGATGCGTCCACTGTCTGCTTTGAATCAGGGACATGTTAGCGAAGGACGCAAGAGGAGATTTCCGCTGACAATCAATGCATTTCCAGGAAGGATCAAGTGTGTTTAGTGAGAGAAGAGCCATGTGCCCGACCACTCAATAGAAACACGAGTATTAACCAATCAGGGAAGAGCGCATGCTGTGGGTTCTGGCCTTGGATTATGAACTGTTGTGAGGTCTGCTGCAGAGATTTTACTGATGCCATCAGTGGGTCAATTTTGGTTTTAAATGTAGGAGAATTGAAGCCTAGACCAGCCGCTTGGAAAACTGATTTGCTGTGGGACTTCCCCATAGCAAATCAGTTTTTCCTAAAGTTTTCAAACAAACCAATCACAGCTAATCAACTGCAGTATGCTGTATGAAAAGAAAAATCACCTGTTGATTGAGCGGAAATTGTGCTGTTCAGTCTTACCATTGCTGTAAAGGATATCAGATAACAAGATATGAACTACATGAATCACTTGCACTCACTTCATGCAGAGGTAGGCAAGTTTTTATTTCTTTGTCAAAAGATGAAGGGCTGAGTTTCCAAATGGTGCTTCTACATAACTCTCCAGAAAGAGAGTTAAAGAAGTTAAAGGTCATATACCTGAATTATTTTTATTTTTATTGTAACAATGAAAGAGGAAGCCACTAAATGAACATGTGTCCAAACTCATTCCTAAATTTGCGAACATATTTGTAGCATCACAATTCTTCATAGGGATGAGTCTACTGCTGGGTTCACAGCATTCTAAAGGCCTATAATATTATATAGAGGTAACATTATTTTGTTTTGAGGACAGTTTTGGTCTTGTGCAGAGAGATCATGGACCCAGTGACTGATATTAATGATAATTTTTGTAATTCATACATTTTCTTTATACGACTTGTGAAAGTGTAATGCAGTTAATAGGAAAAACTGGCTCCTGCCCCCACTGGGTCCTGTGACATCATCACATTCTAGAACCTGCAACCCAGCAATAGGCACATTTCACAATTTACGGGGTCATTATTCAGGATTACAATTACAGAAATGCAAGATAATTGGCCTGCAAGTTCTTAAATATATGCTGCATAATAAGATGCACAGTTTGAGTTTGGTACTAAGGTACTAAAGGAGGACAAAACAAATTTTGTTCCATTACTAGAAAAACAAATCAGGTAGAGTGCCTTTAACTGCTTCCGAGCAGTGTTAATTCCGTCGACAAAAATATTTTGTCAAATTTTAGACAAAGTAATGTTTATGCTGACGGAAACTAGACTGAAACGAAAGGAAAAGTTGTTTGTGAGACTATCACTATGACTAAAATGTCGACTAAAAAATTACTAAATGAAAAGACGAGACTAAAATGATCAAAACTTTCTAGGACCGTTTGAAAGAGCCTCAAATCATTTACAGCCATTGCCAAAGGAACAGGTCTGTGCTTTGTTCATGTGGAGAACAAACATGAAACAGGACCTTGATAATTTACATGCAATTTGAATCACCTAAAACTCGGCCAAAATTGGAGAGAATTGTTTGGCTAAATCTTAATTAAAATTAAAAGACATTTTTGTCAAAAGACTCAAACTAAATTGAAATATGTTCACAGAACTGTCTAAACAGTTGCCCTGTAAGAGTTGATTAATGGACAACAAGATGGACTTTCCCGGGAAGCACAAACTCCTCAAATGAAATTACACTCCAAAAAGCATTGCTTTCTTACATGTTGCCATTCATTTTCTGATTTTGCTTTGACACAAATTCATATTGCAATCCAACATCAGTATTGCCTGCCGATCTGTTTCAACTTATGCGGACCAAATTTGTCCCTCTGAAAAACTGGCACGCCTTATAAAAACACTATAGTTCAAAAAGCCATAACCATCACATTACATTTCACAGATAATCCTTTAATTCATGTGTTTTGCCTTGGACAGACCACAGCAGCTGCACTCTGCCTCTTCCGCCCTGCTCTCAAACCAAAGTGTGCCCCGGTGACCAGTGATTTTCTGCCTTTTGGTCACCCATAGTCTTCATGTCCGCCCCTCCTGGCCCCTGGTGAGGCGACCATGTTTGGACGTCCACACATCTGGTTTACACAATGTGCAGCAGACCGTGGGTTATGTGCCAACAATAGCATAAACAGTTAGCATTCCACTGACTCGTAGCTTATCACGTGGACTTGTGGGAACGTTATTGCGTTATACGGCTACAGCAGGTTATAATTGCATTGGTCCACGGGGATTTCGGTGAGGCTTGGGGGAAAACTGTCAGAAGTGCCTTGCTATAGAGGATTAGCCTATTTAGGTTTACGGATTGACAGGTGAAATCATATGGGGAGAGCCAACATTTCTTTTAAGCTGAGAGTAAAACGTGAATACCTTTTTTGTTATATTAGCCGTACATTAGCGACAAACATCAGTACGGTGGCGTTTTTTGTCATGAGCTTGGCAACTGCTGTTTGTTGTACTGTCGACAGCAAATATAGTAATTTTCTGAATTTATCTGTTGGAGAAGTGAGACTGTTATCATGTGGGCAGCGTCACAAGTGCTATTCTTTACATAACATTACATAAGTTATGTTCTTTGTTAACCCTTGTTTTGATTTTTACAAACCTGTGATTCTCGTAGTAGTTTAGTTCAGTGATTCTCAACTGGTGGGTCACGGAACCAATTTCAGTTGGTTGTGAGCCTATTCCACTGAAGCCTTTTTTTTTTTTTTCGTTCTGAAATTGCGTGGAAACACTGCTGGAGTTTGTTAAAATGTATGTTTTTTGGGTTGTTTTTAAACATAATTCCAGTCTTAAATGCTTGTTCAATAAAAACGTGTGTGGAAATACAATATTTGATTCGATGAATGACATATTACAATTTTATTTGGGTCCCGACTCGTCATCCTAGGGTAATGGTGGGTCCTGAAGCCATACCACTTACTTGAGAACCATGGTTTTGTTCATATTGCTCACGGATGCGTTTAAAAAGACCACACAGAACTGAATCTTGATTTTAACATAAATTAATGAATGATGAATTGAAAAATACTCAGAAAACCCTAAATGGAAATTGGCTTTTCTCACCCCAAATATTATGTTCTTTTTATTGTATGCCTACTTTAGTAATATGTAAAATAACAGCACATATTTCTTTTCTTGACGTTAGCGCAGTTAGTTGAGCGGGTCGTCTCATGATCGGAAGGTCGCGGGTTCGAATCCCAGCTCCTGCAAATACACACTGTCGTTGTGTCCTTGGGCAAGACACTTCACCCTACTTGCCTCCAGTGTCTGCGTACATTGGTGTGTGAATGGGTGACTGGTTCCTTACTGTAAAGCGCTTTGGGCCTGATAAAGGTAGAAAAGTTGAGTCCATTACCATTACTTTTTGGGAAGTAGGACTTTTTTTCTTTCTTTTGCCCGTTGCCGGGCCGTGGGGGCAGCTGTTGGAGCTGCCCAAATCACATTGCACCAGCCCCTATGGCTCCTTCTGCAGGTGGTGGGTCCACGGTAGGACGGCCTCATGGTTCGAACCGGGCCTGTTGGTCTCTCTTTCTTTTTCGTCAAAGTCTATTGTTGAACTTGAGGAATCCATGGCTGTAATATGGGCATCTTAACAATTGCAAGATAGGGCCTTGTTTTGTGGTCTGGTCAGGAAATATTAAGTGACATTGTTCTCAACAATTGCAAGATGGAATGAATTTCTCTACAGTAGCCAAAGTCAGTTCCATATATTCTGAACTACTTTTCTGGAAGTAGCTTGTCTCTTTCCTGGACATAAGTTTTCGACATTAGCAATGCCTCTCTCCCTAACTTTCAACAGCTATAGCCAAAAAAAAAAAAAAAAGACTTTGCAGACTCTTCCAGATGGGAGCTCCAGGCGTGTGCTGAACAGTGTTACAGCCTGCTTTATAACTGCTGCCGTGTTTAAAGAGTCTTTAAGTCATTATGGTCATCAGCTCACCCAGGGGTCAGGCCGACACGCTAACATGAGAGGCCAGGTGAAAGGTCTGGCTTCACGGATCCACAGTCACAGCGCAGCCTTAACAAAAACAGAAAAGGCGGCACAGGATTACCCAGGGTCATGCGCAGGTTGTTTGAAGAAATAACACTATCGGGGGATTAAAGTGTGGGTGAGCATGCCGTTTGTAATCGCTTTCAGGTGTAAAAAGACACAGGTGACATTTACTTAGATGAGGCGTGGGCAACAAAGGTTTTCTTTCGATCAGACCTGCAATTGTAAGTTCAACGTGAAGGATAATAGAAGAATAGTATGTACAAGTTTTCCACATCAATGTTAAGACCTCGAGCTTGTGTGTTTAATCAGTCTTACATGTTGTCCACAAGAGCGAGAAGAAACATCTGAAAATGCACTGCCTGACCAAAATAAAACTGTTATGTTCCCAAATAATGAGATCAGCTGAATACCTGAACCGGGTTATTCCATCAATGAATTCATCTTTACATGACGGCACGGGGCATATTCCAAGATTCATCGGGCTCACGTTGTGAAAGAGTATAGTTCAGGGAGCGTGACAAATCACTTTCACACATGGATTGGCCACCACAGAGTTCAGGTCTTAATCTCATGGATAATCTTTGGGATGTGCTGGAGAACACTTTGCTTTTTATGCTGACTTTGTTTTGGTCAAGCTGCGTAGAAGCCGAGCATCCTCAACTCAATCAGCCCAGTCTCAGCCCAATCGAACATATTGAAATTCTCTACTACGATGGATTATTCTTGGATGACTGCCCTTTCATAAGAAATCATACCTGGACTTATGTTTTGTGTGTTCATGTATTTTTGAGTAATGCCGTAAACCATAATCTGTTTCTGTTAGCATGTTTTCTGCCATTAGAGTTAGGGTTAAGTTTAGGGTTAGAGTTAGGGATTGCAATTATATCCAAATCTCAAAGCGTACTGACAGGAGAGCTTACAGCCTCAATGCCAGTGTGATATCTCATTTGAAAGCCAAGACCTTACTGTTTCTACAACTATGTGTAAGATTTGTGTGAGTGAAACACCACTTACATCACATTTGCCGTTCCTATACTGTACCTAATCACAACCCAACTCCCTGACCGGGGGAGACGGCAAGTAACAGGTTAAGACATACAGTACAGTTAACATTGATGGAATAATACACTTGAACTCGCACACGATTTCTACAGTAAAAATTGAGTGAGATTAATAGTGGACATGATTAGGAATAATATACAGTATGGGTTTCGTGTCATCTCAAACAGAATTATTATAATTCCTTTCCAAAAGTAGTGCATTAAAGCACTATGGATTAACTTTAAAATGCTGGCCTGTCATGTCATGATACAGTATGTTGTTCCACACAGCTTGAAAAGACTTGTTATCAGCAATTTGCCTCCTCCTGAAATGATTTTGTGTTTATTTCATAAATAATTAGGTGGACAGAAAGGTTTTTTTTTTCAGCCTCTGCTGTGAATTAGTGATAGACGGTTTCAACATTAAGTGAGAACCATTAGAAGAACATTCAGCTTTTCTTACATCTTAAAGGCAACAGAGAAGCTGAGTGTTTGCATCATTTGTGACGTAAAATTGTTCTCATGACTTATTGGCTCTTAGAGAAATAAAACATAATTTTTAATCATTTGTTTGTTACCCAAATGCCCCTCCCCTAAGCTTTCAGATCCGAGGGCACTATAAGTAGCATTGCCACTGTCAGCCTTGAGTATTTAAAAATCCACTTTCCATCTTCAGTTCATTGTGTTTACATAGCCTTAAATGCTCCGTCCGTGCGTCAGTCAAAGTGGTGAAAAGTGAAGCATCATCTGTAAAATCCATTACAGAGTGTGGAGGATGCTGTCTGGAAAACTTGTGTCATTTTGGAACAGCAGATGAGGCCGTTGCTTAACACGTCAGTGAGCTGATTTCCTGTCTTCTAATGACAACTGAACGCCTCACACCGTGGTGGGAAGAACATCTCCCAAAACTTTGATGCTCCTTCTATTTTGATGGTTTTACTTTATCCTAATACAAACTTTTATTGGGGGAAGCATCAGCTCAGTGGTTCAGTCTCATCTCCATTTTCACATTTTGACATATCCGTCAAATATTCAGTACAAGACTGTTATTTGCCCTTTTTTTTTACGCAATCAGTTATTAGCATATTGACATTATGATCAAGGCTGACCACCTGATTAAAGGGATATTTCAGGATTTTTGACATTGGGCCTCATTTCCTACTTATCCAGAGTGTTGTTGATGTCTGAAGATAGTTTTTCTTAAATTCATGCAGTTCTTATATTTGAAGAGTCTAGTGGCGCTAAGCTAGGGCAAGGCTAAAGCATTTCTATGGTATCAGTTAGCCTGCATTAAAAACAGTCTGACCCACTCCACAGTGCACATGAGGCAAATCACTTATAACGCCAGACTAACAATATAAATGTATGTGTCGATAGAATAATTATAACCATTTTGCATTTAAAATATCATGATGAATTTAAACGGGCTAATGAAAAGGTACAGCAGTCTTTGTCTGAAGAAGACAAGAAACAGGACTATAAGACTGGTATGAGCTGAGGATAACAAACATGGAATATTTCATCAAGGATTATGTAAACTGGAAAAGACAATATGATACTGAATTAAAAATTGGAACACAGGACAGCATATCCAATGTTTCGCACAAGCATTCAACACGTTCATCTACTGTACATGTTCATCTACACATTCAAAAGGTTCAAAAACCTCCTCAATTGATGATATTTGAGCAGAATCAGTTTCGTGGCTGTAAGCTAACGCAGCGGCGGAGTAATCTACGAGAAAGTAGTCCCTCAAAATGCGGTAATTCATGTGATACAAGGTCAGTTATATTTCAAAAATTATATTAACACAGACATTTATATGGTTAGTCTGGTGTTATAAGTGATTTGCCTCATGTGCACTGTGGAGTGGGTCAGACTGTTTTTAATGCAGGCTAACTGATACCATAGAAATGCTTTAGCCTTGCCCTAGCCTAGCGCCACTAGACTCTTCAAATATAAGAACTGCATGAATTTAAGAAAAAAATATCTCCAGACATCAATAACACTCTGGATAACTAGGAAATGAGGCCCAATGTCAAAAATCCTGAAATATCCTTTAAACAAGATGTGGAAATTGATGCCTTTAATCATTGCTATTATTATTTTATCTATATACTGTATGTTTTGTCACTAGATTGGTAGTGGTAATAAGGGACATTTCCATCTGTCAAATGCTAACATGATATCCTAATATGAAGAACTACTTATGTGTCCAACATCTTTGAACCCACAAGGAGACACAGCGTATGAGACGAAGCCTTTTTCACATCGACGCAGTGCATTCCAAACTCCTCCCGGCCGCCCACCTAAAAATGATTGTACGCTATCTGTTCATCTGGACAACTAAAGGTCATGGATACAGTGAATGGAAGAACATCATACGCCTTTTGAGACTGTTGGGAAAGTACCGGCAGACAAAAGAGTAAAAGAGTGAGGTGCGGTTTATCAAATGGCTAAACTCTGGTGCGTAACCCATGGTGTCAGATGTGGAATAAAGAGTGTTTTTGTTAGGAAAATTAGATTTTCCGTTAGTATGGGCACTAGAGGTGGTGAAGAGGAAATGAAGAGGCCGATGGTTTTGCTGTAGCAGTTGAATGGCTTGAAAGGTGATAAGTAGGGAGTAGGGAGTCATTCAGGGCTATACAGTACTCTCCATTGGGACGTTTACATGTTATTTCCCTCTTTTTTTATGTGTGTTTGTGGAATTGAGACTGGATTTACAACATAGTGACTCCATTTCAGACCCAGCATTCCACAAGGACAAGACCCCATTTGTTTTGTGCCACTATCTGGTGATAATAAAACACTTTTATTAAGTCAGGGGCGCCCAAACTGTGCCTTTGGGGCCAAATACGATCCTCAGATCAATTTATATTGGCCTTCAGCCTTAAGTCGGCACACATTTCCAGAGACAGTGATTTTTTTAATACATGTTCAATATTTCATAGATAATTAAATTTTAATAGCTAACATTTAAGTGTGAGACAGAGCTGGCTGTAAGGTTCTAAGCCTGCTAGGGGCGACGATGGCGGAGTTGGTAGAGTGCGTCGTCTCGTGATCGGAAGGTCGTGGGTTTGAATCCCAGCTCCCACAAATGCACACTGTCGTTGTGTCTTTGGGCAAGACACTTCACCCTACTTGCCTCCAGTGTCTACGTACATTGGTGTGTGACTGGGTGACTGGTTCCTTACTGTAAAGTGCTTGGGCCTGATAAAGGTAGAAAAGCGCTATATAAGCTGAGTCCATTTACTATTACTTAGATATGAGGTTACACGGATAAAACATCAGCTAAATGCAATAGTTGAATGTATCACTGCATTGACCTCGGTCTGTGACAATCAAACCCCTGGTAGGTAAATCTATAGTGCCAACATTTTGAAAAGGGATTATAATCATACCTTTTGAGATGACACCGCACTCACTGGAATATTATTCCTCATTATGTACTTGCTCTTGTTGTATATGTCATCAAAGGTGTAGAATCTTAGACACTAAAAGCTAGCCTGACTATGACTTCTTCTACTAAGACACAGAATTATGCGTGTAAAGATTTAAACTACAGGGTTAGAAACTTTTAAATAGCTGCCGCCCTTGAGATTGACTAATAGTGACCATTTAAATGACAATTTTGACTCATTTGTGTTTAATCCCGCTGCCCTAAGGGGACACATGAAGGAAAACCCATCTTTCTCTTTTTAAACATCCTGATTTAGGGTTCAAAGATCGCCGGCCCTTGCCCCTTACCTCTTTGAAAGATATACTCTGGCATGGCCCTGTACAAACTTCACCTCCAGACTGCCCTCCTCTGGGCCGCAGCCTGAGCATGTCCGCCTGCGTGTAATCATGTTAAAGCGTAAATCTAATTTGAGGCCAAAACAAGTCAACAGAGCATTCCTGAGAAAAGAGGAGACTGCTGCTGTTGTTTGGGCGGACTGTGTTTAGCTTTTACTGCCCTGAATAAACTCCTGCACAGCGTTGGCCATTAGTGTTACAAGCCACGCAACACATGTACTTTACACCTACGTACTACATGCTTTCTTTATGGACACCACGCCAGACTCTTTCTCCAGACCATGTGCTTGATGATATGTGGCTGTATAATGGTGCAGTGGTTAGGAAACTTGATCCATGGCAAGAAAGTCCCGGGTTCGATTCCTGGCAAGCCATGACTTTGCATGCACTTCCATGTGTTCATGAATGATTAACATACAGACGGCATCTTTGGAATTGGTCATGTTCGAAGAAGTCAACGGAGGAAAACAAAGAAGGAAATACACTGAACTTTCTTCCTTTTTTCCGCCATTATTTTAACAACTGCTGAATTCTGAATATATTTTTATCAAATTAATAAAGATACAGAGATATGGAGAGGAGCAAAGTGGTTCAACAGACCATAAATACTTAAAAAACGGAGGATGCTAGCAGTGATCCTAAAACTAGCTTCATGCTACATTATGCTAACGCTAGCTACGACTGCCATTTTTCGCTTCTATTCAACAATCTGCTGTGAAAAAAACATCCATATAGACCCGGTTTTGACTTGACTTGACTTTGTTTGTGATAAATATGTTTATTGTCAGAAAAAAGAGTGAAAAATTATAATTTCCATGAGAGGTTTTCTTCCCCCTCATCAAGGCCACGCCTCCTTGTATGACATGTTGCCGACTGTATCTATACTGCTCGCTGATCTAGATCATTAACTGATCCGGATAGACAAGTGAACCTAATTCTTGGGGCTTATATAATGCTAACCGTAATTAGCATACATAAAAAGTTGGAAAGTCAAATTCCTTCTATTCACAATAAGTGCCTATTTTTAGACGTTGTAAGTCTGGGACAGGCTATACATTTTTGCAGCCACACACAAACCTATGGGTGGCTAATCTAATGGGCTGCACTACTGTTCTGCTCTATATAAAAAAGCTTGCATAGTAAACATGGTGTGGTTGATTTACTACTGAGAGCTGACAATAGGCTGCTTGTCTGGAGTCCAAGAGAAATTTGAAGGTCCATATGTGTCCGTCGTGGTCTATTTATAATTGTGGCTAACCCCAAACCATCATCTCTTATACACTTATATATTATGAAATAAACAGAATTCCTCGTGCACTTTAGCAAAAGGGGTAAAAAAAAAAGTATTGAAAGCAGTTTTCAGAGCGTAGAAGAGGTACATTATTTAGTTACTAATGATCATGGTGTGAACTCTCAGTTGTACAGGAGTTTTCCAGACAAAGGTTCTTAAGCCGTACACATAAAATACAGAGTACAGATGACGGCTTAAGAACCTTTACCAAGATTTATAGCACAAGTGGCAATTGTAAGAAAAGTAGTTACACTAGAGGCACTATTATGGGTTCCAATTTGGTGAAGCACATTCTGTTGCTGTGTCCTTGGGCTTGACACATCCTTTAATGAGTGATGCTTGTGACTGGACGAACATCTGTCCGAAAAACCTTCAATTAAATAACAGGGATAAGGGACAAAAGGGACAATATAAAGAGACACTTTCTTGTCCCCATGGGGAAATATGTCCTCTGCATTTGACCCATCCTTCATTGCCGCTGCATGGGGCACCTGTCGGGAGCAGGCTTAGTAGAGTAGCTAGCTGGAGGATTAGTCCATTACGTGTGTTTTTGGGATCGATGGGTTTCCCCACTGACTGAAAACATGCATAAATAAATGTTATTATAAACAATTGATTTGAATCACATTCGCATTAACAAGCTCTCACTGTGCTGCAGAGAGATGTGACATGCACTTCCCAACCAAACTGTAACACCAACACTAAACTTTCATGAATGGAAACAAACAAAACAAATCTGACAGCATTCACTAAGAACTTTACTAAGACTTGAAATGAATTAAAATCCCAGGACTTGGATTCGACCTGGATCTGTAAGTCAGTGGCTTGGGACTTGGATTTGCAAAACAAGGATTCATTCTCACTTCTGCACAATAGGTAGACAATCATCGCAGTAGCATTTATAGTAAGTAGTGGAAGTTGTACCACTTATGGTATTATCTTCTGCACTCTTGCACTATTTATGTACCAACAGTGGCCACATCAGCTGCTGGAGGGATCCCACCCTCGGCAGCTGTTGCATATTTTACATACTCTTACATATTCATTTTAAACACCAGACTTATGAGCCATCCGTGTCTACTTCCAACCCAGCGCAGTCTAGTTAAACTTTGAGCACAGAGTGTTGATTGTTCGGTGTTGGGAATGCCTGGCAGTTTTGACCTCTGCCTGAAATGCCACTCTTTGGCCTATCGCTCAAGGCCCCCAGTGTGTGTATGAATATAAAAAATGATGTGTGCGCACCGATTGGAGGGGGGAACAAGCAGCCATTGAAGCCGTGTGGTCCCATATAAGTAGCGGCTCAAACTCGCACACTGGGCTTCTTCATGAGTGTCGCGCTGAATATAAACCCAGCTTGGTTTTGCATATGCACACATTTAAGCCTTGCCAGTGAGTTTTTGCTACAAGCTTGTGATGTGCAGGTGAGAGATTTGCAACTAAACTGGCGTTGCAATTTTAACGGTGGCACTAAGCAAACTGGAGAATGTTGTGGACTTAGACTTGGGCGCAGTTTACACAGCATTATTCCCCACAAAAACGCAGGAAAACAGCAGTCATGGCCTCTCTCGATCTGCTTTTACATGAAAATGATGAGGTGTCAACAAAACCTATGAAACTGCAGTGCACACTTTTGTCCAGCAAACTAACATGTTCCTAACATACGCTTTTACTGTATATGTGCAGAGGAAGAGAATTTATTTTGTACTTCCTGCGATGAATATGGCTTTTTAAGGCAACTCTGGAGCTTTCTAAAGTAAAATTAAGTTGTCACAAACTATTTACAGGGCGTTTTTGACTAAATATAAATGTGAGACACAATATAACACAATATAATGAGATCGTGAGTTTAGCCCAATGGCTGCTTGTAGCAGAGTTTCAAGACCATGGCGCTGGGTGTTGCCATTGCCCTCCATTGGTGTAGTACTTCCATACAAAGGGGCAAAACAAGCTAGTTTTCCATAAGCAAGCATTGCACTTTAGACATGTTAAAAACAACTTTAAAGCCTGGTGCCTAATTTTCCTAAACTTTCTACAGCTAGATAGTCCTCCTGTGATAACGCTGGGTTAGGCACAATTACAGGGACCAGGCGGGAGCATTTTAGAAATCTCGTACACTAATGAGGGCCTATAGCATCAACCTATTGCACATGTTTAATGGGGAAGTCAAAGTACCTGAGAACCAAGACCTTTTGATGTGAGGGTGCTTTTATTCATATGATACGATATTCTTAAATGCGCGTGGTTCTTTGATTCATTTAGCCGTTAAATGATAGTAGAGGTAAACTACAGGATTAGCTGTGTTTACACATAAAGGGACCACATCGAGGCAGGATTTTACTGTATATTGTGTGCAAAGGATATTATACTTTACTCACTGCAGCCTTTACGGTTCCGTTTGTTACGATATGATTAATAGTCTTAACATCCCTTTAACTGACAGGGCGTCAAGCTTTGTCTCGCTTCCAAAAGAACAACTCCGAATGATTTATGTTGCTTTAATAAAGTTACAATGGCCAGAATGATTTGCAGATGGAAAGATTATGACTTACTTGGATTCGAAACGCTTTGATTTTCCTTCCTAATCTTTATTATTCATCTGGAAGATAAATCGCCGCTGTAATGGTTCCAACTGCAGGGATTGTGTGTGTGGCCTGAAGTGAAACGGCTCGTCCAACAGCCGTGATGTTTGTATACAGCATGAGCTGAGCGTGTGTTCTGGCCAATGCAGTAGACCGCAAATAGATTTTTAATGGGCAATGAGGAAGTCAGCTAGTCCACCAGAAATAGCTAATTAAGTTGTGTATAAACACGATTATTTGGGGGGAAATGGAAACTGACTGAGTGCATTGGACATAGAAGGAAGTAGGTTGTCCAGTAATTTAAAAAAAACACGTTTCAGTCGTGTTATTGGGCAAGACACTTTGGTCACATCAACTGTCTGTGTCAGTGTCATTGAGGATGGTCAGAAATTTGACTTCTTATTATGTGTTACTGTGGCGGTAATGTACTATTTTATTTACAAAGACAATACATTTCAATATATGACCGAAGTTGCCAGAAGGCTATTATTCATTTGTAGTCCCTTGAACAGACACCTTTTTACAGGTATTTTGTGATCATTTCAAACGCATCTTGATCACTATCTTTCATTTTGTTGGTTAGAAAATGCTATATGGATCTAAAACAGCTCAGCCAAAGCAGCACATCACATTTTCAAAGGGAGGGTATTATGCCAAATCGTCTTTTAGAGCTTTTTACCATGATACAGTGTCGTTCTCTCATCAAAAAGCATCTTTGAGTAATCTTTGAATCTTCACCAGAGGCTTTGAAGAGCGTTAAAAGGAAGAAGGCAATCCGAGGCCCCTGCTTTATTAAAGAGGGGGTATTATGCTTTTTTCAATCACATAGCACCAGTCTAAAGCATACTACAATGATGACGTAACCTTCTGTTGGTCTGTAGTAAATTAAAATAACTGCCTTGAATAAAATTGCTCTCTCAAAATGGCTGTACTGAACGTCTTGAAATAGGCCTCTGTCTCTTTAAGAAGCTTTCCGACACGCCCCCTTCAGCACACTGCTGTGGCATCTAAACAACACTACTGTGCGGGGAGGGGGCTCTGCTGAGCTGAGGAGCAGTGGTTGGTGGCTTGGCTGGTGACGAAAGGTCCAGAGGCGTCTCCAGGAGGTGGGGGCGTTCCTAGGAGGACTGAGGCATAGCTACACCTAAAATGGCTGCTGTCTAAGTTTTTACTGATTACTCAAAAATAAGTGAATGAGCCAAGGCAACACTCCAGGCATGTGTTTAATGAGGGAATGGCATAATAACATGATATAAAGCTTGAAAAAGTCGATTTTACATAATACCCCCTCTTTAAAGGATTTGATAGGATTTGTGCCTCTTAACGCAAAAATGTTGTACCTGGATCCTTGAAGAGCATCTGCAAAAAAAAGTGATTGACCCGAAGACACACTCTCCGTCTTTATCTTTCTTCACTAGACGCTATTCTCGACATTCTCATTCGACAGCTGCCCAAAACCTCCTCCTGAGGTCCTGTGTTTCCAAAGAAACGCTCTCCTCACCTCTTGATTTCTTGCAAATCTTTTCATTGCAAAGTAAAAACACTCATTGTGGCTTCCCTACAGCCACACGAGCAGCACGGACCAATTTTTTCCCTTTTTACTGAAACCGTTGCACAGCGATGGGAAGGCCTTACAGGAGATTGTGTGAAAATCAGGAAGTGAAACTACTGGATATTTTTGTTTTAGCTGTTTTAGACCAATATTGCACGTTCTTACCACAAAGTGTGAGATGAAGCGCGTGGTCTTATAGATGTAACGATAAATGAACACACTTAAGCTCTTCCTGGTTTAAGTTTGTAGTGAGCTTTAACTGATGCTGCATCCGAAACCATCAAATTGTAGCCTCTAAGTGCTAACACTAGCAACTAATCCGTAACCTTTCATGGGGTCAACTGTTAGATCTCTGTGCAGTTAGTGAACTAGAGCTTCAGCAGCATTTGCCCAATTCGACCGTCCTTACCCAGGGGAAGGGGAAGTGACATCACCAACAGCTGTTCTTCTTCTTTAAAGTTCAGTGCAGGCCAAACAAAAGCGCATACCGCCACCTACTGTATATTGTCCAACAACAAAATAGTGTCCAAATAAAGACATTTAAGGAGAAAAAAGAGAATCATCCAAATTATCCTTCACATTTCCCTTTATTTTATCTCAACAGCGGTTTCATAAAGCCATGTGGCTTAAGTTTCTACTAAATGAAAGCAAAAGCACAACTGCCTTCAGTCCATTTACTGATGAGGCTCTTTAAAACCATGTGACTGAGCTGTGGTGACTCTAACATGTATTGTGTCACTTTAATAAAGTTTGGCTTGTGCAGAATCTTATTTTTTTAAATTATTTTTATTATTAAATGCGCACCTGTCAATCAACAGTGGTTGCGCATGAATCACTCGAGGGTGGGGGCGAGGGGGGTGGGGAGATTGGCGCAGTGGCTTATGGGATGGCACATAGCTCCTAATCGCCAGTGAGTTAGCATCAGAGGTCCCTATGCTAAAGTGGCTATGATAGTTAGCATACAGGTTACTTTCCCTAACTCCTTCCTAAGCAACAGCCCAATTCGGACGCATCTTATCATGGCGGACGCTGACGCACATCCGGTTTGGCGTAAGACCTCTTACCTCTTACCTCTTACTGGTTTCGGATGGAGCATGAGTGTTTGCTTTCTGCACCAAACCTCATCCAATGGGTTTAACACGCGTGAATGAACAGCATTATACTGTTCACAACCACATTAGAGCAAGTTCCAAAAGCAGATTTAGCAAAAGTACAGCATGTCCCCTTTACAAATATTATGCATGAACATTGATATGATGAAAATAAGCAGCTGGACGCTTAAGTATAATGAAATAAATGCCTGTGTTTTCTTCTATGCACCGTGTGAAATTGAAATCTTACGTAGCATTGCTTTAAACAAACTATATTGTTGTTTTTGTTAGTGCCGTGGTAGGAAAGCGCGTACTCATCAAAGGTTGAAGTCAGGGAAACCCCGAAAATCATATGCTCTCAATTATGTGTCTCCTGCAGATTGTTTTACGTAACAGCTGCAAGGTTGTACATTCCAGAGGGTAGGAGTTCTTACGGCAAATGTTCCCGGGACACTGCTGAAAAATGACCGTCTAATGAAGTCTGTGAGGGCAATTAGCAAAACTGTGTAAACATAAGTATGACATGCTTTATGGACGACGTGCCGCGAGTCAGCACGGAAAGTTGCATTTTGGCATTTACTTGCAAGTTATAGGCAAGTTTACCCCCTTAGTTATTTGGTTTTGATACTTAAATGAAATTACAAACCATGTTGAATTTGGGGAATAAATGTCAACGTAGTTATATTGTATAGTCCTCATCTACGACTTTATAAAGAGAAAGGAATTAAAGTAAGTCATATAAACACCAAAATATTGTGTCTTTATGGAGTTTATGGAGTTACTTTAGTAGATCAAAAAATGGATGGTAGCTGGTTGGACACTCTCATGAAGTTCTCCTAAAGGAAAAATGATGAGGCTCTGTGTTTATAATGACAGGCGTTGGACTGAATCATGCGTATGTAACGTCTGCTGATGCCTGAGGTGTCTCTTATATAGTCACATAACTGGCATATGCTTTCCCATTTAGTCACCATGAGACAATGCACGTATTCAGCGTGTCCTGCATCTTCTCCCTTTTCTCTCCACTCTGAAGTTTATTCAATCATGAGACGGATGGATGAGTCAGAAATTTCTATCACCACTAATGCGCGGGTCATGCCTTTTCAATCGTCCCACAACAAGTCAGGACAGAGTAGCCAGAAGTTGTTTTTCGCTCTAGCTATGTTCGCAAACATAACCTCTTAACCCCACTTGAACTGAGCACATTTCCTCCCGTTTGGCATTACCCAAATCTAAAAGCTTCTTGAAAAAAGCGTCAAAATAGCGACAAAAAACAGATGTAAACAAGGTGGAAAGCTCGACAAAAACTTGACAAGAAAAATTTACAAAAAAAACTACAAAAATATTTAACTCTTCCTGAGCCTCCGCGTGTGGTCTCTTTTTCCTCCAAGCTCGGGTCTTCTACCAGAGGCCTGGGAGCTTGAGGGTTCTGCGCAGTATCTGGACCGAGATGTCTGATGTATTTCCTGGGATCTGCTGGAGCCACTCCTCCAGTTTGGGGGTCACTGCCCCGAGTGCCCCAACGGCCACGGGCACTACTGATGCCTTCACTCTCCAGGCCTTCTCTAGCTCTTCTCTGAGCCCCTGGTATTTCTCTAGTTTCTCGTGTTCCTTTTTCCTGATGTTGAAGTCGCTTGGTATTGCTATGTCAACCACCACGGCTTTCCTCTGCTCTTTGTCCACCACTAAATGTCTGGTTGGTTCATTACCATTCTGTCCGTCTGTATCTGGAAGTCCCACAGGATCTTGGCTCGGTCATTCTCTACCACCTTTGGAGGTGTTTCCCACTTTGACCTTGGGGTTTCCAGCCCATACTCTGCACAGATGTTCCTGTACACTATGCCAGCCACTTGGTTATGGCGCTCCATGTAAGCTTTCCTTGCCAGCATCTTACACCCTGCAGTTACGTATGTGCTGGATTGTCTCATTGGCCTCTTTGCACAGTCTGCACCTGGGGTCTTGTCTGGTGTGATAGATCTGGGCCTCTATTGCTCTGGTGCTCAAGGCCTGCTCCTGTGCAGCCATGATGAGCCTCTGTGCTGTCCTTCAGGCCAGCTCTGTCTAGCCATTGGTAGGACTTCTTGATATCCGCCACTTCAGTTATCTTTCGGTGGTACATACCGTGTAGGGGCTTGTCCTCCCATGACGGGACCTCCAGCGCCTCATCTTCTGTTCCCCATTGTCTGAGACATTCACTGAGCACGTCATCTGTTGGAGCCTTGTCCTTGATGTACTTGTGGATCTTGGATGTTTAATCCTGGATAGTGGCTCTCACACCAGATGTAAACAAGGTGGAAAAAGATCCGTTTCGATCAGTTTTTTAGGCCTTAGCTTTCAAATGAGGCTTTACTCTGGCCTATAGGCTGTAAGCTCCTGGCGAGAATCTTTTAGATTTAAGTAAAAATGCGTTTGGTTAAAGTGGGGATAAGAGGTTAAATACTGGCCCAGTGGTAAACCAGCCTGCCGCCCTGTTTGTGGTTTCTTCTGTGAGGAAAAGTTCGGCTTGAATGTTTGAGTTTAGCGCCGCTTTCTACTCGCCGCTGTTTACAAAGGTCGCCCGACTGTGACGGCTTTTCCATTCTCCGGGGCCAGCGCAGACGTGATTATGTTGAAAGAAAGCCCCACAATTTCATACATTTATCCACGTTTACAACCTGGATCTCCGGTTACATGTCGCCCGTTAAATAACACATACCGGCCGAATACCTGCATGTCCGCCGAGTCTGAAACAGCTGCATGGCACAGCGTGGAAAAACGGGCTGACTTTGATGGGTGTTTCGCATGTACGTCGCTAATGTGCGCGCTTGCTGTGCGTCTGGGTTCAGCGGTGTATTTACTCGCTGTGGATATTATATGAAGTCTTATGTTTCATTACGGAGCGAGACCAGGCTTATAAAAACAAATGTGGGGCTCACGCTTCTCCTGTCGTCTGAAATCCTTTCCAGTGACCTAACAGTGGGTAAACACATGCTGTCTGGTTCTCACACGTCGCCGGGTACAAAGGCAACAATGAACATTTGGCATGACAATATGTAAACATTGATGTAGACCTTAATGAAAATGCTTTTTTTCTTGTAGAGTTTTGTTATGTAAATATAAACTGTATTTTCCAAAGCATTTTGTAGGAATCTCATGTCTAGACAGAAAAACTGTGCAGAGGTCATTTCAGCGGCTCCTGTTGCGAGCAGACAGTGTGCCTGAGAAAACCCGTGGATAAGAGTTGACCAAGGAAACACAATTTGCACTGGCAGGACGTGAAGCAACTAAAATGCAGTATGTTGGGTCCCATTATCACTCAAATGAAAAACATAGAGATAAACCATTTGAACACAAACATCTTCATGGATCAGTATACAGCGTTTCTGTATTATTTGACAATTTCACAATATAATAGAAACACCAGTGTATTTCTGTCTTTTTTGGCAGAAGTGACAATAGAGTTATATAAAAGACACGGTGATAACACAAATATTGCAGTTAAACTATTGATTCTGAAAGTTAAAAAAAAAACTATTAAACCAAAACAAGTAGCAGTAAAGTTGAGCGGAGTCAACTGTTAAACAATAACCCATGACCAGAACGCAGTGTGTGAACAAAAAATACAATAAAAGATTTTATAGTGATATTAACTACTTTTTAGAGCGTTTTACCATGTTACAATGTTGCTCTCAGAAAAAAAAAAGAAAAAAAAACATAGCTGTGTTTTACCCACTCGTGCATCTTTGAGTAATCTTTGAGTTTTCCAGTATCTTTCCTAAGCACCGTAGCGGCGGCTCCCAAAAAGCTCCTCCTGAGGTCCCGCTTATCCAGATAAAACACTTGCCACCGCTTCACTTCACTACAACCACACGGGCCGCATGGACTTTATTGAAACAGCTGCACAGCGGAGGGGAGCTAGGGGTGGGGCTTGTAGGAGAGCTCTTGAAAATCAGGAAATGAAACCATGAAATTAAATATGGCATTTTTCTAACCAACAAAGTGTAAGATAGAGATAAAGATGTGTTTGAGATTATTACCAAATAGTTATAAGGTAATTCATTGTACTCTATGAGAAACCCCACAAAGGTGAGGACCTTGGCATTAACACATTACAAATAATGTTTTACAGCATTTCCTCAATATATTCAGCCGCTCTAGTTTGAAGTAACTCACGCTTGTTTTCTCTCCCAAAAATCTCTTGCTGGATATGAATATAAGCATTAGGATAAAACCCTTCAGTTGCTCAGTTTTAGTAGCTCGCTGCCTTTGAGGTGATTAACCTTCCGAACGAGATGGTTACAGTATCCAATCACTCTCCGCTCCTACACTAAACTATTTATGTCCGGGTTGTGTAACAGGTAATCACCTCCAGATCACTGCTGTCGGAGTGGGCTGTAGCTGGCCAATGTGAACTATTACGACACCTAATAATGGTCTGGTTATGAGACGTTTTTAATGTTCTTAAAAATAAAGCCTTTTGAATTTGAGATTCTTTAGTGTTTGAGCCAAACGTTGCATAAGATGCTGCAGTCGACCCACAGCTGCTCGATGTTTGGGTTTCCGTTTGTTGTGGCGCAGAGAAAGCCACAACAACTGGAGTGGAAACAGGCCCGAGATGGCAGAAGTCTTTCTTTTCTTTCTCTTCCCAATAGCCAAATTGAAACACATTGATTTAATAATTAAATATAAAGATAGTTGCAAAGATTTACTAGTCTTCACACTGGTAGTCCTCTTGGGGTCAAGAGTTAGACTTGCCATAAGGTCCACTTGTTATTGTTACCTTAAGCCAAAGGACTATGACACAGGGATCTAAACACTGCTAAAATACATAACATATAGTCAATTTCTAAACAGAATTCCTTTGGAGGACCACACCATACCGCCTTTGCTATGCCCGATCCCATCAGACCTCGGAGGCTAAGCATGGAAGGGCCTGGCAGGACTTGGATGGGAGACCGTTTGGGAACACCAGGAAGCCTGGCAAATGTGTGTGTGAGTGGTTGGTGGTGGTGGCTGATGTGCGCAGACTGGTTGCCTCACTTACCATCACCGAGTACGGAGTGAATGCACGAAATTGTAAAGCGACTTTGAGCGTCTGGAAAAGCGCTATATAAGACTAATGCATTATTATAATTATTACAAGACTACCCCATTTGGTCTTCCTTGATGTAAAGCGCTTTGAGTGCCTAAAGCAGGGTAGGAAGGCGCAATATAAATGTGGCCATTTACAATTTATTTGACAATTTTTTATAACGATATGGAAAACCCGGAACAGACGACTGTATATATTTTGTCATCACGTATGTATTGTTTTTTTTCTTTGTTTGTTTTTTACAAAGGAAAGATCCCTGTAAGCCTTAGAGCTTGATTTCAAATCTACTTACCGTATATTTATTTTCTCAGGCCTCTCTCGGTCTGAACTGTTGGAACCTTATTTTCTTAGTAATAACTTTGCAATAACATGCCATACTTCGAATACAAAAACGCCTGTCCATAAAACACCCAAGGAAAATCCTTGGTTAGAGCGTCTTTAAATGTAATTATTTAAATTACTTAGTCATTACTGGTGGTCACATCACTTGACTCAATTATTCCCTAACTTCACAGTATAAGTCCACATTATTGTAGATGCTGCAAAAACAAGCTGGGTCTTTAAACTAAGATAAGATAAAATCAAGGCCACTATTTTTTCAAGGGTCTCATGTAGGGATGTAACGATTCACTCAAGCCCCGATTCGATTCGATTTCCAATTTAAGTTCCCGATTTCGATTTTTTCCGATTTTTTTTACCTTTAAACTTTTTTTTTTTAGAAGAGTATGACTCATTCATACCAAAGTTTCTTTTGTTTTAACATCTGCATTTTTGTCCTTGTAACAAACTGCAACTGTCTCAGTAAGAGAACTTTACATTACAAAAAATTACAAGACATGAAAATGAACTATAATCATTTTGATTGTTTCATCATAAATAAGATGTGTAGCAAAGCAAATATTTTGAGATTATATTTATTTTACCAAACTTTTTTTTTTTTGCAGTTTGAACATAATACTACCATTTAGAACTAATTTTACAGTGCAGTTTTTTTCACCCTGAACGCCCCACAGCCTCCTGTGCAGCCTTTGTAAACATAAGGAGGAAAAGACATGACAGCTCCCTGTAGGTATTGGATTAATTGACAAGCGGACATTTGATGAGGATTTCAGCAGAATCAGAGCAGGTTGGTCAGATGTTTGTCAGATTACGATCTTTGGTAAACTTCTGTCAAAATGCTAAACTCTGCGTTAGCCGCTAACGCTAATCTCGTAGCTGCGTCTGCTGCTTCGATGCCTACACGTGTATGTGTTTACATGGTGTGGCGTGTGTTGGGGTGAGGCGGGTGGTGGTGTGGAGCTTGTCTTGAGAAAAAGTTAACGTCGTTAGAAACAACGAGCTATGTTCCGGTCTATTTCGGTAGCGCAAAATGGAGTAGCTGAGGGTGGCTTTAAAATCGATTCTTTAATTTTTACATCGATTCACATTTTACGCATATTAAATCGATTTTAAATCGATTTTCGATGAATCGTTACATCCCTAGTCTCATGGCATCAGATCACTGTAGCAGATCAATAATGTCATCAGTTGCAATTTTCTCCACAAAACCAAATAATATACTCTTAGAAAACTTTACGATTCCTTTTTTCTGGTTCCAATTTCCCACAGCAGTCTAACATTACTCCACACAGTGGTCTTTGTGTCCATGTTTGGGCAGCTCCACTGCTAGGCTTTATTGCTCTCCTGCAGCGTGCGGATGTTTCCCGACTGAGTCCATTTCCCCGCTTTATGTCTTCTCTTGTATTATTGCGAGGCTTTCGACTTGGGTAATAACTTCTGACAAAAAGTTGGAGCTGTTATTTTTGAAAGGATCCATTTGACCTGAGTCAGGCCTGAGTTGATGAAGTTATAATTATGTTGTTTCCCTAATTGCTGATTTTGTGAAGTTATCTTCATGTAAAGTCCAGACAGCTTCTCTGGCCTTGTTCTGATGATTTAACTGCACTCAAATGGCCTCCACAACAAGAATCTTCCTTTTAGATATGCCAACAACAGACAAATCCAGTAGTGAAGTAATATTACCCAATGAAGCACCATTTACGATACCCAAAGAGCTATTTTTGCCAATGTGCGCCAATGGTCCTTGTAACCATCACCACAATTCACTCACAACGCATTCATTCATCACCAAAAGTTTGGAAAGGTTTTTTCTTATGTATTCGCCTTTTCTTTTATTCAAGACCATTTTTGAAGTTGACGTCAATTCTTCAAAAGAGACGGCCTTTTGCTTTGAGTACTGCTTTGCGCAGTTGGTTCGTTGGTTGGATGGATGGATGCTCTACGGTTTGGTTGGTTGGTTAGATGGATGGATGGGCAGATGCTCTAACTATGGTTGTTTGGTTGGTTGGTTGGATGGATGGATGGATGGATGGATGGATGGATGCTCTAACTATGGTTGGTTGGTTGCTTAGTTGGTTGGTTGGTTGGTTGGATGGATGGATGGATGAATGGATGGATGGATGGATGGATGGATGGATGGATGGATGGATGGATGGATGGATGGATGGATGCTCTAACTACGGTTGGTTGGTTGGTTAGTTGGTTGGTTGGTTGGTTGGTTGGTTGGTTGGTTGGATGGATGGATGGATGGATGGATGGATGGTTGATGCTCTAACTACGGTTGGTTGGTTGGGTGGGTGGGTGGATAGATAGATAGATTAGATAGTGATTTATAGGTCCTCAAAGCATAACATAACCCCTTTAAACCCACTTCTAAACCTGCTCAAACTGTTTTTGATCCATTCTTGCCTCTCATCTGGAAGCAACGCCATAAATAAAACCGCATTAATATTAACAGGGAACAGTTGGTGTGCTTTATCCACCTAGGACTTGGAAGTGAAAACACGTGGCGGGGGTTTTGTGATGCAAAGCGGTCTATGGGGTTCCGCTCTGATTTCAGGGCCAACCTCATGCACATGGAGCTCTCGCTGTCACCGCCGCTGACTCGAGCAGCTTTTGTCGACGCGCTGCAGAGATTTATGGAATCCAGGGAGCAGTGTGACTGAACAGGGGCCAGTCAAAAACCACGGCTCGTTGTAGACAAAAGATATACAGTTTTGACAATGGCAAAGTGAGTGGTTTGGTTGTACAACAGGGAGTACATTTATGGCTATGTAGTTTTTATTTTTATGATGAATAAGTAATGCAGTAGTTGAACAGAAGGGATGTGGCAATATTCAATTCTCAAAGGCTCTTGTTGAAATTCTACTTTGGAGAAATGAAAGATTTTAAGATTCAAGATTTTTTACATGTCAAACCATGTGAATGATTTGAAATTATATTTCTCTCATCCTTGATTGTTGAGCGGGGGGTGGGGAAGAGAGGTGGGAGGGAGGGCAGGGAGTTCAGCTTCCCGATGGCCTTGTGTATGAAACTGTTCTTAAGTCGACTGGACCTGGCCCGTAAATTCCGCAGTCTCCTCCCTGAAGGCATTACCTTGAAGAGACTGTGTGATGGGTGTGTAGGGTCCCTGGTGATTCTGACGGCTTTGCGGGTGAGATGTGTGGAGTACATGTCCTTAATGGTGGGGAGAGGGCTCCGCAGATCTTCTCCGTTGCTCTCAGATTGCGCTGGAGGCTCCTTCGGCAGGAAGCAGTGCTGGCGCCGTGCCACACAGTGATGGAGTTGGTCAGGATGCTCTCTATAGTCCCTCTGTAGTTGCACATAACAGAGGCTGTGACTCCAGCTCTTCTTAACTTGCGGAGAAAGTAGAGACACTGATTACTTTTCTTGACCAGTGATGTAGTGTGCATGGTCCAGGAAAGGTTCTCTGTGATGTGCACACCCAGGAACTTAGTGCTGGTCACCCTCTCCACTTTTTTCGATATTACCCGATACCAATATTTTTTCTTAAAAGTAGTTACTGTGAGTGAAGAAGTTGGTTCTCTTTTCTCCATTGTGATTATTTCTTGCAAACAAGATGTTATCAATTATAGGCTATCTATTAATAAACTGTCACGGAAAAATATGAAACAAGAATAACTGGACTTTTCCGCACTAAATAGATGACAGGTTATTTAGGTTACATTAATATGAACAACTGACATGAATTGATATGATCATTACAACCTGTGCATAACACATTTTAAATCAGTTATTCCTTAACAGCATTTCATAAACTAAAATACAATACGATTTTATTTTACTAGGCAACTTTAGGTGCTCCAATCATCAATCTGTCCCAGCCTGATATCGCATTTTTTTTGGGTATCGTTTCTAATATCTGACACAGTATCAGATCAGTTCATCCCTAATTACATCATTTCATCAGAGGAATAGTGATTGTTTCTTCGGTATGAGTAACAATGATCTAAAAGTAGGCTACACTAGTAATTAGACCAGAACATAGCACTTTATTGAGCTCTCATTATCATGGCACATCCCGGGACACACTGGGAGCAGCCACGCGGTATTATTATGAACCACAAAGAGGAGTTTGAAATTATTCCCCTGAGAGACAGATCGTTGATCTTTGGGAGTTGAACTTCTGCTCATTCAGCATTAGCCACTTGCACCATGAGAGGAGTTTGTGAAGTCCTGATAAAGACAGAAATCAAGGAAATCATTTATTCAATTACTCAAGTATTAATTATTCCATGGGTTTTGTTTTAGCAGATGAATTTCACAAAGTGAGATGAGATGAGAAAACTAATCCCAAAAGGAGTAGGCGAACATGAAGCTTATTATTATCCTCGCCCACCTCCTCCTCAGTTAACACCTTTTTCTTTTTAGGAGACACATAATAACCATTGGAGTCAAGTGCTAAAACAGTATGGAATTGTTAAAATCTCAGGACAACTACTTATGCTGTTATTATAGAAATAGAAGTAAATAAGAATTGCACACAGAAAGCTGGCCAAATCTCACACAACACTCTCTTTTGTTGTCCCGTGGAGACAGCAGTGAAAACCAACGGCTTGTCAGTAAAGTTTTACTGTCCCCCAGAGACGGAGCGGCTCTTAGCTGAAGAGGCTGGCCGTTCCACAACTGAGGTGCGGCCAATAGTTTTTCTGTCTGGCTCTGCTAAACTCCGGGGGGCTATGAACTAAAGCAAACAGACCCAGGTTCACAGTTCACAAACCACAAAGCACGGTGAAGCTAGTGAAGCCGAGGGCCAGGGAGATGTTTGTCGAGTTACAAGACCGCACGGCTGCTAAACATGAAGATGGTGGCCCAATCGCAAATCAAGAAGGCTCAGTTTCCGGACTGTGTGAAGCCTTTCTTTGTGCAGTTTGCATGTCTGGATGGCTTTCGGTTTCCCCTTTAAACATAAAACTGCACCTTCATGTTGCTGCTCCTGACAGTTCGTCCCAGTAGCACAGACGGATCGCTCAACAACAGCAACACTTTTATTAGAATGTTGATTGAATTCGGTCCCACAATAGTCGATTTATAACCGAAGAGGTCAGAGCATCTCCAAAACCAAACCAGTCTGTTCAGTATCTATCAAAAGTTATCGAAAGAAAGATCAAAGGTGGTCAAGCAGCATACAGGCAGTGATAGCTGGATTCTTCGTGGTTCGTAACATCACGCCAGTAGGGTAGGGTACCGCTAAACACAAGCAGAATGGCATCATAAAATAAGTCGAGGTACTGCTGGCATCAATACCTGGTACCATTTTTTCTTCTTCTTTAGATGGAATGTTTTGATGCCTGATGAGTTCTTCTGCACCACTAAAGAACCTCACTTCCCTTGTCTACGCTCAAATAAATGATGAAAAAGTACTATTCTGTGGACATGATCTTCCTGTTTTGAGTGTATGTGACTGCATGCACTTTCTTATTATAGCAACGAGCTAGACATTACAGGAAAAGTGTTGTAACTATGTATTTGTAAACCGATCCACTGTCTGGAAAGGGTGCCAGGCACTCAACCTAGGAACCAAAGTAAGTGAGCCAGGCTTGCCATACCAGAAAAAGAAAAAAAAGAAAAAGAAATGCAATAAGAAACCGCATTAATTTTGAAGAGCGTTAAACTATACAATAATAAAAAATAAGCGTACTTGAAGTTGGAAATGAACTTCTGGTCCTCTGTCCCTTCTCTTGCCTCGCCTTCCACGTCCTGCTATGTTGTTTAGACAGCTTGCATGCAACATAATACGACAGTTCCCATCCTTTGGCTTACGTCTGGCTGTGTATGTGTGTGTGTGTGTGTGTGTGTGTGTGTGTGTGTGTGTGTGTGTGAGAGAGAATGCCCCGTTATCTCCGCACTGTTGTGATAATAGAGCCTGCGGTGTTATCCATAGTCAAGGAATGTGATGAGCTCTTTTCTTTGTGCGTGCCTGCATCTTATTCTGGGACATGGCGCTATTTATTTGTAAGCACACTGCAGATAAATACGTGTTTAATTGTGTTCCTGGAGATGACAAAACAGCTTTTCCATGTTAAAATGTTGATTGTTAAATGCTCCTTTAAAGTGGAATGGAAACAAACAGAAGTGCGTGGATGAAGTGAACCAGTGTTTGCAGGAGAGAGCGGCGGTGAAGCCATAGAAGTTTATGGAGACAAAAGTGAAAGTCAGGTTTGTTGCAAGTTAACTATCGAGAGTTCACACTAAGACTGTGTCTAAGTGTGTGTGATGTTTACCAGTAGTGACCTACTGTAGTAGCTAACAGTGGCTCTTTTCTCTACTTTTCTATCTATGCATTTTTTCGGCGAAAGCAACTCCAGGGACATAATTTGCCATTTACAAAAAAAAAAAGGAAGGAATTTTGCCTTTAAAATTTGATTCATAACTTTCAATCCTAGACTCTAGGACTGTAGGACCTTTTAACTCAAAGGTGCAGCCAAATATTTAAAAAAACAACTAAACTCAGATTTATTGGCATTTAGTGTGTTGCGTTCAAAATAAAGCAAAAACACGTTTACAAAACCTCATACAGCAAAACATCTTTTAAAATGTTCCTATTGTAATATTTATGTTATACTATTCAGTTTCCCATTCTTTTTAGATTTGTTATAATTCAAATGCTAAGTCCTTTTTGCTTCGCACACCTCTTGCGCCTTCCCTTTAAACTTCAAGCTCTAGCTATTGCAAGGGTGTTGTTTTCATTAGAAAAGGGAATGAGTGAACTAATCCCTGTACTTTGAAATAATATGTACATACAAGTCAGATTACGGTCAGTATACAGGTTTCTCTACCAAACACTGCTCTACAGATTTGCAAAACAAAAGTCCACAAATGTTTTTCCTGATCAGTGTTTGCTAGTGACTGGCTCACATAATCCTGCAGTTTCAAGTCCTCTCAAAGGTCAACAACTAGGCCTGTGTGCTGAAATAATGCCACCACTTTACTAATGTGAGCAAGTTCTCCGTGATGCAAACAGAGAAGATGTTGTGCCAATTATTTTATGTGGATAGACCTAGTAATTACAAATATACCCTAAACCAGGGTAAAAAATCTGGGTAACACTTTATTTTACATTACCTTGATACATTTTATCTAACAACATTTAGTACAGTGTAATCTGCTTTGTAACAATCTGTAATAACTTGTATATATGTTGTACATACACAATGGAATAATGTATATTAGTACTTTCCAGGTACATACTGTATTAAGACATTATGACCTTTAGGGTTAGGATTTAAGATTAGGGTTTAGGGTCTTATGTCTTATTACATTATGTACCTCCAAACTACAAATACACATTATTCCATCGGGTATCTAACCCATAGGTACAAGTTATTACACATTGTTACAAACACATTACATTGTACTAAATGTGGCAGGTACAATGTATCAAGGGTTGTGTACAATAAAGTGTTACCAAAATGGGCAATGTAACAGTTCAAAGTAAAGCTCTAGCGCAAACGTCTTAGCTATACCTCCAGCTCTCAGTTTTACACTAATGGATTTTTTGTTGTTGTTGTTCTGAGGTCAACCTGTTTTAATTGCAGGAGCGGGCTTCATAACTTCGTAGTACCGTAGTAGGTTGGCAGTACTTTTCCTAGTTGAACGCACACTCTCTCTGGCGAATGCTGAAATATCTCGGGTGTTGAAAGGATTCGTCTGGTCACACTTCGGGCTGCTCCGCTCATTCCACAGCAGCTGCAATGGAAACTCATGTTCAGGCCAAGACTCAAACATGTAAACAAAGAATGCCAAAATGCTCTGTTCCAATTACTGTATTTGGACAGACAAGGAATATAATAATGTTTCATGTTGTTTTACAAAACGCATCTTTGAAATGTAGACAGCCCTCGAATACATATTGTATCATGTGTCTCTATGTTTGTATACAGACTCATTCGGGTGTTTATATCAATATCCCACCACTCTAAAGCTTGGACAATTTGTGATATTCTACCAGCACATTTCCTTTTATGTGTGTCATTTTACTGGAATACTGATTACACGGACCCAGAACATGCCATTTACACATCACACTTCTCCAGCGTTTGTGCGAGGCTCAAGCCAATCGAGTGTGGCCGTAGCTACAGCAACCGAATAAGCCACATAAATGTCAAGTGGGATTTTAGACCATGGTATATTTTGGCAGATGAAAAGACAGCGTTGGCCTACGGAATAAAATTCTCCTGTCGAAGTCTGTATAATTGCAGGGTATCGGAGAACCTTTATTTTTCTCTGCTTCTAACTTTAGCGTTTTGTGTGTTGTTTCTTTCAGAGCAGCTTGCAGTGCACACCATGGGCATAATGGCGTCTTTGGAACAGCATGTGGCCCAGCTCAAGGTGAACGCTGAGGTGAAATTAACGGATCTCCCCACGGTTTTGGAGGACGGCCAACCCCCTGCAGGTAACAATATCAACACTGACTCCAAAACTAAAATCAGGACGATTATGCAACTTGTTATGGCCTATTTTTTCTGGAAGATCTGATAGCTCTGTTTATTATAGAGCTGGATTTATTCACCTTAGATACGCATGTTAATGGAGGAAGAATCACACATTTAAATTACATTACATTATGTTGAGAAAGACAAAAGTAGATGTAGTGTCAGTATTGATCTCATCTAACATACCTGAATAAGCTCAAAACCTCATTAACGAGATGCCTTAGTCATAATCATTTACGTCTTCATAAGCTCCAACACAGAGCAGTCTGATTCATTTCCTTCCTATCAGCAACGATCCTGCTCATGTTGCATGCACTGGGGCTATTACTGACACACAAATCGATTACATGCCCTTAGTGGCCAAGCATCCTGTGTCTCCAAATACTCATCACGACACAGTGGGTTGGAAGGTTGCACATAGCACGCAACGGCTGCTATCCAGTCCTTTTAGGTAATCAACACTCCTGTGTCTAGCAAAAGCGCAAATGGATTGTTTAGGGGCAAAAGGCAGATGCTCAAAGATTGTCAATGAAGAGATCATTAGGTTTTATTGGCTACAATTAAATTAACAGGTGTTTTTGTCGATAAAAAACGTCTGAAGAACTTAAACGGTATACAGTACATCACAAAATCACTACTAAGAAATTAAAGTAGGGCAACCACACCCACTTTTATACAAAGGTTGTCACACTGAACCAAAGACATGGTTATTTATCAGCGAAATATTACAAAGATGTTCTAGGCATCATTTGAGCTCTGACCTTTGATTTTTAAGGTCTTGATTTAAAACAAAATTACAAGCTATTCGCAATTGCTTGTTACCAAAGCAAAATAAAACATGTTCCTTGAAAATTAAAATGGTTTGCATGTCTATTTTCTGTTTTGCAGGAGAAGTTTGTTCACCCAAGGAAGATTTCTTGCCAGTTGAAGCTTCCGCCTTTCATCAAAGATTTCCCCGTTCTTTATCAGCTCCAAATGGAAATGGAGACGTTGAGCCAAGAGACTGGCTCTCGGACCTAACCAGAAGCACCTTGTTTGCGGATGCTTTAGCAGAGCTCAAGAGTCTCGAGCAGGGCCAAGAAGGTAGCCAGCAGGCCCAGAAAGCCGAGACTTACATTTTCGGATTGATCCAGCGAAAAGCCCTACCGCCAAGACCCTCTAAACCTCGCACTAGCTTAGCACCTGACGCACGTGCAACTGGAGTGGTGAGGCAGAGCAGCTTGTGTCGCAAAGACGAGCAGCAGACGCCTAAGCAAGTACCCGTTCAAGGGATTCCTCAAGTTCCTTCTCCAGTTGTCCAATCGCAAGTTCCAGATAGGGTTCCACCTCTAGCTGCTCATAATTTGGATCAGGAACGATATCAAGGGATGGCTTATCTCGATGAACCTCCACCTCCCTATCATCATCTCCAGCAAGGCGTCCAGCATCAACCTGGTCCCTATCACAAACCTAAACAAGTTCCAGTGGTCGCTAATCGATCAATATCATTAGAATATCCGTCTTGTCGGGTAATCTCAACCCATGTAGACTCAAGCAATAGCGATCCCGATTCACCACACAACTTCCAAGGCTATTCTCAAGCATTACCGAAGCCCCAGCAACTGCCTCCCCCGAAGAACATTTAGTCAACGCAGAGTACATCCCCGCCCAGCCTTGCCGAGCTTCTACCAGGGCTTATGCGCACCATCACCCCCACCATCACAGCTCTGGCAAAGGTTCCGGTCCTTCCAAACCAAACAGGAGCCCTTATTCTCCGGAAAGAGCACATCAACATCAGGAACAACAACCAGCGCAAAGTCAGCCGTCTAGATCTCGAAGCAATGCCAAAAAGAGCGATAAAAATGGCGCGGCTCGGAAGCAAGGTAAAAAGCGTGCAGGTCGCAGTCTGAGAACAGCTTGCAAAGGGCGCCGGAGCGCAAGTACAACACGGTAGAGCGCGACGGTGCCGGCAGCGGAAGTGGGAGCAGGGGTAGCCGAGGTAGCCAGTCCAAAAGCAAGAAGCAGCAGCAACACGGCAACGGGCAACACCGAAGATGGCAGTCCTCCTTGGAGCTTAGCCAAGACGAGGCCGAGCAGCCGCACGGTCAGACGCACGCGCCAGCCCACCCAGCTCCCAACCAAAGGGACCAATGTTCAAGGCGTACTCGCAAATCTCGCCCGACTCCGCACCCCGCCTACGCCTACCCCGTTCAGAACCACCACAACCCCCAACTTCATCACCATCTCCATTCCCACCATCACGAACGACATGTGGAGTACCAGCTGGACACGCGGCCGGTGGAGGACTATCACCACGCGGGGCAGGGGGAATCTGAGTCTAGCTCGAGCGATGCAGACTCGCCTGATTCCAGTTCCTTATCCAGCGATTCGGATGAGAGCGGCGGGTTGGTGTGGCCACAGCAGCTCCCCCCTCAGCTGACCCACCCACAGCCCGCAGCGGCAGCAGCGTCGGCGGCGGCCGCAGCAGCAGCGCCAGGGGCACCGCTACAGCAGAAGGCCTTTGTCAAGATAAAGGCCTCACATGCACTCAAGAAGAAGATCCTACGTTTCCGCACAGGCTCGCTGAAAGTCATGACTACTGTGTGAGGTGGAGTACAGTATTAAGTAACGTTCGCAAATTTGGATGAGCGGTAGGAAGAAAATTGGAGTTAAAGAATGAATCGGATTTGGCAAAAAGCATGACCGACGGAAGTTGAAGAACCAGAAACACTTGGATTGTGTGAAATGGGGTTTGCAGTATGTTGTACAAACTGACTGTAGATAAAGGTACTAGAAGATTTATAAATTAAAATGGACTTTGACATGTGAAAAGTGATGAAGGAACGAGCTTCTACCAAACGTGCATTTTTAATTTGTTTTCTCAGTAGTGTTTGTAGGAAGATCTTGTCAGTTACTTACGTTTAAGTTTATATAGGTTTGTCATTCATATTTCATCACTAAATATCATAACACCTTGCAGCTGTTCATTGACACCCAAAATGAAAGATCACAGAAAGACACAGAAATCATTTTGCCCAAGTTCTATTGACAAATTCCTTAAGACCAAAGAATCACTTTTTGTTAAGGAAATGCAAAGAAATCTGGTGTTGACGGACTCTATTTTAACTTAACCCCGGACACTCATTTAATACAATGTGAGGACGGAAGTTTATCTCTTAACTATTATAAATAAATGTGTAAATAAAAGCTATTGTAATGATGTCATGAATATTACGGTATTTTTATTGGCCACATTGGTCATTAAGTAGCACCATTACAAAAGCGTATTCCCACTAATAAAAGACGACATATGGAACTACCTGTAATAAATACTTCACGTACAGAGTTGCATTAAGAGATTCCTTAACTGTGTATAAGTGGGAACTAATGAGATGCTTTAAGGGTTGGCTTGGGTGATTATATTTTATGTTTCATAGTAACTATAACTTCTCACATGACGTCTACCTGTTCTTATGGAATTCCTGTTGTATATAATTAACAAGAAGTAACTTAAGATGAATAGCCATGTTAATGCTTTTTACTTGTCAGTGTTCTCCTTCAGTGTTTTATAAGTTATGACCCATAGAGGAGAAATATGGCCGCAGTGCATTAAATGAATAGCTGTGAAGGAGATGATTGTTAAAACAGTCCCAGCCTTCTGAAGTCTGTGGTGGGTTCTTGCGACATGAAAGAAGCTTTTGGCAACTTGATAAATAGCTTATGTTCCGGTACACGGGGAAACAGTATAGGCTATAGGACTTTGCATTACAGAAGAAAAATTCCAATTCAATCTTCCCCTAGACTTAGACAATATATACAGTACCCGTCAACAGTCTGGAAACGCTTTTATTATGTTTTATGTATATACAGTATTATGTATGTATTTTTCCTTGATTTCCAGACCATTTACATTGTAGATTCTCACTGAAGGCATTCATTTATGAATGAACACATATGAATTATGTTTGAGTACAGCTTTGCACACTTTTGACATATTCTCAATGTGCTTCCCGATGTAGTAATCAGATATCATTTTCACTTCACGGACTCATTGAGAAGTAAAGGGTGGCAATTTTGAGGAATTTAAAATGTAACATATATTGAGTTATTTATTTTCTGTTTCCTACCAATGGCCGCTGGCTGCTCTGCTTCGAGACCGCGACACTAGGGGCCGCCATTGGTCCGCCATTGCTGTAGTACCTCCATATAGCCGCTAGTCTCCCATTCGAAAGCATTGCACTTTAAACACGTTAAAAACAACTTTAAAGCCTGGTTTCTAATGTTCCTAAACTTTCTACAGCTCGATATTACTCCTGTGATAACATTGGGTTAGTTACAATTAAAGAAACCAGGCTGGTTTTCGTAAGAAACATTTTAGAAATCTTGTATACTAATGAAGGCCGGACTTTGATTCACAGGCCGTTAGCAGTAGAGCTAATGGCGCGGCTACGACTGAACTACTTACCCCGCGAGGGCCGAGTCTACTGTGAAGATCCCGCCCTTATGAACTTTTTAGGAACATGCTCCGTCACAGCAGGGTAGGAGGAGTCTGTAAATCCGCCATGATTTCCCCCTCGAACGTAGTTATTATGGCAAACGTGGTGGAGTGAGGAGGAGTCGTCTATTATTTTTTATCGGTCTATGGTTTCCTACATAATCCCAGGTGTTTACTCATAGTTTAATGTCTTCAATGATAATCACACAATGTAAATAGTGTTGAAAATAAAGAAAAAACGAAATATAAAAATGTTTCCAAACTTTTGACGTGTACTGTATATGAATAGAATATTAAAATGCTAAGATCCCAGCAGATGGTGATCAACTGTTGGGAAACTACTAAGAAAAACAAGATTGTATTCAATCAACGATGAAGAAGAGTCTATTGGTTATAATTGAATGTAACATGGTCAAGAGTTACCTCAAAGCGAATTAGCTTCCATCAAGTTTTTAAACTCTTAACTTCATTTTACTTTTTGTGAACAAATAAGTGGGAATTTTAGATCAAAAGTTCCCACCCACTGCAGTGCAACACAAAAGTGACACTCGATGTTACAGTGCCAACATATAATTAACAAATGATCTATTACACCCACTGCAAGTTCTCAATTAGTCCAATAGATTTTCATCTTTACAGAATGGATGTGTAAGGAGTTTTTGCAATTAATAATACATTTAGGTTATTGCCAACACTGTCTAATTTGGGATTGCCTTTTGTAGTAACGTGTCACGCCCAATTTTCCATAAACCTACAACTGTTTAGACAAAGTTGCCAACGAAAGAATGTATACCATGTCACTTTGATTATCGTCAGTATTACCACGACATAGCGCTCTTGCCCGTGTGTTGCTATTATGTATCTTTTTTGTATAAAGGATGTGCAGTGTCTGTAATAAAATGTACACCAAAATAAACATGGTTCTATTTTGTGTTTTGAAATACAATTGCACCTCCAGGCTTTGTTTGGGAGGTGATTTATTGTCACCAAATGGCACGGCGGACCACCCACACGTGCTGTCACCCAGGTAGGGATACGCACACATGGTAGTAGTGAGCGGCCCCGGTGTCGCTGACAGGGCGGGGGTGCTGAGCGACGGAAGGGAGGGATGGGGGGGGGGGGGCTGGAGAGTGATCGAGGGAGGGGAGTAGCGAGAGGGTTTAAGTGGAAAGTTATGGGCTCAGAGGGAATGTTGACTTGTCCCTGGTTAATGATGGCACGGGCGTTTTGCGGCCAGTCTTCCGCAGTATAAATGTCACAGGCCAGATCGGACAGACGGGGAATAGATTGTGGTGCGGTAAGTGCAGAAATGTTTAACCTGGAGTTCCGAACTTTATATTTTCACATGGCAAAACTTCACACAATCATTTCTTGGGGGGTGGGGGTTTGTTGGTGGGGAGCTACAGTACTGCCCTCTTCAACTGGCCCACTCTATACCCTGGCTTTTTAATGCATTACACCAGCCATTCCCAAAGTCCGGGACATCGCGGCCCCCTTTTTGATCGGAAAATCTCTCGGGGCCCCCAAATTATAATAATTTACTCCATTCAAAAGAATTTGTTATAATTTTACAGCTAAAATGACATTAAAAGTAACATCTAGCTATGACAGTAGGCTAAATACTGGTTTAAACTGGTGCATTTGTCCAGATAAATGTATTTTTCCTTTCAAAATGAACTTTTTTCATTGTACTTGTTTTGCAGAGAAGCTTTGGGGGCCCACCTGTAGTGCCTCTGAGGCCCCCCAGGGGCCCCGGACCCCACTTTGGGAACCACTGCATTACACTATCCAGGGCTTACATCATACTTCACACATAACTCAACTAAATAGATAAATAATAATAATAATAATCATAATAATCATAATAATCATAATCATAATAATTAAACTCAAATTAAAATTATATTGAGGATGGTAATGACAGCTGGGAAGTAGCAAGATCTCGGAGTATAATAAGTATTAATGCTTTTTAATGCATTACACTATGGGGCTTTCATAATACATTATACATGAAAAAATAATAAAATAAAAATAAATAAATAAAAAAGAGTAAATTGTACACACATTGATATTATACTGAGGATGACAACTGGGAAGTAGCAAGATCACGAAGTATAATATGTACTGCATAGTAATGTGCCTTTATAACATAAAAATAGTGACTTCCGGTAATGTTACCAAGGTTTGGCATTGGTAACATAATATATTATATTAAGGGCTGCCTTTTGTTACTTGCTTTGTACTAAACATCGTACATGAAACGAGATCGTGATTGTCGTTGTGCTTCGTTTCTGTTTCTATATGAACATTTCATTTGGTCTGTGTTAAAAAAGCCACTTTGAAGTGTAACTGGTTCTCCTTTGACATTGATGAAAATCAAAATATGATGCTGCTAATTGTATGATTGATAATGTAATTGCAATAGGATAAAGTTATTATTATAGTTCTGTCATGTAATGTCTTTATGTAGATGCTATATTGTAAATGTTGTATTGATTTTGGGGTGGGGCTTATAAGCTCTTGCTTCAGCTCACTCCTTTTGAGCAGAATGTTTACTGCTCAAATAAACTAATACACTAAACTTTACACATTTCACTGTTATATCTTACACACATGCTATCTATAATTGATTCCACAATGGTGATTTCAAGAACATACTGTAATAATAATTTGAATGTATATTCACCCAAAAAAATGGGTAACACCGTTGAGTTCAATGTGTAGGTACAGGGAACAAGAAAGTAATACTGCATGTAAGTACAGGTAAATACACATTGAAGTACAAGGTTTAATAAAGGTGTACAAAGTGTAACAACTGTATACGATGCGTAACAAAGGGTACAAAGTGTAACAGAGGTGTACAATGTGTAGTTGCAGGTGTTTTGGCTGTCAAACAGATGTGCCAGCTTTAAGAAAAGGGCATACTAGTTTCATAAATTGGGGGAAATGACCGCATAACTAATGCACAAATACACCGTAGCTAATGTGTAACTGCACATCAGCGCGGGCTGTAACCTAAAGTGAGACGCTATGGCTACAGCAAACAAGACTGAACAGAGAATAATAAAGTGTAACTAAGGGAAACTGACACTTGTATGCCTTTAATGAATATTGCAGTTCGATGTGTAATTGCGTGTACTTACATACCACAAACACACCACACATTCCCAGTACAAGTGAATGCAGCATTTTGACGCCGTATTTCAGTTTGTAAATGTATGTCCAAAGAATAATTCACAAATGTCAAAAGGTGGCCATACAAGGTTTCAAAGTGGACTGGGTAGGCATTCATTCCAGTTGAAGACTTTGCTAAAACTCTATTATGGGAAATTCCTGGACAACTGGGAGGTAACACAAACATTTTAACTACTAAATAGGTCTACAGAAACCAAGCCAAACCCTGGAGACAAACTTATCATTCACAATTTTGATTTTGATTTCATTTGAGCGATTCTTCTTAGGTTTTCATTTCTTCTTTGAATTCCGTGCTTCCCCCATCCACTCACCCATACATTTCTCACCAATCTCAGGCGTAACACCCAAACCACTTTCTTTGAACACTACGGCTATCCCATTTTAGCTTTCTGTCCTAAATTACTCTTAATACCTTCGTAACAACGGTGGCGCCATGTTTTATCGCCGCTTTTACGCAGCTGTCATCTTTCATATTAGCCATGAAATACATGTGCTACCACTTTGACATTCAGCGCCACTACGTTACTTACCATGCAACTTTGAAATGACCCCGTCTGCCATTAGCATACATGTGGCTTTCTGGTTTTGGCTTTAGCAGTAGCAGCAATCACTCATTACTTCATATTCTGCTATACGGTCCTTAGTCAGCCCTCTCCTCCGTCACCTTGGCTTTAAATCTGACTACCAGTTGGCTCGCTCGAGTGGACTGTGCGCTAACTATGAGAAAAGACTATGAAGGGGATTTCTAAAGACTCGGCCGCTTTTATGATGCAAGTATCGCGTCCCAAAGGCTTGACTTCATCATGGTGGAAATGGGAAGAGGAACAAAAAAAACAGGATCAAGGCGAAGACCAGCGCAGAAAGTTTAGCTCACTGTTTTGGAATGGAAAGCTACGCAGACGCTTGGAGCTTGACTGTGAGTGTGAGACACACACAAAAAAAGTGATAATGGTTTAAAACGGTGGCACTGACAATCCCTTCACCATCTGACAAAACCATATTCCTAACGTCATCCAGATGTGGGACAGTTTGTGAGAGCATGAAACATGTCAGTGCCACTCCTTTCAATATATGACGATGCATATTACAGAATTAAGCCAACCTTGTTCAATAATAGTAGTTCACTAGCAAGAACCAGGCCATGACAGAGCAGATAGAAATATTTATTTGCAAGATTGACAAAGGGACGATGCAGTCGAAGGGTGCTACGAGCATGATGCTGAGTGCTGGCTGCTGAAGTCAGGATACAGAATCCAGGAGGCAATACACAGAATGAGTGACACAAGGCTTCCCCTTTCCAGTCCTTTTAAGCTGAAGCACTTTCAGGCCAACATTGTAAATAAGAATTTGTTCACAATGTGTTTTCCTGATCAAATAAAGGAAATAAATGAATAAATAAGAAGATGGGTGGGGGCTCTGTGTTCGCAGATCACCCAGCAGACTGGGAAAAAAACCTCCTTCCTTCTAATGTAGAAGAGATAGCTTGAACATAGAGGGATGGAGGGCGGCGTCGAAAGAACATGACCAGAGATTAGTGGATTTCCTGGTTAAAAAGGCTGCTGGGAAAACCGGGACGTGCCGTAGAGGAGTAGTGAGGCAAGGCTTGGAGAAGCTGGAGGTGAGGTGTGTCCCCGCTCCTCAACATCAGTCAACAAGATTAACCAGTTCAGTCAATTTACCTACTGCTCATAAGAAGAGTTTTTGAGGACATGTACTTTTTTGGGATGAATATTATGTTTTCTACTAATATTATATTATCTATTAAACCTTGTGGTTCCTAACTGATTTGGCGCAGAGACCCACCATCACACAAGGGTTTGTATACTTTATTGTCCCAGTAGGGAAATTTGTCCTCTGCATTTGACCCATCCTTCGATGCCGCTGGGGCAACGACAGTGCCGCGCCCGGGGACCCATCTCCAGATGTGGAGCCAGGCTGATGGTCAGAAACACCTGGCTGGAGGATTCACCGTTTATACATATTTTAGTGGAAGGGGAAACCGGAGTACCCGGAGGAAACCTACGCAGACACAGGGAGAACATACAAACTCCAGAGAGAGGAATCGATGGTGGGAATCGAACCCGGCACCTTTTGCTGTGAAGCACGAGCACCAACCTCTGTGCCACCGTGTCGCCGTCTAATAATAATGTGTCTAATATAATGCACCATATGGTATTTTCCCCCACAGATTAGTTGAATAAGCATTACAGTAGATAAGCCTAAAAAGATCAAATCATGATGAAAACACGCTGATAACAGTAATGTTATTAGACTCAAATAGTGCTACACTTTTTAGATAAATATTGTAACAATAGATTTGCGACCCACTGAATACAGTTCCACGACCCCATTTTGAGTCTCGACCCAGCAGTTGAGAACCACTGCCTTCCCCTCATTTAAAAGCCTTTAAAATGCTCTATTTTAATTAGTATGAGTCACTTTTTATCCACTGCACCTCCATCTGTTAATGGGAAGAGTCCTTATAGTGTATAGTGGTGACTCAATGGCCCGTCTCATGCTCTCGTGCCAAAGGAAGCGAGTGATCAGTTGGCTTTTGTGAGAAAACAGCACACTGCCTGAAGCATACAGCCAAGTGCATGAGTTAAATGCTTCTAATAATAAACTGTCTAAGGAAAACGCTCCACTTAATCAGGCATGACCTCCTTGCGTTGCAGTAGGTGGCTGACAGGGTTTCTGAGAGAGAGGGTTGTTTTGAGATATTTACTCAATTATCTTATTCTTGCCATTTGCAAACCCAAAGATTAAAATATACTTATTGTATTCCAGATATTTACATTTCTGTTTTCTGTTTTTAAACCCTGCAGTAGTGAAAAGGCGAAGATGGAGAGTCTGAGGTGGTTGATCATTCTACTGCTGCGGACATTAGACAGAAACTGCAAGAGAGTCCAAACTGACTTTGAGCGGATACTGATGGACCAACACATTCAAAAGTGGCAAAGTGAGTTCAAAAGTATGACATCCTGTGATTGTTATGCTGTAATCAAGCAAGACTATAATTTTGCTTTGTGAAAATCCAAAATACTGGCAAGCCATCAGAACAAACATCTGATGGCTTGCAACATCAGAACAAATTACATGGAGATTCCAAAGGTCATTGGTACAAGGGGCTGGAAAGAAATATGAGAGAATGTAATTCATGTGTCAGTAATAGTGTTGATGAACGTGAATGTACATGTCACATTAGAGTGTGCAAACAATGATTATATTGGTATTTAGAGAGAAATGTCTCTCTAGAAGTATTATTGTAATTATCCATCTATGTTTAACCCCTAATCCCCACCTTAACCGGGCCCAATTTTTCTTCTTCCAGTTTTACCCAAATCTTAAAGCTTCTTGACTGGAGAGCTTACAGCCTATAGGCCAGTGTAACGCCTCATTTGAAAGCTAAGACCTACAAAACTCATCTAAGCTTCTTCCTTGTAATTTGTTATCAGGTTTTAGTTGTTTTTGTTGCATTTTTTTAAATCACGTTTTCATTGCTTTTTTAGTAGCGTTTTGGCTATTTGTGTAATGTACTGTAACTGTGATCAATCCACAAAAATGTGACCAAAACATGTCAAAAAAGCAAGATCTTAGCTTTCAAATGAGGCGTTTAACTGGCCTATAGGCTGTAAGATCCAGTCAAGAAGCTTTTAGATTTGGGTAATACCGAACTGGAGAAAATGCGCTCGGTTAAGGTGGGGGTTAAGAGGTTAAATCGGTACTCCTGTTTCAGTCTACAAGCACTAAGAGCATCTGTAATCTTGGTGCCTTCTTTCTGATTAACCAATCAACCAATTACTTTTTATAAACGTTTTGGGAAACGGATATGTGAAAATGCCGCATGCCTTATGTTTAATAAAACGAAACAAAAACGATTAAGCGATGTTGTTAATCACAAAATTAACCCTTTTCCTCCCCTTCATCCTTATCACTGTCTCCCAAATCCACTCTCTGCGCTCCCTCATCCTTGCATCTGTTAGTGGTTAGGCGAAACATGCTCCCTTCAGGGCCTGGAACCTGGAGTATTTCCTGCCCTGGTGCGTTCGAGGGCGGGGGAGAACAGAGCGCCAGTGAGCCCGTGGAGGGGTGCACATCTGGCTTTGATTAGCGCAGACAGAAGACAGAGGAGAGGAGGAGGAGACACAGGGAACCTTTATTTTGGCACTTTCGGGGATACGCTGACGGTGATTGACCCAAATTTTCTTGCGCTTGATTCTTTGAGAGACTTCACCTTCTTTTGGCAAGTTCATACACAATCTCTGAGGACATTTTGAAATCTCCTGCTCCCCAGTCCTTGTCAGGTCGGATTTCTGTACAGCCTCACCGCTGTCTTTATTAAAGCAGGAGTAAAACACTGAACAAACTCTGTGTTTCCTCCACCGAAAAACAAACAATGGGTGGATGATTCCCAATCTGGGGATCAGGACCCTAGAGAACTTGGGGGGAAAAATATAACCATTGAAGTTAATACAGTAAGTCTTCCAGTACATAACTTTTAAACATGTTTTATTATACGGCCCTTCACAATGCAAGTAGAACGCTCCATTGATTTGAATGTGATTTCCCAACGTTCTACCGGTCATTTTTTGATAGAAGACCTCTGAAAAAAATAATGACCGCTGCCAATGGCAACGGAATTCGTGCTTGTAATACAGGTCTTTCATATCACTCCGCAAGTAGTAGTAGCGGACAGGCGGACACTATCTCTGTCCCCGTCCCTGCGAGAGAAGTTGAGGGAATCACTCGTGAAGTTAACGGGAGTCCGACTTTCAACTTACCCAGAGATTCACCACCATTCCTCCTCTCCAACTGCACCTTCAACTAAGTAGCTAGGCTAGCAATAAGTAGCTAGCCGTGCTGCTACTAGCCTCGCCACGCTGCCTGGAATCAACAAACGTTGCCAAGCAACACGCAAACTTTTGGGAACTATCTGCCGCGGAAATCATTAAATAAACCTTTCTGCCTTCATAAAAGTGTATGAAGTTTATTTGTGTGTGTACAGTTGGCAAACAGCCGTATAATAAGCGGCTGTTTGTTATAGGCTGCGCGTCGGGGTCCAGTTCGCCCTGTCGGTACTTATTTTCCCGATAATGAACGGCGTTCTATACATTATCCCTTACATAACATTGTTCCTTATCAAGAAGGAAGTTTGCTTCATTCGAGCTGTTTGGAGTGATCTTGTACACAGTGTTGGTTGTTTCTTCTTCGAATGCTGAAGTGCTCCGATCTATCTTTTCTGGATTTTCTGTCCAGTGTCCATTGCTGCCCATAAACTATCACTAGACACCTACTGAGCCGCTCTACCTTCAAACTGCATTTAACACGTTTGGCATTGTGGCTGAGTGATTAGTGCTACAGCCTTAGAGCAAGAAGGTTGAATCCACGGACCGTAAAGGCCTTTCTGTATGGAGTTTGTATGTCTCTGTCATGTTTCCCTAGATTCTCTAGACAGTAAAGTACACCTTCAACCACCAAAATCTGGCTCGCTGTTAAGCTATAAACGTGGTGGCTTGTACTTTGTTTTCATCATTTGTAATTTCACTGCAGCCACCAGGGGCGCTCTAGCCTGGCCTTAGCCATCCGCAAACTCCGGTCAATGATCATTTCCCTACATGTTACGTCTGGGTCTGATCCCGCGTCACATCGGTTGAATTTCAACTTACCATTCAGCGAGCGGGGGAGGCGGGTGTTGTAGGGGACGTCAAGCATTTGATATTTGCGCTTCACTCACTCGGACGCATTGCATATACTTCACAACCAAACACTAACAATTAGATAAAATCAGATCCAATCGTTTCGAGTTCACCCCTCCCACCTGAAAACGGAGCTCAATTGTGAAGATCCAGACCCTCTGTACGAAATGAGTACGAGGGTATGGTAACACCAGGCTAAGGGCGCTCCAGCCCACTAACAAAATCCCTAAAAGAGCAAACTATACTTGTACAAACTTCATGCACAAAAGGCAAGTTTATAGTCATAAGCTTTAGTTCATATTCAAGACAAACCAAACTTTTGACCCATCCTCCATACAACGTGCCATCCTGCCTTGAACGGCTATTGTGTTTCCCTCTTGTATCAGACGTATGAAGCTGCTGTCCACACAGACTCTGGGAGAACGTGCAAACTCTACACAATAATCCACCGAATCTGGGACATAAATCCTGTTACACGAGGAGCGGTATAACCCAACTGCTACTGTATCTGTCAGCGTCTTGTGTGAAGTTCCCACATCTTGTTAATCTCTTTTAGGTGGCCCAGGGGATTAGGTAAATGAAATAAATTCTTTAAAAAAAACGCTATCTCACACAATAAATAGACTTACAAGCAGATTGGAGCCGCACTAATCCACACAGACTTTAAGAGAAAAAAGTGGCAAGATGAAGTTTTGAAAAGAAACGCAGATCGTGGCAGGCAGTTGGTGCAGTCACTCTTCATTAGTCGAAACAAAGCAGCTGTTATTGATACTGCGTTTGTCGATGTAGCATTGTTGGCAATAAAATGGACTGGTTCAGCCCTGGTTCAGCCCTTAGAAAAGTAACACATCTTCAAGATCAAGAGACTGCCAGTACAAAAGTAGAGAGCTAGCAGTCGCATAATAGAAGTCAGCTGAATTCTCATCTACAGTCTGCCTCCAGCTCCTGTTTCAGATTATAACTTGGCAAAACAATAAATAAATCTGATTAACCACTTTGTTTGCCTCTGCTGTTCACTTCATTTTCCTAAAAGAGTAGACGGGTTAAAAATACTGTACCCTACAAACAACATTAGGCTGACAAAGCGGCCCAGCTTTTGCACCATTCTGCAGCACATGCAGGTCATTTCAAAGCAACAAAGACATACATTACACTTGTTGAGGGACAAAAATATACATAAAATCGGTTGAGGAACTAATGCAGAGACGGACCGCTGAAATAATACAACAAATACACACAAGAGGGATTTCCTAATTTAAAGTTTCCAGTGCTCGTGATGCTGTGGATTTAAATATTCGCCACATGAGAATTTCTCAGGTGAAATGTATTAAGAAAATCCCAACAAATGACTGAACCACATTCAAGTCTCATAAACTTACAAATTGGTTAACAACTGGAGAAAAAAAAGGCCCCTTGACCACCCACTGCCGTACTGAAATGCTTATTATTCAATCCCATGACATCACCGTCACCTCTTTCATATTCAAATAGAGCTAAATGAAACACTTTGTACCTGGCCGTATAGTCTATTATGACTTATTGGATAATCCTGTTTCACTGCAATGTAATAATGATGTTTGGACTGAGAAAAGAGGTTGTTAGGCCTCTATTTCCTTCAATCAACTCCACTGTGTATGTTACTGCCAACTCCAGTTCACTCAAGGCCCACGGTTTTGAGCTGAGCACTTTCGTTTGCTTGGCACGCTCAGACAGTCGATGAAATGTGTATCTCTGCTGTTGAAATACTTCATTTCCCATATGGTTTTGACTGTTAGCGATATTTTTGTTTATCCGTCCACGTTCAGGCCTAATGTTTAGTCTGGCAGTAATCTAAAAACAGTGAACAGAGGAAGAGAACGCGAAGGTTTCAGAGCGAACGGAGCCTCGGGTTCAGCGCCCCTCAAAGGGAATTAGGAATAATGTCAACAGTCTGGACATCCCCACATCTGATAAATAGATTGCTTAATTTCAACTGAGAGAAACTATTACTGTTTTAAGCCTGATTTCAGATGTTGGTGCATACAACATGGACTCTCTATGTTACCAAAATTTGACCTCACGACATGTCCAATAGCTAAACGTTCAGCAGGGCCTTCGCCGCCCGGTGGAAGAAGCTCCGGCGTCTTAGTCTCTCCTTCTGAGCCCTGAGAACCCTGAGACGGTCAGAGGGAAGGGTTTCAAAAAGGCACTGTCCCGGGTGAGTGCGGTCATAACAGATATTCTGAGTCCTGTTCTTGAGGAGGGTGGAATAAATCTGCTCAAAAGAAGGTAGAGGAGCGCCAATAATCCTCTCTACAGACTTGACTACTCATTTCAGGTCCTTCTTGTCCAGCAAGGAGCAACTGGGGAACAACACCATGCACCTGTATGTGAGCACACTTTCCATAGTGCCACAGTTGCCTGGCCAGCCATCCACTCCTGCTTTTTGTATCTGTTCAAAAGCAGGACCATCCGAAACTTTGCTAACAGCCAATCAAATCATGAAAAGTTTTATATCGATCCAAAGAGCACATTGTCACGACAGGAGGACGGAATTTACCACGAGTAAAACACTCTCTTAAATACAAGAATGAACTTGTGTAGATGTTGATGCTTCATCTACGCCGGTTGCCAAAGTCTTTTCATCCCGTTTCAAACATTAATTGAAACAGCCGTTATGCATTCATGTTGAATTCTCCTCAAATCTGAACCGAGTTGCTCATAACTCCTTGTATCCTTATATTGTTCACTCTTCTGGCCAATGCCATTGAAAAACTGTTACAGTAACTTCCTTGTTTCCAAAAGACGCTGCATGCCGCCTGCGTCATATCCGGCTTTTCTGATTGGTTCATATGCTTGTCAATAATACCATTCGGGAATTTGAAGACGTCTTTGTAAAGAAAAGCATGTATTCTGTCGAGCCAGGCTAGTGTCCGGTGAGGAAGCTCTTTGGTAAAGCAGCCTTCCTGAGGGACCGGAGGAAGAAGAGCCTCTGTTGACCCTTCTTCACCAGCTCCCTGGTGTTGGTCCTCCATGTGAGGTCCTCAGGGAGATGGACACCAAAATGTGTAAAGCTCCTCACCTGTTTGACCTACTCCCCAATGGTGTTATTTGCATCTGGTAAGTGCACGGCAACAATGAACTAACATGACACGACAGGTCTCTGATAGGGCTGCCTCCAGCAGCAAAAGAGCGATACTCCTTGCTCAACGTCAGCGCAAAATTCACAAATCCTCTGCGTATAAACATTAAACTTCACCAGTGAGTCATGTACTCCCAACTGTTTTACATCACTGGGCTTCTCTGTCTGCAGGTTTGCCTCCTAAATTCATATATCAAACAATGTTATCTATTGTAGCAGTCGATGTGATCTATTACCATAAACATCGCCAAAGCAAATTCAATCACCGCTTGTATTAGAGCACGTATGGGAGTTCTTTTATGCTGATTCCACAGATGTGCTCCTGTCATCTGCTGGAGAAAGATCAGGTTTAAAAATGCTGACTCCTTAAACAAAACTCCATTACTTTCAAATGTGTTTTGCATTTACCCAGCATGCCTCAGGGCTGCAGGATGGATGTTGATACAGTGTGTAGCAGCGAGTATAGGGCAAGGGATGTTTTCTTTGAACGACAATGTCAACATGAACAAACGCAGTCAGTAAGGGTCATGGTCAGGGTGCTTCCTTGTATTCACAGATAGAGTAATACAACATATACAGACTTTTAGTGAATTTACTTTTTTTTTATGTGAAATTACTTTTTGCATCTTTTATGGTAAATGGTCTCAACTTAAACAGTGCTTTTCCACCTACATTAGGCATTAATGCAAGGATCCAGTCACCCATTCACACTCTCATTCATGTACGCAGACACTGGAGGCAAGGTGGGTGAAGTGTCTTGCCCAAGAACACAATGACAGTGTGAAACATCAGGAGGCGGGATTCGAACCACCAACCATCCAATAGGACGACCCGCTCTACCATCTGCACCACTGTCGCCCCATTATATTTATATTTATATTCATCATAAAACATTTCTACATTGACGGCAGAAAGTTGTAATTTATGAAGCTTGTTTGTTTTCAAAGTCACTTTCAACACCATGTTCTGATCATGGCAGTGCTCCAATTACCTGCCCTACACATGTAGGTGGTCATCTACACATAACCATGTTAGCAACTTTTAGCCTTTGTTTTTAGCTGGTTACATATTGTTTCACTGTTTCATCATAAATATCCCACAGCAACATAAACAATCACTTGTAAAGTCAATATCTACTTGTATGAAAAATGTCATTTCAGAATAATCTTGTTTAAGAACAATCTTGGACCCAGTTGGAAAATGCCCACACATTTAGCAAAGTAAACAGCATCAATTTAAATCAACGATTACTACCATAAAAACAATGTTCCTTCAAAAAATAACATTGTTTCCCTATAGAGATATCCATATAAATCAAAAGAATTGAAATGGTTTACTGACACACACATTTAATGATATACTGTACAGGTTCACGAAATTCAGTAAATTCACAGATGTTCCAACACAGTTCAGCGCCGCAGTAAAACACACAGACTCTGTTTTTCCCGGCTGCCGAACCTTTAAATTGAATTAATTGACTGAGTAATTGCATTTGACACTTTGTAAAAGTTCAATATGTTCTTTTTAAATGAGCACTAACTGGATCTAACACTTCACGTCAAATTAGACTGAAGAGGGTTTTTAGTGCATAGAGTGTCTTCATTGACAGCCTTTTCATTTAAACAGTAACTTTTTCTCTCAAATCTGAAAGGCACACCCCCGACAACAAGCAGCTGTGTCATCATGAGTCTGTTTAAATGCTTATTATTTGTAGCTCTAGTGTTTTAATATTTTGAATGAATTTTGTAAGTAAGTAAGTACTTTATTTGTCATTGTATAACTGTACAACAAACTTGTATTCAGGTGTTACTCCTGAGCCGCTGCGACTGAGCCCTTGTGGGCCAATCTGACCAGCATGTTTGGGACATAGGGGAAACCATAGGACCCGGAGGAAACCTGGCTGGCTGCCTTCAGTGCTCCTCTGATCCTCTGAAACGGTGCAGCGCCTCCTGGGTTTGTCCCTGTTTTAGAGCGTGATGTCCTGCACTGGTCAGTTCCATCTCCTCCTTCCTCTTCCTCCTGCGCAGCTCCCTCCGCTCCACAACAGTCTTTCACCATCTTCTGAGAAGATTGTAACAGTTAATCTGTCTTATTTTCCAGTGAATGTCCATTAGCCAGAACAATAGGTGTAAAAGGTGTGTGTGGCTTAGCTGTGAGTCTTACCTGGATACCTCCTTGTTCGCCCCTTCCTTGTTTCCTGTAGCTCCTCTTGTGACGTCTCCACTGTCCTGCAGGTGTCGGGGGCTCTTGGTGCCTCTTCAGTGTTTCAGATGAAGCAATGTGTAGGTCTCAAATGTCTGTAGCTCATAAGCTAGCTGTGTATTTACTTTTAATAAGCTTCTTTCTTCAGGACCATCATAGACTCTTTGCAGTAAAAAGAACCACCGAAACCCCACAAAACATGGCAAAGCATCCATTAAAACAATGTGGAACACAGAAACCACAGTGCAGTTCACAGAAAAAGGCAAAAAAATAAAAAAATAAAATCAGCAGCTGTTGCTAGAAAGAGGGAGGTTGCTGCTTGTTTACACATCACCATTATAAACTCTGATCTGATAATGTGACTAAGGGCTATATGTATTTTCTTGTTGTAATCACTAAATCTGAAACGAAGCATAATGTTTTTTAGGATTACAAGGTCACTGACAAATAAACTAAACCAGTCTACTTGATTGTGTGGGTGAATATAAGCGAATATAAGTGAATATAAGCAAATATAAGCAAATATAAGCAAATATAAGCGAATATAAGTGAATATAAGTGAATATAAGCCCCAGACAGTGTTTCCTGTACTATAATTAATTTTCGGTAACATATCAAGTAACTATCAGTTACTTTTTGTAATATTTTGACAGCTGAGATCATCTTATCACTCATAAAATGTCAGAAATTTAGAAAAAACAACCCAAAATGCAAAATCTGTCTGGAAATAGAGACATTATTTTGAGTTTATCTTAAAAATAATAATATTAATCCATCCATCCATTTTCTTCCGCTTTATCCAGGGCTTGGTCGCGGAGGCAGCAGTCTCAGCAGAGATGCCCAGACTTCCCGATCCACACACACCTCCTCCAGCTGTTCTGTGGGGACCCCGAGGCGACACCAGGCCAGCTCGGAGACATAGTCCCACCAGCGTGTCCTGGGCCTTCCATGAGGCCTCCTCCCAATAATATTAATAATACATCAAATTTGTATAGCGCTTTTTTGGACGCTCAAAGACAGTGGAATACAAAATAGCAGAAACAGTTTTGAGAAAAAGCCAGTTTGAACAGGTGGGTTTTGAGTAATGATTTTGCAGAACCTTGTCTAAAGCAAAGAGTATTGCGGTCCATTGTCAGTTCTGAGAGAAAAAAAGACATTCTCAAGGGTGAAAAACGGGCAGACCTAAACAGCCTGGCGTGATCCTTTTTTAAAACTAGAGTCACTAGAAATCAGTCATCAGATGAAATATAGTACTAATCAAATAAGTGACAAGATTACTTCTAGAAGGAGTAATCAGTAATCTGTAGCTGGATTACTTTTATGGGCTAATCCTAACTCTGGGCCTAGAGCTGCCCAATTGCTCCTGTTTTTAACCTCTCACCAAGTGCATTTCTCCCTGATATTCGTATCAGCATTGCCCAAATCTGAATAGGCCAGTGTAACATTTGAACGTGTTGTCATCAATTTTTTGTCACTTTTTTGTTGAGTTTTTGTCACTTTTTTGTCGAGTTTTTGTCACTTTCCTGTTGCTCTTTTGTGGCGTTTGTGCTGCTTTATTGTCACACATTTTTGTTGTCACTTTTTCATGGCTTTTCCCCCGCTTTTTTGTCACACACGATGAACCCTTAAAGCCAACAGCCATGGCGCTTCACTTTACCTGGCAGTCACGTGTTACTCTGCTGCTCTCTAGTGGCCACTGACCGTCATCACATCACTGACCCAGCGCAGACAGAGGAGGGCACTTGAATAAGAGGTTTACAAGGCTGGTATTAACCCGCTTTGTGCACGTGTGGGTACTTTAGTCTCTGCATGTGATGGACAATGGCTGGGAAAAGTGCTCCACAGCAGAATAAGATTAAGATAGTGTTTTTGTATTCATATTGTTAACGCTTATTGTTGTAATACTATTTGTGGAAGTAGTCACCCAATATATGTTTAGTTGTATTTATAACCTAGCTATTTGAGAAGTGTTCCAAATTAGCTGATAGTGTAACATTTCAGTCAGTAAATAGGGGGAAAAATATAAATATAGATATAGAAAATATCTCAAAATATATAAGACAGTATGTCAAACAGTGGTTCTCCAACTACTGTATACGGTATGTGTGAGAGGAGGCTCAGTAACTTTTTATTTTATCCATTTTAATTACAGATTGAATTTCTGTAATTAGTCGTGGTTTAGAAATGTTTTTTGTCCAGTTTGCGCACAATCTAGTCAAATTTAGCTTTAGTGGTCCTGGGAAATCCAAATATTTAGGTGATACTTATTAACAATATTTCAAATTGCAGTGAGTCAGTAATGGAAATAAACAAATAAATAATACAAAGAACAGTTAGTTGTTTTCTTTATTAATGATTTAAATAAAAACAATAAGACATATAATATGTTACAATGTATGTTACAAATTCACGTCTAACCATGAATCACAAATTGTGTTCATTTAAATATTTATAATTACAATTTAAGTGAATATTTTGCAGTATAAATAAAATGCCTCTAAGACCAAATTGCATCATCTCTTTGAAAATGGTGGCCATGTTGGGGTGCAGTGATGGAAATCTAAAAAATAAGTCAATGATCTTTTGACAATTTTAGAACATGGCCATGTGTAAAGTGCAAGGGAAGTATCACGGATTCATCTTGGCCACTTGAAATTGCATCACACTGACAGCAGGGGTCGCCAGCCCGCTTTTCCTCTGTTCCTCTGACAGCTACTTTTGTGCACAAAGAAAGGCAAAGACAGAAGCTAAATCATCTTTGTAACTCTCAATTTATCATTCATCTTGTTTTGTTTATTCCATAATAGATTTTAATTTCCCGGAAGCACAGGTATAAAAACCCGCCTACTCGAATGGGAATCTTTTGCACATCCTACACACACAAGTTTCTCAGTGTGGTTCCTTACTGCTGTTTCCTAGTTCAAGTGATTTGTCACTTCGAAGCAGAAAGGCTCTTTGACTATGGCCCTTACTCACAATAATCAAGCTGATACCATGGGGGGGTTGCATGTTGCTTTGCTGCTGCTGCGCAAGGTCTACTAGTCTACGTATTCCCGAGATGACAATTCCAGGATCAGGCTCAAATTGTAAAAAAATAGGTTCACAGTGCGCGCAGCAACATACAGTAATTTTCACACATGGATTGGCCAACATCAAGAACAGTCCAGTCATCAAATATGTTCCCATATCAGGGAAAACATGTCCATCGATCTATCCTTTGATGGAGTAAGTTGTCAACTCTTTGCTTTGTTAAGAAGTGGATAAAGTGCATACGACAGGTTCAGATTGTCTTAAAGTGATTGTCTGTAAGTTTAAACGTGTTACAAATGTAATTGATTGGGTTGGCAATTTCACGTCACGCGAGTTATATTAAATAACATATTTTCTAAAGTCCCTCCCTTTAAGGATTTCAGCAACTTATCAGAATCCCCGGGCTATCACGTCGACCAATAAGACGAGTATTCCTGTGTCAGATCCAATCAGGAGCGAAGGGGGGAGGGAGCTTAATCATTTACTTTGGAAATGTCGTTCCTGCTCTCTTCAATTTGCAAACTAGGAGTGGCTTTCTGGTCCAATCATCAGAGAAACCTGACTGGAAAGTTCACTCTCACTCTCTCCTCACTTTGCAATCTTACAGACTATCACTTTAACTATTTCATGCGGTGTGTATTAATCATAACATTAGTGACATGGAGGGGATAGACTTGGTCCGTGGTCCATTGGTACAGTATGATTGTGTGGCAGTCACAGAATAATCCTGTGCCCATGTCCAATAAGGAAACAAAACATATCAAACCAGGAAAAACGGTCAAACTCTTAGAGAAATCCTAAATATAAATGCTGTATGTTAACTATGTTCTGTTGAAAGAATAAAAACATCTATCCTATATAATTTGACTAGTTGCTCCCAAGCTAGATCCGGGAGACCCTTGGCTTATTATTTGTTTGCAAAGCAGGCAACTCTTCTCTCCTTCGTTTGAGGGTAAATAAACACCGACTACTGAAGGAAACTGTCGAAACAGTGCTAGTGTCATGCAAGGGTGTGATTGAGGTAAAGTGCCCCCTATAGTCGAGTACAGGTAATGCAGTAGGTTCGTTTCACTGAGCAGTCCTCACACGTGAACGCTAACGCTCCTTCCGGTGTCAGACAGTGGCCACAGCATCGACAGGAGGAGACCACAGTTCACCACTACACAGACACACGTCAGGCCAGAGGCTCCCGGGTTAAACACAGGTCGGGGGAGGGGGGCAGGTGCGGCGAGGGGAGGTCAGCTGATGCCATCGCCGCGGTTACTCAGCTGCGGAGACAGGGCGGGGCCGACTCAGGTGGGGTGGGGGACGTAGGTGGGGTGAGCCTGGCCAGGGACATCTGGCTCTGGGACAGGACGATGGACGATTTCCGTGAGCTGGAGCTGCAAAGACAAAAGTCAAAGTTCTCAGTGATTGGGTAATGAGTCTGTGTGAGGAGTCCAACACATCGACGGGTAAGCTATTCATAACTGTCTGTGAATTGCAAAGTACACCGTTTGAACCCGGATGAACACAATGGATCTCATTCATTAATGTTTCACAAAGAAAACGTTTGAAAGTACCACATTAACAAGTTTCTGGAGACTTCTGATTCACAAAGTGTTCTTAAAGAGTGGGTATTTGGTAATATCTCAAACACATCTTTATCACTGTCATACACTTTGCTGATTAGAAAATGCAATATAGTTCTAAAACCGCTCAAACAAAATATCCAGTAGTGTCACTTCCTGATCCTTCAAGTTAACTACCATAAGTCCCCCCCCCTCCTCTTGATCCCCTTCGCTGAGCAGCTGTTTCGGCTCGTGTGGCTGTGGTGAAGCGACGGCGACTTTTCTACTTTGTTTCTACTTTGCGAAGAGGGGATTAAGCTTAGCAAGAGATCGAGAGGTGAAGAAAGCCTTTCCTGGTTACACAGGACCCCAGGAGGTGCTTTTTGGGAGCTGTTGCTTCGATGCTAAGAACATAATTGTGCGTGGAAGAGTCATCATGACTGTTCTTAGGATCTGTTCTTCCAGAAGAACATTTTCAGCAAAGACACATTTTGTGCAAGCCAAACATTTGTGTCAGAAGGCCTTAAGAACAAATTTGTGCATACGAACTTTCCCTGAAAGAGGCCCATTATGACCATTATGATTATGATGTTTTTGGCTTTAATTTTTTACTCCAAACACCACATTCCTGGAAGGTGCTGAAGATTATGTAGATGAACAAAAACTCATTCAACATTATGAACAGAAAGACAGTGTAACATGCAAATCTAAAATTCTCCAACACATTTTAACTTTTTAAGTATCCTTTAAACAGCTTTCCTTTGGAAATAATTACTATTCCGGCTTCTTCCTTCTTATACATAATTCCAAGTACCTCCTACTAAGTGTTGGAGTGCCCACAGCAGGGGTTACCGTGCCCATGGTTGTGAAACACTGAGTGCACCACATAAAGGCACTACAAGCTCAGACGTAGTCCTCATTATGTTGCTGTGTGTTTTGCTAAATGAGTGTTGCAGCATGAAAATAAATATCACTGTAAAATATAAGCTCTACAATTGTACCATACTACAAAGCAGATGGTATTAAGGAGTGTATTTACGTCGGGCTATATGTATAGATTATGCTGTCTTCTTGAGGAAAGACATAATAGGCAGGAAGGGATTAGACATTGCTCTGTGTGTATGATGACTTTGAAATCATAATCCAAGTTCCTGTTGTAATAGTTGCATAACATGTGGGCATACAGATGACCAGACTTCTAGAGCTACAGTATAACTTCATTATTATTGTGTTGAATGAGACTGAGCATAGATCTGATTATAGCTGTATTATCGTTATTATGTATAAAACTGTTGTAATTGTATTATTGTAAATGACTGTGCCTTCTCCTGTTTTATTAATATCGATGATGCTTTGCACTTCTGCAGCTTGCACAGCCTTTCAAGATACCAAAGCCGCTGTAATCTCTTCAAGCTGGGTTGTTAATGCTTTCACCTGTCAGCAAGAAGGGTCCGAGTTCAACAGTTTAAGGACTGACCACAACTTATGCACGGCATACACACAAAGAAATAACCTGGTCGTTGAGGATGTTCAGGTCGTGAACTGATCTCATTTATGGGCATGTGGTGTTGCTGAACCTAAACCTGACCTCAGATCATAGTTAATTCCAGGTGGCGACTTTCCTCTCTTTTGGTCAGGCAGTGTATGTGTGTTGTGCGAGACCGTGCGCTTACCCCTGGTCCATGTCCTCGCAGTCCCCCTCCACTGTGCTCTCCGAGAGTTGGCTGTCATCGTCATCTCCATCTGTGCTGAGGCTGCGGGGCGGCCAGCGCAGCTCCCCGCTCTCCGCCTCGCTCTGCTCCGTGGGCTCCACCACGATGGAGGGCAGGCGCTCCCTCCGGTACTGGAAGTCCTCCGGGTAATCCGAGTCATCGTCGTTGGTCTCCGGGAAGATCTGGAGAAAGCAATTTCAAGAGTTTGTTAAAACCTTCAGCGTGCTTGCAGTAATAATGTGTCCATCCATCAAGGAATTACACAGAGTAAATGAAAGAATATAAAGCAGATGTTTACATTAACTAAAAGATGCACCAATTAGGTCTCTTGAGTATTTTGATCGGCTCTTTGAAATGAATTGATCCCCCAAGACTCGGCTCCCATTATATACTTATGAGTTTTTATCAGTTGGCGGCTAATCTTACTCTAATCTTTTTCAGTGTTACCAATGTGACAGTAGGCCGCATCTGTAAATAGCACTGAGATAATGGAAAAGGTGACAAGCCTAACTTTAAAGCATTGTGTGGATAATAAGAGCAGCAATAATAGAAAGCAGTGTGTCACGAGGGTGAAATCGTAGTTGTTTTGACGACGCACTCCAGAGCGAGAGACGGACCAAGGGCATTTGGAGTTCAGTCCAGACAGTGCAATGCCAGCTGTGGTCTCACCGTCAGTCACAGAACAGAAATCTGCCCTTATTCACTGCAGTCGTCTGATGAGCATGTGCTTTCAGTTTGCATGTCCAAAGACAATATGACGGGACTCGGGATTCGTTTCATGACAAATGCTTGGGTTTCTGTTCTGTCTATCGCCCTGTTTATAAGCGTTAATGAAGTATCAAGTCTCGATTAGTGATACTGACCAAACAAACACTATCGGGAGACTTTCATATTTTATCTGCACTTAATCCAATCATACCATCTCATTTACCCTGACATGCTCCTTCTTGTTCTTGCTTTTCATGTCAAAGCATTTTAAACACTCTTGTCTGTCCCAAGATGAGTTTGGAAGCATCAATGGGGGAAGGTGGCATGCTCATGAGCTGCATAAACAATGGATTTACCCAGGAAGAGCGCCGCGGTTATAGGGGTTGAATGGACCAAGCGTGAACACAGCCTCAATTCTTACTTGGGATTAAATCATATACGGTGGCAATATGTACTATGGCAAATCAGTGGTCAGAGGATTATCGTTGATTCAATCTCGCGTGATGAAAACACACCTGATAGGCTTTGCTCCCCCGCCTCTGTGCTGTGGCGTCCTCCATCGGGGGCTCCACTTGTCCTAGAAGGGTCATACTGCAAAAAAACGGGCAAAACAAATGGCATCACGTTGGAAGCTGTGATGATGAAAATGTTCCTGACAATGATTCTGTCAATAACAATATGTATGTATTGTCCTCACATTTAGGACACGCGTCTTCCCTTTCTCTTTTCCTTAAGCCGCATTTCAAACGAAACAAGTCTGTTCCAAGGAATTAGGGCTTGTCCGCTAACATCTGGACAGCTGTAAGGCTTCTCTTCCCCAAATTATTTCAACCAACTGAGACGCCACAAGTTACAAATTGCAAACCTGATTATATACTTAAAACTAGAGGTCGACCGATATGTGTTTTTCTCTAAGGCAGATGTCTATAATCCTGTTTATGATGTTTCTAAACTCTAAAATGTGTCAGTGTTGAACTGTGACAGCAGGGGGCGCTTTATTAGAGGACTAGTGCTGATTCATTCAGGACATTCATGTTTAGTCGGTACTTCAGACGGAGCTCGTTTGAAAGACAAAAATCAGCAGATTCCAGGAACAAAAAATGGTAAGTCTCTAACTCTTATTGTCCAGGTCCAGTCGACTGAAGACCAGTTTATCCACCAGGCTATCAGGAAGATGAACTCCCTCCCTTCCCTTCCCTTCCCTTCCCTTCCCTTTGCTTCCACCCCTCACCCACACCAAGAATTTGAGAGAAACAAACATTTTGATTCATGAATAGACAATGGAATCTATTGAATTTGTAACCGATTTTTACCGCAATGTTTCTTAGCTCCCCTGAGGTCCATGAAGTTGTGGGTGGGCTCATTTAAAAGCTGTGACGGAGCTTTTCCAGTGCGAAAAAAAAGTCTATCACTTTCAATTCCGCAGATATCAGCCTTATACCGGCATATTTATCGGCCAATAGTTGATATCATGAGGCAAATTCACACATGCGTCCCCAGCAGTCTAAAGTCCTGCTAAAGTCAGAATTCGTGGAAGAAAATCCTGACTTTAGCAGGACTTTTAGCCTTATGAGGGCGCATGTGTGAATTTGACTATAAAACCATCCATCCATCCATCCATCCATCCATTTTCTTCCACTTGTCCGTTGCCGGCTCATGGGGGCAGCTGTTGGAGCTGCCCAAATCACATTGCACCAGCCCCATTGGCTCCTCTTGCAGGTGGTGGGTCCACAGAAGGACGGCCTCATGGTTCTAACCGGGCCTGTTGGTCTCTCATAAAGAGCTTCTGAACCTCTCTTTGTCTGGTCCGTCACCTAGGACCTGTTTGTCATGGGAGACCCTACCAGGGGCACGAAGCTCCCGACAACAGAGCTCCCAGAATCATTCGGTTCGCTCAAACCCCTCCACCACATTAAGGTGGCGGTTCCAGGAGGGGACCACCATTGGGCTATAAAACCGACCCAATATATTGGACGACATCAACTTAAAACACTTCATTTCGTATCTAAACATAAGAGGAACGTGCTTGAAGACGGTCTCAGCACTGAAACATTGTGGTTGAAGTCCAAATTAAGTTGTTTCTGCAAGTGAGGCCCTGCGCAGGAACCTCTTTGTACCCGTTTTTTTGTTTTATTTACCCGAGTCTTCTACCATGCACCGATGCCCATGAGGAAGGTGCAGCTCGGTGATAATCCGCAAGTAAGCACCTAACGATTTAACAGGCTGTTGGGACAAGTGAGCGAGCGACTTAGGCAGAGGAAAACACGAGACGAGGAGAGGGCAGTGGAAAGCAGGCCAAACAGATTAGGCTGTGCTCGTGCCAAAGAGATCACCCCCTTCACTAAATACTGGCTACTGTTGACTGTCTTCAGGCTACGCTATTCTTCTAGGCTGACTGTTACAAATGATAGAAATCAAATCGGGCGAGCTCGATATGAGAGAAAACCATGACTGTCTTTAATATTCAATCTTTTTTTTCCCACGCAAGTTGTGTCCATATAAGGCTAACTTAATCGGGACCAAAACAAGCCTAAAATCAGAGAAATCATGAGTAAACTGAATTTTGCATATTTTTTTGGATTGTAGTAACACGCACATTTGTATTTTTGAATTTTTCTACGCCTACTACATTCGACATTTGGAAACTGGGCCGGATGGCTGACATGTTTAGCTCATGGCGCTCGGCCTAATCCTATTTACAATTCCAGGTTGGATACATTTATATGCCGGATGGGGAAGGCTCAACGGACTCTTATAGAACGTATGTTTATATGCATCTAAAAATAATAATGAAAATCAGATAAATCCAGATCACGGGACATTTCTTGATACGTTTTGGGCTCAAACAAATCACTCCTCCTCACACCGCGGCAGATTGTTGCTTTGGGCAAATTCCCGTCGGCTGTCACACACACACAGTCAAATATTCTTTATATTTGACTGTGTGTTGTACATGTTTTTAGAAAACCAGTGTGAATTTATTTGCAAATTACGTATCTAATCTCCATAGCAGATTCCACTTGAGAGACATGTTCAGTTTGGAAAAAAAACATGCAGCACATCACTAACCTGCTTTTTGTGTCTAAAGTTGTGACCTTCCATCCAATAAAAGAGTTGTTCGTAGCTAGAAGTTGTCCCCTTGGAATGATAAGTTTCTCTCTGTGAGTCGCTCTGAGGTATTTAGGTTGGAAGTCGCCCACTCATAGAACAAAATGGAAATGGCTAATCATACTTTTGCTCACACACCCCAACCAAAATGCTTCAGAATCTACAAAACGTTGATATCGTGTACAGAATGTGTCCAGGAACAACAATACCTGAACAGAACTTAAAATCTGAACTAAATTATTCTATCTTGCAATAGCCCCATAGAAAAAAAAACACCAATTGGAAACTGCTTTTGTAACATTCTGGTAATTGATAATAGAATTCCGGAAGTGGCAGCAACAGCAAGCTGTCGCAGTAGTGGTGCTAATCCCAAATTGTACGCTCATAATAAGGATAATAACCAATGTCCCAGTAAATGCGACATGTGACATGCACTTGCCCCCAGATACTCCTGAGTGTCACTGCAAAGAGAAGGTACTGGAGATAGATCGGCCCGACGGAAGAGTCAGAACGTGGTATTAGAATGGAAACGGAGATTCCAGGGGCCTAAACGTGTGGCTGGAACATCTCGCAAAATATGATGAAGGAAGATTGGATAGGCCTACTACAAAGAGACACAGTGAGGGTTTATTTTTAGCAGGAGAGGTCACTTTAACATCTTCAGGCCAAGTCCTTTAAGCCATCTACCTTGAAGCTCACGCCCTACTTTCCCTACTTGTGCCAAAAACAGGAAAAACAGTCGCACTGGTAGTAGCAGGAGCAGCATTAACAGTCGTATAGATGCATAATTGTATGAAATTATTATATTAGTATTGGAAGTGGCGGGAGTTGCGATAATAGTAGTAATAGATGCAATAGATTAAATTTACAGATAGACAAGACTGTGTTGCATCAAATTAATTTCCACATATTTTAAAGCATTGCTAAATTACATTACAATTAATACATTGATGATAGCAATTCAGTAAAAGCACTTTCCCTATACTATGCTGCATGAAAGATAACAGCATCTAAATAAAATAAAATAAAAAATGTCACAGGAAATCCCTTCCCAAAGTGGTGTAAAAAGTTTACACATTCACCAAGCTCACAGTCTCTCGTTTAACCATTTGCCCCAATGGCTGACTTAATAGGAACATACGGAAACGCACTTATATAAGAATCCAACTGTTTCCAAAATCATGTTAACTTACCTGTGTGACGCCGGGATACAGCTCATCTTCCCACTAAATATCCACTTGATAGACCTTTACTAACCGTCTCCTCTGACAACGCGGCGTCTGCCTCCGCCAGGCTCCTCCCCCTGCCCCCCCCCCCCCCCCCCCACTGGCCCGCCCTCCTCCCCTTTCATTTTCCCACAGTGACGCACACGACGGCACACGGCGCACACATGCCAGTCTGATTCTCGCGCTCCGAGCTGGACGGGCTTAGCGTCACGTTGAATTAACCGTCCCGGGCCTTGACGTAACATGAGGAAGAGCGGAGGGCTGTGGAAGTGAGGTAAAAAAAACAAAAAAAATAATAGTTTCTGGAAGATGGAAACCGTGCTTGTAACAATTTCACAAACAGAGATCTTTATTTACTTTGGATTGTAAAGGCCGAGCATTCCACACAACTTAGTTAAACTCAACAACATGTGATTTTTGCAGTGTGTGATCAAAGTAAAAGGATGATGTAAGTATTTTTGGGAGGTAACAGTGGGTAGAGCGGGTCGTCTTATAAAGGCAAGGGCACATTGTTGTTGTGTCTTTGGGCAAGACACTTCACCCGCCTTGCCCCCTGTGTCTGCGTACACTGTTGTATGAATTAAACATTGAGTGGGTGAGTAGTTCCTTGATGTAAAGTGCTTTGAGTGCCTAATATAGCACTATATACATGTGCATCTATCACACATATACTGTAAATGTGATATTAATGGCCCTTTACCTGATTAATCTTTCTAGAATTTGTAAAAAATATATATATATATATGTTTGGTGTTACGGTTTGGTAGGTGATGTGTGGAAAATAAGACCCACACAACAGCCCACAATTGGAGACACAAAACCCAAATTTAATGGAGAATTTCCAAGGAATAAGCTGGATACAGTGACAAATGGCGAGGCCTAAAGGTACAGTTGGAGAGGAGGAATGGTGGTGAATCTCTGGGTAAGTTGAAAGTCGGACTCCCGTTAACTTCACGAGTGATTCCCTCAACTTCTCTCGCAGGGACGGGGACAGAGATAGTGTCCGCCTGTCCGCTACTACTACTGTCGGAGTGATATGAAAGACCTGTATTACAAGCACGAACTCCGTTGCCATTGGCAGCGGTCATTATTTTTTTCAGAGGTCTTCTATCAAAAAATAATGACCGGTAGAACGTTGGGAAATCACATTCAAATCAATGGAGCGTTCTACTTGCATTGTGAAGGGCCGTATAATAATAAAAAATAAAGTATAGGGCCTTTGCATTTTATTATTTTTAAATCAAGTTCCACCACAAATTGTTTTTACTTTTTTAATTGCAAGCTAGCAAATGAGCTAAAGACCTACACATTTCTTATTCTGAAACACTGAAGGGGCACCAAGAGCCCCTCACAACTGCAGCACAGTGGAGGCGTCACAAGAGGCACTACAGGAAACAAAGGAGGGACAAAGGAGGAGGTATCCGGGCAAGACTCACAGCTAAGCCACACACGCCTCTGTCCGACTGTTGTTCTGGCTAATGGGCGTTCACTGGAGAATCAAACAGATTGACTGCTAAGATCTTCCCAGAGGAAGGTGTTGTGGGGCGGAGGGAGCTGCGCAGGAGGAAGAGGGAGGAGGTGGAGGAGCTGACCAGTGCAGGACACCACGCTCTGAAACAGGGACAAACCCAGGAGGCGGTGCAGCGTTTCGGAGGATCAGAGGAGCACTGAAGACAGCCAGCCAGGTTTGATCTGGGTGCTATGGTTTCCCCCGATCTCCAAAAACATGCTGGTCAGGTTAATATGGTTGTTCCGTTATATGGTTCTTATAAATATTTAAGTACAAGTATAAAGAAATAACAAGCATCGATAAAAAGTGGTATCTAAAAGTGGGTATGGGTATATATTTGTTTTAGTAAATAATTATTATATGAATGACCGGACTTTGAAATTGTAGAATTGGACGACTGTTTCATGTGGAGCTTTTTTTTTCTTTTTTTCTGCTGCAACAGAACACTGGTATGATTAGAGGAAGCTGCTACTCCCCTCACTTGGCCTGGCCCCAGCATACATTCATCACATTTTGGCAGATTACTACAGTATTAACAGCAGGTTTCCCCTTTAAAAAAAAACAAAAAAAACTCTGTGTCAGTCTTTGGACACTGGATTTGCCGCTGCCACGCTGGATTACGAAACAGCCCGCGGAAGCGCCAAAGAGGATTGAAGCGTTGAGGGATTCTAATCAACAAGATTCTAGAGTAAACATGTCTTGTGATAATCTGAGAGAGATTATTTTGTATCGCAGCGGTTATGGCCGGTATTTTACTCAGATAAGAGCCATGTTAGCCACAGATTTTTTTTTTCCGTATATAAAAATAACAACAGGCACCGTGATGAAAACGTGGCTATTCTCGAGGCGACCAATAGGAGGAGCAAGCTAAACCCAAATGCCTGACGACATCGACATTTGACATCCAGTAATATTGAAAAAAGAAGTTTACAAAAACATATCTTTAATGTCACAAAAGATCATATTAAAAGCAGGGAGCCAGGTTTTTCTCACTGTCAAACCATTAAACTATGGCCCCAATTTATTCTAGCTCTCACAATACCCCCCACACATGCTCATTATTCATAATGATTAGAAAAAATGCATCTTCACAGCTTTGTAAGACAGTGACTCAAAGTACGGTGGACCGCCATCGAAATACAGTGCACTGATTATAGGACTATTACTTCCACGTTAATGGTATACAAACTTAAGGGCTATTTTTAGGTGCAGACTATGCAATGTATCTACAGTGAGAACCATATGTTTACATACACTTCATAAAAAAGACACATTTTGCATTTTTCCCCCCCTCGCTGTCAGACATGAAATCAGAATGAACTTTTATTTATTTTTTGGTCATTTAGAATTTTAAAAATAATTTATATTTGTCAAATTCCAGAAGAATGAGAGATAAAACCAAAAGTTTACATTTCATTAATATTTGGTTGCATTGCATTTAAACTGTATACCTTGGGCCAAACGTTTTGGATATATTCCACAAGCTTCTCACAATAGTTGGCAGGAGTGTTGGTCCATTTGTAGGCCACCTTGCGTACAGAGGCGTAGCTTGCCATTAGGCAAGGCAGGCAGCTGCCTGGGGCCCCCAAGCCAGCAGGGGCCCCCAGAGGGCCAACAGAGTCACTGCAGCAGCAGGTGCAATATCGAGATTATCTCCAAAAATAAAAAAGGGAAAGTAGGAATAAAAATTAAAAAATGTGGGAATATGTTTTTTCTTCCCTTTTTTAGTCTGTTCAGGACAATTATCTTTTTGAGTGGCAAAGTAATGCAAATTAAGATGTGTGCAGCACATTTTTCACATATTTATGATGGTTTGCAAATATCGCTTCATCACAGTTATCGAGAAAGTCCCCAAAAGTATTGATGTCTTAGGTGACATCAAAAGGAGGATTGTTGAATATTTCTATATATGTTTTTGTCATAGGCTTTAATGATTATATGAAACTGTGATGTAATCTCTGCTTTAAAGTCCCCCATTTTATTATTGACCTTACTCTTGGAATCCACTGGGGGGCAGTGTGTTAGGAGTCAGATGGCGCAGACGCAGAAGAAGTGTCAACAAGGAAACGCCTACTTCCTGTGCTTATAAAAGGCCAGGGTACGGAGCCGCTCCCTCTCTTCGCTCCATCCCTTGCTGGCCACTGAACATCACCATGTAGCCTTTAGCATAGCTTTTGTTTTAGATTGTAAATTCAGGGAATAAAATAATGATTTTGATTTTAAAGAACAAGTCTCCATCTTCTCTCCATTTTAAAGAACACATTGGTATTGAAGTATTAATTTTTGTCAATATAGTCCAGCCCTAGATACAGGCCACTGGCAGTAAAAGACATTTGCTTGGCATTCCTTGAAAACCACAGTTGGTAGTTTCTGAGTTCTGAGGTACAGAAAGAATGTATGTGTCGAGAAAATACCAGGCTTTAGTTGAGTGAAACTGCATTAAGATAAAGAAAGACACTCATCTTCCGCACAGTGAGATGAGAAACAGTTTCCGAAACAGTCTACAGAACAATGACAGAATTAGAACAGGTTTTCTGGCCATTGTCAGTGAAGGTGCATCCACAAACTTGGCAAAATGATGCTGGATTGGCTGGAATGTGCAGTGGAGACAATCCGAGCACTGACATGACTTGATCCCTGGAGATACAGACAAACAAGCAGGATTACTGAAACGTGCAAATGGAAGAAAATAAAAGCACAAATCCTCAAGTGTATGTTTAAATGTGACATATACGATATATCTACAGTATGTACTGCCGTATGATGCTGGATAGAGCATGATATTGCTCACAGCCAAACTTGGTGCCTCAATTACACTGCACCAGTGTGGAATGATCGCTATCTTGGTCCATTTTGGAATAAGACCATTTCAAAAGCATAAAAAAAAAAAAAAAGCGTGTTTGTTTGATGTGCAACGAGCGTGATGTGATTCGGAAGTTGCGTAAAGTGGTCAGAAGCACTGAAGTGTGGAACAGATGTGCAAAATACAAAGTCTGCTGAGTAATTGGGTCATAACACATTTGGCATTTCTAGGTTGGCACAACAAAAAGAACTTTGTGAGGCACTGGCCTGCGAATTCGAATGGACCTCATGTTTTGAATGCCGCAAAACGCCCAAGCCGTTGCATAACCGCGCGACCTCGATGAATCCACAGATGGATAACTGAGACTGAAATCCAGTGCCGTGCATATGAATAAATGACAACGGAAAAGTCTCAGGTTTGATCTAAAGCTGGGGATGCACAGAGGGTTAAAAGGGAGTATCTCACACTTAAGGACTCAGACACTTCCTGTTTTTAGGAGAGTTTGTACATGCATGCGGTTATGTGCAAGACCACCACATGAATCGTATGGGGCACAGCAAACACGTAGGGCACCAGAGAGCATCAGTGGATTGTCCTGCAGCAAAGAAACTAGAATAAAGACATGTAAATGAGCAAACGAACAAGGACTATGCAATTCCCCCTCTTCCTGTGCCACTTATGCAAAATTATTAATATTCACCTCAGGCATTTTCCTTTCAAATTAAGTAGTAATCACAAAAAAAAACATTAAATCCTACCATGTGTAGTTCATCTGCAGCAGAAATAATGACTATTACTAGGTTACATGGCTCCATCTAGTGGTACAAGAGAGGTAGAACGGGGGGAGAAGCGTGTGAAAACTTGCAGGAGAAAGACAGAAGGAAAAAATCCGATTGGTTTTGTCACTAGCGAGAACAATTTCATGGCGACAGAATCGCACACCTGACTAAACCTTACCTCGACGCCAACATTTCTTTTCATTTCACACATGGAAGAAGCACAAAAGACAACCAAATGATTAAATGAAGGTGATCAGAGGTTTAATTATGTTGCTGCTCCGACTCATCGGCTTTTTTATTTTTGTTGGTAAGAGCGTCTGAAAACGTGGCCCATATCGCTGCTGCTTTGAAAACATAAAACCAACCTTAAGGTCACCCAAATCCAACTCCGTGTGGGTACGTCCAAAACAATACAGGCCCGTGGATGAGACCAGACTAAACCAATTTCCTCCGCTGATTAAAATAGTGCAGTGGATCATGTCTTTAATTAAAGCCAACATTAGCCTCTGAGTAAAGTTCAGTATGCAAATGGAATTCCGGATGGGTTTAATCAAGGGGGAAAAAGCCACGTCTATTTATTTATTTTTAATATAAATTAGAGCTCTTTTGGAAGTGAATTACGATATGCAAATAGATTGAGCTGATAATTGAGGAGTTTACGAGCAAAAAACAAACATGTCACTTTTGGATTTTTGTTGCTCTTCAGGTGACACAAAAAACATGTGGATTAGATTAAGGAAGCGTGACTCAATATGTTTATGGAACTAAAAAAGCTATAAAAAAAAACGTATACACAAAGAGAAAATTACACATGGATTCTTTTCAAAGGTTCTGCTTTTGCAAATGAACTCTTCTGTTGTCCCATCATACTGACTGTGTTTAAAACTCTACTCTCACACTGATCCCTCCTGGAACCGCCACCTTAACGTGGTGGAGGGGTTTGAGCGCCCGAATGATCCTGGGAGCTCTGTTGTCGGGGGCTTCGTGCCCCTGGTAGGGTCTCCCATGGCAAAAAGGTCCTGGGTGACGGGTCAGACAAAGAGCGGTTCAGAAGCCCCTTATGAGAGACCAACAGGCCCGGTTAGAACCATGAGGCCGTCCTTCCGTGGACCCACCACCTGCAGGAGGAGCCATAGGGGCTGGTGCTATGTGATTTGGGCAGCTCCAACAGCTGCCCCCACGACCCGGCAACGGACAAGTGGAAGAAAATGGATGGATGTATCTCACACTGATTCAAAACGCCATATTTTCTTACAAGTGAATGGCATGCGCTTGGGTGTTGGTTTTCTTCAGAGCATAGTGTTTTAATTCACTTTTTTAATGACAGACTCTTTTGCGGCGTGTTTGTGGATGTTCCCAGTGACTGGTGTTCCCCTAAAATGTCAAACGTGCAACAAATGCCTAATTCCCACAGCTACTGACCCTGGCTCAAGATCTGAAGAGTAGTCCCCAGGTAGAGTCTCCTAATTAGTGGTGCTAAACTGGGCATCAAAAAGAGGCTGCCAATCTTCAATCTCCAACAACCACTTCCACACACACTACATTCACCCATAGACTTAATATTGATAGACCTCTTGTTGTGATCGCTCCTCCCAATTTACATAAATTACTCCATTCAAGAGAGAATGATCTCCTGCTAAATCTCCTCCCACAGAGCATGTTCCATAAAAAGGACAAAAAGGTTGGAAACTCCCGCCCCCGTGAGGCGGACTGAGCAGCAACAATCATCCACCATGCTCCAAGGCCTGTCAATCGTTGTTACGGGAATCAACTGTATTTTTAGAAAACGATAAACGTTTTTTAGAGCCAAGCTTTTAAGTTGATTTTGAGAAGTGTAAAGTCCCATTGGTTTCCATGCATTACTGAATCCTCTGGAGTCACCCGTAGCTTTTAGGGGGTGGTATTATAGATACACACGGCATCTCGTCATACAAGGGGGCGTGGCCTTGCTGAGGGGGAAGGAAGTATGTTTTGGGAAACACCATTTTTCACTCTTTTTAGCTGTTTTCTGGCAGAATATAAACTTATTAATCATACATAAATAAAGTCAAGTCTAAATCGAGCCCATGTGGATGTTTTTTTCACAGCAGATTGTTCAGTAGAAGCAAAAAAAAAAAAAAGGCAGTCGTAGCTAGCATTAGCATGTAGCAGGATTAGCACGATAGCATGATAGCATGTTATTTATGTATTTATGGGCTGTTGAACCACTTTGCCCCTCTCCATGTCTTTGTATCTTTATTGGATAGAAAACCATATTCATAATTCAGCATTTGTTAAAGTTGTTTTGGAGTATTTATTATTATTATATCTTTGTTTTCCCCCTCAACTGCTGCAAACATATATTGCTGGGTTGCAGGCTCTAGAATGTGAGGATGTCACCGGACCCAGTGGGGGGGGGGGAGGAGCCAGTGTTTCCTATTAACTGCATTACACTTTCACAAGTCGTATTTAAAAGAAAATGTATGAATTACAAAAATGATCATTAATATCAGTCCATGATCTCGACCAAAAAGACCAAAAAGTTCCTGAAAAACAAAATAATTTTACCTCTATATAATATTATAGGCCTTTAGAACGCTGTGATGTCACCTGAAACCCAAGCAATTGGCGATTCCAGAGTCTATCGCAGCAATGTCAGCCCTCCGCCCCCCCCTCCGCTTTCCTCGCCCATTGCATTCACCAGAGGCAGTGGGTGAAGTGTCTTGCCCTGGGACACAATGACAGTCTGTGCCAGCTGGAGCCAGAATTCAACAGCTGACCTACCACTCTAGGGATCTAACCAGTGAGTTTGATTGAAATTCACAATCGTGGCACCAGATTGTACATGACTTTAGTGTTGAAGAAACAGGAGACACGGGGAAAACATTCAGCCTAAACCCATGTGAGAAATGAACCTCAGGCCGTCTCGCTGTGAGGTGGGGATGCCAACAACTGTGCCACCGTGAGTCCCAATAGACAAAACAGAAAAGCAAATCAAAAGACAATCAAATGTCAAGACACATACAACAAAAGAACTTGCGTCTTTGGCAAAGTTCTGTCCCAGGTCGACAAAGTGTTGCCTCTTTTCCTTCCACGTTATCTACTTTTAACAACCTCCAAATAGATTGTGCAGTCCTTAATGAGACGTCGCCATTCTTGCCAGGAGGAATGAAATGCCGTATAGATTTGTTTCAAACGATCAATTACCCCGAGTGATAGCTTATTGTTTCAGAGTTCGTTCTCATAAAGCCGGGCATTAGTCTCCATCAATATGCCATAAGCGCCGCGTCGCACATTCCTCTGCCTGTTTTGCAAATGCGGCCAAGCTCAGACTTCCCCTGGCTAATGCGAGTATTACAGATAGGAGAATTACTTGGCCCAGGCGTTTTCCAAGCTGTCCTCCTGTCTAATAATTTAATACGTGTCCAAGATGACTGCCTACTCAAACAGCCTGCACGGGGAGCGGGAACATGGTGCAACTCTGGTAAATATTTTGCTGAGTGGCGGAGCACGTTGGGTAAATATAATTGAACAGATTTAAACGATGGGCAGGTCGCAGTTGTGTGGGCTCGCAATAGGTTCAGTGGGTTGGGGGCATTAAAACTATGAAGATTTAAATAAAAAAAGGATAGCATACATAATCACAGTAATGTGATCAATTCCGATGAAAAAGTATAGGTGCTCGATGTCCGAATTAACCACTAATATAGTTCACAATATGGGGCGGAACTATGGTTACAGTGTTATTGCATTCGCCCCCACAACCCCAACATTGGCAATTTAATGCCCGCTCAGACCAATACGTCCTTGTACAAGACACTTCGATCATAAAAGGGAGATCATGTTTCAAACACAGACCGTAAAAAAAAGAAATGGTGTCCTTGTACCTTTGGACCATTTTGTAAATGACATTATATATTGATTCAAAATGTAATTTCAAAGAAGTATTGATTGGCCTGGGAGTAGCCATGGTGTTTGTGTAGCTGTACAGCATTTCATTACTGTACATTGTGGTTTCCAGTTCTTATCCGGACAGTTTGCTGAATGTCTCCCCCCACTCTTGGCCCACTGTCATGTCGCCCAGTCTAAAAAAAAGTGTGTTAGCCAAAAAAAAAAAAGATCATGGAATTTGTTGCTGCCAAAAGTTAATTTTCCATTTCCCCTTTAATGACACTCATCAGAGAGTGCATGAATCCTTGCTTGTTGTTCTAATATATTTTTGGGCGAATGACATTTGATTAGCGCCGCAAGCATCCCCACGTAGCCCAGTTAATCTGTGCAACTCGATATTTGAACGAGCCGGTTTTAGAGAGTAATTCACTTTCTGATGATGTATTCCCACTTCTTTGCTCTGATTATGTGTTTGGATATGGTAATTTGTCACTCTCGCTCTCTCTCTCCCAATATTGAGTTCAACAATTGTTTCCACAGTCTTTTTTTTTCCTATTCCAGTTTATGTTTTCAATTATATTGCTGAAACAGGATACGTATGTAAGCCACACATGTCAAGCTCTAATTGGGCCTAAAGCAGAATTTGACTAACACTGACTTTTACCAAGTGTCTTATTTGTACTTGACTATATTTCAACCTGGATAGACTCAAACAGACAAAAGCAGCGATTAGGAAGATTTATTGACATGAGTGATAGTTTTGGCGATCAGACCCCGGCGGTAGACACCGATGAATAAGTGTAGGTGAACAGCTTGGAGTTAGGGATGTCTTCCCCGGAGCCTGGACACTGGTGGTGGTATAGGAGACCCGTGAAGGATGCAGCAGGGAGAAGCCGTGGGCAGAAGAGGTGGAGAAGGGGCGGAGGTGGGTTGCAGCGCAGCTGGGAAGCGAATGAACCGTGATTGCTGGGGCTTAAAAGCGGGACCTAGGGCGATGATTGGCTGCTACGGAGGTGCGGCTCTTACTGTACGCTGATAGCTGAGGTGGAGGTGTGGCCCTCTCGGAAGTGACCATTGGCTGGAGGTAGGTGATGCTGAAATTAACGCCTAGGCTTCATTTACCAACATTTTACAGATTGTGTTCAACATGTCCATAAAAAGGAGAAAACACATCTTAAAGCAGAACTAAGTAACTGTTTTACCTTAATAAATCCTTTTCGTAGTACCTCTGAGGGTAATACAAGTGTTAATGGGATGTTTGGGCGGGTCTTTCATCTCCCCCTAGTGTCTCTGGCCAGAAAACCACACTTGCAACTTTCCCTGCCTTCGACCCAGCAGCGACAATACACACTAATGGAAAACACTTGGCTCGCATTTCTGAGGTTTATGACATGGCAGATACGTAAGTCTTGACTGTATTCTGTCTACAGCTTTCGGTTTGTTGATGAACATCTTGCAAAACGTTATTTGGTTCATCACGATCAGAAGAAGCTAACAGGCAAACGGGCAAAGCTAACTGTGGGCTAGCGCCACTTTAGCAGTATTTACAGTCAAGTTTGAGCGGGAAAAAATATCTCCATTGCATAAATGGGTTGTGGCACGATGTACAATATCCCTCTCTCCATTTGTCTTTTCTCTGCGTAGTATCTACTCTCACGGACAATTAATGAGTAAAAGAAAAAACGCAACATGCTGTAAATCTTAGAGGAGCTACTTAGAAAGGGCTGGAGCTAATAGGGCCAAAGGATTTTTCATGGAAGGCATGGAGGTCTTTTTCAAATGGTTGCCTTTTGGTTAGTTTTACATTGAAATTTCCCTATTCTTTCTAGTCAATTACACTAATATACGCTGCTGTGTATAAATGAAAGTATCCTAACGTGGCATGTAGCTGCTGAGAATCACATTTCTCTGAAGAAACAAACTGGATGTCCGTCGTCTTCTTGTACCTTGAAACTCTATCTGGGAGGTCAAAGGACAGGAGGAAGATACTGTATACTGATTTTGTGATTTTGAGACCTCTGTGGTTTTCATTTATTCATGCGGCTAACCTTAGCGTATCCAGGTCAGTTTGTCTTTGCAGCATTGGCATATTATCAGACTGGACGGACTGTAGACGGAGCAAACATGTGTCAATGAGGGAGCAAGCCAGAACACAGAAAGTTTAGAGAAGACTTAGTAAACCACTCCATGATAGTTGAATACTTCATCATTTTCAGCCAATCATAGGTATGTATCATGTTCTCCAATCACCTCAATGAAAATGGTTGTTTCCCCTTTCCATTCCAGACACTTCACCATTGGGGGGGAGATATTTCCCAAAGGTTTATCAATTTATATCTCTTTTCATAGCACTTACATCTGTAGGTCTCTTCCTGTTTGAAATGCCTTTGACTGCCTCGTTTTCCTGCGCTTATTTGTTGAGCGAGAATATAGAGCTTGTGGCGATGTAGATACTGTATTGAAGCTTTGACTTTGAGAGTCCTTCCGCGTCAGTTGCCTCTGCGCACCATAAATAAAGCTACTCTTGATGCAAAACTGCCGTGACACTTAAAACAACTCGTCTCCCTTTCGGTCCGAGATCCCCTCACTTGGTTTTAGAGTTTGTACAGTGCAGGGCCGGGCAAAGATGTTTTCAAATCGGAAGACCATGGTGCCGGTCGTGTCCTGGTTTGCACACTTTCTGAAAAGGCCCACAGGCATCATTAGACAAGGCCGTTTGTTTCCCATACGTACTATTCTCTTGCAGTTTTCATAAGCTCCCTGTTACTCCCATGACACGTGTCCACCCATTAGGCCAGGCCATCCACTTCAGCCCGGCATATCTCTCTACCTCACGCGCCCGCTCATCTGCCTCAGACTCCGGTAAACCCCAGCGATCGTGGGCAGGTGCACGCTCCACAAATGGGTCAAGTCCCAACAGCCCGCACTAATTCAGCCATTGTTTTACGGAGGAGGCGGGCACACGTGATAGTTAGCAACCATTGCCGAGAGTGCCTTTCATCCTTCACAAACCCAACATCTAATTGGGTTTGTAGCCCCCCCCGTTTATCTGATGGGCCCGGACACTCGCTTTTGGCAAATAGATCAGATAAATATGCTTTGTTCGTTTGGTGAATGTGGGACTTTGACATATGAGTTTGATAACGGATATTTTTCATTTTCTCATGATGCATCTTCTCATAAGGGCCATGTGTTAACCTGTTACTTGCCGTCCCCCCTGTTCACGGGCTAGGGTTAGGTTTTAGGGTTATGATTAGGGTTAGGAACGGCAAAAGTGATGTAAGTTGTGTTTCACTCACACAGACCTTACACATAGTTTAGAAACTAGAAAGTCTAAAAATGGAATGTGTCAAATTTGGGTCAAAACTGCAGCTTAGTTTGTTCGAGACCATAGTTTTGTGCTTTTGACGAATGCAGGTCCTGTCTTTAAGGAAAAATTATATTTTCTAAGAAATTTAGATTTAATAACAGTTTGAATCCAATCTTATGCTTTTAAATTTAAGGTATAATTTTGGCATAATCAGTTTCATGACTTTCAATAATGCCCCACAGAAACCCTGTTGGACTCTGGAAATATTAAAGAGGAGAAAATGTGCCCTAAAGTTTTGTAACTTCTGTGCATGGGCCTGTATATTTCTCCCACCTTTAGCTGCGGCTGTCTCCCAGAAAGGAAATGACCATATATGGATTACAGCGTTATCTCGGTCGAGCATTACATAATGCTCTCATGTAAAGCGCTTTGTGACCATGTCTGTGAAAGGCGCTATATAAATAAAGATCTTCTTCTTCTTCTTTGTGTTACACGTGCACACCAAACATTGCTATATTTGTGAATGAATAAGGAAACCAGCCACCGCAAAGTTGTAGTTACTTACTGGAAGTGTCTGGTTCGCTAGCGGGGAAAACGTCATCTTTCCTTTCCGCCTAGTTTTACTAACATTAAAACAAAGGTGTTAAGAGAGAAAACTAGCTACCCGTATTTTCCGGACTATAAGTCACACTTTTTTTCATACTTTGGCGGGGGGTGCGTCTTATACTCCGGAGCGACTACTATGTGATATATATATTTTTTAATTCAAATAGATACTTTCACACAATGCTAGAGGGCACTGCAGGCTAATCGAGCAGCAGAAAGAAAGTTTGGAGTGAGCGAGAGAGAGTGGAGGTTACTGCAATGAAGTAAACAAAACAAGCTAAACACGGGCTAAAAGCTAGATGGCCACAGCTAGAGGAACGAGTTCGCAGATAAGAGCTTAAAAACATGCTGTTGGGAGAGGATTGTCAACCGTGCAGTTACGCCTCCGTGCCCCTTTATGTGACATTAACATACCAGACACCTATTTAGTTTGTTTATGCTTCATGTAACCATCAATGTGTTACGTTAGCATACCGTACGCCTATTCAGCCTGTTGTTTTTTCATTAGGCAATGTTTGACTAGTGCGTCTTATACTCCGGAGCGACTTATAGTCCGGAAAATACGGTAATAATCTCAGCATTGTTTTCACTTCAAGGTCAGACCCTGCAGGTGAACAAGACAATGCTCATCTACAGAGACATTTACGTTTATATGCCAAACAAATAAACAAATAATGATGAATGAATCAATAAAACTAAATACTAAATAGTCAAACTGGATTGTTCTCAGCAGTGGGTCATGGAGTTTAGCATAACCTGCAAAAAAAACGCTGAGAGTCAAACACGTTCATATTAATACTGTATATTGTCGCTTCATATAAATTCATTCCAGAGTCCCACCTTCAGATAGCGGCCGCTGAAGGTTCTTGCGCGCCTGGTGGGAAAATGTTTAGCATACACAAGTTTAAAATGGTTGTGGGTAGAATATTAACTCATAGGTTTGTTTGATGCTCATTGCCAGGAGGAGAATGTGTCCTGTACCGAAAATGGCTACAGTCAAAGAAGACGAACTGAAGATGACTTTATATGCACATGTCAATCCATTTACCTTGTTTATACTTCCTGTTCATTGTTTTCATGGCGAGCTTTTGAGTCACAGGGGCTGCTGAAATGACCATGAGTAATCTCTGAACAGGTACACTATCATGAGATTGTTTGTATTGCAATTCCATTCATAACTTTCTGCAGGCCAGTGATTAGTGATGGGATTTCGGCTCTTTTTGGTGAACCGGATCATTTGGATCGGCTCACCCAAAAGAGCCGGCTCTTTTAGCTCCCAAATGGCTCTTCATTTTTTTACATATACACTTTAAATTTAGGAGAGATTTTGATTCATGGCTTGTTAAATGAGCCTTTCTACTGCTCGACCCAGTAGAACGACCCATCACTACCAGTGATGTTATATTGACATAGACCAAATGGGATCAAGGGGAATTTGAAAGTCTGTTCTCTCAAAATGCATTCTTTCTTATACTTTATTACGTCAAAATAACTTGATATGGCACAAACAATATACAAATTGTGCTTCTTTATCCAAAAGCTACTTCAAAACATTATAAAATATCAACAAACGGAAAAAGATTTCATAATTCACGCAATTTTTGCATAAAAAGCCTTATTTCAACATGAAACAACTAATTATCAAACACGTGTATACTTGCTCATAATATAATGAAACATTTCAAATTAACATATGTCTGATTTTCCTCTACACATGCCGTGTTTCGCATTTTAATGAAAGTTGTTTGAGAGTTTTGGAAATGGAGAAATGTCGTGGGATAATAGCCAATATCATCAACAATAATGTAAACCCTTTCAGATTTAACTGTTGGGTATAGTTCATGGAAATACCATGTATATTTTAATTATACATGCATACTGACCAAAATATGTGTACAGTATGGATGTATATAGCTTAGTATGTTGCTATAATCATCTCCAGAGGGGGCGATCATACCCAGAGTTAATACTGTTTGTCTACAGACACAGAAGCGTCTCTCCATCCTCCACAGTCTCTTAATATTTGTATTTGGTGTGAGGAGAAAGTGCAGAAAAATGCTTTGACAATATAAAGTGGGAGTGACACTGTTCTTTAACTGTGTTTGCTCCAAAACAAAACCCAAGTCCAGTTTGTAAATATCATTCATATAAGCTGTACTTAAGAAGTACTTGCACAGGTTTGTCTATGAGGGAAGAGCATTGTTGTTGACAGCTGAACCTGGCCCAAAGACTCCAAAGAGACTGTGTGATGGGTGTGTGGGATCACTCACGATTCTGATGGCTTTAGAAGGTGAGACGGCTGGAGTAAGGGAGAGGGGGAACTGATGACCTTCTCAGCTGCTCTCAGAAGAGGCGTAGCAGAAGTAGAGACCCTAGTGTCCTTTTTGACCAGTGAGTGGTTGTCGTGGAGCAGGATAGGTTCTCTGTGATGTGCTGTTGAGAGGAATAATATGTGAAAAAGCTAAGATTATTGCCCGCGGGGAAAAATCACATTCTAATCCCATTACATGTCACAGTCTGCTGAGTGACTCTACAATTACTCGCTCCATCTGCCTCTCCTTCACTTTCCAAATGAATACTTGTTACTTTTGAGCTGTGCATCGCTTTCTTTGGTAATGCAGCGTCCTGCGATTACATACAGACCATCGTGCTGAAGTATGAACATGGAAGAAGAAGCCCTTTAACTTCATTGAGCCCAGTGCACTGGCTCATAATTTGACCTTGAACAAAAACCACAATGACACTAGGAATCTCTTTTTCGGGGAAGCCCTAGCCCTTGAGATGTCACTACAGTATGGCACATGTGTTTAATTTAACATCATCCCATGTGCTATTTTTTTTTCCTTTTTAGGGCATTTCTTGCAGTTTAAGTACACTTTCTTAGTGGGTGGAGTTTGTTCACACGACTTGGTTGCTTGTAGTTTCTAGTCGGATGATGAGAATGCACTAATCATAACTGTGATAGTGCATCCTACTGCAATAGTGGACGTGAGGTTGTTTGATCTAACTTCTGATCTGGGTTTAATGCAGTTGGTCAGGTCCAGGCTCTGCAACGCTGTGTGCCCAAAGAATGAGATCAGCTGACTGGCTGAACATCCTAAATCACCATGTTGGTCATGGCCTGGGCATATTCCAAGATGACAATGCCAGGACATCTGAAGGCTAGTATACTACAAAGCTGGTTGAACCTGTCCTGGATTAGTTCCTCTTACCCGGGTTGACAAACCCAGACATGGAGCCTCTGGATAAGTAGTACTACAAAGCGCATTATCAGTCGCTTAAGTTAACACTTGGTTTCTCTGAGGATTTGTGATCGCGTTCATGTGAAACAGGAGTCAGCAGTAAGAAGCAATCACAGCAGAGACACAGACACAATTCATCTGAATATCAAAATCTATCTCTAAACTGATGACAAAAATATTATACGTCATGATAATACATTTAAAGTCAATCTTGAAATCTGTTCATTGCAGAAACAACAGCAGCAGATTCACCTCATGAATAGAAAAGGAATGGAACAGCTCCCTGATGGCACAGGGCACACAATAATTCCTGTAGACATTGTTCTTGGAACAGGAAAGTCTGTATCTCTTCCCTGATGGACGGAGCTCAAAGGGATGGGACAGTGGATGGCTATCGTATGTACGCAGCAATAGTGGACTTGAGGCTGTTTGCATGTTCTGGAAGTTTGGAAACAATTTCAGATATATGACTGTGGCTGTTTTGAACTAAAAATATACCCTTAAACAAGATATATCTTCCTAATTATAACTAGGTCAGATATTCCATCCTTGCAGCGTAACATTAGAGTCCTCTTACTTGGCTCTGAATACTTGTGCCATGTCAGAGTGTGAGGAGATGGTGCCTACTCTTTTATTACTTGCCGCTGTAGCCAGTTCTCTTCCAGCTTCTATTCCGAGGCCAAATGGAGAGTGAAGTGCACCCCGCCATCTGCGCTGTGAGGCCTGGATGAAGCTAATAGTTCCACACAACGGCTTACAATCCCATCTCTCTTAACCCCTTGAGTGAGGCCAAGACTTAAAGGCCCCTCTCTGCCCGACACCGCATTTACTTTTACTTTACTTTTGCTGGCAGCAGCATGGAGCAAGACCGTGCTCTTAGACAGCATCATCCGCCAGATGACTCTGAACTCTCCAGAGGAAAATAGTGAGCAAGATTCATTAGTAGCGTTATCATCTATGTGCATTTGCAACCCCAAAGCCGGCCTTATTTTCTCTGTGAAATGTATGAGACTTTTGGTAGGCTTGTTTGGTTGCAAATGTTTATTTCATGTTGATTGATGTGGGTACCTGCTTATGAAGACGTAGAGGGAAATGAGATTGCAGATCAGTCAGGGAAGCAGTAATTGAAGCAACAACGAGACTGGCAAGTCTGAAATCTTTCTCAAAACTCAAATGTGCCCTAAATGGGTCAGAAAGTTGGAAAAATGGAAATGTAAAAAATGAGAGAGGGCAATCAACAGAACTACTACAAAGTACATAATGGGTTTTAACAGATCCTTCAAATACTTATAATGTTTATGTGTGTGGCTTAGACCTGTTAATGCTTGTTGTTTGCCATTGGTGAATAATGTAATTTTGATACTCTATGTGCGCTTTACATATGGTAGAATTGACAATAAAGCGAAACAAACTAAATTAAATAGACCAGAGGGAGAGTGCTTCTAAAGTTTTTAGAGAAACAGGACTACTTTGTAGAAGTTAAAGTGGGTAAGATGGATACTCTGGCCAACACTCCAGTTGATCCAAGTCCCACCTCACATAAAGCAACAAACTGAAGAGAAAATTACTCTGAACTTGTCTTAGCCAGAATCATAGCTTTGAATGTAGTTTATAGCCACAGTGAACAAAATTGGTTTGTTATTAAATGGACATATGCATGACGGTAAAAAGTAGACATAAAAACATTATTTTGGGCCACAGCATTGATATTTGACGTTTTAGACTTTGAAACAATGTCTCTGTAAGAATTAAATTGTAACAAGGAAATACAGGCGCGAGAGCTGGTGAAGACTTTACCTGGGGCTCCTCCTGCTGGCAGCGGTGGGAATAACAACAACTAACGTTCTGTTTCGATTTACAGCATGGTTTACAGCTTCAGCTCAGCCTGATGAAAAAACACTATGAGCGCAGAACGGCTAAGAACCGATATAATGTTGGATTACGGGCTTTAAAAATGTGGGGTACAGTTTCGGCCCTTAAAGGGGGGTATTATGTAAAATCGACTTTTCAAGCTTTATATCATGTTATTATGTCATTCCCTCATTAAACACATGCCTGGAGTGTTGCCTTGGCTCATTCACATATTTTTGAGTAATCAGTAAAAACTTAGACGGCAGCCATTTTAGGTGTAGCTATGCCTCAGTCCTCCTAGGAACGCCCCACCTCCTGGAGACGCCTCTGGACCTTTTGTCACCAGCCAAGCCACTAACCACTGCTCCTCAGCTCAGCAGAGCCCCCTCCCCGCACAGTAGTGTTGTTTAGATGCCACAGCAGTGTGCTGAAGGGGCGTGTCGGAAAGCTTCTTAAAGAGACAGAGGCCTATTTCAAGACGTTCAGTACAGCCATTTTGAGAGAACAATTTTATTCAAGGCAGTTATTTTAATTGACTGCATATACAGACCAACAGAAGGTTACGTCATCATTGTAGTATGCTATAGACTGGTGCTATGTGATTGAAAAAAGCATAATACCCCCTCTTTAAGAATTACACAATAGTACAGAACAAAGAGCTGAAACCGTAGAAGAAGAAACAGCAAAATTTAACATGTTACTAAAGAGGATTACTAAAAACTGCGTGATTGCCGCGAAGTACAACGCCAGGTATGTTTTTGACACAGGAGCAACGTTATAGCATGGTTTAAAACTGATATGTCTGGGCAATTCATGCTGGTTTTCGGAACTCCTTAGCTCAAGTTATACCAAACCACACACGTACTGCCTCTCCAGTCTCCTCCCAACATATAGTCTCGTAAAAATAAATAAAAGCTCCACTGATTGTTTTGTTGTTATGGCCATATTAGGATTCTACTCGGGCCTGACCACCCCTAGACATATTGCGGCAGTGATGCCTAATGGGAAATCAAGACACACCTTATACCCTGCTGGAGTCAGAGAAACGTTCGATGTCACAGGCGGTGGTCTCAACTTGTCAGCATGAAACGGAAGAAACTTTTAAGGCACTTCATGTGACCTAGGATCGTGGGTCAGTAGAGGGGTTCACTTCAAAGTCTGTAACATTTTTTTATTAGTTAAGATTCCCAAAAAAAACAAAAATCCAGCTACGCAATTTCACTCAACCGCCGTTGCCTCAGCTCTAAGATGTGCAAATCCAGGTCATAATACGTATTGACGAAAACTAGCGGGGATAGAAATCAGCTTCGTTCTGCTTGAGTAAATGAAGTCTATTGGATTAGGTCACTTGTCTCCTGCGCTCAAACCCACACTAAATAATTATCTACAACCTCTTACCCCCGCCTGAACTTAGAGTATTGTTCGGTTCATTGTCATGTTTTCGCCTTTTAGTTTTTGCTGTGTTTTCATCCTCATTTTCGTCGGAATTTTTATGCTTTGTTTTTTTAAGCTTTTACATTTTGGGTAAAGCCAAACTGAAGAATAGGTGCTCGGTTCAGGTGGGGGTTAAGACGTTAAATACTAACTCAAAACACCCATTTCTACTCGAGTCATTATTGCAAAATCTTTTGGCAGCTCTACTCTGGGCAAGAACTGAATGGAGAAGCTGAGATTTTTTTTACATTTAACTTCCCCCCTGCAACATTTATCCGTCTAACAGAGAAGGAGCAAAGATGTTTGAAGTTGTTCAAATAGTTTTCTTTGAAGGGTGTTTAACTAATGCTAATTAAATCCACTGCCTTTGGCCTTCCTACACATTATCAAGCAGCCGTATTATGGAGATGTAATCAGTGGTCATTTTGTGCCATAACATTATTAATCATCAGCCACCTGCTAGACCTTTGTTTTGCATATTAAATAAGATAGGAGCACAAACATGACTTCGACATGTTGATTTTAATGAAATTATAACATAATATACATAATAACTGTAAAACTTTCTACGATATACTTGAGTAATGCTTTTTAAAACACTCTTTACTCAAACATAAACATAAAACATACAGGAAATGTTTTATGTTTCAGTTTTCATTTGCAGGAGTGTTCAAGTGAAGCAAAAGTTATCATCATCTGGACATTTAAGACGATTCATCGCTCTTCAGTTTCTACAACATTGTCTGCCACTGTGACTTCTGCAGATTTAGCAAGTGAAGCTGTAAACATTGCTAATCAGTGTTGAGAAAGCTGTGAAGCTTGTTTGCAAATAGTCCTCATGTAATTAATTGTACTAGTAGTAGATCATTTATTGTCTTCCTAGCGAGGAAATTCATTTGCAGTGAGTAAAGACATACACAAAGACCACATTCCTCACAAGAAATCCAGACAAAGCAACAAGTTCGAGCACAAAGATCATAAGATAATTTCATGAATAATACACCTTCTCTGTGCAGACCAGCTGTACAGTCTAAAGGTTCAATATTAGCTACTAAAAATAATAATTTAAAGGGACTATACAGAGTTTAAAAATGTTAATATTATGTATTTTCCTCCCCCTACCTGTTCCAGCAATGTCCTAATGCCCAGACCTGTTCAACACCGAATTGCTGTCAGGTACTTGCCTGGCTCTGCCATACTATTCCCTGTCCATTACACGCAGGGAAGTTAGTCTGGTAACGGAGCAATTGGAGCAGTTTGATTGGGCGGGCCTAACGCGCACAGATTGTCAGTGAAATAAACCAATTAGCAATTAGCGGACGTGACGACAGCTGTAGTCCAACAAAATATGAACTGAATATAAACTCACGAGCACACGGAGGCAAAATCCTCGACTACTTCATCCATGATTAGTTTTGGCTAATGTTAATGTTGTTAATTGAACTAACTGTATTGGAAAATACACAGCACACTCGGATAGATGTCCAAAAGATCTAGTATTTATTACGTTTCGGCCTTAGCCTTCGTCAGATCATTTTATCTTATTCATTTGGATCACAATATTATATTGTGTGATCATTTGGATCACAATATTATATTGTGATCCAAATGAATAAGATAAAAATGATCTGACGAAGGCTAAGGCCGAAACGTAATAAATACTAGATCTTTTGGACATCTATCCGAGTGTGCTGTGTATTTTCCAATACATTTAATTTCTGCTCCAGCACATGCACCTCATGAGAAGAACTTGGTGTGCGTTTTTGTTTTTCTAGTTAATTGAACTAACAACATAGCAGCGCAGCGACTGACGTAACCTTGTCAATTCTTCTAGCTGCCAATCAGCAACTTGTTTACCGTGTGTGTCCAGACACACCTTCTTTCACGCAGAAAAGAAGTGGGTGTGGTTTATCAGGCTAGTCAGGTACGAGCTTAACATAGAGACTGCAGTTACACGTAAGACCTGAGGTGGCAGTAATGAGTATAAAATGAGCAACTTGCCTCTCGTCCCTTTAAGTCTGTTTAACCTCTTACCCCCCCCTTAACCAAGCGCATTTTGTCCAGTTGGCTTTACCCAAGTCGAAAAGGTTCTCGACTGGAGTTACAGCCTACAGCCCAGTGAAACACCTAATTTGAAAGCTAAGATCTAGAAAACTGATGTAAATGTTTTCTTTACGTTGCTGTGTTGTTGTCACTGTCATATTTTTGTCACGTTTTTGCCGTGCTTTTGTCGCTTTTTTGTCATGTTTTTGTTGCATTTTCATCCTTGTTTACGTCTCATTTTCGCCACTATTTTCAAGAAGCTTTAGATTTGGGTAATGCCGAACGGGAGAAACTGTGCTCGGTTGAGGCGGGGGTTAAGAAGAAAGGTGCGTGGACTATTTTTTTGGTGCTAATATTTCATACTGTAGCTCCTCCAAACATTAACTTCATTCTTAATTAGATTTAGATTCATCCACAATTACAAAAAAATAAAAAATTCAAATCAAATAACAGTTGTTTATGAAACTTGTGCTCGTACCCTTATGTGCAGCCTATAGCCCTAGGTTCAGCTGTAGTTGTAGAGGTGATTGGATTTCTTGTTATCACTGCCAGAAAAGACCAAAGCTGTAGCTCTGGGTTTAACCTGATCCCTCTGTTGAAATCCCATCAATGAAAGTGTCAACAGGGATCGAAACAAAATTGTTTTTGAGGAACTTTACCCAAGCTGCGGTGGTTTGTTCAGGTAGTTTTGTTGTTTTAAAATGTTAATGCGTCTCTACAGTATATCCAGCACTCCTTCCAAACCTGCACTGTTCACATTTATAACTTCAAATAATGTCTATGTATAGAAAGTGCACTTGATGAGTAAGAATTGTTCTTGTAAGCATTTTGTTTCTTGTTTGGAGTGCCCTCTGCTGGCCGAAAGGGGAATTAGCCACAGCAAATAATCTAAATACAAGCCATTATCTTTAGCTGTGGCGACATACTAACAGATCTGTGGTCCTGTAATATAGTGCTGAGTGAATAACTGCCGAGTCCTCTGCTCCTGGCCACCTCCGAATGGCAGCGACATTAACGCCCACTACCACCTCTTCAGGCCGCCACTGTCATCTCCGATGGGCGGCAGATCCACGAAGAGCTGCCCAACGGCAACGAGTTTGTAAAATAAAACTCCTAATAAAATAATACATAACGTACGTCTGTCACAGAGGAGATTGCTTTGAAGCTCGCCCCAGTCTCTTTCACTTTCACAAGTGTTTTTTTTCTCCTCCTGCGTGCGAGTGGCAGAGGCAGAGAAAGGTTACGTGAATCAGAGCATTGTGTAAAAATAGTGACATTTTTGTTAAAATATAGTCCCTGCAGAGGGTATTACTAATCTGTTTGTCGTTGCCGTTCTCTTTCCTGTGCAGTGTTGTTTTTGGCAGCCCTTTTAGTCTTTTGGACGAAAATTCACTTTTTGGTCACATTTTAGTAGTTTCTAAATGTAACAGTTTTGGTCACGTTTTAGTCAGACGAAAACTAAAAAGGTTTTAGTCAGGTTTTAGTGAGTTTCATTATTTAAAAGTAATAATGAATGTCGATTGTATTGGAAATTGGGATAAATAATAATAATTTCTTACCTAGCTTTTGACAGACTGATTACATCACAATGACTTTTCCCAAAAGTGCCCATGTCGAGATTTTTTTTTATGCTTAACATGCTTTCTGCGTTCAGATGCTACGGTATTTAAAACTGTCCTGAGAAAAGTTGAAGTCCCTGTGACATCCCTCTGAGACGCTCCATGGAGGACGTACGCTGATTGGGCGAGGGGCTCAACTTGCCGCACGCAAGTACACGTGCGCTGACGCCGCCGCTCCGTGTTACGTGTTCTCATGCTCCACGCACCAGCTCTGTTTGCGAACGGTCTGATGAAACATTTTCTCTAGGGTGACCAGATGTCCCAGTTTACCCAGGACAGTCCCAGTTTTGAGCCCTCTGTCCCATGTCCCAGTGGATTTCTCCAAAACCATTTATTTCTCCCAGTTTTACACAAGCTCTGTCCCAGGTGTCCCGGTTTTTCACCAGCACTTAATGACTTTGTACGTCAAACACACATTTCCATGGAGTCTGAACCAATGAAGTAGCTAAAAGTCCATTACCTCAACACTGATTGGTCCATTTAACTGACATTAGACTTTTATTTACACAAAGGTTTTATCATTCAACGTGGATCGAAAAAAAGTCACCATTTTCCCCTCCCTTCCCAGCCCATTGTGTCCCAGTCTTTAATGTGGAAAATCTGGTCACCTTAATTTTCTTCCATTTTGGTCTCGTCTTATTGACATAAACTCATAAAGGTCTCGTCAGCTATTTTTAGCTCGTCTTTGTTACATTATCGTTATAAAAAAATAGGTGCGTCAAAGAAAATATATCGTTATCGTCTTTGTTGAGGAAAACAACACTGTTCTTGTGTGGTGCAATCTGAACTCTGGAGCTTAATGCGGCCAGAGATGAAAATAGAGATGATCCGTATTTTTGTCGGGGAGGAACAGAGAGGCGGGCGGGCGACGAAGGCCTTCGGAGCGGAGACAGAGGATGTGGAATGTTGCTCAATAATTAAAATCGCATCGTATTTGCTGCGGAGTGTTGGGCGCGGTTGAGCGTGGCAGACCCTGGGTTTAGGGGGAAAAAAAAGACATTTAGCTTGTTATTGCAGTCCATTAGAGGTGCTATGTTCTGATCTGAGGCTACAACTGTCACAAATAACACCATGTCTAAGTGTCCAAAGTGCTTTAAAAGCGTAAAAGTGTAAAATATAGGCCCCTCTTATTTCTCTCTTCAAATATGTATTTTTGTCCAATAATGAGCGTGATGTGTCTTGTACATTTGACAGACAAGTTAACGCGTAAGTACTGTTTATTTCGGTCCATTTGAATATTAATGGGTGGAGAAGATTATGGGTTTCAATCACTGCAGGAGGAAGAGCACGTCAGAGCGTGACTGATCAGGCATTATTATTGTGATCCTCCGTGACATTTATAAGGACTTATGATTGTTAGCTTGCGACAGTAATTGTCCTTTGCTTCGGTAATGAGGCAATCAGGAGTAAATTAAGGTGCTCGATGTCGGGGTGTGTGTCTATACTACTGATCGCATGGTAAACAAAATAACTATTCTCGAAATGTGGCTTTTTAATTTTTTTAAACAACTGCTTTTAAACCATTGTGCAAAAATAAATAAGGAGGACATACATTTTCTCCTGATTTTACGACAAAAAGAGTTTTGTTTCCTCTTAGATAGAGATCAACTGAACTTCAATCCAATACAAACCTCAATTTTCATTATGAATATCGTCTGTTTGCAGAATAACTTTCATTCTGAGCAAATGAAAACACTGACATACACTTTCAAAAACAATAATGCTCCTGCACTTGATTTTACCCATTGTCAAACAGTGACAGAGAAAGTTGAATTTAATCTCTTAGCTGCTGCACCGACTCTTTTGTATCTCGTATAAATCCCTTTGCACACCTCTAAAGTTCATATGCATGCATCAAAGAGCCTACAATTTTCAAACTGTGAAGAGGATTTTGTCATTATGTCAACACCAGCAAATCCCAGAGCATCATTCAGAATCACAATCTGATGGAAACCCTTTTTAACCAAAGGTGATCAAAGTGCTTGATTTCATTATCCCAATACTTGAGGAAAATACAGATACTATTGGTCAAAAAGTCCTCCATTTAAAATGATTACTTAAGTGCAAGTATTTGATTTAGAAAATACGTTATATACTATTCTAAATTATTCAAATAATCTAAGTAAAAACCTGCTTCAAAAACCACTGCACTGCAACCACTGCTCCTTACGGTTGCCTCAGTGGCATCGAAGGATGGATTAAATGCAGAGGACAAATTTCCCTATGGGGACAGTAAAATATTGTTATTAAAAATTTTAATAAAAACTTTAAAGTTTGGAGTGAGCGAGGAACTTGCAAGGGGCTAGTGAAAAGCATTACTCTTACTGCAATGAAGAAAACAAAAAAGCTAATCGCGGGCTAAAAGCTCGATGGCCACAGCATCAATGTGCTGCCGGGAGAGGCTTGTCAACGGTACAGTTACGCCTCTTTGCCCAGATAGTTGCCAAGACTGGTGCGACTTATACTCCGGAGTGACATATGTTTTTTTCACTGGAGCGACTTATGGTCCGGAAAATACGGTACATCAGCACAGCTTCCCATCTGTAGAGTGTGCATTATTAGGCTTTTACTTCAGAGCCTTTATTGAAACGTAGAAAGTCCACCTCAGTCCTGACATCACCAACTCTCCAAGAAGGAGAGATACACATTTTTAATACATAAGGGCCTCTTTGAATTTTTTTATTTGAGAACAGTCTGTAAAATCAGTATTGCCAGTGTCCAGCATGTGTGGTACCTCATCACTGTCATGTTTGTTCACGTTTTGAGTTTTACAACAGGTCAGTTGTGACATAGCCAACCTGTAACCTGAAATGTTCCGCAGTGTGGGGTTAGTGGAGACACAGTAAGTGATAGTGTGAATTTTTCCTAGAGTGGTCAAGGCTTTTTATTATTTTTTTAATAGATTTTTCACTAACTCATGCGAAAGCAAAAGACAAAAAAATCCCTCCTTTAAAAAAAATAATATTTGCAATGAATATACCAACAAAATAAAATCATATTTCTTTCAAATATTCAGTGATCTGTTATTATAATTCTTTTCTTTCTGCTCTCTATTCATCCTCAGTGCATTGCCTTGAGTTATAAAACCTTGAAAAAACTATAATTTGTCAGCCTGTCACCATGTGTTTTAATGAATCATGCATCAAACCCCAAAATAGTAGCTCTGTGTAAAGTTCATCATTCCTGTCTGTTTCTTCCACCCGTGCTCTGCCCCCTCGCGTCTGCACTTCCACCTGTCAGCGCTGCACTGAGCCGAAGCTCTCCTCATTACTACGTATTCAAAAAAATGTCACAGCGCAATAAAACGCACTTCAAGGCTCATTTTTTATCCCTCAATCGCCCCGCTCCCTGCTGACCTTTTCGCTCAAATCTCAAAATCTCTCTCTCGTTCTCTTGTCATCTTTATTAGCTTCATATTTATTTCACTCTGTCAAAGGGAACAGAAGATATGGCATACATTCACATCAGCCAAAGGATGAGTTCTTTTGTCAGCTCAGATCTAAGAATGGCATCAGTTTAGTTTTAACATGCATTTTCTCTCCTTAAAGTATTGGTCACAACAAAAACATGGGAATAGGAGTGTTAACGAGAGGACAATGCATTGTACAGCCTTGTTTCATGTTTCTAATACCATGTTTTCTGGTAATTTATGGTCTTAATACTGGGTTAGGGTGAGGTTTATGACTGTATTACCTTGAAATAAATTAGGTGTGTGTCCTGTTTCCATGTAATTACCATAATTACTATGTAATATGCTGTAAAGACCTACGGATTACTGTGTTCTGTGCAGTTAGCCTTATTGCCATTTCTACCATTTGTACATACAAAGATACAAAACTGCAATATTCTCAAGCCCCAAACCACTAATTAACACAAGAGAGGGCAAAATCAGTAATAAATGTACACACAAAGGCAGCAGAGGGAGGGAAGGGGAGAGTTCAGCTTCCTGAAAACAGGGTGGACGCAACTGTCCTTCAGTCTGATAGATCAATCTCTTATCCCAACATTAACATAACCAGCTCTGATTTCTTCAAAATTGATTGGAAGTTGTAATATATAGTGGCTGTTATCCTAAATAAAGAAGGTCAACTTTAAAATAAGCACTCTTGCTGGACACTGAGATGTTCCGATCATCAACCACTGGCTAAACCCCCCCCAGCCTCCTGGCCTGAATGTTTCCTCAACAGCAGTGGAGGATGAAGACAAATTTCCCTAGGAATATAGACCTTAAGCCTAAACTTAACCTTGACTCATGGACCATGAACTGACTCATGATTGGGGCATTAAGGGTTTTGGGGAAATTGCACCATTTCTCCATAGATTTAATGTAACTTCAAGACCCGTTTTCTCAAAATGCTTTTTTCTCACATTGTTGCGGTTGGGAAGAAGCCTCGTGGAAGACCCAGGACACGCTGGTGGGACTATGTCTCCGAGCTGGCCTGGTGTCGCCTCAGGAGGAGGCCACCAGGCCACCAGGAGGAGCTGGAGGAGGAGTGCATGGATCGGGAAGTCTGGGTATCTCTGCTGAGACTGCTGCCTCCGCGACGCAGCCCCCGGATAAAGCGGAAGAAAATGGATGGATGGATGGATGGATGGATGTTGCGGTAACATCTGCAATTGTTTCCTCAAACACCCCTGTGTTTGTCCCATGTCCTTTGTCAGTTGATTGTCTCCGGGTTCCTTTGAGTTTTTATTCCTTCTGTTCATCAACTTATCTTTTTTGTGTGTGGACCTTTTCAGTTATTAAACATCACCATTTTTTGTTGCAGTCCTGCATTTTGGGTTTTATTTTCCTTGTCCACCACTCCAACCATGACAATGATATTTAAAGCAGAACTAAGTAACTCATGCCCCTAGAGGCCATAAGCGCCACTGCAGGTGTCGTAGCATGTTGCGTTTTTTTACTCATTAATTGTCCGTGAGAGTCAATACTACGCTGACAGAAAAGACTAAGGGAGAGAGGGATATTGTACATCCAATTACACAATGGAGATACATTTTTTTCACTCAAACTTGGCTGTAAATACTCTTTAGCCCACCGTTAGCTTTGCCCGTTAGCCTGTTAGCTTCTCCGTGGTTTTCTGGCCAGAGACACAACGCAGACACCCTCTTCTTACCTGCAGTATCCTTCTTTACTCCCTAATCCTGGCTCAACATGAAATGGGTTCCCATGAGCGCTAGCCTGGCCTTAGCCATCCGTAAACTCCGGTCAATTATATTTTCCCTACATGTACGTCTGGGATTGATCTCAGTGGCTGCGTTTCATCGGTTGAATTTCAACCTACCATTCAGCGAGCGGGGGAGGCGGGTGTTGTAGGTGACGTCAAGCATTTGCGCCGCATTTGCTGGTTGTAGTTCGGTAATGGCGGCGGATACGAATGTAAAGGAAGCTCTTCAATCCGTTCTGGCTCAGCTCCCAGTTATCCAGAAATTATAACTGAAGCCTTAGAATGCGCAAGGAATGCTCCCAAGAGTTATGATAGCTTGCGTCACTCAAGACCAAACGCTAGCGAAAATCAGATCCAATCGTTTCAAAGGAGTTCACCCCTCCCACCTGTTAACGGAGCTCAATTGTGAAGTTCCAGACCCTCTGTACGAAACGAAATGAGTACGAGGGTATGGTAAACCAGGCTAGATAAGCGCTGCACGGCTTGCCTTGTTGAAAGATGGGTCAAACACAATAAAGCCTATAAATACTAATACATAAGTAAATAGGTCCTAAACATCAACCTATTGAAAATTACCTGGACATTTGTGGAAGCGCCGCATTGCTTGAACATTCCAATCGGCAAGAAGATGGGAGACAGAACAACTCTCGTACTATTCATGCATGACCGATAGTTGCTTCAGCCAATCCCCGCACAGTCCCCGCACTTCATCCCCCCTGCGCTAATCCCACCCCCTAGCCCCCCCCCCCAAGTTTGTTGCACAGCGCGCTCCTCTGTGTGCTGAAGTGCTGAGGAGGAGAGCGAGATTGGCTGCCCACAGCGCGTGCCTGCCCGTGCCGACTATACAGCACCACTTGCGCCGGATCTCAAGCCCCTCTAAGAGCGAAAGGGGGAAAAGCGACACAAACTGAAATCGGAGGAAGAAGACAGGACGGGGAAAAGACATTGCGTGGAAGCTGCGAATCCCCCGCTGTGGGAAAGCTGCACTGAAGAGAAGCCGGGGGGGTGAACATTTCTCAAGCAAAACAAGCCGCTCAAGAAACTGCAGTCGTTGGGAAGCATGTACAACTCCGTCTGCCTCATCGTCCTGGCGTGGGTGTTTGGAGCGCTGGTGTTTCCAGGTACGACTCGCTTCTCGATGCAACTTGTGGCATTGGCGGGAGCTGCTAAATGATCTGCCAGTTTAAAAAAAAAATAAAAAAATATGGGAATGTGCTGTTTATTCTAAAGTTTCTGAATTTCAGGATTTCTCGCACACTATTCAGCTGTAATGAAGTGGGGGGATCTCATTGTTATCGAATAAGTGCATTGATATGTAACTTTTTTCAACATGGGAAGTTGTCAGAGGAAATGATCTGCCTCTTTATAGTGATTTTGATTATGACATGGTCTTTGTTGACGCCCTTCCTGATGAGCAGTAGCTGTAACTCATGAAGAGATAATGTGTGTATCAATGTGTAACTCTTCTGCATTTGCGCATGAAGCTGTCAGAGAACATCTTCTTCTCTCTATACTGTTGTTTTCATTATATTTTACTCTTTTCTTTGTTCTGGCACACATACTGTAACGCACTGATCAGCTAAATTGACATCATAATGTGCCAATACGTACTCACAACTTCTCATCTTTGCGCATACGAAGTCATAATGGCATACCATCTGCCTCTTTGTGTACAGTGATTTCCATTATCATTTGGGCTGCTGTACCCCGAATGCCCTTCCTGATGGACTACTAACTCGCCACTATTAGAGTTTTTACCGTGACAACTTTGCATCTAGAATGTCTTCGAATAAACCCTAAATTGCAATACTGGCTCAATCCATTTGCCAAAATCAAAGCCACAAATACAAGCTTCTGGGATAATTTCCCACAAACAAACACCTTGCGGCCTAAAGTTCTCCAAATTCAGCGTTTCATATTCAACTGCAGTTTCTCGCCTTGAGCAAAAAAAAGAAGAATTGTTTTGGTTAATCAAGTTCTTTCCAGCGCCTTTGCTTTGTTGTGTTTCTTTCTGAATGTGGATAATCTCTGCCCAGTTTCGACTTTATTCCATAGGCTCATCAGAGACATCATTTTGTCAGGCGTTTAGATCAAAATCGATCCCGCGCGCTCCTGTTTGAAAATGCATCGATCGGGCCAGCGCGCCGAGATGACCGACGGAGCGGAAATTGGATCGCCGAAGTCGCCCTCGCGCCCAGACTTTGCCTAACCGTTGCACTCATATCACGGGGACGTCTGTCGAAATTACATTAAGCATTCCCGACGTCTGAAAATGCAAATATGCCCCCAGCCAAAGCCAAGGCGCCGCGCAATATGTTTCCACCACCTCAGAGGGATTACGTGAAGGCGATTACACGAGACAGTCTGACAGCCAATAATGTGATGCATGGCCCGCTGCTCTTACCTATATATTGTGCTAACTCCAGTTTCGAGGAAGTCGAAATGTTTATAGATGGGAGTAGGGGTGTCACGATTTCAATTTTTTGAGTCACGATTATTGTGAAAGAAAATATTGCGATTTTACGATTATTCACGATTATCGACCAAATGAAAGGAAATAACTGATATTTTTAGTTGTTGTCTTTAAAAAGCTTTTTAATACTTAAACTTGTAAACATTCACTGTTCTAAAATGAAAAATGTTTTAAGATGGTTTTGCAGTAAAATAAATAGGCCTACATTGAATAATACAAAACAATGTCAACTTTACTTCTTTATAATGACCATAATTATCATAATTATTTGACTATATATTATTAGGCCACAGTCTAGGCTAGGTTTCCTGTTCTCTAAAGTTCTGCTGCTGCTTAATTATTTGTCAGATGTTTTATGAACAGAATGAAACGTGTTTACAAATGACTAAGAGACTCTTTTGAACAGCTGATCTCCACATGTGCGCGGTTTCACTTCCTTTCTGTTACGCTGAAGCAGAGCGGAGCGCGTTAGCTTTTTGTTTACATCCTGAGCCAGTTGTGGCGGCTATTTCCAACATTTGGACAACTTTTTGGGAATTATGCAGTTCGTTACCTTGACCTGGACATTTACAGCGAAGGATTATCTCCAAGATGTTGTTTATATTCGACGTAGCCGATATCAGCGCCTTTTGCTGCAACTTTCTGACGACAGGGTTTGCATAACGGATGTTCCATCGACAACAACAACGCCTTGGTCATGTTTTGGATCCTAAAGAGGTCCCACTCTGCTGACTTCAATCGTTTTTAGGTGGATACAACACTGGAGGAGAGCGTCCTTCTGCCTTGCTCAACTACGGGTGAGTTTACGCGCTGTTTATGGCGTGCAGAGGCTCGTGCGTCAGCGTGAAAAATTTCCGCGGTAAACCGTGGCTTCTGAAATTCTTACGGATAACCTACCGCGTCTTTTTATAATCGTGGTAATCGTAAAACCGGTTAATCTTGACATCCTAGATGGGAGTATTTGGTTTATCAGAAAAAAGACAAAAGTGCCAGTGTTGCAATTTACATAATTTACTGACACATCAACTGTTTTGTAAGTGTCGCAAAGGTCACACATAATGCGCTCCGGGCCCTTGACGTTTTTTCACACCGTATTCATCACTCACTTTATGTAATCTAAAGGAAAACACAAACGTTAATGCCAACCCGTTCAGATTTCTGCACTTTCGAAAGACCTTGTTCACTAGAAAAGGCAGCGGGAAAGCAGTGAAGCTGTTGAAGTGGGACGAAAACGCTTATAAAAAGACATGCTTTGTAGTGAAGGCAATTTGAGCGCTGTAAGGATCAGGTAACTGGGCACGGACTTTAATAATCACAGAAGAGATAAAGGACACTTCTTCACGACATCAGTTGATGGAGCAGAGCATTTGGAGGAATTCCGTTCAGCAGAATTTAGCCATTTTAAATGTGTTTGTAGACAAAGGTTCTCAAGTTGTGATCTGTCCGGAGTTGTTTTAGCATTAAAGGACATTTAATGCTACCATCAGCGCGTGAGACGACACGCGCTGATGGTAGAGCGTGCCGTCTCATGATCGGAAGGTTGGGGTTCAGATCCCGCCTCCTGAAGTTGTACACTGTCATTGTGTCCTTGGGTAAGACACCTCACCCAACTTGCCTCCAGTGTCTGTGCACATGAATGAGAGTGTGAATGGGTAAGTCGACCCTCGCTGTAAAACGCTTTGAGCGCTTATGTAGGTGGAAAAGTGCTATGTTTGTTGAGCCCGTAAAGAGGCTTTGTCAGCTATGAACAATATTTAAAGGCACACGGTGTAACGTTGCCATCTATATATAAAACATGGTCCTAATGACCAACTCAAATCAGAAAAAGCTATTACTGTTATGAAACCCGGGTTGAACTCAAGAGCAGAACCAAGCCAAAGGTTTAATAATATTTATTTAAACAGGACAGGGAAGCAGGTAGATATCAGGCCGGAGAAGCAGGTAGGTATCAGGCCAGAGGTCCAGGGAGAAGCAGGTAGGTATCAGGCTGGAGGTCCAGGGAGAAGCAGGTAGGCAAGGGTTGGGGCCGGTGGAGCAGAGCTGTCTGACTGGGCTGGCGTCCTTGGCTTAAAAACCTCACTGTAGTAGTATGACGAACTGGCGAGGTGTGGAAAGAGAACCGGAGTATATGAAGACTGTTTGATTGTAGATGGCTTGCAGCTGAGTGATGATCAGCCAGCAGCTGGGAGGACTCCGCCCAGGTAACTCCACCCAAACATGCACACACACACACGCATGCACGCACGCACGCACACACACAGAAGGGAGGGGGAAGAGGAGGACAGCCAGGATATGACAATTACTGCAGTGGGTAATCAAAGAATGGATTTGGATGAGACCCTAACCTTCTCAAACTCTGCTGTCTTTAGTCGACATCTCCATGGAGACGAGCTGGAGATGTACCCACCCCCAGTAAGGTTACAGTCATGTCTAAGGAGAGGTGAGCCGCTCACAGCAAAAGCACATGTTTGTTTTTTGAATTTACAAGGTAATTGATATTATGAAAATATCTGCCAATCATTTGATTTATTTGGTACACATTTACGCAGTGTGGCTTTAATATTGTTTGTATTTAAATATTGTTCCCATTGCCCATTGCACAAAAGCTGCTGTTTACAACATGACCAGTAGCCTCTCTTGAGACTTCCTTGTAGAGCAATGGTTCTCAACTGGTTGATCTGGACCCAAAAGTGGGTTGCGAACCCTTTCCAGGGTACTTCTTTTTCAACATTCATCTTTCATAAAGTATAGAAACATGTTAAAGTATAAAAAAAAAACAACGTTTTGGACATAATTTAAGCTTTACCGGTATGTATATACATACATACATTACATTACATTACATGACATTACATAGGTTAATGTAATGTTTATTCAACATCTATTTGTGGAGATTTTAATTTATATATTAGAAATGTAATTGTTATTTGGGTCGCGGCCTGCCATCCTACGATGACAGCGGGTCCTGACAGCATCCCAGTTGAGAACCACTGCTGTAGAGGCAATTACCGATACAATAGTAGAACCAATAATAATGAGGTGAATCTCCTCCTCTGTCAACGATGGAAAACTCCTGTACGACTGAGAGCTTACTCGAACCTTTAAATGTGATAAATGGAAAGTTCACACTGTTTTGGGGGAGATTTGGATCATACGTAAACAACAATTCTCTGCGACACTGTCTCATTGTCTTCTGTGAATAAAACAGTGCAATATTGCGATCGGTGTTGAAATGGAGCAGTCCTAATTTTCCTCGTGTTTTGATAGCAGTTGTTGCGCGCGGTCGTAGTGAGCGAGTCCTGGCAGCAGGAGAACAGATTGCCTGTGGTGGCGGATAGTTATCTCAGCGCTGATAAATCTGGCTGGGCACATATCCATTAAATCTGCCTAAGATCAATGGCTCTCCTCACCTTGTCTCTTTGGCCTATTAATCCAATGCAAGTGTGCCCTGCAGCCTGTGTAATGGGAACATGGGCCTATAGCGCAGAGATTATTGGCTGGTCAAGGTGGCGGACGTAGTGTATAGTGCTACTTAAGTATATGGTGTGAGGCTGGATGGGGACTGTCAATCACACAGTATGCTGAAATGAAAACATGCTTGGACTTTGTGGAGCTTTTTTCTCCCCGATTACGCTGGTTTACTCCAGTTTCCCCACATGACCCCCTCCCCCCCCCAAAAAAACAAAAAAATGCAAAATTGGTATATTGGCATAAACCATAAACCTTGCGCAAGATCTCGGTACTGATCCTGACCTCCCAGCGGCTTTGGTCAAACACAGGAAACACAAAGAATAGCTAAATAATTCACACACACAGAAATAAAAGATAGTAAAGTCACAAGTCTCCGTTGTGATTCAGTCGCTTGTTTATCCACAGTCATAGCAACGGAGCAGAACATGAGCTCACCGCTGGGGACACTACTGCCACACAGTAATTTAGAGAAGACCGGCCTGCTTTCTGTGGATTTATAGCTCAGTGATAGTGCGCTAGTCTCTGGTGCAGGAGGTCCCCGGTTCAAGTATGGCTTCGACACTTTTCTAATGCGTTCTCTTTTACATGGGCCGCTGCACACACAGTCTGAGCCTGATACAACTCCACAATCAGCACCAAGTTATGAAGATAAAATATTTATTCATCCACTTTTGTACCTTTCACTGGCTTTTTCTCTCATTATTCGCACGGACACTTGTCTCCGCTGGATTGGACTGCACCAACTTCAACTAAAGCGGAGGGGAGTTCCACTTAAACACCCTTAAACACCCCTTGAGTTAGTTTAACATCAAATGGTATCTCCCACCACAAGGATGAAAAGTTAGATGCAAAAATGTTTTCTGATTTTGACACATTCCCCTCGTGGGGGCGGCCCGACCCTAAACACTGTTGTGGCCCACCGGGAAACCTCCCGACTCTCCCTATGGCAGCACGCCTCTGTGCACACAGCTCAACAGGTGAAGCAGAACAAACGGCTAAACTTATAGAAAAAAGTTATTTGAACCAATTGTAAACATAACCATCACTGCGTTACCCCTTCTCTTGACTATACTTCAGTAAGTGTGGTGTAAAAAACATCGCGAGCGGTGCCATATTGTTTTGGTCCCAGCTCTTCATCTCCTGTTTGGGTAAACTGTCAGGCGCCCTCTGCTGGTAACGTTCGATAATGCATGCTAGACATTATAAACGTGTGGAAGCATACATGCAGTGACAGTCACTACGCTTGTAACGCACGGATATATTTACATACGAGAAGGGAGCATAAATGAAGCTTTAGGCGTCACTGTGCACATAGTTGAAATCACAGTCAAAACCATGACGCATGAGAGACTTAAAAACAATTTGACCTGCCCTTTATGAATGTGTCCACTATTGTTCTTGTTGCGCCAGTCTACGGTATAGATTTACATTTAAATACAGTACTTCAGTCAAATGTTAAGTGTTGTGTCAGGAAGGGCATCGAGCATAAAAAAAACATGCAAATGCTGTGTTTTGGTTCACAGTTTTATATGTAATAGTAATTAAAGTCTGTTTGGCACACCCTCTTTTGCTCAGGACGAGTTTCAGCCAGGATACATGCAGTGAGTTTTAATTTGCCGATATGATTAAAGTCTTTGTTATCTCAGTAGCGGAGCCACCGATTCAGTAATTCAGTTATTGTTTGGGCCTATTTGCACTAGGTTTGTGTTTGATAAGAGTGTAGAGTCGCAAATTGCTGTTGTTTTTGTTTGTGCCTCATTCCCGATGTGTTTGTTTGCTCTGGATTGATTTTGAAAATATAATTTATGCAACTCTTAAAAAACTCACAGCGGTCTGGTTTTAAATGAAGCAATACATTGATTGACTGATGATGATCCCACTGTCAGCGATTTTGTATATTTTTTTGTAAATAAATACTACTACTTGAACAATTGTAAAGCCCTGTAAGATTTGTTTTTAAATTGCTGCTAGGTAAAAAAAAAAAAAAAGAAAGAAAAAAAGCTGTACTTCTGTATCAGCAGAAAGTGTCTGGAACACTTTGAAGTAAAAGTAAGATCGTGCAACCTTATGTTTCTAATGCGCTTGTTTGTGTTGGGAATGCGTAGCTCGTTAGCGCCGAATAATGCGGCTAAACATATCAGCATTATTTCCCATGATCCTCTTTGCTCCGTGCTCTCAAAGGGAGGACTTGTGCTGAGCGTGCATGTTCTATTCCGACACTGCCCCGCTACACACTCAACACTTTCAGGCACTTTTCACAGTATCACGCCTGGGACCCCCCCTCCCCCCCCTGCACCAGTATAAGTCATGGAGATACTGGCTCAGTGCGTTGCTCAAAGGCAAAAGACACATGCGTTATAGAAGCAGAAAACTTCCCTTGAAGGGCAATTCTTTGCAGCGACCCGGCCAAACAACAGAACAGACAAGTAAGTGCTACAGCAGTTCACAGTGGTCCAGCGAGACTCATTAAAAACACAAACCCTTAGTTTGAATTTACAAATCTAGTCCCAGAAAGGATAAATGATCCTGAAGAGCGATTTCTGCCCAGTAGCAGAAATCTAGCCCTGATACACAAAAGGAATATGATGAAACCTGATCAACAGCTTGACACTGAAAGACGCATTACAATCTCATGCACTGGTAATTGTGTGCAATGGAGCTGCCAACACTCCTCTTTAGAAATATAAAAATGAATAAATTACATTTGTATGTGAGTTTGAATGTACGTTGTCTATAGTTTTTTTTTTTAACGTATATGTTTTTGATTTCCTGTCTTGACTCATGAGGTTGAGTACTCCGGTTTCCTATCCTATCTCTAAAAACATGTCAAATAGGCCAGGATGAGTGAGATGAGTGGGCGAGTGAGCGCTGCTGGGGGTTCTTAATGTGATCAAGTCAGGTGCTCTTCAAGGATCCATGTGCAAAATGCTTGTTTTGAGAGGAGAGAGGTCAGAGGCACGACTGACTTATGAAAATAAAAATCCTTTATTGCTTTGGGACACCAACGCGTTTCGACCGATTATGAGTGACGAGTGAGTGTGTGTTTGAGAGTGCGAGTGCGAGTTGGGGACAGTGGATCCATAATTAACCCGTGGATATAGTCCGGCGAGGCGTGTTTACATGCATGAGTCCCATGTTCATTAACCACTTAACTGCCACCTTAGGGTTAGGGTTAGGATTAGGGTTCGGGTTAACAATTATTTACATCCAAATGTCAAAGCATATTGACTGGACAGCCTATATGCCAGTGTGATACCTCATTTGAAAGTCAAGACCTTCTAGTTTCTAAAAATATGTGTGAGATCTGTGTGAGTGAAACACAGCCTATGTTACATTTGCCGTTCTTAACCCTAATCATATCCTGAACTAACCCTAACCCTATCCCTAGCCTCCTGATCAGGGGGGACGGCAGGTAACGGGTTAACATGCACTGTCCCGACCAAATAAACAAATAAATAAATACAATTATAGCTTACTCACATTTCCAGAACATAGTTAGCAATTATTTCGAGTTCCTAAATTCAATTTGCCACATCTTCAAGTAGTATCAGATGTCCATGTATTACACATCATTGGAAAGCTTGGAGACTACACTTTCATAATCTATGTCCCACTCAAAATGCCCCAAAACCGAGTTGTGACTCTGGATTCCACGGCTGGGCACATTTTCACTCACTTTGCAGGCATACAACTCCTACTTTGTAAAGCCATGAGCCATATGTGCTTTAATGTTGTAGACTTTTAAAACTCGCACACTTTAAAACTTCAAATGCACCCCCCCCCCAAAAAAACCAAAAACAAATAAAAACTAAAAAACACAATAGAAAAAAGGTATTTCTGACTCCAGTACGTCACTAAACACCTTTTTTGTTGTTGCCAGCAGTGAGTACAAGCTGTAAAAAAGAAAAAAAGTAGTGAATGCAGAGTTGATATTATCAGGTCAAGGTTGAAAAACACAGAAAAACACCTTTTACAAAAGAGAGAAGAAGAAGAAGAGTGTTTTGAGCGCTTGAGACTTCGACATATTACATATCTAGGACTGCTCAAACTCGAATGATTTCTTTTTGGTGTATCTGACTTTCTAACACAAAGCGTTCCTCGACCGCAGCGTAAACTGTGTGTACTGTTGCACGCTGAGAGCGACTGAAACGGCTTGTATCAAACATGGCACGCAATCTTGTACACCTAGTGTTGATTCCGTTCCTTTTTCGGTGGAATTAATTGGACTGTCGTTGTGAAATGCGCCGCGGCTCTGATCTACAGTGTGAAGCTCCCACAGTGACTCTACGCTGGCTTGGTGAGGGCTTAGGGTCCTCTTCCTCCACTAGACTCATTTGCATACGAAAATGAAGCTGTCCAGAAGCGCACGGGGGAGATGTTTTAAGCAAATACTAAATTTAGTTGTGGGGGGTAATTCCATTCACTACATGTCACTTCTTCTTCTTCTTCTTCTTCTTCTTCTCTCCGCAGCGTTATCTTCACAAAGGACCTAATCTGAAACTCCGTCTGTCAGCTCGAAATAGACCTGACCCGCGAGATCATTTATTTCCCATTAGATGTGTTATTAAGGGAATGCAAGACGGTGGCTGTGTGTGGTGATTCCAGCCCAATTTAGACAATGGGGTATTGTTAGTTTAAGCTTTTTTTTTTTTGACAAAGGATAGAAAGGATTTGAGGCGAATGTTCATCCAAAATGTCCACATCAGGGTAATTTTAATTTAGCTTCATCAAGGAGCCATTGTTTTTCGTTTCTTCTGCAGCATTTCAACGGTCGGGGCTGAACACGGTTAGATTATTTGTTTACCTAAGCTTTCAAGGCTGTATTGAATCAAAACACTCATTTATGGTTCTGAGCAAGTCTTGATGAGAAGGACATTGCTTTGGTAATGTATACATTTCATATGGATGTGACTTTACTACAACGATACTCTTGAATTAGCACAATCAATAACAAGGGATAACGCCCTGTTCTCTGTGTTTTTACCAAGACTATACTAACCATGTCTCCTGGTAATTTATAGTCTTTTCACTGGGTGAGAGTAAATTTGACAATAATCTCCAAACAAAAGTATACACTACTATTTCTGTGCTGTACAGCGCTGCCAGTATACAAACTTTTCATAGTGAACACTTGAAATGTGTCATTCATTCTGCATTTAAAGGTGCATTATGCAACTTTTAATGCGGAAAAACGAGTTGATATTTGTGCGTATTTGACCTTGTAGTCACCCTGCGGCTGTATGAGTGGTCAGCATGGCGCCTTTACTTTCCATCATGGCGGTCTCTAGGATGCTCCAGGACAATTGTTTTGTAGGTTTTCTGGTGAGAGGATCCGTCAGCCGTGAGAACCTTCCAAACAATTGATCCTGGAGCGTCCTAGAGACCACCATGATGGAAAGTAAAGCGCCATGCTGACCACTCATACAGCCGCTGGGTCACTACAAGGTCAAATACGCACAAATATCAACTTGTTTTTCCCCACATAAAAAGTTGCATAATGCACCTTTTAAGATACCTCATTGTATTTCCTCATCTCTAAAAAAATGTTTTGTTCTGATCTGGTCGTACTATTCCAATAGATGCTAACCTTTCTGCCTGCTTGGTAATTTTTTTATGTGAAAATATGGGCTTTGGTTAATGATTCATATTAACGGGTAAGGCATTAATACGCATTAGTAATTAATAGGCCACGAATAATATGATTGTAAAGATATTAATAAGATGCTTATTATACTATTATTCATTAACTAGTTCCAAATCCAATCACCCTATAAGCGGTTTACTAATGCTTATAAATACTTATTATTTTTAACAAGCACCCCTTGATATAAAGCGATACCAGACTTGTTTATTCTTGGGAAATATGTTATGCTTTTTAGACACGGTAGTCTTGTTATTTTTGCCATATAGCTTATAACAATGGGTAATTAAGATGATACAAAATCTAGTTATACAAAACTCCTTGTTTATGTCTTTAAGTGGATCTGTAATTTGTACTTTGAGTTCATCTTTTGGAATATGCATAATTCTGTTTTGTTGTCTCAAAGTTTTTTTTGTTTCTTTTTTACTATATTTCTGTTGTTTCTGTAAATCTTGTCTGGGTATCGGGGGGGGTTGGGAGGACGATGGAGCAAGTTTGTTTGTCTGTGTGACTGTCTTAATTAGGGCTGGGCGATATGGACCTAAAGTCATATCCCGATATATTTAGGTTGAATATCGATATACGATATATATCCCGATATTTTTTCCAAATATGAGTAGTTTTATTGAAAACTCTCTATAAAATGTAAACACTGTATAACAAAGCTCCGTGATGTGTACAGTTAAATGAAAAAATATCTTGGATAAAAATAGCCTATAAAATAGGTCAATCTTTTTCTGAGGGCAGCATTTATATATAAAGACATAACAAAATAAAATGCTTTTTTTTTTAATCATCTTGAGATTACCTGTTTCTTTTTGTTAACTTAATAGCTTACCTGAATTTAAAATATCCCGATATTTGCGATATGGTGTAATTCCATATCTCATTTAAAAATATAGCGATATATCTTAAATATCAATATATCGCCACGCCCTAGTCTTAATGTGTATTTTGTCCTGTCTGTATCCTGTCTTGTACTGTGTCTTGTTAATTGTTATTTGTGTCTTGTGTTTAAGGACCCCCTCGAAAACGATCAAGGGGCATTCCATCAATAAACTAACTAGTTATACAAAATGACAGCAGAGGGCACAAACCAGACTTTGCTGCTGCATTGAAATGAGAAACAGTTAATAGTTTTAAATGTCTGGCCGATAAAACACATGGTGGAGCTCACAAATATATCTGTATGAAGTATATCGGAGTGTGGGCAGACGTTTTAAGGCTGTAAAACGGATGGATGTGCAGGGGTTCTGCAACATGTGCAAATTAAACAAGGATAATGAGGACATAACTTTACAATGTGGCATTTACCAAAGATATTTATTACAGTAGCTCTGGTTGAGGCACTTCTTTACCTTCGAGAGAAAAGCCGGTTCTGTGTCCAATACAAAACTTGTAAGGAACATATTTTAAGTACAATTTGCCACTATTGTACTTTTTATGGAATTCAACACGGTCAGCGCTCTGTTTACAGTGAGTGCCGTCCGAGAACATGATGCACCGTCGGAGCCAGTGCCGCCATTTGTCACTGTCCCGGGCATGTGGGACTAAAACAGCTGCGATATTGTACAGAATCTGATAGCGGGCCAAATACTTTTGCACTTCGCTCTTGATTGCGATTAACCCTAATAGAAATGGTTGTCGAGTTATCTTCCAATCTGCGACCCCCATTCTCCAATCCCCGCCAAAGAACGAACATGAGACCTTCTCCTATAAGCCCGAGTATTTATCAACCTGATAGTGTGCGGGGATAAAGTTTCAAGCTGTAAAATGCTCCTGAACTTTTGGGATCCATGCGTGACTCATACTCTGTATAGCCTCACAAGCTACGTCTGATTGAACCATTTATCATAATGACAACGCGCCCACAGCTAGCTATAGGCAGCTCCGGTGTCAGCTCCCAGCAGTGATCCATAAGACTTAAAATGATGTATTGTGATTGAGGCAAATAAGCTGGTAGCGGTGTAAACCAATCAGGATCAACAGTGTGACCGTTATTGGGGCAGAGAGGCAAAGTTGTTAGCGCGCTTGTCTCGTAGCAATAAAGTGTGGGGGATTACTGTCCAAACAATGCATGCTGTGATTTTACCATCCTACTAAAGCAGAGGATGGTAAAAGTAAGGCCGGGGAGCCACATGTGGCCTGTTAAGCTTTAACATTGGGTCCAATAAGCATTTAGACCTGAAGTGATAAGCACCACAAACTAACCCCAAACTCTGATGCCATGGCTAAACAGAGTGATCAGTCCGGTTCACACTGACTGGGTGTGTGCGCGTGTGGTTGAAGTTGAGACTCTATTTATAAACTGTGTTGGTTTTACAATACTGAAACTATTGTATATTGTTGGAGGTAAAAGGCAGGTAGGTAGGAGGCAGATACGGTTGGTATTATTGCTCGGGCGCTAGGGTTTTTCTCTAACAAGAATGTAAAACAAAAATCTGTATTGAGTAGTATAGTAAAAGGGGGTGGGGGGGTTAAGAAATGAGAGGAAAGGGAAGAAAATAAAAAGAAGGGGTGAATTAAAGGGAAGAATGTAGCCTGGGAATACCCAGGCTGCTGTGTGCGCTCGAATCATTTCGAAACTTCACAGCAGCCTGTGGACCATGGCCGAATCTTTGCATGGAACAATCTTTGGTCTTGAGGACCAATCACAAAACGAGGAGGGACGGCAAGACGATGACGCGCTATTCGACATATAGAAGCTTGTAGTTTGTTTATGGATAAAATTATATATGGATCCAACAGCAGGTGCGACGCCATCTTTCAATCAAGCTTTAGACCGTGTTCTAAATAGTTTAGCTCAAACGTTTACAGCGGGTACGTCGTACGTCGTCTGATACACTTGATACGATTGGCTATGGCTACATGCAGACACATATAATAGACATTTGTAGCGCCCAATAAACGGCTATGGACAATCGTAAACCACACCTCTCCTACGACAAAATGAATTGTGGTCCCCAGACTAAATATAACTTGTGATATTTATCTGGCGATAGCTAGGCTGGAAGAATGTGGGAGTCGGAGAAAGGTGAAAAAGAAAAGGATCATTGGGGAAAAGAAAAGGATCATTGATTGATCTTTTTTTTTTTTTTTTTTTTTATATGTGGTTGTTTTTTTCTCTCCACCTCTCTCTGCATGGTTTCACCCAGCCATTGAAGGACTCGAAGCTGGTACTGACAATGGAGCTGTGTATTTACAAGATGCACCATCTATTTACAAAGTTAAAAAAAAAAAAAAACTGCTATTGGCCAGGCCCCTCTATGCAAGTGTTGGAACCCAATTGGACTTAGGTCAAAATTATGTGCAAAATAAAGGTGTAATAATCATCCAGGTACTCTTGACCGAAATCATGGATTGAAATCTGGCGATAGACACAACACACATGTCAGGAGCTCATATTGTATTTTGGAGATGCTCTGACCAACTTGTTAAACTATACAAATAGAACCTCTGACAAAGATGCTCAAATTCTTGCAATGTTTTGATGAAGACGGCTTTAATAATAGTTCTACCCTCACACCACACAGCACATTTTGTACTTTTTTATTGCACGCCTCACTCATGTTTGACACTACCTAATGTTGCTATGGCAGGTGCAAAGTGTGTCAATCTATCACCCTGTCAGCCTCCCTGCAGACCACATCACTCACACGGCCCTATGGCACCTCTGTGTTGTGTCAGGTTGAGCCATTGCAAACTCTAACCTCTAAAAAACAGCTGTGAGGATGTGAGGTGTTGGTCCATAAATAGTGATGGGATTTATGGTTCATGTAAGGGAGGCGAGTCTTTGGGATACATTTATTTCGAAAGAGCCACTACTGTAAAAACTGGCTCACTTTTCCCCCCAGAGTTTGGGTTACTGCTTACAATCACCGTTCAAAGTTTGATTTAAAAACAAAAGACAAAAAAGCATCTAGTCTATTGTAAACTGATTCACTTTATTATCCATTATTGGCCAGTAATTCATTTAAAATGGCATAAATACAGAGGGCAACACATCATATGTGTGGTCTAGCTGAAGAGGAAAGAAAACCTTATATATAAATATATAGGTATATAAGCATATGTCTCACACCCCAACAAAGTCAAGCCAAATCGGGTCCTTATGGATGTTTTTTGCACAGCAAATTGTTCAGTAGAAGCGAAAAACAGCACTTGTTGCTAATGTTAGCATATGTAACATGAAGCTAACGTTAGCTTCCTGGTTAGAATTGTTGTTTTTTAAAAGTATTTATGGTCCGCTGTCTCTGTATCTTTATAGAAACATATATTCATAATTCAGCCTTTGTTAAAGTAATGGTGGAGAAACGGGAGGAAGTTCAGTTTTACCCCTTTGTTTCCCCCCTCTGGCTGCTTCGAACATTACCATATGGGCAATTCCAAAGATGCCATCTGTATCTATTGATTGTCAGATATTGACAAAGTAAAAAAATAAAATAAAACATCAACATGAAATCTCTTTGTACCCAGTTTAAACAAAGCCACTATAGGTTATACAGTACATTAAGCAACAAACGAAAGTCTTAATATGAATTGTAAAACCGGGACATTTATCTTTGAAAGAAACCAGACCATTGAATGGGAATAGAAATGCCATTGAAGAGACAGTGAATGGCAAAAGCAAGAACAAACCTTTCAGTGTTTTAGAGCTGTACAGCATGTGAATATCGGATGCGATGACAGAACAAGAATTGTATTGGCAGTGCAAGCCACTGTTCCCGTAACGTACAACTGGGCTCTGTTTTTTTTATAATCTATCACTCACTGAGAAAAATAGTGTAGCTCAGAGAAAGACAAAAGAGACAGGAAGGACAATTTCAACATTGTGTGGGACTTACTGTAATGGTCCCATTAATGGTTCATTCTTTACATTTTGCACAAAAGAGTTGAGAACCACTGCTTTGCCCACTTCCGTACACTTCTGTCACAATGTAACTGAACGAAGGGAGGGATATGACTAAATGCAGGCTTAAAAGTTGCCAGCCCAATAAAAGCACCCATGACAAATCAGTCAAGGCACTTGGTAATGATACTGCTGTATAGTGGGAGTCATCCGTTGCCATCAGTGGAGTGAGAGAGTGATTCAGCGCTGATGAAGCCTATTGACCAGTGGGGGTGTGCTCAGTGGCTGTACAACAGTTCATTATGGAGATAAATGGTGCAGTGTGTGTGTGTCCACAGGCGTGTCCGGCCTGTTGTCTCTGATCAGGAGTTTGTGTTCACTGATTGCACCAGAGTAAAGACAGCCCTGGTGCTGTAAAGGGCAGTGCAGTAATATACTACCTTCTGGACTTGGATCAATAGTTAAAAAAAATGATATCACGAGGTGCTACAATTATGGCTCAATACAGTGTTGCCTAAACATTGATTGATAGGAGACTGTTGCTAACGGTTTGTACACTTTACCCCGAATACTTCTTTGCAAAATCATGAATTGTGTTCAAAGTTTTGACAAGAAAATGTTTTTTGTTTTGAGAAATCAATCAGTTTGTGGTTTGGGGCAATAATCAATGGCATTCAATATATCAGGGTTTACGCGGGGTATTAATGAATGAATGAATGGCTTTATTGTCATTATACAATTATACAATGAAATTGCCTAGATCAGATGTTGGGTTAAATCATTAGAAGTCATTAAATTAAAATTGATGCCTTAAATTCCTTTAAAAAGCATCGAATTGGATTCAAACTGGCATTACATCTAATTTCTTGCTCTACTAGTTTTGCTGTTTATCAGAAATACTAAAGTTATTTACTCAAAGTTTACTGTTCTTTCCCTTTCGCTTTTGAATTCCCTCATTATTTCATCAGAGGCAATGTTTGCTAATGTTGAGAAAACAAATATGCATAGATGTTTTGCATTTGTGGCAATAAAATGGCATTAAAAACCGTTAAACTTGACATTCTGCTGCCTATTTAATCCCTGAATACTCAGTGTAATAAAAAAATGTATATTCAGCACGAAAACTATCATAAAGCACACAACATTTCTTCAATATTTAATCCACACATTCGACGGCAACTCGCCACCACTTGTGATTCACTGTAAAAATATGCGATGCGCCATCCTCAGCCTCATTGTGTTTCTAGGCCAGTGAGCGTAGACCGTCCCACCAGCAGCATGTATCTGACAAAGGACTCCGTCTGGCTTCCAAACGGAATTTCCTGTTTTAATGGCGGCTCTGCGAGGTCATGGCATTGTTGTGCTGTTTACACACACACACACTCACCAGAAGGTTGACTGTGGGGATTCAGCGCACATGCAGTCTCTTACTCCCAATTTACTGGGAGAATGCGGCGGCTGTGGGCAAGGCTGAACACGTTTCCAAAAGTCTTGTCTCTTTTTATCAATGTAGTTTTAAAATGGTTTTGGAAATAGCCAAACATGTAATATGCAGAGAACTAAACCTCTGACCAAGAAATAGGAATCCCTGCACACTGCATTTTGGTGGTCACACTGCACTGGCTAAATTAAAGGCCAAAAGCTACAATATATTGTTTACATGGAAAAGAACGTATGCTTGTTGAGGGTGAACGTCCTAGCTGTAATTCTATTCAATGTATTTTGTTTACTTAAAACAGAAGAGCAGCTTGAAAATCAAACATGAGGCAGATTTCAATCAATGAAAAATAAAAAGCGAATGTGGTGTCAAAGTGTCAGACAGCAGTGAAGCAGCAGATGGACAATCGTCCCCTGGCATCCCCTGTCCTTAGATTCTCCATCTTGGCAAACGAAAACACAGAGCATCTTTCAGTGAGAAAAAGAGAACCCTCAATGCGAACCACGTTCAAGTGGGGTTTAGATGTGATATAGATGTGCTGACAGGAATCTATGCGCAGATTGGGCTGAAGACTACAGAGCTAACATCAAGTCCTTGCTGGAGCTTGATGAACCTCCAGGGTTCAATTTCTGGATCTTTCTGTGTTGAGTTTGCATGGTCTCTCCAAGACTGAGTGAATTTCCCTTAGACCCCTTGCACGGGTTTCCATCCATAAACCAAAATCTCAGGTTGCACACCAGTGTCACTGAACGCTGAGCCTCGCAAAAGGCAAATGTCCCTACTTTGACAAAAAGTGTTAGCCTTAATCATAAAACTGAATATGAAACTTTTTTTTTAAGTTGAGTTTTTTATTTGTTGTGTAAAAATTCTACCCAACTTATTGCGCAAGACTTTTTTTTTAATGCTGGGTTTACACATAGGCACGGCGCGTTGCGAATGGGATTTCCCGTCATTCATGACATTACTTAATGGTTCTAAACAGAGCGCATTGGTTCGGTCATTGGTGATGTTCGTGGAGGATGTTTTTGCCGACCAAAAAAATCTTTCACGTATGTCATGATTCACTCTCTTTCACCCTCAATCAAGCGTGTCCTTTCGTGTTGATTAGTGGTGATTCGTAATTCATAGCATTCTTACAGCATTCGTAGTGTAGGATTCACTGTTTCCTCTCACACTTGCCCTAAAAATTGAAAGAAACTCACGCTGCGCCGACGGAGAGGCCAGCGAGCAGCACCGGACAATGGATGGAGCGCAGGATGGCGTATCAGAAGCAAAGGCATGAACCAGTGTACAGTTTCTCAATGGTTAAATAGTATAACAATACTTATAGGTACCACAATCGCCTGATTCTTGACAATCTTCCCAATGCTCCGCAGCGGCCTGTACCAGTGCGCAACAGTGTGGGACGATATTCATTGCCGTGCATAATAATTCATGCCATTAACAGTAACCCATGGTAACAGTTTGCAACAGTTTGATTGTGAAGCCTCTGCCCCGAATCATCAAATTCCATTCATGGCATTCGTGACTTGACGTCGTTACGTGTAAATCCACCATTAAGATAATGCTAATCACAAAATTCTCCAGGCAAACTTACAAATCTATTCCTATTCTGCTGCCTCCGAAGAACTTGACCTGAAAGTAAACTTAGTTGAGAAATGTGCAGCAAGAATCGGTGCCGCACTCCAAATACAGCTGCCAAAAGGTCAAGAACATCAACGTCTTATGAGCTGAGAAGGATTATGAAACGTAACAGTCTCTCCCTGAGGTCTCTCACTCAAAGGGAAGTGAAATTAGCAGCGTGAATTGGAAGTTTAGAGGAGAGCTTAACCTGTCTGCTGGAGTTATGGCACTCTGTAATGGTGTCACATGCAGTTATGAACTTTACAGTGGGATCACCTTGGCAAGATACACTGATTAGACATAAGCGTGTGGCTAGTATGCAATGTGTAAGAACTGATCTGTTCTAAAGAGTGATGGTGGCTCAGGTGGAAGTGGAGTAGAACTTTAACCAAGGTGTGATCTCAGCTCTGACTATGGTATTATTGTGTCGAAGGGTGAGATATTTTCAACTTGTCTCTGTGTGTGTGAATGTGTTAAGTGGTGAGGGTGTTGGCACAGTTTCTGTCAGCCAGGGCCGCGCAACATGTCAAGTGTGGGTGTGGATTTATAATGATCTACACAATCAAGCCATTATCAAGAAGTTCTTACATTTACCAAAAAATTCACCTGATTGCAGCACATTTGCTGTTGCGTTGTTTCCATAGGCTTCTGCAATATCAAAAGATCCAGTTTTGCATTATACTTTCACCAAGATCATGTATTGATGTTGGGAGTGTGACCACTGTGCAAAGCCTTCTCCAGCACACCCAAAAGATTCTCAATGGGGTTAAGATCTGGACTCTGTGGTAGCAAATCCATGTGTGGAAATGACGTCTCTCTCTGAACCACTCTTTGACAATGTGAGCCCGATAAATCCTGGCATTGTCATCTTGGAATATAAATTAATTGATGGAATAGACTGGTCATTCAGGATGTTCAGGTCGTCAGCTGATCTCATTCTTTGGGCTCATAGCGTTGCTGAACCTAGACCTGACCAACTGCAGCAACCCAGGATCTTAACAGTTGGTTCAATCCAGGTGGTGACTTTTTTTTTCTTTTCGGTCAGGCAGTGTACTGTATGAGAAATATGTTTGGGCATGCGCTTACGTAATTTCTTTTCTAAACAGAACTTTTTAATGTTTCGAGTGTCAAAACAAATAACACATTTCATCGCTCAACTTTGAAGCTTATTTGTCTACTGAATGGTGTTGCTGTGTTTCCATACATCTCGTGTAAAACATCATCATGGCCATAGAATGTCTAATGAAATCGCACCGTCCTCTTTTAAATAAACCAATCTAATCTGAAAACATTACTGGCCAAAAGTTGCTGAAAAATTTAGTGTATTCTGAGCTGTTTGGTTGTGTGTGCAAGCATGTTATGGTTAGAGTTATAAATTCCATACATCATAAACGCAACGTAAAAAATCATTATGGTCAGGGGTCTACAGAAGAAAAATTGTCCATTTGCCAAACTGTGTCTATAATGAAGCCTAGGCATATATTCAACCTGGGACACTAATTTCAGCATCACCTTCTTCCAACCAATGATCGCTTCCCTGAGGGTCACACCTCCACCTCAGCCCATCAGCGTAGCAGCCAATCATCGCGCTCGGTCCTGCTTTTAAACCTCCAGCAATCATGGTTCGTTCGCCTCCTAGCTGTGCTGTGACCCACCTCCACCCCTTCTCCGCCTCTTCTATCCATGGCGTCACCCTGCTTCATCCTTCGCCGGTCTCCTATACCACCACCAGTGTCCAGGCTCCTGGGGAAGACATCCCTAACTCCAACCTGCTCATCCATACTGACTTTCTCATCGCTGCGTTTGGCTGTCTGAGTCTCTCCAGGCTGAAATCATGTGTTTGATGAAATTACACCATCTTCTTTTAAATGAACTATTCTAACATAAAAAACATTCCTGGCCAAAAGTTGCTGAAAATGTAGTGTATTCTAAGCTGTTTAGTTTTGTGTGCAAGCATATTATGTGAGTTCTTAGTTTGGTGACATAAGCGCCACACAGCCCTCAGAATACCATCCGACCACCATGATTTATTGATGAAAGCACATTTTCTACAACCTCCAACACCCACACAATATCATCAGGACAGGCCCACGTGTCCCTGGGCCCAACCTGTTCCATACTTTACAATAGCAAAGTCAACCAAGGGCATGTGTCATATCTCCAAAGGCCATTCATTATTAACAAGGCTATTCGGCTGAACTAACTTATCGGTCAGCTCTATTGTCAATTCTACCACATAGAAAGCACATTTAGATATTACATATAGTGTCACTCTCAAACCTTTTAACCTTTTAAATCACGTGGGGTCACTGTGCATGTTGCCCATTAAGCAAGGTACACAGAAAAGCTCAAAAGCAGGCTGAAGTTTAAAAGTGGTTAATGCTTACCCCTTTCTCATTTTCATTCTTTTACATTTTGTGGGCAGAAATGAGGAATTAATTGCTTATCACTCCTTAAAAAAAAGACTTTATGTTACAAATAGCTTAAATCCTCATAATAAAAATTAAAAAGTATTGTATTGCTAATTCTTCAGCATTTTTGTTCATGTCCTCACTCAAAACACCAGCCCACACTCGATTCACAATGTGCATCATCCTTGAAGCTTATCTGAGTTTTCAAGTCTAGACACCTTGACCAAATTGCTCTTATCCAGTCGGCATCTCCAAAAGTGTTTCATACAAAATGCTTCACCTAAAATGCTTTCTTCCCAAACTTTGCAGTGCTCTCATGGCTCCCACTATGATGTACAAAAGACCTTCTGTCTGGAGTTGGCCTTGTTTTCCCCTCTGCGCTGTCACATCTGATTTGGCCTGTTGTTGCCGTTAGCGGTCGCAGGCTAACGCACAGACCCCGCGCTGGTGACTGGCGCAGTTGGGGTTGGAACCAGGCAAGGATGAGCTCATAGTACTTGTTAAAGAGGAACATCTTCCACTGGGCAAAGTCACAGCTACTGACCTACAGGGGTGGAGAGGTCGTGGTGCTGGGTGAATAGCTGCTATATGGATCCTGAAATAGACAGTTGGTTTTAACAGTATTGCCATGTCCTACCTGGAATTTAATGCCAAAGTAGTTTTATATTTTTATGATTAACTTAGCGAGACATGACATGGCCTTAACATCTTAGTTTTCATGTAATTGTATAAAAAAGGCAAAACTCAAGCTGTACGATGCTTATTGTATGATGTCCGCTAGCGAGGCGGAGATATCCCGGAAGTAGCTATTTCCAACATTGCTTCGCAAAGCCGGCCTTCACTCATACATTCATTCACAAATATTGACAGATTTTACATCCACGTGTCCTGCGAAGGGTGTCCGAGGGTGAAGCTATAATTCGAATATGGTCATTTCCTTTCTGGGAGCCGTAGGTACGAAAGACCGGAGAAATGTTCTTGTGCAAACACGTTACAAAACTTCAGGGCCGTTTTTCTCAAAATTAGGTTTTTGTTAACTTCTCCAACTTCTCCACTTCAGTAGCTCCTACAGACTCCAAACCTTACAGTCTTGGACTTAACAATATCTTTTTTTTCAGAGTGATTTTTTAATTTCTAATTCCTAGCCTGATTAACTGAGCTTTGAACACACACAAAAACAAGGCAAAGTTAGATTTTGTTTTAAGATATTTTTTTTCCCACTTATGAATATCCAAAATCCCCTATAATTTTTTTAGTAACTGATAATAAAATAATAATAAAAAAAATAATAATAATTTTATTTAGATTTGGGTGATTATTTAGAAAACTTGCAATACATTTGTTCACATTTATGCAAGTAATCTACTGCAGAAGTTCCAAATTTATATAACTAAAGTATTTTTTTCCCCTATTCACCTGCAGTGGCTCACCTTAATATTTTTTTACAGTGCGTCCCTGTGCCCCCAGCATCCTCCCACCCCCATTCACTCAAAGACCATCACCCCATTGGTCTTCGTTTATGGAAGCAAACAACAAAGCAGTACTAAGTAACTTGTTTACCTTAATAAATCCTTTCCGTAGTCTCTCTGGGGGTAATACAAGTGTTAATGGGATGATTGGGGGGTCTTTCATCTCCGCCCTGGTGTCTCTGGCCAGAAAACCACAATTGCAACTAGCCTGCCATCGGGTCGGAGTCACCAATACACACTAATGGGATCACGAAGAAGAAGCTAACAGGCTAACGGGCAAAGCTAACTGCGGGCTAGCGTCACTTAAATATTTACAGCCAAGTTTGAGTGAAAAAAATAATTTCCATTGTGTAATTGGATGTACAATATCCCTCTCTCAGTTTGTCTTTTCTGTCAGCGTAGTATTTACTCTCACGGACAATTAATAAAAAACGCAACATGCTACGACACCTGCAGTGGCGGTTATGGCTTCTAGGGTGCACGAGTTACTTAGTACTGCTTTAAAGTTTTTCTATGGACTGTTCTCTTCTGTATCATTGTTGGTATTAAATGAAATTCACCTTGGGGTTAAACTGAAAGCTTTAAGACAGTGTAACTATATTATTATGGACAGTGCACTGGGTCTGCATACAGTTCCCAATAAAACTGACATTTATGTTATTTCATACACTAAGAAATAAACAAACGAAATCTCCCTCCCTGAGTTCTTTAGACTAGACGAGACCAGGCATGGATCCAAAAGGCTGACAGTTTGAATCCAGCACTGACAGGTTGTGATACTGTTGTGTGCACCCGTTGCCCATGGGTCTCTGAGTGAGTGATTGGTGGTTGCAGATGCCGTTGCCGCAGATTTGCTGTCAAGTTTCCATCGGTCTAACCCAGGGCAGCTGTGGTTACAAAGCTTACCACCACTGAGTGTGGTGTTGGTAAATAATAAAACAAAATAAAAAAATATCCCTGCTCGGTTCATTCCACATTCACAGTCCAGTCAAAGTGAAAATGTGGCAGTTGAAATTTGAAGGGCATCCAACATGTTGATTAATGAAGTTTGAGCGAGGATTCAATTTAGCAAGTGCAACCAAACAATTAATTCGCCTTGAAAGTCTAGATCAAAATGTTTACTTACAAGCAGAGTTTCAGGAAGCTGAACTCTCCTTTCCCTGCCCTCACTCCTCCCCTCAAGGGCACATAAAACTGAAAAAAAAAGTGAATATATATTTTAATTTTAGATTTGGTTAGATAGCTAGAGATTTTCAACTCTAATTTTAGCCTTAATAATTGACCCTCTCAAAGTCCAGTGTGTCTTGGCCCTCCTTACAGCCCCCCTGCAGTGCCTCTGATGGCAACCAGGGGTCCCCATACCCCCCATTGGGACCTCACCAATGCTATGTGCTAAATTGTCATTAAAAATACTATATATCAAAGGAACATTCAAACATTTTCCAGCTGCAAATGTGTTTCCATGGGCTGCCTTGTTTCCAAGGCAGCCTGTCGATATCTCATTACTTATCATCTGTAAATATTATCCTCAGTATGTTTAAATACACCTAACAACCCTCACAGATGCTCAAAACAAATTCTGCTCTCTCGTTCAGCTGTTGTTTATCACGTTATTCTCAAGATGGTTAGCCAAACGGTGTGTGCTCAAATCCTGAAAACGCAACATGATTTATAATCAGTCCCCTAGAGGACATCCAATTTGGTTGTAATTACGACTGAAAATTGAATGAGTGCGACTTAACCCCCCCTCATCCCCCACCTCCCCCCATTGAGCCAACTTATGTCGCTGTATAAGCACTGGGGGAAAAAAGGTGCTGGCTCCCTCTGCTCTCATCTCTGTGCAGAGTCCTCCAGGTACGAGCTTCGGTAACCAATTAGACATTAGCTTTCCCCAAAGTGAGAACAGAACTCAGGCGCAAAGCTCACCAGTACGACTGAGACCATGTGCTTTTGTCAAAATGTACCATGTAACCATACTTTTAAGACTTGTATTGCAGTTTTAAAATACTTTTGAATATTGCAATTCAATAAGATTATGCATTACAATACTTTAACCTGGATGAATTGAGTTTTCACCAGTAACAAAAGAGAGACACTTTGGATTATTAGGCACGATAAAAGAATGTCAAAGATTCTCCAAGAAGCACAAAAGTCTTTCAAAGCTCAGATATCTCCCTCTGATAATCAGTGGAATGGAATCTGTTTTGTCATCCATGTATATTGTAAACTCAGTAATTTGAAGAAAAAAAAAATACTGTGCATCTAATTATTGTCATGAACTTGCCGGCTTGTTTGTTAGCTTTTCTGTGACAGTGAGGGCTGGGTTCCGTTAAACGGTACCTACTTGGTACCAGAGGCGTGCTGGCCATAGGGAGAGTCGGGACGTTTCCCGGTGGGCCACTCGGTTCCGGTGCTTCTGGGCCGGGCCATCAGAATAAAATAATGAAATAAAAACAGACTCACAGTTGTGCTATTCCAGGCCTAAAGGCTTTAACTGGGCTGCAGCAGGAGCATGAGCTGCTGTTCCAGATATAAATGAAGTAACACAAGCGTAATTGTCATGGAAATCTATCAAAATAATGACTGATGAATGAAAATCTGAAAAATATTCGCATCGAACTTTTCATTCTTGTGGCAGGGCGATACCATTTGATATTGAACTGGTGTTTAAGTGGAACACCCCTCCGCTTTAGTTCAAGTTGGTGCAGTCCAACCCAGTGGAGACAAGTGTCCGCGCGAGTAAAGAGAGAAAAAGGCAGTGAAAGGTAGAAAAGTGGACAAATAAATGTTTTTATCTACATAACTTGTGCTGATTGTGGGTTTGTAGCAGGCTCAGACTGTGTGTGCAGAATTCCCACTTCAGCATCGATAAAAAGAGAGAAAGCACATTATTACCTCCTGAGCTGCAGGGACAAGAGAAATTGTTAGAAAATTGTCAATGTGGTATTTGATCCAGCGACCTCTTGTACATGAGACCAGCGCACTATTACGGAGCTATAATTCAGGGCCAGTCATCTCCAAATTCCCGGGCTGAAATTATGTCCCAGCACACCCCTGCTCGGTACCGACTGAAAAGCTCCAGTTGGGGCGGTATCGAAAAACTTTTTTTTTTTTTTGGTCCCAATTTTCTGTACTTTTACTCTCCTCCAGATGTCAATAAATGATCCGCAGTGAGTGAGCAGCCTGAACTCATGAGCAGCTTCACCGCAAATGCAGACGTTTTCTTAAAGCGAAGCAAGCTACTAACTTACTAACACTTAGTCATTATTAGCGATGGCAGAGCCGTGGTCTGAGCCAGGACTAAACCGTTAAAAAACAGGACTAAACCAGGACTGAAATAAGAAACTAGAGCTCTTAGACAAAGAGAAAAGCAGTGACAACACAACAGCAGTGACAAGAAACACGGCTATTTACCTTTAGCGAAAGACCCGCAGAGTCTGAAGTTACGTGCTGTTGTTTACTAAACTCCATGCTGCACCAAATGGCTGCATCAGGAGAAGATCAAAGATTGTTTGTGGAAAAAGTGAGCGCTCACTCTGCGTTAGCCATTTTTGGAACAGTTTTGGTAAATTATTAATGACAGAGTGAGCGCTCTCACTGTGTAACAGATCTTTGACGTGTGGAGCGCTTTCACTTTGGTGAACAGTGCAGTGTGTTTAAAAAAGTTTAGCTGAAAGAAAACGGTGTCCTGATGTGGATCTGGTCTGTCTCTGCAGCTCAGGAGGTAATAATGTGCTTTCTCTCTTTTTATCGATGCTGAAGTGGGAATTCTGCTCAAAACATGAAGTTAGATGTGACTCTGCTGTGTTCTTTCTGTTGTGCCTTTTTAGGATTTTCTCCTGAACGATACTTTTTTATAGACATTATTTTAATTCAATTAAAATAACATAGGTATCGATAAAAGTACCATTAATGCACCGGTACCGAAAAAGCAGGTATTGTTAAAGTAATGGTAAAATAAAACAAAAGGTACCCGGCAAGTTGTGAAAAGTGCGTATAAACTCCTCCATGTGAAGAATCTGGAAGTTGGGAATGTGTTCGTAAAGTTACTAATGAGTTTGGAAACAACAAACAATTTAATTTACTCGCTCCCTTAGGGATCCGATACTGGTACTGGATGTTGGAGCCGATACTGGAAAAAAATAGGATAAAAAGCTGGATCGGTGCATCTCTGCGCTCCCTCTTTGATTGTTTGTGAACGCAACAATCAAGTACAAAGCTTTTAATTCATTTATTAAACAAATTAAGAGTTTATAACACATAAGTGCCATTGACAAAAATGAATGCATGTTTGAAATTTTTTAAAGAGGGGGTATTATGCTTTTTTCAATCACATAGCACCAGTCTATAGCATACTACAATGATGACGTAACCTTCTGTTGGTCTGTATATGCAGTAAATTAAAATAACTGCCTTGAATAAAATTGCTCTCTCAAAATGGCTGTACTGAACGTCTTGAAATAGGCCTCTGTCTCTTTAAGAAGCTTTCCGACACGCCCCTTTCAGCACACTGCTGTGGCATCTAAACAACACTACTGTGCGGGGAGGGGCCTCTGCTGAGCTGAGGAGCAGTGGTTGGTGGCTTGGCTGGTGACAAAAGGTCCAGAGGCGTCTCCAGGAGGTGGGGGCGTTCCTAGGAGGACTGAGGCATAGCTACACCTAAAATGGCCGCCGTCTAAGTTTTTACTGATTACTCAAAAATATGTGAATGAGCCAAGGCAACACTCCAGGCATGTGTTTAATGAGGGAATGACATAATAACATGATATAAAGCTTGAAAAAGTCGATTTTACATAATACCCCCCTTTAATGACCAGAGCTATTTTAGTGCCATAAAAATATGTCTTAATCAAATCCACACAAAGCCCTGTTAGGATTCCTTGCACTGGCTTCGAATGTAATGTCCATTATGTTGCTTTCCGCTCTACAAGTTGGAAAAAAGAAATCATCTGAAATGTCAACAGGACAGTGCATCCCTGTGATGGTGAGCTACGTACACGCAACAGGCCCAAAAGGACAAACTGAACAAATGCCAAGCCAAGATATTGAGCAAATGCTAGCACAATGATCCAAAATGCATGTAAATACAGTGACCTTTTTTGCCTTGCACAGGACACACGTTATGGGCACTAGCTTCGCCTTTGCTGTCTACTCTCATAAGGCAACACTGACACGCTTGGTTCGGGCTGTCCCAAGCATTTGAGCTAGCTTTAAATACTTTTATGTCCAAACTGCGCCAGGAGATGTTGATAGATGAGAGATGTCTGCATGCATTTTCTCTGCTATGAAGGTTTAGCCGGGGAAAAAAAGTTTGCAATTTGGGCTGTAAAATGCTTCTGGCGTGCAGAGGTTTAAGAATTCTGCTGTTTATGGGGCGTGTGGAATATGCAACAGCATTTTTTTTAATGGCTTGTGACACCCATATAAACAATTTAGATTTCGAAACCTTGCTTTTTCATAAATGAATCAAATCTACCTCGAAACACAATTTGATGTGTTTTCATTGTTGCTGTGACACAGTTAAATAAATGTAAACTATTTGCATACCGCGAACTAGAGACTCGCCTTGTTTTCATCTAAACGCTGTGTACTGAATAGATGTAAATCCATAAAGTGGTGTCCTGAGGCAGTGCACAGACAGCTCCGATCGGCTCAGGTACAGTGTGACAAATCCTCTCCTCTCTACTGTTTGATAGTACAGACATTTATTCCCCTTTTCTTCCCCCCCTCCATAGAATCCTCAATTTCACACTTGTCACTGCAGAAGATGTAGCAAAGCCGCAAAGCCATCCGAGTTTATAAACCAGTAATGTTACAGCCGGAGAGAAGGACAAAGCGCCCGGAGTCAGTCAGCGTTCAGTTTCAGAAGAAAAAAAAAAGTGAATCTGCAGTGTGCAAGGCTACACGGAGCAAACAGGTGATTTACTGATTTGACTGCACTTCTAAAAAGTAACTACTCAGGGATTTTTGCCATCAAGGATTTGATCAACTAGAGTTCCTAATACAGTAACAACTCAAGGTCATCTAGAGTAACATCGCTTTACAATAATTGTACTCGACTAGAAGTAAAAAGTAGTAATTCAAATAATTACTGAAGTTAAACTACATCTACAGTACATTTTTGTTCACTCGTAATAAAATACAATTTGCTTTTGTTGAATATTTCTATACATGTTTTTATCATAATAGGCTTTAATGATTGTATATGAAACTGTGTTTATTGTAGTCTGTGCTTTTGGGGTTCATTTTGAATTGGACGGACATTTTGCTGTATCGTTGTTTTTACTCTTGGATCCACTCGGGGGCAGTGTGTTAGAAGGAGGAGTCAGATTACGCAGACGAAGTGCTGATAAGGAGACGCCTACTTCCTGTGTTTATAAAAGGCCAATCCACGGGCCTCCTCCCTCTCTCTTCACTCCATCCCTGGCTGGCCACGTCACCATAGCTTTTGTGTTAGTCTGTAAATGTTAGGGAATAAATAATGATTTTGATTTTAATAGAACGAGCCTACGTATTCTTTTTCATCCATTTTTGAACACAATACTTTGTATTCGATAGACTGTCCATGTCATTACGAAGCATTTTTATTGATTGTGAGTTTGCAGGCTAGTTTTTGTTAGCGTTACTGTGATCCTGCAAAGTGACCCTGAAAGGTGTGAAACGTGCTTGTACAGAATTTAACTTGCCTATAGTTGGCCTGCAGGCTAAATTCTCACGGTATTTGTGCGTTCACAAACACATGAGAATCCACTGCTCCCGCCTTCACCGCTCCGGACCAAGCCAAAAGTGGTGGTCCACTAAATGACAACGCGCCAACGACGAAAAATACATGGTATGGGGCTACATACTCACAAAACTAAACATTTTAAGGATTTTTGATGTTTTGACCCAATCAGCTGCAAATGCTGCTACAAAAGTGCATCCTCTACCCAGGAGTAGGCACGTTTGCTCGGTCAAGGGCCCCATTTTCTTCATCGTCAAAAGACCGAAGTAAAGCCTCACTTTCTTAAAATGCCAATTTTGCACATCATATGGCCTAAATGGGTGTTCTAAGAAATTTTAAAGCAATTGACAGCATCCTTCACATTTCTAGAGCACTTTAACAGGCATTTGATCTCTGATTTGTGTAATTATGTTCCTCAAAATCATCTCGAGGGCCAGAGGTTCCATGATGGAGGGCCGGTTTGGCCCCCGGGCCTGACGTTACCTACCCCTGCTCTACCCGAACGAGCCCAGCTGGAGCGATCCCCGGTTGATATCAGTGCTATTTTTTATTTATTTTTTATTTCTTTTTGGGCGCTGTAATATCTATTTTCCAGGTTTATAAGGAATACAAATCCACAATGCTGTGAATGAGCTTTGACCACAACCTCTTTCACTGTTGTAAACCAAAAACAAATCAGGTGTGAGTGCCTAGTAACAACTTGAGAGTTGGAGGAAAGTATGCAAATTAGGACATGCATTATTAATAAAAAGTTAGTTTACTGATTTTTGATTTTTGATTTTTTTTTTTGGATAAGGTGCGAGAAGTGGTCAACATTTCCTATCAGCCCGATCGACCCCAGTGTGTCACACATGCAGACATGATTAATGAATGGGCGCAGAGACAGGTGAGACCGGGGCGGCCTGACAGCTGATGTTTGCCTGCTGATGCACCTGTCAGTCACAGCTCCTCCACGCTGCAGACAAGGCTCCCCCATGAGGATACCTGCACGAGCTCGGCCAAATATGCCAATGCCGGCTTGTCTTAATCAGGATTTATGGCAGTGTCAGGTGTTTCCTTAATCCAGGTTAAAGAATGTCTACCATAAGTGATCATGTAGTGCTGGGAAGATTTTCGCCTTACCATGAGTGAAAGACATTGCAGTAATCTCAATTAGCGCAGTTTGCTGTTTTTTACTCCTGATTTCACCTTAATCTATAAATTCTTCAGGGTGGACAAGCTGTGTTTAGGTTTGATGCTTCCTGGTTTAGACCCAATCTTCCCTGTCGTGTGTCGCAAGTCCTGGCAAGACTTGCACATCTGGAAGTTCCATATTCCAGGACAATGCTCTCAAACGTTCGCGCTTGGGCCGATTGATGTCTGTTATCTTTCCCGCACTTTGATGGGGACGGAAGTCTGACAGGCGACGCATGCTCTGGGGAAACGGGAAGGCTTTTATGTGTTCGAGGAGAAAACTGCTGAGACATGTGAGGGCTGCAGTAGTGAAGGGCATCGAGGAGAACCTACAGCAGAAAATGTCCTCTCGAAAGCGGGGCAATGTCAAAAGTAGTATGAGAACGGCGGAGGCTGTGAGGTGAATAAAACTTTATGGATGAAATAAAAGTGGGAGCCCCTTCTTTTGGCGTTCACAACAGCATCCCAGCGCCCGGATTAAAACAGAGAGGGCGAGAGCAAAGGTGTCAGGAGGAGGCGGTAGAGCTGTCGTGGGGAGCAGGATGCACCTTTCTCCCTAGCCCCAATTGCACACAGAGAAGCCACAGCGGGATCGTTTTTATGTAAATGGGGAAGACGAGTGTGTTCCAGTGCACGCATAATCAACATTTCCCTAAACACGGTACACTAGTTTCTTCATTGGGAGCTGCTTCTTCTTCTCCTCCACTCTCTCTACTTCTTTGTTTTGTGTCTTCTTCTTACAAAAAAAAAAAAAAAAACTTTCATGATGATATGTGTAGAAGCAGTGCTGTCTGGCCCTGTCTGAACCCATGTCATAAGCGAGAATTCTACTGCATGTTTTTTTTTTTTTTTACGGTCTAGCCAATGTTTTTCCCTGCCTTATACTTGCCACCACACTTGTCATTTGGAGGCACCCAGATCGGCTTCCTCCGCTTTGGCCGATGTCGAGAACAAGACGGCTTCAAAAACTGGCTGCTGGAGGATATTTTTATTCCGCAGCTTTGGCTAATTTTACGAGGTTTTCTTGAGCCCCAATTTGGCAAAATCTCTGGTTGTATGTAATGGATGTGTTTGTTTGTTTTTTCCCCTGGCAACCTAATTTAGAACTGGGTCTGCCAAGTTCCATTTGTAAAAAAAAAATAAAAAAATAGGAGTGGCGTCTTCTGCCTCCATAACTATGTATAAAGCCACATGCCCTTGTCAAACAATAGCAAAACATATAGGCTCCCCAGGGATACGCATCATGCTGGAGATGTGTTGGAAAGATAAGAAAGATGAGATAAGAAACGGTAGGGTCAAGATGCACACCCGCGCAGATTTGGATGTGTGCCATTTGGGAGCTGTGGAAAAGATAGCAGATGAGAGCGCGTTGACAGATGAAGTGCATGATTACTGGAGGAAAGTTTTAATGGGCATTTGCTGCAAATAGAAGCGCTTAAGTGTTACAGGGGGTCACGATAAAAATCTTTGCCAAGATTTTGTTAAATATCTTTACCCTTTGGTTCTAAAAAATATATATATATTATAATAATCTGTCAAATGCCTTAAGTGTTGCTCTAATTTAGTGTACATTTTCCGTGAGGCCAAACTGATACATGATGCGTAAAACTGAACTGAGCACATGATGAAAACGCAACAAAAAAGCAACAAGTGACAATTAATGTGCAGGAAAGGCAAAACTAATACAATAAAAAAAGTGACAAAAAAACACTCCAAATGACTGACAAAAGAGCGACAAAAAAAACCTACTAAAACACGACTAAGCGTGGCATCAAAACCGAGACATAAACGCAACGACAACGCGACAAAAAAGTCATAATAAGTTTTGGAGGTCTTAGCTTTTTAAACACTTTCTACGGCTACATATTCCTCCTGAGATAACACTGGGTTAGTCACAAAAAAAGAAACCAGGCTGGTTTTCGAAAGATTTTTTTTAAAATCTCGTACTAATGAGGGTCGGACTGTTAGCATTGGAGCTGCGCGAGCTACACGTCACGCAAGGGCCGAGTCTACAGTGAAAATCCCGCCCTTATGCCCTTATTAGGAAATGCTTCATCAGAGCTGGGGAGGAGGAGTCTGTAAATCTGCCATGATTTCCCCTCGAACGTGGTCATTATGGTAAACAGGGAGGAGTGAGGAGGCGTTGTCTATTCTTTTTAACGGTCTATGCTGTAAATACTGTTTTAAGTGGCGCTATCCCACAGTTAGCTTTGCCCGTTAGCCTGTTAGCTTCTTCTTCGTGGTTCAATTAGTGTGTTTTGGTGGCTTCGACCCGGAGACAGGGAAGTTGCAAACATGGTTTTCTGGCCAGAGACACCAGGGGGAGATGAAAGACCCCCCCCCCCCAATCCTCGCATTAACACTTCTCCAAACAAATCCGTATTAACGTATTGAGCTATAATTTCATATATCAAATTCAAACATACTGCAATGACTGGTGTACTGTGGAAAATCACAAACTCATCACAAACTCATGCAGGGAGGATCAGCACCCTGAATTGTTCAACAGAACGGTGTCCATAGTGCTCCACGTGAAGGTGATGCAGTTTTCTGCACTGCCAACTTCCACTTCAACACTCAAGTACATTGCAGTTCCCATTGGCGAGAGTGTTATAGAAATATAATGGATTTTTTACTTGCACACTCTTTACACTTTTTATTATTTATTTAATATTCAATTTCCCAATCGTGCTGGCCTGTGGCAAACACTCAAACTGGCATGTGTGGTGGAGATACCTTATTTACTTACACTCTTCTTTTGCAAATGTGTCCACCGTATTTCCCCAGGGGGTTGTATCAGACAAGGTGAGATTGGTTCAAAGTCCCCGGAGTAATCGCGGTCTATGCCAGGTCCCAAAGCGGGCAGGAAAGACAGTTGGTAAAATGCGGCATATTTTCCGACAAAGTCCGACTCACTTCAGTCTGCAGATGGTGTTTTGGATTGGAAATTTAAAAAAAACACAAAAACAAAGGCATCAATCAAACTCTTGACATTTGGTAATCTTTCGGAAACAGACCTGTGATAAGGCGCCGTCACAGTGAAATGCACGGATGCTGCTGCGTTTGTGCAAAAAGCAGTGCAAATGTTATTGGACTGCAACAATTTTTCAGTGGAGGGCTGAGCTATTAATATTTTTATTTAAGCACCCTGACGGTTATCCGTAAGAATTTTAGAAGCCACGGTTTACTGCGGAAATTTTTCACGCTGACGCACGAGCCGCTGCACGCCATAAACAGCGCGTAACTCACCCGTAGTGGAGCAAGGCAGAAGGACGCTCTCCTCCAGTGTTGTATCCACCCAAAAACGATAGAAGTCAGCAGAGTGGGACCTTTTTAGGATCCAAAAGATGACCAAGCTACGTCGAATATAAAACAACATCTTGGAGATAATCCTTTGCTGTAAATGTCCAGGTCAAGGTAATGAACTGCATAATTCCCAAAAAAGTTGTCCAAATGTCCGGAAATAGCCGCGACAACTGGCTCAGGATGTAAACAAAAAGCTAACGCACTCCGCTCTGCTTCAGCGTAACAGAAAGGAAAGTGAAACCGCGCACATGTGGAGATGAGCGGTTCAAAAGAGTCTCCGTAGTCATTTTGTAAACACGTTTCATTCTCTGTTCATCAAAACATCTGACAAATAATTAAGCAGCAGCATAACTTTTGAGAACAGGAAACCTAGCCTAGCTTGTGGCCTAGTAAAATAATTATGATAATTATGTGCATTATAAAGTTGACATTGTTTTGTATTATTCAATGCAGGCCTATTTATTTTAATGCAAAACAATCTTAAAGCATTTTTCATTTTTAGAAACAGTGAATGTTTACAAGTTCAAGTATTAAAAAGATTTTAAAGACAAAAACTAAAAATATCAGTTCTTTCCTGTCATTCGGTCGATAATCGTGAATAATCATAAAATCGCAATATTTTCTCTCACAATAATCGTGACTCAAAAAATTTAAATCTTGACACCCCTAGTGACAATAAAGGCTTTTTAACTTTAAATCATCAGAGTGCCTTGGGAATTGTGTGTCTGCTTTTACGCATGTGGGAGACCATATTTATCTTTAAGTAGAAGAATTGACTCACCCATCTCACCTGATTGATCTGTTTTCCCTTTTATTCACACTCAAAGGATCCATGATGTGCTCACCATTGTTTTTTTTTTGACTATTGTTGTATTGTTATTGCTCAGGAGAGTGCACAGTGTGGCATGTTCGGCAACTTGTCCATAGAAAGTGAAGGCCTGTGACCTGCTGTGAAGTGTACTGCATGTTAGTAGTTCAGGGTAGTTCAAAATCAACAATCAAAACCATCTCGGATCACTGAGGCTTGGTTACTCTACCACAATCATTTTGTTCTTTTACCCACAGTTTCTTTCCCAAGTCTTAAAGCAGTACTAAGTACATGTAGGCCCCTAGAAGCGCCACGTTGTAGCATTTTGTGTTTTTTTACTCATTAAATGTCCGTGAGAGTAAATACTACGCTGACAGAAAAGACACACAGAGAGAGGGATATTGTACATCCAATTACACAATGGAGATATTTTTTTCCGCTCAAACTTGGCTGTAAATACTGTTTAAGTGGCGCTAGCCCACAGTTAGCTTTGCCCGTTAGCCTGTTAGCTCTTCTTCGTGATTACATTAGTGTGTATTGCTGCTCCGACCCGGTGGCAGGCTAGGTGCAAAGACACCAGGGGGAGAGGAAAGACCCCCCAATCATCCCATTAACACTTGTATTACCCCCAGAGGGACTACGGAAAGGATTTATTAAGGTAAACAACTTACTTAGTACTGCTTTAACAGTTTTAGGATAGTCTGCAACAACATAACAAGCATATACTGTATATTCTATGTAGGCTCTACATGGTCTCCCTGTGCTGGGGTGGGTTTCCTCCAGGTCCTCTAATTTCTCGCATCAACCGAAACAAAGCTCTCTATCCTAGCATAGGCACTGTTACCTACTGAATCTGTCAACTGTTCGGACCTATTTAACTAAATATGTGAGGCTCATCATTACATGTTGTATTTAATCTAGGATTTTATATTTTCATACACAGCATGTTCACAATATGCCCCTCCTTACTTGAAATATCAGAATATGCATATTCTTGTTCAAGACTTCTGAATAGATTAAAGTTTACTTTGCACTATATAACAGGAAAAGCATGTCTCCTTTTTCGCACTCATTTAAACTTATACTAGCCATAATTACAGCTATTGTAGATATGTAACCTTCATCGAGCACAGAAGAGGGTAATTGGTTGGAGCAGAGAGAGAATGAGCTGAGGACAAGTGCCACCTGAACACTTTCCAACATGTACTTAAGAAAATATTAGACGGAGAACCAAACACACAAAGTAACTCATTTAAAGCACTATTATGCATTTTATGATGTGGTTTATTCTTCAATGACATAAGCTTACACAATTATTGGATGTCCTAATTGGGACTGTCGACAAATTAGCAGCCCTGAATTGAACGCGATTTCTGGGATTCCTGTTATATTCTATAATAATAAACCAATTTGTGCAATTAGTGTTTAGAAATTGAGCAAAAACTACATACTTAATGGAAGCAAAACTTGCATCAACAAACCGTAATGGCTTAGAATTTCTCCAGGGCCACGCAAGAAAGTATTAGGTTTTGCAGCCTTGCTTTGACTTAAGTGCTCAGGTTCTGCAAGAGCGAGGAGAGCCGAGGAGACGTTAGAGGCTGACTGTGTCAAATGCAGCGGACAGGTCAAACAGAATGGGGCCAGGGGATAGTGGAGTTTCACGGAGAGCTTTAGAAACGCCAACGACTCTGGTAACATGGTTTACTGGTTAATTTTGAATCAACAAGCTTAGATTTTCATAGCTTTCACCTCTCACTTCACTCCGAAACGTGAAGTGACTCAAAAGTCAAATTTACTCAATGTCACGGCAGAAGTAGTAGTTCCGAAACAAGTTGATAAGGTTTGAAAAGCATGTGATGTAGTCCAAATCAATACATTTTCAAAGTTAAGTTATACTTTATTAAGCCCCATAGGGAAATTCGTTCTCTGCATTTGACCCATACTAATGCCACTGGATCAACCGGTAGGAGCAGTGAGCAGCCAGTGTAGGGCGGCGCTCGGGGACCCAACTCCAGATGAGCTGAAACACCTGGCCGGAGGATTAACTATAATACATCTTTTTAGTGGTAGGGGAAACCGGAGTAAACCTTGTAGACACGGGGAGAACTTGTACACTCCACACAAAAGGCCCTGTCCAGGTGGGAATCAAACCCGGGACCCTCAAGCTGTGAAGCATGAGGGTCCCGGGTGCTTGCCTGGCCTGCCAGACACTCCTCCTTTCTGTTCAAAAGAAGAACCGTCTGGACAGCTCCTCGCAGCCAATCATTTCACGATTTGACCCACATCGGTCCCATCACGCACCGAGAGACGGAAGCCGTCACCTGTCACCACCACGCACTCTTCCAAAACATTAAAGATGGCGGCCGATACACTGTTTTCTTCGGCTCTTTCGTCTGTTTTAAATCATTTGGAAAATATGAAATCCCTATAACCGGAGCAAGAAACAGCGTTCGAAGCGTTCCTCGTAAAAAAGGACGTTTTTGGAAAGGCTTTCTGCCGCTTGTTACTGCGACGTATCTAGCGTTCCTCTAATTGGTTGATGCCGTCTGTCAATCACGCCCACCCGGGAAATTGTTGAGATCACGCTCGCTCCCAGACTATATGTCTTTGAAAAATCTATGAAAAGGCATGTCGTTTGGCAGGCCAGGCAACCCGGGTGCTACAGTAACCGCATGCTAACCGCTGTGCCATTGTGCCGTGGACTTTTTCCCAAGTTCAATGTAAGATTATTGGGGTTCATGTCGTTAAGTTATGACTACTGAATGGCTTCGGTTATGGCTACTTAATGGCTTTCAGGGTAAAGATTAGGTAAAGATTAGGAAAAGAAGGTAAAGGTTTCAACATCTGTAATCTTAGTGTCTGACCAAATGAAATCTGAAAGTTATACTTGTAACACAAGTAGACACAATGAAGCTTGTGACTAACCTTGAGTACAGTTTAGTGTACGGTTTGTGTACAGTGCGGAGCCCTCACAAGGCCACGACTTAACAGGGTTTCACACGATAACTGCTTTGTAAAGAAATACTAATAAGCAACGCATTTATATGTAAAAAAAGATCAAACTTACAATTCACTGTCAGAAGTGCAGCTAATCCACACGTCTCATTATTCTGAAATGTCCCATTGAGTAGGGGTTGAAAAATAAAATTAGGTTCAGGCAAGAGTCCACTGACCTTAAGGTTAGGGCCAATGGTTGTATTATGGCTCTCTAATCCACAACACAACTGGGTGTTAGAGATGTCAGACTAATGGCACCTCTGCTCAATGGTACATTTTGGGAATAATGAGACCTCGGACTAATGGGTTGTCAGACCAATGGCATGGCACCAATCCACTCCATGCTGCTTCTCTCTGTTGCTGCCCTCAGAAATCCACTTGCTCCATATACGGCAAGTTTTCCTCTTCAAAGGTGAAACTTATTGTCAGCGTGCACAAATATTATGATAATATATGATCCTCTGACAGCTGCTCTGTGGCCGCGTGTGTCTATTTTACCGTATTGTTTACATTAAACGACTTAGCTTATTTTGTTCTATAAATTCAATGGATTACCAGGGCTTGATCTTGCTGCGGCCATCTTCAGCGTCCGGCAAAAATAGACTCCTCGGGGATTACATCTTTAGCGTCATACACTAGCCTCGGAAACTGGGCTCGCACTGTATGTGGCAAATGTGTCCCATCAACATTGATTTGAATGAGTTTGGATTTATTGTGGAGGCTGCACTGTAACCGTTCAGGATTCAATGCGAGCCTGGGGTTAGCCTATGTCCAAAGCAATGATACTTGCTTGAAACGGCAATCCTGAGGTTCATAACATTCCAAGTTTGAGAACATCTCAGAAGTTCTGGTTTAAATGTATTTCCACCGAGAGATGCATTGAACAGGTGAAAATGGGCAGGAGAGGCTTAGTATTGCGCATTGAGTTGCCTTGTGTATGAAATGCGCGGTATAAATAAAGTTGCCTTGCCTTGCTGAAAGAAGAAAATCATTGGGGCCTAGACATTATGACGAAGAGAGAAGAAGAACAACACTAGTAAAAAACCTACTGAAGCCTCATTTCAATGATCCACGCATTTTCTTGCTGCAATTTTCCATAATGGCAGCTCATTTGTGTTGTTCAATTTGTTGAATGAATGAAATAAACCATGGGAATAAATCGAAAATCTCATCTGTTAGAGTCGAGTCGAGTCACAAGTCTTACCAATTTGAGCAATTACTCCTCTCGCCGTCCCGAGCTTCTGTTTATATCACGGGGGACAGTTTGACTGGAGGCCTGTTCTGAGCCCATTATTGTTTAAACTAAATATTGCAACACGTCGCCGCCATAAGCCACCTTTGTTTACTCTCAATGCAAGCAGGGGCTATTGCGTTTTCTTCTGGGATATTTGGAGCCCTTTAGCCGCCGGAGGAATCCCCTGTGCGTCTCTGTAACTAAAATATTCAGACTGCATCATTGTAGACTTGGGGCTGGCATTACGTTTAATAAATTTAGCCAGCCTCTTATGAGACAAAAAAAAGAAAAAAAAAAAATCCTCTCGGTAATTGAAAATGGCTGCCTCTTCTGAATATTAATCTACGGCACTTTTTCCAATTCAGAAGAGAATAGTAGCGGGCCCAAGCAGGCTGCACAGGGGATAGACTTTGATTTAAATCCCTCTACAGTCCAGCAGATTCAGTTAAAGTGGCTTTTTTTACAGCCTCTCGCTAGAAATGGGATGTCAATTGTAGGGGAATTTGCAGGTGGCAGCCCTTGACCACACGTTGGCCAGTTCTCAGCAGCGCCCAGAGGTGATTTTTGGAGCCGAGACTCGTGTCATTAGAATTCGGGTGGACTGGAAATAACAGCTTGAAGCAAGAGTGGGGAATAATGGAGTGCAAGGGGATCGGGGAGGGGAAATCAGCATGCGCCACAGCTACCCACAACACAAGGTTTCAAATATTTGTGTATGTGCCGTGAATTTAAATTCAGGCGGTTAAGAACATACAAAAGGTCGGCTTTTAAAATACCTTTGGACACTGTTGCATTGGGAGCTTAGGACTTGGGAATGATGAACATGGGAGCAAGCCGTTTACGACCAAGCGCTGTCATTTGCCATCCCCTTTGAATGCTTGAATGGGTGTCTGATGCACCACTGCTGGCACCAGTGAGGAGTGAACTTTAAAGCAGCAAAGCTAATTTGACCAACATTAAGGTTAGTGATGGGATTTATAGCTCTTTATGGAGCGCGGAGTGTTAGGAAGCCATTCATTTCAAAGAGCTGTTCAATAGACTGGCTCGTTTTCATATTGATTTTGCATTATGATCACTTTTAGGCACTCCTTTTTATTTAAATCATTCAAAATTACAACGGGATGGACTCTTACCATTTGAAACACAAGTGTGTGAATAAAACTTTGCGCAGCAGTTAGTGGAAAAACGCTACAATGTCACAAAAATAATGTTAGTGCAATAAGCGTTCAGTTGGGTCGCCTGCTCCGCTGTTTGTATTGCTCGTTCAGGGCAAATTTGTGCAAAAATAGAATGAAAAAAAGAGCAGATTCAGTCATGAACGACACATCACTAATTAAAAAGTATTTTTTTCTTACCCCTAGCTGTTGTTAGCATCACCATGACAGTTGGAAGTTGTGAAATGTGCTTAAAAACTGATCCCTTTGAAGGATCGAGATTTAGGGAATACATCAGGACAGTGAACCATAACTGACACTTGAAGCTGAACTTGCTCCCAAAAAACAAGAAACAAACAGATACAGGATCATTACTGCAAACATACACTGCTTGACAAAAAAACAAAAACCTTACCACCTGAAATAACTAGCTGTTCTGATCTGGGATTGCTACAGCTGGTCAGATCTAGGTTCAGCAACGCTATGAACCCAAAGAATGAGATGGTAGGGGCATAATTATTCCAGAATGACAATGCCAGGATTCATTGCGCTCACACTGGGCCTCATTCATGAACATCTTCTTAAAGAAACTTCTTAAAATCTGTACTTACGAAGGCAGTGTCAGGAAACTGCGCCAGATGCATGACACGTTGTTAGGTAGGGAAAATACTTCACACGTGTGTTCTGAGTTTGGTGAATGCCGACTTGGAAGCGCGTGCGTGTGAGGACTAATTATGTCACCGCCTATGATTCACCATATAAGGACAAAAAAGTGTGCCATGTGCAAAAGACAGAACTAATAACCAACAAAACCCCAAAAGAAAAAAATCTCACCCATCGGTGCCACGCGCTCAAGGACCCTTTTAATCTTTGGGCACACGACTTTGCTCCCATAAAAAAATGTTTTAATAGATATAATCTGTATATCGCGAAAGGGTTTTCCTTCTCTTCTCCCGGGTCTGTAAGAGCGCAACTCTTACAGAGGAACGTTTTCAGCTAAGAACACATTTTGTGAATGCCAAAAACCTTTCTAAGAAGGCATTAAGAACAAATTTGTGCGTAAGAACTTGTCGTGAATGAGGCCCTATGTGCATTGTGAAAGAGTGGTTTAGGGGGAGCATTGGACATCATTTTCACACATTGATTGAGTCCAGATCTTAACCCCAGTTAGAATCTTTGGGATGTGCTAGAGAGGGCTTTGCACAGTGGTCACACTCTCCCATCCTCAATACAAGATCTTGGTGAAAACTTATGCAACATTGGATATTTTTGACATCGCAGCAGCTTATTAAAACAATGCCACAGCAAATGTGAGATGGAATCAAAGTCTGTCTTTGTGGCGACTTTTTCGATTATGCAGTTTATGACAATTTTGCAGTTTTTAAGATTGAAAATGATCAAACTGAGTCCTGTACAGGTGTGTACACCTGGTGTTTTTTCTTTCCTTCACTCCCTTATGGTAGAGGTAAGCAATGCAGCTGCACTGGGACTATCAGAGGGACAATCTGCATCGACGGCCCGTATGATCTCCAACCACTCACACAAGGCAAGGCAAGTTTATTTGGAGAGCACAATTCATACACAAGGCAATTCAAAGTGCTTCACAGTTGCAGAAAATTACAAGAAAACAGATCAAATCAATCAATAAAACATCAACATAAATTTAATCAATTACAGTAAAAGGCAAGAGTGCAGATAAAATACTTTCAGTTTTCATATGCACGGGTAAAAAGAGCTGTTTTCAGCCTGGATTTGAACATTGTCAGAGTTGAGGCCTGTCTCACATCCTCATGAAGACTGTTCCAGATTTTAGCTGCATGAAACTGAAACGCAGCCTCACCGTGTTTATTATTGACTCTGGGAACCACCAGGAGACCCCTCCCTGAAGTTCTCAGGGCCCGAGATGGTTCATACGGCTCTAACATGTCAGAGATGTACTTTGGTGCTAAACCATGAAAAGACTTGTACACAAGCAGAGCTGTTTTAAATTCTATTCTCTGAGTGACAGGAAGCCAGTGCAGAGACCGGAGCACTGGACTAATATGGTCGTATTTCCTGGTTCTTGTCAGGACTCGAGCAGCAGCGTTCTGGATGTTCTGCAGCTCTAACAGCTGGTTTAGAAAGGCCAGTGAGCAGGCGTTACAGTAGTCTAACCTGCTGGAGACAAATGCATGGATGAGTCTCTCCAAGTCTGGTTTTGACACTATTCCTCTGATCTTAGCAATGTTTTTCAGATGGTAAAAAGCTGATGATGTTATTGCTTTATGTGGCTGTTTAAGTTCAGGTCTGAGTCCATGATTACTCCTAGATTTCTAACCTGATGTTTTTTTGTTTTAGAGAGAGAGACTCAAGGTGACTGATAACACTTTGTCTTTGTGTCTGTGGGCCAAAAACAATGATCTCAGTTTTGTCTGAGTTTAGTTGGAGAAAGTTGTATCTATATCTACACAAAGGCAAAGTAAATGAAAGCAAGGGCTGACCCGCTGACATTTGTATCCGTGGTCAAGCGCGCTGCTTCTTCCATTTGAACAATTGCCACCCTCGATGTTCACAATGATACCACCTCAAACGAACCAAATCAAAAGGCATTAAAAGTTGACTTTCCACTGCAAACCTTCTGTGATGCTGTTTGGACGAATCAAAGCCCAACTTTGTCAAAGGGGCCTGCAGAACCTTAGCATTTCCCATTTTTGCATTTTCAATTTTCTAAATGTCACCTGGCAGACAGAGAGGGACACCGTTTAAAGAGGAAATGCACGACTAAGCTTCCAGTCTCATTAAGCTATGGGTTAGACTCGTATTATGTGGAAAATGGCACAGGCAAAAGGGTACAAAAAAGTGAGGTCACTGCGCACGCTACGTATCCTCGATTAACCTGTATTCATTCGTACAGCTGAGTAGCGTTTCTTTCTGTTATTTGTCTTCATAAGTGGATGGTACGGGGCCTCGTGGTTGGCTTAAGCTTATAGGAGCAAGCAGAACAGAGTTGCCGCCTTTGTGCAGTAACGTTATCTCGGGACTGAGGGTGCAACTTGACAGGCCGGGCTTACACAATGGGTCTTAGTTCTTTCCAGGAAAATCCAAATGTGTATAGTCTCTCAGTCGCGCAGGAGCGTTCTCTGTGGTGACAAAGGTTTTCGAAAAGGATAACGAAAATACTTTGCGTTACTCTCGTCGGTTTACTTGATTCATTCCACATTAGCTGGTGTTTACGTAACTAATCGCGTGTTTTTTACATCAGTTCGTGTTTATTCTTGGCTCAGATCCGGCTCTCTTAACTTGGTAATGGGCTAATTATGTTGTACTGGATGATTACCCGTCTTCTGCTTACAGGTCTGTGTAGTCCAGTTCTTTCAGATGAAACAAGTATGACTGAGCGTGATAACAAGCCTGCGCGTATATTCCTCCTCCTCAGACAATTAAAATCGGACACACTTGGCCTTAGCGTGGCACTGTGAGAGCACTGCCTTGGCGTAGCACTTATTAAAGCCGTCCTTGTAGCATGAAATTGTCCGTAACATGAACTTCTTGTTGTATAATCAGTGTGTAATGGGATCTGATAGCGCCGTGGTTTTGCGCTTTGTTAATTATCATGAGGAATTGTCACACCTGAGACGACATGGGAGAGTTTGACTACAGGGCACACTTAACAAAAATGGGCTGCCTTAGAGTACTCAAGGACAGCCATTCCCGATGTCCTGCTCAGTGCAGCAGCCTAAGAAAATACTTTCAGGTCTTAGTCGTCGTGAAATGTGTATAAAATCACAAGCAGAAGGCCTGTAACTGATGTGCAGTGGATCAGGCGATTCGAAAGCTAAAACAATGGTAGCAATGACAAAACAATGAATAATCTGATTGATGATTTAAATCAGTGAGAGGCTCATTTAGAGCTCCGATGGGGGAGACCAAGTGATGTGCAGGATTGCAAAACGCAATGAAATGACACAACTCATCTGCATGTATGTTTGATGATGTTTGTATGATTAGGATATAAATTATAGAAAGGTTAAAAACTCATTTTAGAACTCACATTTTAGAAACAACGTGCTGTGCTAGCAATGTCGGATGTAAGACATTAGAAAACAATAAAAAACAATTAAGATTATTAAAAAAGTAGACATGGACATGGATAGGAAGATCCTGCATGTACACTTAAGATACAGTCCAAGCCAGCACCTTGTTTTGCACCGCTTGTTTTTTGGCAAAATAAGTGTGAATTTGTGATATAATTAAAGCAGCAGTGTATTTGAAATAAGGCACAGAAGTCAAAAACAAGGTTGCATATTGCTCTTTTATATAATATAGTGGGATTTTGGTTTTCATTTTACCACAATTATACTTTTGGACGTCTAAACCATTTGTGTGTTTTTCATTATTGGCTTCTGTCACAAAGATGCTCCATAAATTTACCAAAAGCTGCTCTCTATCCTCTTAGGGTGTATTGGCAGAACTATCAATTCTCCGTTTAAACGGCTCATTTCCTTAGTTTCTCAACTAAGCACTTTCTTCTGAAGCTCAAAACGTTCTGCGCGAAAATCGCTCGTAGCAAATGTCAATATGGTGTCATTGTCTGGTCCGCGTTGGTATTCACACTGTGTAAGCTTGAAAGGCTGGTGTTTTACTCAAGTGCAGACGTCAACACTCTTCGATATGAATTTTAACCATGTATATACTCATACAGTGAACGTGGTCTGTATAGAAGGCAAAATGATGTGGCAAGTGCATGCAACCTTCTAGTGCAGGGGTGTCAAGCTCATCTGGAGCGGGGGCCAGAAATCTAAATTGTGTTGGTTGTGGGCCGAAACAGAAAGTCTGATTGATAGAAATAGGATACATATTAATTTCCCTATTTTTTATTATGTGGTATGATATGCTTTTAAATAGACTGCACATAACCCAAGCTTCCAGGGCTGCATAAGGCTATTTGTTGTACAGTACTTTGTTAGAAATCATTTGCTTGTTGATGTTGTGTTTTTGTAATGAACTCATGTTTGCTAATCTATGTGTTACCAATTAATGACACAGTAACCTGCATCAGACTGGGTATTTCATCAGCTGAGGGGAAATGTAGTTCTAACGCGTTTAATACAATCTATTACTGGGCACATATAATATAAGTAAGTAATCATGTCGGCGGCCAACACAAATCATCCCGCGGGTCTTGAGTTTAACATGTATGTTCTAGTGCAGGGGTGTGTAACCTCATATATTGTAAAGGACTGTGGCCTAATAAATAATAACGGCCTATACTTATTTAGCTTTAACAGCCTGTGTCGCATGTTTCTCATTATTCATTCACTCCACACTCGATGGTGGTAAGTTATTGTAGCCACAGCCGCCCTGGGGCAGAGTGACCATTTACCACGTGGCTATAATATGCTGTTTATATCCTGATCTCTTATATAGTCAGTGCCCTCTGCTGGACACGTGTGCAATTCTTTCCTTTAAAAAAAAGGAAAGAAGCCCCCTAGTGGCTGGAGTGAGCATTCTGGTTATTTTATCTGCACAGGAATGGGCTAGAGACTTACTTTTTTTTTTTTACATACTCAGAAATTCATGCTCTACACGGGGCCAGATTAAATAATCTCGCAGGCCAGAACCGGCCCGCAGGCCTTGTGTTTGACACATGTGTTCTAGTGGGTAAAGCAGCTGCACATATGCAAATGGAAGAATATTTCCCTTACCTGAGCCAAAGCCATGTGTTTGTGAGTGAGGGCAGAGCTAATGAGCTGGTAATCATTGGTCAAAAACTAACCAAAAATAAACCTATAGACACAGATTTGTTCAAACTTTGTGTGAGGAGAGGATCGAGGTCCAAATGCGTAATGCCATCATTGAGCACATTTTTCTCCATGTCCAGCTCCAGGTTTTTTTCTTTTTTTTTTTTCTTTTTTTAAGTTTATGTGACTAATATTGCAAATGACAGAGCCCTTGTCCATTGGTTCTCACAGAATGGTTTAAAAAGATAAAATTATTAATCATATGCAGCGGCCTTCGCACTGTCCTGACTCCCAAGTACATTTTCCAGAACCGACCTTCATCCCTTCAGCGATGCATGAATAAAATCAAATATTAACAGGAACACTCTGCAGTCAAATTCTAAATAAATCATTTGAGTGTCAGATTTCAGTAAATATTCGCCGTGGCACAAACTGAAGAGTCTCTCAAATTGTCTAATTACAAGAGTCCTTTTGCAGTCAGTAATTAATACGGCAGTGTCTCGTGGTGCAGTTTTCCAGTGGCTGCTCCTCTCTAGTACCACGTGAGAGCGCTTTATTCTGGAAATCCATGCAGGCTCAGGATAACAGCTGTGCCAGTACAGGTGGCCAGCTCAGACATACTCCTCACACTTGGGAACACAGACAGAAAGTATGTACTTGAAAACATTTTTTCTGATGTTTTTCCACAAATGATAAGAACTCTTGTCTCATTTTAATCTCATTTAAAGCCTGGAAGCTGTTGGATTTACAGCAGCCTAATTATAGCATTGAGAGACCACATGAGTTCCTACACCCACCATAGGTTTGCACAGAACTACCATGTTCTTTTATTCATTGAATTTGTTGGTTGATGGGGGAATAAGGCACAAAGGCATGAACTTGTTTTCACTGCGTTGTTTGATTGACATATGTAGTTTATGCTTTGGGTTAACCTCTTAACCCACACTGAGCACATTTTCTCATTTGGCATTATCCAAATCTAAAAGCTTCTTGAAAAAAAGTATGGTATCACTTTATTTTTACAGTACCTTACCTTGCACCCTAACTTACCTTGCACCCTTACTAAATGTAGTACAATGTAATGTTCTCTGTAACAATCTGTAATAACTTGTACCGATGGGTTAGATACACAATGGAATAACTTGTATTAGTACTTTGTAGGTACATAATGTAATAGGACACGAGACCCTTAGGGTTAGGGCTTAATGTTAAGGTCTTAATGTCTTATTACATTATGCCTCACGATCCTTCTGACTTTTTGGGTTTTAAGCAGGAGGTGTCAGAAAAGTTACCACAGGGAGAACTGGCTTGTGGCGGCCAAGCGTTCATAGCGACGTCGCTTTTTGATCCTTCGATGTCGGCTCTTCCTATCATTGTGAAGCAGAATTCACCAAGCGTTGGATTGTTCACCCACTAATAGGGAACGTGAGCTGGGATTAGACGGTCGTGAGACAGGTTAGATTTACCCTACTGATGATGTGTTGTCGCAATAGTAATCCTACTCTGAAAAATATGAACATGGATGAATAAATAAAGAAATGAAATGAAATGATTACATTATGTACCTACAAACTACAAATACAGATTATTCCATTGTGTATCTAACCCATAGGTACAAGTTATTACACATTGTTACAGAGCACATTACGTTGTACTAAACTTAGTTGTACCTACAATGTATAAAAAAACAACAAAGAAAAACAAGGATGAAAACACAACAAAAAAGCCACAAAATCAGAACAAAAAAGTGGCAAAACCGGGACAAAAAAAGGAATAAAAAAATAAATAAATATATATATATATATATATATATATATATATATATATATATATATATATATATATATATATAGTTGCAAAATGCAATGAAAAGCCACAAAAACACAGCAAAAAAGTGACAGAAAATATGAAAAAGTGACAAAGTAATAAAAAGGGACAACACAACAAAAAGAGCCCCAAAAAAGCAACAAAAGACAGACAAAAAGTGATGAAAAAGTGGCAAAAATACGATGACAAGGATGACAAGATCCATTTAGATCGGTTTTGTAGGTCTTAGCTTTCAAATGAGCCGTTAGACTGGCCTATAGGCTGTGAGCTTTTAGATTTGGGTAAAGCCGGACTGGAGAATAATGCACTTGGTTAAGGTGGGGGGTAAGAGTAACACAGTGAGTGTTAACACAGTAAAGACAGTGCTACCTGCCTCCAAAAACAAGAAGCCATGTGATGAAGCCAAAATGTGTGTAGTCTTTAAGTACAGCTCTTAATAGATTTTTTTTTTATTACAATCAATGAAAGAGGAAGCCACAAATTAATTTTAGTTGTGCTCCAAACTCATTATAACTTTCCTAACATGCCAGTATCATCCTAAATCTTCACAGGAACAGCTTGCAGGGTCACTTTCACGGGAATGCTAGAAAATTAGCCTGCAAGTTAATACAATTGATACAAACACTTTCTAATTAGATACACTGTGTTTTCCCCCATAAATGTCTGAGTAACAATAAACTAAAGAAAGAAAAACTCAAATCAGGCCTTTAATAGGACACTACTCCGAACATGTAGCACATTTTTTGTTTACTCTATGACTTTGTAAAAACTGGAGCGTTGCATCAAAAGAGAAATGAGTACAAGCCTTGTGCCTTGTTGCAGTCAACCGCATTTAGTGTTGTACAAATTGGGATATGCGGATGGCAAGGGTCTAAAAGTGTTAAGCTAGTCCCAAGCTTTCTACCACACGCCTTATCCCTTTGCACATATGTCCCCTGATGAGGACTTGTGTCTCTTTGATGGCACAAATTTAACTAAGCTTCCTCTTGGAGTCCCCGCACACAGCCCTTTACACAGCGAGGGTTAAAGTCCGTCCCTTTGAAGCAAGCTCATCTAACGAACAACTCCTCCACACAGTATCGCTTTCATGGCTGGCTGGTAATTACCTCCTTTCTCAAGACCCAAAATTAATTACATCTCCATAGATTGGCAATTTACCCACCGATGCAATGCTTACACACAATATAGTTATGAACCCCGGTCAGAAGATGGATGGCGGCTGTAGCGCTTGCCAAAAGGAGTGTTCCCGGAAGGTCAGGCGGGCCCATGGGCGCCCGGCATCCCGCTCCACACCGGGTGGTCTCCGCGTGGGATTCCAGTATGGTAAATTTGCTCTTCCTTGCATGGGTTAGATGATGAGAGCGGTAAACATGTTTCGATAACATTTAGCACATGACGTAAGCCTCGTCATAAAGCAAAATGAGGCTTATTTTTCTTTCTCCTTAGCTTGTGGCAGATTTGGTGTGTTGCTATTTCTTTATTTATTCATTTATTTTTCACTGGTCATGTTTGATTTCGATAAATAAGGAACCAGATTGTGGACTAGTATAGAAAAGTCTGGCTTGGACAATGGTATTATTACACTTCATAGTTGAATTTTAAGGAGCTTCATTGCGATGCTAAGCTATGTTGGTTTGAGAAAGACATCTCTTTGACTTTTTAATTAGGTGTAATTTTGTAACTCATCTGACAGAATCCCAAATGTGTGTGTTTTTTTCTTTTCTTTGGTTGATGAATAATGTAATGAGTGAGCTCAAGCCTTGCCTCTAAATGTCACGTTTGCATGATTGGCGCACTAGGGAAACTTTGCTTGTCATTACTGCATCAGATATAGAAAGAAAATGTAGAAGAGGTAACTCAGGTTCGTGTCTTCCAATCTTGGGCCACACTTTATAGTAAGTACTACACACTGTTAAGCATTTGTAAAATATTGGTAATCATCGTTTCGTAATTTGCAAAGCATTCCTCAAAATGGGATAAAAAACTGTGATTATCATTATGCAGCTTGTTGTGTGCGGTGAATGTTCTCCTGCCAGGGCCCTGTCTGTAAATGAGAATTCGCTCTCAAACATTATACCTGGTCATGTAAAGACCCTTTGAATCAACTCACCCAAACCCCTTTTCTTACCTTAAAGAGGGGGTATCATGCACATAGCACCAGTCTATAGCATACTACAATGATGACGTAACCTTCTGTTGGTCTGTATATGCAGAAAATTAAAATAACTGCCTTGAATAAAATTGCTCTCTCAAAATGGCTGTACTGAACGTCTTGAAATAGGCCTCTGTCTCTTTAAGAAGCTTTCCGACACGCCCCTTCAGCACACTGCTGTGGCATCTAAACAACACTACTGTGCGGGGAGGGGGCTCTGCTGAGCTGAGGAGCAGTGGTTGGTGGCTTGGCTGGTGGGACTAAGGCATAGCTACACCTAAAATGGCTGCCGTCTAAGTTTTTACTGATTACTCAAAAATATGTGAATGAGCCAAGGCAACACTCCAGGCATGTGTTTGATGAGGGAATGACATAATAACATGATATAAAGCTTGATTTTTACATAATACCCCCCTTTTAACCATTCCTGACTATTTAGGTGCTTATTAATGATTAAAATATAATTAGCAAAGGTTGGAAAATATTTTACAATTGGGTTGCGTTCACGTTATTCGAAAATGTTATGTCATAATTTTAGTTTGAACAGAAGCCTACACAACTCTTTAGGAGGGACACAGTTTTGGGAAGAAGTCTCCAAACAGAAAAATCTACAACTGTTTTCCCTGATTGTTTCTTGTAAGTGATTGGAATCACAAACCTGCCAAATTCATCTTATGGCTGAAAGTCCTTTCACCCAACCAACACCAAGCACATCATTTCGAATATTGTCACCACTTTTAGACACCTTTATGAGACAGTAATGTTTTGATCTGACTTTGTGCTGACTGAGAGAGTACGTCGAACTTTGTAAATGTGTTTGTTTCATGTGAATAGGTCCAGCCATTGCAGAGATATTAACCATGAATCAATACAAAATGTCGCCATTTTCACGGTTACCATAGTTACTACAATAAAATTCTTAGCTGCACCTACTCAATTTTATAAAGGCTATTTACAGTGTTGTGACGTCACGTGAACGCAACCTATCAACTAAGTATTTATCAATGCTTTACAAATGCCTTAAACTTTGTGATCTAGTCCAGTAGTTCTCATCTGGTATGGCTTCGGGACCCGATTTCACCCTAGTATGACAAGCCGCCGCCCAAATAACTATTTAATTTGTTATATATCATGCAAAATATTGTAACAAACTATAATTGAATATGCATTAGATACACTTTTAAAGATGAAAATGATCAAAACAACTCTTTCATTACATTCATTATGTCTTCTTGTCTGTAAGGTTCTTCTAGAACAGAGGTCACAAATTAAATTTCACCAAGGTCCAAACTGTCAAGCAAAGGTTCGGAACATACAGGGTTAATTCACAGTTATATGATTTTTAAGCCTTTTTAAAATCTATTACTTTGATTTGAAAATAATGCAATTAGTAGAATCATTATATTATTGTTTTTTTGCTCTAAAAATATTGTTTTGCTCGTAAATAGCAGAATGCAAATAGCCTCCATTACACACAATCTGCACATATGGCAGCGATGTGTTTCTCCTGTTTGCTCAGTTCAACACACTGAGCCCTGCTTAGTCCAGGTTTAGTCCTGGCTTAGTCCAGGCTTAGTCCAGGCTTAGTCCAGGTTTAGTCCTGGCTTAGTCCTGGTTCTGACCTACTTGCTGCCGATCGGGAAACAGCCGTTTCACGGATCGAGATCCATCAAGTCACTCGATGCTTAGACAAGGCAAGGCAAGTTTATTTGTAGAGCACAATTCATACACAAGGCAATTCAAAGTGCTTCACAGTTGCATAAAATTACAAGAAAACAATCAATCAATAAAACATCAACATAAAGTTAATCAATTACAGTAAAAGGCAAGAGTGCAGATAAAATACTTTCAGTTATACAGTTCAGTTATACAGTTATTCAGTATAACATGTCTAAAGGTTAAGACAGTCGATTTTGCATGCATATATTTAATATGAAATTGCTATATATTTCTAAAGCAATATTAAGTCTCAAATACATGGGACACATCCTGAGACGCCGATGGAATTAGACGCACATCCTCTGCAGCAGTTGATCATTTTTTGGATAAATCTTGCGAGGCATGTGTTACGTTTTTGAGGCATATCTTGTGCGGCACAAATATAGCAAAAATATCCTTTGCTGCACATGATATCAAAATCAAGCCTTGCTGGGTGAAAGCTGACACTGATTTTATGACCTTGTGCCGCAGACATGTTTGAGGTGAAGGTCATACAACTTTTGATGCTCCATTTTTCTGGCAGATGGCACACATTTCGGAATTTATTTTGCAGTATGGGGTCACCTTGTGCAGCTGGCGCCACGAGGGACAGGTTGTGCTGGGGTCTATTTTGGGTTCAAAAGTTCACACAGTTGAATAATAATTTTTCCAGCATGTACAGTAAGCGTGAACAGTCATACATACAGCATTTGGTTCTTTATTCTTGCGCCAGTATCATGTAAGAGGACTGTTGGTATTGTTATATTGCTCTGTCGCTATGAGAATGTCATTCCGTTGCTCCATTTCCATTCAGGCACTACAAACCAATCGCAGCTTTGGCAGACCTTTACACCAGATGCCATTCCTTCTGGCCACATTACTGTGTCGGGGGTGGGTTGTTATGTGGATGACGTGTATAATGTGTTCATACTGGGCTTGAACTGGTGGTCGCTGGTTCCTTACATTATTAAAGTAAATAACTAACTTATACTTGGCTTTTTCAAACTCTGAGTTTCAGATTTGAGAAATATCAAAGTAACAACTAACAACAAATAAATGTGCAATGTTTGAACACCTGTTTACTTGATACTGGCAGCCATAGGTTGCTCATGCAGACTCTGAAAGTGCTGTCAGCTTGTGAGTGCGGTGGGTGTGATGTGGAACCCTGCGGTGCAGCTGTAGATCACTGCTCAGCTGGGCGTATCACCATGTCATTAGAAAAGAACATCTAAGACAGCCAGCCAACACTTCAGCAAGACTGGCAGACTGTGATTCACGAAATCAGTGCTGGGAAATTAAAACTTGTTACGTTTCTAGAAACATAGCACACTGCTCTCTATTTTCAATATTATGATCCAATTCACAAAGCACTGCTCTCTTGAAAAAATGTTAACTTTTTGCCAAAACATGCAAACACAAATCAGATATAACACACTACACAGCAAAACAAGTAAGTAAGTACAGTAAGTGCTTTATTTGCCATTGTACAATCGTACAATGGCAAGCACCTGGACACGAAATTGTGTTTAGGTGTTAGTCCTGAGCCGCTGCGACTGAGCTGCCCCACCACTGTGGGCCAACTTTTTCTTAGAGGGGAAACCATAGCACCTGGAGGAAACCTGGCTGGCTGCCTTCAGTCTCTGAAACAGAATCATAAGAAACGCAATACTGGATATGAAATGTCCAGATCGTGACTTTTCACAAGTTTTTGATCGTCATTTATTTCAGTTCAAATCTATATAAACTTGTGATCCATACTGGCACACAGGTGTATGTTGCTGACGCTGGGCGCTGTGTTGGATTTCATCTCGGAGTAAAGGGGTTTCATCAGCCGCTGTCATTTGTCACCTCGTGTGTGACGAGCTCATTAGCCTAAGGAAGGTTAACTACAGTAGACCAATCAAGTTACAAGCAATTCAAACAAGGAGACATGGAAACACCAAATTAGGTAATTTAATAGGCTATATGGACTTGTGTGCATGTACATTTAACAAACTTAATGTTCTGGCCATTCTGAGCAGAATTGAGCAAACTAAAGGTAGCTCCAGGCACCATCGTAATAAAAATGAATCCTCCTGACCCAACCAAAATTAGGGTCATGCTTAGGTTTTATGCTTAAATATAACATTTTGTATATAATAAGATTTCAGTTTTGGTACAATCCTCAGCCAAAGCCTTCAAGACACCAACTGTCCAGCGACACTGTGCCAAGCAAGTTTATAAAAGTTTGTGACGTGAGAAAATGCTTTGGAGCACCTCTCACTTTGGCTTATGCTTTAACCATGCTTTAACACAGCTCTAACTTGGTCCGTCATATTTACAAATTAAATCCTTGTAAAAATGATTCCTAGTGCTGATCCTTTCCTGAAATATTGCTAAGGCAAGGGTAGTATCATGAGTGCACATAACGTGCTAATTTTCAAATGTGTCTTATTTTACAAAGAATATTGTACAGCGTGGCTTTAAAGTGGGTGAAACTATCCTGAGATTATCCAGCAGGCAGGCTAAACGCTCTCAGCAGTTCAACTTTGGTGTTGGTTTCAATCAAAGTGTTTTGTCAATATCCTCATCTACACTGCACTCTGTTTGTTTCTAATCCATACTTGTTTGGAGTCAGCAGTTTGCTTTGGACTCAAACTTTCTCCTTAGAGCAGTTGTCACTAAGTTGTAACTTTCTAAACCACGTTCAGATGTAAAAGAGAAATGGATAATGAGGATAAAGCTTGAAATGTCAGTGTTTTTTTATTTTATTATAGTGTTTTTCTGACAGATACTGGTGTCAGATCTAAGGCCGACAGCACAGATTTCTCCATGTTTCAGTTTTGATGAAGACCTAAACCAATCTGAAACCGCCACTACTGCGCGTGGATAATGGATAAAAACTGGCTTTAGAGGCTCTACTGACGCACAAAACTCAATCACATGGAAAGTATTCATTTTACCTCGTTGTGGACTTCATTTTGCCTTAAGTGTGGAAGCGGAACTAAACTTTGTTTACTATGCATAGTTTGCAACTCGGTTTTGGGTTTAGCAAAAGGCTGGGTGATAAGAGCATAACAATTTAATTTTGACGCAATACACAAAGAGCCTGTAGCTAGTGCTCATTTTCGACTCCCGTCCCTGGTTGGGCCTTTCTGCAGTATTTACACTCGTGAAATCAATGGGCGAGGAAAGCGCTTCTCTTTGGTCCTCATGGCGGGGAGCTGACATTGCTGTAATACCACCCCAGGGGTGGGGACTCCAAAAGACACTTTGTAAACAGCGTTCCTACTGTATAGTTTTTGGAGCTCCCTAGCACTGCTTCAAAGCCTGGCTCTAAAGAGTTTATTTTTTCTAAAAAAAATTGCAATGACCCATGTGACAACGCTGGGCTGTGTATCATATTTTTTAACCATGCTGGTTTTTGTACAGCAGAAATAAAAAGTTGAAGCCTGAATCTATGATTGGGCTCTGGAGCATTGTGGAGCTCATAGCTGGTTTGCAACCCCACCTTCACCCACCCCGTACTTGCAAATGGGTACAGATTTGATTCGTTTCCAGCCAAAACTATGCTTGAACACAGACACTCACTCCTCCTATTGGTCAGTTTCATTGTCTGAGTGAGTGATGCCGAATTTAACCAATCACAGAACACAAATGCGGTTAGTTACCTGATCCAGGCAATGTGAAGTTGTAAGTTCACATGGATTGTGAAAATCATGGTACAAACCTTTTGGCATATTGGTCGCACAGTGACTTTTTTCCATCTTTTTTTTTTTTGCTAGTGTGTTTATGGTTAAGGAAAGTAAATTATTAGAGTGCAGCATTACATTATACGGTTGTCTGAATACAACCAAAGCAGCAATGATTCTTTTATACAAAAAATCTTCTCACACCTCAAAGACAACAATGAAAACATATCCAACTGTCAAAAGTTTAAAAAAAAGGATATTCGGTCGTGAGTCAGTGATGATGGAGCCGTGGTGACATTCAGTCTGGTCGATGTATTGCTGTCAGATGCTTAGTAGGCCTGACGCTTTCTCATCTTAGTCACTTGACACTTGTTCTGAGAGTTTCATGTCATTTAGCTGAGGACAGATCATCACCTTACAGCTTTCGGTCAACACATATTTGTGGTTAGCTTGGAATGAGTTGACTGTTGTATTTCTGCATGTATATTCCTCAGTTTGTTTTATCTTTTCAGAAAACAGCTTGTCTGGCCATATACAAAATCAATTCTATAACCTTGAATAACTATGCAAATTAGACAGGACCTGCATTCAACACAAAGAAAAGAAAAGGCATGTAGTGTATTCTTAATACTTAACTACATCACACTAAAGATAAACTACATCTATGACTTTCTGCATTTGAGTTAACTGCTTCACCTTAAACATTTACATATTTGATGCTTCAAACTTGGGTAGAATGGTAGTGCCACGGTAGCGCAGCGGTTAGCGTTTGTGCTTCACAGCAAGAAGGTCCTGGGTTAGATTCCCATCTGGACGGGGCCTTTCTGGGTAGAGTTTGCATGTTCTCTTCGTGTCTGCGTAGGTTTCCTCCGGGTACTCCGGTTTCCCCTACCACTAAAAAACAGGTGTTTATGACCATCAACCCGGCTCCACATCTGGAGATGGCTGCACTCCTTGACTGCTGGCGTCAAGGGATGGGCAGAGGACAAATTTCATTGTACAGTTTTTGTATAATGACAAGTGAAGCACCTTTACCTTTAGTGAGCCTTTTGGGAGCAATTTGGAAGGAGATGGGAAGCTACAAGATGGACACCTATATTGGAGTTTGAACTGTTCATTGTTCAACAGTGAAAGGGATTATGTCTAAGCTCCCCCATCCACAATGACAGGGCATCCTTGAGAAAGTCGTCCATCAAGTTAGTGATGGGCAGATCAATAATAAATAGTCAGTATTTGGATATTAGCCACTATTGAAAGAATTAATAATCATGTCTAAATATCATTCTTATTTATTGGTTTAATTGCTTTTGTTTTTTCCCCCTGCTCATTGTATAAAGTTGTACAAGTGTTAATTTCTTTCAGTCGTGAGAGTTTATCTTAGTAATACACATTGTTTTTGGTGTCCAATAGATATTCCGATTCTAACCTTAGTGTCACTTTGTATTCCATTGTATCTAAAATCCATTGTGTTTCCCATCCCCACCTGAAGTGACTGGAGCACTGCAGTGGTTTCAAATGTGTTATGTGTTTTTATCTGCAGGAAATACTTATGGATATAGATTTCATCACAATAGGTAGCGTTCGCGTGACGTCACAACATTCTAAAGAGCCTATAGTTTACAATTGAGGTGGAGGGCAACTGAAAATTCCTTGATGGTAACTGCGGTAACTGACAAAATGCAGATTTTTAATTAAGTCTTCGTTTTTGGCTCATATCTCAGTCATCACTGGAGGATCCACGTGAAACAAAAACTGACACAAAGTTCACTGTCTCCTCTTCCAGCACATACTGTATGAACTAATGTCCAATTATATTCTCCGAAAGGCGTCAAAAAGTGGTGACAATATTCAAAAATATGAGCGTGATGTTGTCCAGTAGAAAGGACTGTATTTCTCCCATAGAGTTGTATTAGCCCCTGCCCTCCACCTGACATTATGACGTCATCACATTCTAAATCGTGAACGCCACCTATTCTATCCTTAACCATCCAGACATATCACTGTTTTGTTCTTTTAGTAAGACAGAAGGTTTGCCTACCTGCCTACCTTCTGTCTTACTAAAAGAGTAAGAGTCTAACCAAAAAGACAGTATGAATCTTTTACAAAGTCATCCAGACATAGTTGTGTCTTTCTGCTTAGGAATACATGTACATATTAAAACAAAGCATTTTCACGTTCCCGGCAATACTTGTACAAACACTACACCATTTTCAATCAAGATCGCTTCTCATTTGGCAACATTATTTAGTTATTTCACCAACTAAACCTTAGGAGAGCAGTTTTCCTTCCACTTCTGTGCTGAGCTAGAAAGGGCTCCCAATATAGCTTGAGTAACACTGACATCTGCTGGGATAACACGCAGCACTGGGCACAATGCTGGATTTCCTCTTGTAAAATCTCCCCCAGCAGCCTTGTGCGTAGCAGAATGGTATCAGACAGGAACAAAGAGGTGTTATGAAATATTCGTGAGGTGGCAGATGGTGTTTTCACTGCGCTGCGATGCAACAGTGAATGGCATCAATCACAGCAGACATGTTCCAATGTAGTTTTTGAGGGACCAGACGTGTCTTTTTTACTGATATAGATTTTGTTGTCTTGTGCTTTCTTGCAGGTAAGACGTGCTGTGTTTTCACTATCTCTGACGGACAAGCCGACTGTACCGTAAGATGAGTGGAATTTGCAGCTATATATTGATTATTTAATCCTGCAGAAGTTAAAAGGGTGAATGTGTGGTATTTAAAAGTGGCAATGAAATTTAATTTGACACAAAAAGAACATGACAACTTAACAGAATTGTGACAAAGGTGTGTGGAAAAAAAGTCAAACTCAAATGTATATATTGAGTTCAGTATCTACTGCAGTGGTTCCCAAAGTGGAGGTCGGGACACTGCTGTGGGGGTCGCAAGAGGATTTTACTCTTCTGACATTGAATTTGATATATTTGTTATGAATAACAGCATATTTGAGTGAAATTAAGCCAGATATCAACATGCAGTATCCAAACATCATTACACCTGTTTTAAATGTGTTGCACCTTAAACTATTATAAATGCGAATTGGATTTTATAGAAGGGGTCCCATGTTGTTGGTCGAGTGATTTTGCCAAATGTATTTCAGCTATTCACAGGTTCCGCCACATGACCTTGACACATGACAAAGGGCCACTGCAGCAACATGTGGTATCAAAATATGTACATGTCACTGATGTTACTTGAAACCCATGGGTAGAATGTGTGCCTATTCTAATATCACAAACAGCAAAAGAGTAAATCCTATTGTTTAAATTTACAGATACATTTTTACGCATTAAATGTTTTTTTTTTTTTGCTACAGAGTACATAATCATACGCCCTATTTAAAAGTATACATTCCCAGTATCATGCTGGGTCGGGACCCAAAAGGAAATGTTTTTAGTGGGTTGCGAGCCTTTCCCATTTATTTAGATATAGAGCTATATAGAGAAGTATAGAATTACTAAGACCCGAGTCTGTTAAAATGACTGCAATGCAATTTTTATCTTAATTTCAGCATTTGTGGCTTATTTAACCTCTTACCCCCTGCCTTAAGAGTGCATTTTCTCCAGCCTATTGGCCAGTGTAACGCCTCATTTGAAATCGAAGACCTACAAAACTGATCTAAATTGTTGCCGTGTCGTTGTCTCTTTCAATGCTCACATTTTTGTTCCTTTTTTTAAGAAGCTTTTAGATTTTGGTAATGCCAAACTGGAGAAAATGTGCTTATTTCAGGTGGGGGTTAAGAGGTTAAGTTATTTTATAAACATATACATGATAAACATACATTTTTCACCATAACATCTTATTTTGTAGTCCTTATTTGAACCCTATGTAGATATGTAAGAGAAGCTTGTTGGTGCAACCCAGCCGTGTAGCAATAATGCAAATGAGTCGATCTATCCCCAGTCTTTCTTATTCTTATTCTGAAGCAGTCTGTCTCTGTTGATATCCATCGTGCTAATTTACAATTCACTCTCACCGCAGAAGACTCTCAATTTGTCCTGACCTTAGCTGCAGCCCAGAGACTACCTTCTCACGCTGGATGTCGGAAAGTGCATTTTTTTTTTTTGCCTGCACATTATACGAAAGGCAAGTGATCTGTGATAAGGAGGGAAGAAATAAGAAGGAAATTATGATTAGCAATGTATGGTCTTAATAGAGTTTAAGAGTTCAAAATACACAATTCTGCACTCGCTGGCCATGATTGACTTTATAATTGGAGCAAAACCCAGACTGGCTGAGGGGTTAGCGCTCTCGCCTCACAGCAAGAAGGTCCCGGGTTCACTTCCCGGACCGAGCAGGTCTTTCTGTCTGGATGGGTGTGCTCTGGCTTCACCCATCACCCCAGAACATGCACAATAGGCCAATCCTCCAGTTAGGTGATTCAGACTATTAGCCTGGCTCAATGCAGATGTCAGATTATCCCTCAGGGAGCAATGAAGTACACCTTAACCTTACATAATTAGAAAAGTAAGTCTGTATTTATGTTTATACCAGGACTTAACAAGGACTATTGTATCTAAACCAAACCAAATTACATTCTCAGTTTCACTGCACACACTTCTACGGGTCGGGTAAACAGTCATTTCTGTTTTGTGATGACACTACAATTCAGATCTGGTCTGTTGCAATAATGTCTACTCATAGTGAAATAGCAATAAATTAGCACTATATTGTGGAGATTCGCTTGTCAGGCACAGCCGTAACATTTATTATATTTATTCTATGGTTGGCATAAAGACATGAAGCAAGAGAGGAGCAACACACATGGCCCTTGCCAAGTCTGCTGCTCAAGCACAAAGATGGAGAAGGTTTGACAATGAATTCTTAGTTACAGTAATGTGCCACACTGAACACTCTCTGGACTTGCTCATGGACCGAGGTCTGAACACGAGCTGACCTGAGGAGGGTGTTTGGGTGGAAAATCTAAACCCTAACTCATGTCTAGCTAGGTTAGTGCCCAGGCGCTTTTACAGTGTGTGGTTGCAGCTACACATTCAGTATAAAATAGGGATCCCCTCCTCTGGCCTCCCAAAAGATTGTGAGATATTTGATTACACGCAACAGAGATCTAAACACCTGTTAAATTAAAAATACATAAAACATTGTCAGTCACCGACATCTGCCAGTCTAGGGTTATCAATTATGCATTACCAAATTTCAAACCATATTGACAGGAGAGCTTATATGCCAATGTGAAGCCTCATTTGAAAGCCAAGACCTATGAACTATGTGCAAGATCTGTGCCAGTTAAACACAACTTACATCACATTCGCCTGACCCTAAACCTAACCCTAAGCCCCAGATCAGGGGGATGGCAAGTAAAAATCCACAAAACCTCCCAGTGTGATCTATGTGAGGAACAACTAAAACAGTGAACATCAATGGTGATAGTCAAGCAAACTTTTGTTGTTAAACTGGCATGAACTGTGGCATGGCACCGGTTTGTGTTTGCCTGCCTCACAACCAAAGATCCCAACTTTGCAAAGTTTGGCTTATGCAGAGTGAGTTGTGCTACGGGAGAAGCCAAGCATACACCGAACCATGCACCCTGCAATGTCATTGGCAAAGACCATGTCACACAATCTTCTTTTGAACAAACCAATTTATTTTTTTTCCGCCTTGTTTCTGGCGCCCCATAAGAGAACTGTAGATGAATCCTGCCACACTGTCGATGGCATTTTGATTTCACTTTCCCATTTCCAGTTTATCATGGTTTGATAAGGTCACCTCACACTGTCACCTGCACTATCCAGACGCATTTACGCAAGCGCCCCCGAATGCTATTATCAATATGAAATAGTGTCTGGACTCTTCTAGGAGAGGGGAAAACATCAATGTTTACTGTTCAAAAATCAAGCCCCTGCCCCAGTGTCAGGCGCTATCTGTCTTCTATATGGAGGAGAATCTACAGCCTCGGCTAATCCTCTGCTGTTTTGTTGGGCTGTTACCGTTCAGCAAGAAGACCATTTATCTGGTTATGGATAAAAGACGGATGAGAAATGGCAATGGGAAATATATATCCTTTGTGACAATGAGAAAGTGAGAATGTCCTCTATCTTCAAAATTGTCTCGTTAAAAGAAGTGCTTTCCACAATGCTAAAATTACTAAAACAAACCATGAGAAACCATTGGGACATTCTTGGTCGAAATAAAAAAAAGGGCTGCACAAAAAATTCGGACTTAACATAGCACCAGTCTATAGCATACTACAATGATGACGTAACCTTCTGTTGGTCTGTATATGCAGTAAATTAAAATAACTGCCTTGAATAAAATTGCTCTCTCAAAATGGCTGTACTGAACGTCTTGAAATAGGCCTCTGTCTCTTTAAGAAGCTTTCCGACACGCCCCCTTCAGCACACTACTGTGGCATCTAAACAACAACACTGTGCGGGAGGGGGCTCTGCTGAGCTGAGGAGCAGTGGTTGGTGGCTTGGCTGGTGACGAAAGGTCCAGAGGCGTCTCCAGGAGGTGGGGGCGTTCCTAGAAGGACTGAGGCATAGCTACAAGTTTTTACTGATTACTCAAAAATATGTGAATGAGCCAAGGCAACACTCCGGGCATGTGTTTAATGAGGGAATGACATAATAACATGATATAAAGCTTGAAAAAGTCGATTTTACACAATACCGCCCCTTTAAGAATTTCTTTCTTAGTTGTAGTAGCCTCCTTTTCGCACCCCAGAGTTAGTGTTTCTGACAGACTGGTGAAACTGCTGCTGTTGTTTGGTTAAAAAGAAACAAAATACCAGATGCGATGTCCCAACTGCTGCGCAGGTCCCGAGGTTGCGTGTCCGGGGCAGAGATAGATGAACAAAACAAACTGGCAACTGGATCTTAAATGTGGGTGTGAACAAAGGGGTTAGGCAAGGAGACATTGTTGGAGAACATCATTGGTATCGGTTGAGCACTAGTTTTCTACACAGAATGAGAGAATTAGTACTTAGTTATTTTCTGCACACAATGGTCTGGGGCTTGGTTGTAATCTTGCGTTTGATCACAAGCTATAGTATGACCCTATTGTCTGTGCTGCTGCCACCAACCTCTCGTCAGGAGTGGGTGACCAGACTGATATCTTTCCCTATATCTTGATCCAAAGTCAGTAGATAGCTGGAGCAGTGCACCCCAGTAAACCTGCTCCCTGATACTGAAGATGAAACACGCACAGACAGGCCTTACTGGATCTGACTATGCCAGTGCGGCCCCCCTCGGGTTGCGTCTTGGTTTATTCTTAGAGTGGGTCTTAATTCAGATTGATTACTCTACAAGAATAAGCCTCTCTGTAGACTGCATGATAGAAGCGCTAATGTACATTTCTCTGGACCAACGCCGCACCCATACCATCTTCCAAATTAAATTCCCATATTTAATTGTGGGATGCTACTTTCGTGGCCAGAGCTTACGAAAGTTACTTCCACCATTCTCCTACAGTAGGTAGACTGGCAGAAGTGTAGATCTACATGCCTCTTCAACTATCACCAAGAACTAAGTTAACTTCAAACAAACACATTCACAATAGGCTCAACTTCAAGCTAGGTTCTCCTGACAAGGAACCTTGTTCAAGATCAAAAGATAGGTCCGTAGGCAGGCACTGCATGTGGCTGCCCGCTCCTCCTGACAGATTGCCCCGGAGACATTGAAGGATGGATCAAATGCAAAAGACGAAATTCCCTACAGATTCATACACACATATTCGTAGTGAGGCAATGGGGCTGGACAAGAACAAAATGACAATGCTCCGGTCGGAGCCTGGCTTGAACTATGAAACCTTCCTGCAAGCTTTCTACCACACTGCCGCTTGCGTGTGTCTTGCCTCATTTACGATTTGAAGAAACCGCCGTTTGTTTGTCCACATTAAAATGAGCAGTAGCCTGTTCCCATGTGGCGTCATGGGGCCCCAGGACAGTATACATGTAGACCGATGCTGATGGCCTGTTGTGTCCCAGATCTGTGAGCCCGCAGATACACGTGTCATGACGGATAGTGTGAGCATGTAATGGCATGGACACTGTACATTGTGTATGTGTCTTCCTCCTGTTTCCTCGCCCCCCCAAGAAGACTATAAAAAGGATTATTGTGATTGTTGGTACAATGGGGGACCAGATACAGCCAGCTGCAACAGAGTCTTTATACTAGAGCCCAGGCAAAGTTACAAGACGTATATCAATGAACATGGCTGTTGATGTGGGGAAGTGTATTTGAAAACAGAGAGATTCTTTCATTCAATTAAAAATAAGATCTACTTTGGACTTATGTTTGTTTTTACCCGGTTTACTTTGGGTGTTTCTTCCGTTATTGCTGGAGTTGTTTGAGTTTGTATTTCTTTGATTTTGGATGTTGCATTATGGGTAGAATCCTCTTGCTTGGCCAGCCGTCCAGTCCTGCTTTTTGTATCTGTTCAAAAGCAGGACCGTCTGGAACTTTGCTAACAGGCAATCAAATCTTGAAAAGTTTTAAATCAGTCAAATCACAGACGGCGTTGTCACGACAGGAACCGAATTAACTAAAAGAAAATTATGTTCTCAAATGTACTTAACCAGAATGTACCTTCGTAGATGCTGATGCTGCATCATCTGTAAGAGTATTTTCTTCTGGTTGTCTCCGCTCTTTTGCTACAAAAAAGCAGATATCAAGCGTTGGCTTAAATGACTTGAATTGAGAACTATTTTCCTGATCGGACCAAGTTTACTTTGCTTGTTTGATGACATTTCAGACTGGTTATCTCGCTTGAAATAAAGTAAAACTGCCAATGGGACAAGAGCAATTGTCTTACCCCATTGGCAGGTAAATTAACCTGAAATAAAGACAAAATGTATTAAAACGAGTCAGAAATATCTACAGTAAAATAATCTGGGACAAATGCTCAACTAAATCTTAACTAATCAAAACAACTCACATAAAACCACTAACTTCCTTGTTTACCAAATATGCCGCTTGCCGTTTGTATCATATCCGGCGTTTCTCCGATTTCTCTGCTTGCCAATCACGCCCATTGTGAATTTGAAGAAATCCCCCTGATCCCAGACTACACGTATTTAAATAGAAAAGGAAGAGCGTGTATGCTGGCTGGCCAAGTTAGGAATCCTCTGCATTTTCAAAGTCAATAAGCAAACACTGGAACTGAGCTGTCTTGACTTAAACTGTGTTAATGTCTGTGCCGTTGATTTTTTTATTTTTTTAAACCAAAGTATTACCTAACAATGCAAGCTTGCGTCTTCCGTTTAAGACAGCTGCTTACAGTGACACTGCACCCGAACAACGAGATGCAAACCAATGGAGTTCTTGGTGATATGTAACCTTTGGGCAAAGAGTCGAGCGTGTTTTACGTGATAAGCGATACGGCTTCATAACATGCGAGACACTCAGTTGCCACATCGCCTTTAACCAAAACTCACTTTGCAACGCAGGCGGAGCTGAAATGAGTGTTTTTATATAGCCACATTAAACAAGAATAGCGTGCTTTTACCCCTGCCTCTGTGAGCTCAAGTGAATCTAACATATGAGTCATCCATCACGGCGGTTTGAAAATGAATCACCGCGGAGAAAACATCCAAGACATGAGCGCAAAATAAGCAAAACGCCGCCTCTGTTCTGTTACAATTACCGTCACACAAAAAAACATGATACAATACTGCGCTGCTTTTGTCTTTTCCATATTAGAAATCCCTCTGTTAATTCTGACTGTGCAACTCGATGCAATAGGTAGTTTTACAGACTTTTTTTTGTAGTTCTCCTGGAGTGATTTGGGGATTTGAGGTCCTAGCATTTGAAATTAAACATTGTTCCTGTTATTTTTAAAAGATAAATAAAAACTGTACTTTTTTATGTGATATCATATGTTGGTCATATTTTTGGTTCTAACAACAGCTGTATTAATTATATCTTTCAAAGGACTGAATTTTACTTTTTATAGTCACTAGCAAATCTCACATAATGTCATCTACCAAAGCTACTAGCTACATTTGTTATGGAAAAAACTGCTTATCCTGTGGTTTAGTCATCAACAAAATGCTCTGATTCTTGTATTAGTTTATCAGATCATGCTGACAAAAAAGTACATTGCAAATGGAACTCAATTTGGACAGTTTCATTACAGATCTAATCACGGTTGCAATACTCATCAGGAAACGAACGACATAAACAGCGTCTTTCTAGTGGAAAAGTCGAAGCAGCTTGAAGGTTATAGAAGGCATGCGTGTGTTGCTCCTGTCTACCACTGGGGGGCAAAGTAGCACTGTCCCACACCATCCACACTTCTGCAGCAGTGACCCATTTTCCCAATGTTCTGCTTCTCTCATGCATCTGCTGTTCCCCCTCTCTCTTTTGAACTGAAAATATGCATGTGCGCGTAAACATACCAAACATCTGCATATCAATGGCACCAAATGCTGTGTCACCAGCAAAGCATATTTATGTACAAAGTTCAATCTCATTTGCAAAAAAAAAAAAATCAACAGAAAACAGAGAACATGTTGAGTGATTATATGACCATGAAGTACCATTTTTATTTATTTTACCAAGCCGTCAGACCCCATCGTCAGGGCTTTTTTTGTGTGTGCCAGTCTCAATGGGATTTATAACTGCAGCTATGGCCATAAATAATCCACCTCAAGTATCCTCTTATACTTCAAAGAGATGCGGGCGGGAGATTAGCATTTCCACTGTGGGGGAAAACGGCTAAAAATAGTTGTGTTCCATAGAGGAGTGCTCTAAGTCGGGGGGCATCAGAGTTTGTTGTCAAAAATCCTGTACATGTTTTATAACGTGTGCAAAGAAGTGAGAGGCAGGGCTGTCCCAGTCTTGTTTGAGACCGTGCTTTCCATTACGAGTTCTTCACTGTAATTGAATTATTTCTAAATGGATTCGACAAATATTTGTAAAACTGCTTAAGAAGATTACTGAATTGTCTCTCAAGCTCTACTTCTTAGCTAATAGCTTTATTCCTTAATGTTTTTGACCCACAGTCTTTGCTTGACGGGACAGTTTTGAGAATACTGTGGGACTTAAGAGGAGTTGTTGACCCTGGATAGTTAGCCAAGGTGATATTTCAACACAAAGGAAGAAAATGCATTTTACTCTCATACTTTACTATACTTACCTAAATGTTTGACGCGTGTGTTCATACAGCTACGGGGCAGCTCCAGAACTGCAGGTTGGAGACCACGGTTTAACCTGTTATCTGCCATTTTAGGGGTAGAGTTAGGGTTAGCAATTACGCAGATCTCAAAGCAAATTGACTGTAGAGCTTACCGCCTATATGCTAGTGTGATACCTCATTTGAAAGCCAGGACCTTCTAGTTTGTAAAACTATGTGTATGATATGTTCGAGTGAAACACAACTTACACCACATTTGCTGTCCCTAACCCTAATTATAACTCTAATCCCTGCCCCTAAACCTAACCCTAAACCCCCGATCAGCGGGGCGGCAAGTAACAGATTAATGTGAAAGAGTGTGAAGAGGTCTGGACTTGAGGAGGCAATGTGCTAGCAGATATTTCACTTACACTTAAACTTCATTCCTGTAGTCAGATTCTTGTGTAAATTAGACAACATGTAACGCAAATGCAAGCATGTCTCAGCATATTTTACAAAGTCTGAATAATGCATAAAGCACATTTCATACCCTTTAATATTCTCTCAAACATTACCACTATATCTTTAAGGAGACAGGAAGACTGAGCAGGATAAGATTGAGAGCAGGGACTGGGCCTTGATGTTTCGATGTGGTGGTCGTGAGGCAGCCCATCTCTCTCAGTCTGCTGTTGATTTACTCCAGGTGTAACAGCCGTCCTCGGGTGATGTCCTGACCAACCCGAAGCACCCTGGGGAGATTAATTGAAACAGGCTCCGCTGCTGCAATACACAGAAATCCCAAAACGCAAAGCAGTGGCAATACCGCACTACATGATCCTAATTCATATCCTTTTTATACATGTGGCGAAATGCGGTGGCAAGATGGACCCAGGTTCAGATATAGGAACATTTGGGTGACCGTACTTTGAGATCTTTGAGCTAGGTTCCAGATCAGGAGTACCTAACATGAAGTTGCGCTTCTGTGCATGTTTCAGGTTGGATTACGGGATCACGTTGGGCCAATATGTGAATGGTTCATCTTCTCTTTGTTCGCAGATGGGTTATTTCTAGGTCTAGGGTTCCCAATGTGGGAGTTGAGGAACCGCGGGACAGTTAAATGTTAACCACTGAAATGATTTGGGCACGAAATAATTTTAAGCGCTAATTACATTTTACAGTGTGGGGGCCTGGATTTGTTGGTCTGGGGATTTTGTGGGTCGTGGCCAAAAAAAATGGCAACGTCCTTTTTTCACCTATTAACCTAAAACATGTGCAAAAGTCTAAATCCAGCTATATGTACTCCTAGCAAAGATCCTTGCTCAAGATTTGGAGAAGAATCCCCTGGGCGTTGCAGGGTGTTGCTTGTCCCTGGTTGCCTCCAGGAACCTTGAAGTATTGGTCGATTGCAGAAGATTAGTTAGGGACAAAGAAGTGAAACATAAAGTGAACTTTGTCATACGAACAAGTAGTTTCTTTTGATTATGGAGAAAGCTGTTATATTTGTTGAATTTGTCTTTCATCCTTGTCAGAGGTCTATTTATGCATTTTTGTTGGAAGGACTGATTTTGTACAATACTGACAATTGCATGTTGGTGATTCATGGTCGTGCCACTTGTGTTTGAACTGAGAAACTCAAAATATGAAAGAAAACATTGGTAAATAGACAGCCTCACAAAGCCAGCAACAAATAGGTAGATGAATACATGTTGTTCAAACCGTCAAAATCCTTGAAGTACTGTAAAAGGGCTCAGTTTTTGAAGTTTCATTTGTGGCTGAAACCTAGAAATTGTACTGCACAAGGATGCCCTCAAATATATTATTTAGTTTGTTCAGAGAACGGCTTCATCCGACTGTCCAAACATCTATGTCAGGACTTTTGATGTCTAGATCCCTAAGAAATATTGCAACATTCATTTGGCTCGTCGGTAAATCAGTGCATCAGTATTACTATTATGTAAACCACATTCCCAGAACAATTGTTATAGCGTAGTGGAATGGGCTTTTTAAAGGTTATATTGTCACTCATTTAAAAACATATCTAACTATATAACTGTACTGAGTTAAACCCAAGTACACTCGAGTTACATTTTGAAGTAACTGAACTGTTCAAAGCCCAGTTACTCTCGAGTTAAATGAGTAAGTCTGTACGTGTCGTGATTTTGTCGTATGGAAATGATTGAAGTTTTTAATTAATGAAAATGATATGAAAACACGACAGTCCAAACTTTGCCTGAACCAGGATGAGTTCACCAACAGCCGGTATATTCATATTCATTAGGACAAATCTGAGCGGTATTCCAAAAGACTGTTTACAAATTATGTTTTCCAGCTGGAGAACATCGCACTCCAGAAATATTGTGGAGGTGTGCACCTGCTTACTAATTCAATCCCAAACATCAGACAGCAATTGATAATTTATCTCTGTGGTAGGTCTCCGCTTGTGCCCAAAAAAACAAAAACTAAAAAACTAAAATCGAAAATCGGTGTAACTTTTCCACTCATGCAGCAGGATCCTAGCAATCAAACACTCTCAGAACCCAATCATCTAGGGAAAATGCTGGCTCAGATGGGTAACCTGAGGGATTTGCAGAAGCTTTGGCCTACTTTGCTTTCCAAAGGAGAGAATAGCACAGCGGCTGCCAAGCATTTGAGGTACCTCCTAATTCAGCCAACAAAACATGTCCTTCATGTACACAAAGCCTTCATGCTAGGGGTCTCCAAAGGTCAATGATGTCTTATAACTACTAGGATGGGGTTCTCCTGTTGTGAAGGAAGGTTCATCAGGCAAATGTGGTTTCTATATAAAATGTACCCAGAATGGAATTCACTCTTTGGCAAAGTCCACTGCCAAAACCTTAGCTTTTCTTCACACTTCTATAGTCACTCAAGACAGTCTTCAATGAATGTTTTTACCCTTGATACTAACAAACGGCTGGATCCATTCTGCATTCATATACAGTATTTTACATAAAAGCACATTTTCATTCATATAGATGCTTTGGAGACATTAATGCTGCCACATTTTCTGGGTTTGTAAATATGGCAGCATTAATGTCTCCAAAGCAAATGAAATGCAAAATACCACATAATGGGACAGGAAACATTGTTTTTGGAATAATTTCAAACACATATTGGTCATTGTCTTACGTTTTGTTGGTTGGAAAATGTAATCTCAATCTAAAATGGCTTATTTAAAGAGACTATACATGTTCCAGTAATGTCCTAATGTGTAGAATGAGCCCAGACCTGTTCACCACAACTGCCTCTAAAATCCTGCACTGTCACTTAAAAAGGTGTTAATTCCAATGGCCGCTGGCAGCTCTGCTTTGCGACGACGACACTGGAGGCTGCCATTGCTCCGCCATTGCTGTAGTACCGCCATATAGCCGCTAGGCCCCCATTGGAATGCATTGCACTTTAGACACGTTAAAAACAACTTTAATGCCCGGTGCCTAATCTTTTGGAACTGTCTACAGCTAGATATTCCTCCTGTTATTACGCTGGGTTAGACACAATCAGAGGCACCGGGCTGGTTATCGTAGGATAAATTTGAGAAATCTCCTACTTAACGAGGGTCGGACTGTTAGCATTGGAGCTGTGCGAGCTACACGTCATGCAAGGGCTGAGTCTACAGTGAAGATCCCGCCCCTTATGCCCTTATTAGGAACATGCTTCGTCAGAGCTGGCGAGGAGGAGTCTGTAAATCCGCCATGAATTCCCCCTTGAATGTAGCCTGGCCTTAGCCATCCGTAAACTCCGGTCAATTACATTTTCCCTACATGTACGTCTGGGATTGATCTCAGTGGCTGCGTTTCATCGGTTGAATTTCAACCTACCATTCAGCGAGCGGGGAGGCGGGTGTTGTCGGTGACGTCAAGCATTTCCGCCGCATTTGCTGATTGTAGTTCGGCAATGGCGGCGGACACAAACCTAAAGGAAGCTCTTCAATCCGTTCTGGCTCGGCTCCCAAATATCCAGAAATTATAACTGAAGCCTTAGAATGCGCAAGGAATGCTCCCAAGAGTTATGATAGCTGCTTCACTCAACACGGGCACATTACATACGTCACGACTAAACGCTAGCGAAATTCAGATCCAATCATTTCAAAGGAGTTCACCCCTCCCACCTTTTAACGGAGCTCAATTGTGAAAGTCCAGACCCTCTGTACAAAACGAAAGTAGTACGAGGGTACGGTAAAACCAGGCTACCTCGAACGTGGTCATTGTGGTAAACGGGGAGGAGTGAGTATTGACGGTCTATTGATAAGTCTATGGTTAATTCGGGTCCGATGTGTCGTCCTGCACGAGCTTAATATAGAGACTGCAGTTACGCCTAAGACCTGAGGTGGCAGTAGTATAAAAATGACCAACTTGCATCCAGTCCCCTTAAAGATTCCTCAGGGCTATCTACCGGTTCAACAGGCGCTAGAAATTGCCTCTGTCCCTTTGTCCCCGTCTCGCTCTGCATCAAAACAAAGCTCCGATGCCTCCTCAGTTCTACAAATGTAGCTACTGTCGGGTATCAGCGCTGATCATCGAACGTGCTGCAAAGTTTAGGGTAACTGAAAGTAAACGAGACTTAAAGGAATCTTATTTACTTGGCTTACATTCTGACAGACCGGCAAGGCAGCAGACGAGGGATAATAATAATAAAAAAAAGTCTATGGACGTTCCAGGACTTGGGCGCATGCTTTCCCCAGACATCACAGATAATAAGTCTGAATATGTGCCATTTGATGTTCGCCTCCCCACCGGCTGAGGGAATATGGAGTGTCGCGTGCTGATGTTATCGGGCTCCCGTGGCAGTCAGTCACTATCAAGACCGGGGCACATGTGCAAATCTGAAGCAACTCGAACCTACAGAGAGAGAGAGAGAGCGGGGCGAAGAGAGAGAAGACGAGAGAGTTAAACACAGAAAAGGGGACAAAGAGAAGGATAGGGTTGTTGGATACCAAACTACTAAATTGTATCCCTATGAAGGCGAGCGAGTCTAAATCACAAAACACATTAAGAAAAGTGCAACTGGCTGTAAAATCAAATCACCATTTCTAGTTATGTTGGTTGACGATTGTGCCATTTGATTGTTAATGAGAGATCTAGATATAGCATTATGTATAGTGTATGATTAGACTGCAAACATAAAACACGCTCAACTCACTAAATGCCCTCTGACTGGGTGCTAATTCCAAAGAACAATATAGAAATAGAAAAAGGACAGCTCTCCTAGTCAGAATAAAGTTTTTATTACCTGTCAGACGTTTCGGGGGTCTCCCTTCTTCAGTGTCTCACACACACACAGGTGCAAACACTTATGCTATCAGGGCAGGGCCACTCATGTGTCCGCCCACTTCTCCACAGATTGACAAGAAAGAAAAGATTATTATTATACAAATTATAAAAAGCAGTTCAACAGCATCATAAGAAGCAGTTCAACAAAATTTCCTCATTGAGTCCATTAGGGAACATAGTGTCCAATTGATGTATCCAAAAACATTCCCTTCTCAATAAGAGGTTGTCTCTGTCTCCACCCTTTTTTGGCATGGCCACTGTTTCTATGCCACAAAACTTCAAGTCACTGACTGTGTGATTGAATTCATGAAAATGTCGCGCCACAGATGACTTCTCGTCCTTCTTCCTTATTGCACATTTATGTTTGCAAATTCTTGTTTTCAGTTCTCTTTTTGTTTTCCCGACGTAATACAAGTTACAGGGACACTTCAAAAGATACACCACAAATGATGTTCTGCATGTGATTCTGCCTTTAACCCTGAATGCAAATCCCGTGCTGGGATGAGTGATAGATTTTAGTTTTAGCATGCTGTGACACTGTACACAATTATGGCAAGGGAAATTACCATTAGGTGCAAAGGTTAAAAAATGTGACAGACTTGTTGTACTGTAGGTAAAACTGCTTTTACTAAAGTGTCCCTAAGACTAGATGACCTCTTGTAAAATATCTCGGGTGTGTCTGAAACTCAGAAGAGATTTGTGGGTCACTCTGCAAAATGTGCCAATGTTTCTCAATGACTTGTTTAACTGACTGAGAAATAGGACTGTAAGTAGAGACCATAGCCAACCCTCTTGATCTCAGCCTAGTGCTGGGCCTGAACAATTGAGCCCTAGGCGACTTGCGAACATTATCCAACGTTTGCTGCAGCAAAGGTTCCTTATAACCTCTGGTTTTGAATCTTTCACATAGCGCCTGAGCGTGCGATTCAAAGGCTTTGTCTGTACTACAAATGCGCTTCACTCGCAATAATTGACTATGTGGTAAAGATCTCTTTAGTGCAGGCGAGTGATAACTGTCATACTGCAGAAAGGTGTTCCTATCTGTGTCTTTTCTGTACACTTCTGTGTGCAAGACACTGGACATCGCGTCTTTCTTTACAAAAACATCAAGAAAGGCAATCTCATTTTCTCATCTCATTTTTTTGTGTACAGTGTCACAGCATGCTAAAACTAAAGTCTATCACTCATCCCAGCACGGGATTTGCATTCAGGGTTAAAGGCAGAATCACATGCAGAACATCATTTGTGGTGTATCTTTTGAAGTGTCCCTGTAACTTGTATTACATCGGGAAAACAAAAAGAGAACTGAAAACAAGAATTTGCGAACATAAATGTGCAATAAGGAAGAAAGACGAGAAGTCATCTGTGGCGCGACATTTTCATGAATTAAATCATACAGTCAGTGACTTGAAGTTTTGTGGCATAGAAACAGTGGCCATGCCAAAAAGGGGTGGAGACAGAGACAACCTCTTATTGAGAAGGGAATGTTTTTGGATACATCAATTGGACACTATGTTCCCTAATGGACTCAATGAGGACATTTTGTTGAACTGCTTCTTATGATGTTGTTGAACTGCTTTTTATAATTTAGTATAATAATAATCTTTTCTTTCTTGTCAATCTGTGGAGAAGTGGGCGGACACATGAGTGGCCCTGCCCTGATAGCATAAGTGTTTGCACCTGTGTGTGTGAGTGTTTGTTTGCCTGACACTGAAGAAGGGAGACCCCCGAAACGTCTGACAGGCAATAAAAACTGTATTCTGACTAGGAGTGCTGTCCTTTTTCTATTTCTATAGTGTATGATTAGACCAATTTTTATCATAAACTAACATAACATAACTATCTGGTTTCGGAAAAATTTAAACAATTCTGAACCCTCATGAAGATGGCTTTGTAGATTAATAAATACTATGTTGGCTAAAACCTGACTTTGACTTTGAAAATGCTTTCTGAAGCAACTTTAGCTGAACTGGCCAATATTGTTGAAGTGTCTGGTAGGTGTGATGGTCCAAAACTGCCTAGAGGAGACTTTGGACAGAGAGTGAAACTTTAGCGTCTGTCAAAAAACTGTAACTCAAGTTGTCTGGTTTGAACTTATTAAGATTAAGATCCAGCAGTCCTTGGGTTAATGGCAAAATGTTTGATCCACTACTACTCCATGTATATTTCCATATAGTGGTGTGATTTTTGTTTTGTTTTTGTATGGTCATTTTGTTTCAACTTTTGAGTCGCAGTGATTGTGGAAAGGTCAAAAACAACTGTCGAAAACTGTCAAGATTGCAATCGATGTCAACAAAACACATCAAAGCTCTACTAACTCTACTCTCCTCTTATTAAAGGAGAAATAATCCTCCTCCGAGACAGGGCACAGATTGTGGAAGTATATGGTGCGGGCTAAAGACACGCCAGAGACTTTGAAGATAATGGGCTGTGTGTCTGAAGGGCCAGCGTTTACTCCACAATATAAAAACTAATCTAGCAAAAAGACAATATGAGCCATATCTGTATTTTCCACAGAGGACGGCCAGTGCTATCCGAATAAATATACTGTGCTTAGAGCTTACTCACACGGCTACTGCGAGGAAGGAAATCGTATAAATCTGCTGTTAAACATGAAACACTGTTGTCTGCAGTAGAAAGACAAGTCATCTGGCTCTTACTCTGCCTGGTTTGTAACATATTGTTAAGCAATGGAACTGCAAAAACACATCTTGATACATTCTGCCTATAATGACCAGTAAACTGTACCACAACACAAAGTCAGTTTGGATATTATTATCTTTTAAAGCTTTCTGCCATATAACAATGTTGCATCTTCATCAAAATCTTCATCTAAATCTAAATAAATCTTCCACAGTAACTATCCGAAGTGCTTTGGTGTCCTAGGTCCGAGGCTACCAAAGTGGGGTTTTGGGACCCCCTGGGGAGTCATGGGACACAAGTGGGGGTTGCAAGATGATTTTGAGGCAATTTTTTTTTTTTACATTTCTGACTCTGAATTTGATGTATTTTTGATTGAAAACAGCATATTTCAGTGAAATTAAGCCCCATAGAAATATACAATAGCCAAACTAACTCGCAGAGACAGGATGCGGAAGATTGAATTAACGATATGAAATGCACGGAGTTGAATGATGATTGACAGAATCTTCCCCAGAGCCTGGACACCAGTGGTGGTAGAAGGCGAACCCGGGCGAACAGTCGACGATGAGCAGAGCCGATGAAGCCAGGTGGAGGAGGGTCGTAGCACAGCTGGGAAACGGCTGAGTGATTGACCAGGGAGCTTAAAGGGATACTTCGGGATTTTTGACATTGGGCCTCATTTCCTAGTTATCCAGAGCGTTGTTGATGTCTGGAGATATTTTTTTCTTAAATTCATGCAGTTCTTATATTTGAAGAGTCTAGTTGCGCTAGCCTAGAGCAAGGCTAAAGCATTTCTATGGTAAACGCTAGCCTGCATTAAAAAACAGTCTGATCCACTCCACAGTGCACCTGAGGTAAATCACTTATAACACCAGACTAACCATATAAATGTCTGTGTTAATAGAATAATTTTTTTAATAAAACTGACCTTGTATCACATGAATTACCGCATTTTGAGGGACTATTTTCTCGCAGATCACTCCGCCGCTGCCTTAGCTTACAGCCACGAAGCTGATGCCGCTCAAATATAAGTTATTTTAAACGCAAAATGGTTAAAATTAACCTATCGACACAGACATTTATATCGTTAGTCTGGTGTTATAAGTGATTTACCTCAGGTGCACTGTGGAGTGGGTCAGACTGTTTTTTTAATGCGGGCTAACTGATACCATAGAACTGCTTTAGCCTTGCTCTAGGCTAGCGCAACTAGACTCTTCAAATATAAGAACTGCATGAATTTAAGAAAAAATATCTCCAGACATCAACAACACTCTGGATAACTAGGAAATGAGGGCCGATGTCAAAAATCCCGAAGTATCCCTTTAAGAAGCAGATCCTGGGCGATGAGTGACTGGAGCAGGAGTTTTATATTTATTGGTTCATTTGGTCGCTACAGTGCATGTTAATGAACATACATGAGTCTCATGCATGTAAATACGCCACACCGGATTGTAGTCATGGGCTCATTGCCATCCGTCGTTCCCCATGTGCACTCTCAAACACACTCTCATTCTTCCTGGCCTATTGTACATGTTTTTAGTGGTAGTGGAAACCTACACAGACACGGGGAGAACATGCAAACTCCACACAGACAGGCCCCGTCCAGGTGGGAATTGAACCCGGGACCTTCTAGCTGTAAAGCGCTACAATGCCGCCCATAGTGAGACACTGCAGTGATTGGCTGTCGTGAAGGTGCGGCTTGAGCTGGGGCTGTGATTGGATGATTGGAGGAGACTGCCAGTGATGAGGCCATGAATGAATGCAGCTGGTAGGTCTTCCAGGTTGAATTTGCGCTGAAGCTTCAATAAACCTGATTTTAGTTTTGCATCTTAAGTAAACAAAATTGCATTCAGGTGTTGGGTTAGTCCTGAGCCACTGCGACTGAGCCCATTGTGGGCCAACCTGACCAGCATGTTTTTGGAGGTAGGGGAAACTGGAGCACTGCTTTAAGTGCTCATCTGCACCTCCTCCTCGGTTTATCCTTGTTTCAGAGTGTGGTGTCCCTTCCAATGGCCGCTAGCTGCTCTGCTTTGTGACCGCAACACTGGAGGCCGCCATTGCTCCTTCATTGCTGTAGTACCTCCATTTGGCCGCTAGGCCCCATTGAGAAGCATTGGACTTTAGACACGTTAAAACAACTTTAATGCCTGGTTTCAATTTTTCAACACTTAATATGGCTACATATTCCTCCTGACATAACGCTGGGTTAGTCAAAAAAATAGAAACCAGGCTGGTTTTCGAAATAATTTTTTTTTAAATCTCCTACTTAACGGAGGTCGGACTGTTAGCATTGGAGCTGCGCGAGCTACACGTCACGCAAGGGCCGAGTCTACAGTGAAGATCCCGCCCTTATGCCCTTATTAGGAACATGCTTCATCAGAGCTGGGGAGGAGGAGTCTGTAAATCCGCCATGATTTCCCCCTCGAACGTGGTCATTGTGGTAAACGGGGAGGAGTGAGGAGGAGCTGTCTATTCTTTTTAACAGTCTATGGTCCCTTCACCTCCTCCTTCCTCTTCCTCTTCCTCAGCTCCCTCAACTCCCTTCGCTCCACAACAGTCTTTGAACCATCTTTTGGGTAGAGTGTGACACATATAATCCGTCTTCTTCTCCAGTGAATGTACATTAGCCAGAACAATAGTAGGGTCAGATGATTTGTGTGGCATAGCTCCTCGTTTGTCCCTTTTTTGTTTCCTGGAGCTCAACACAAGAGCACAAGCGCTCTCGTGTTGCCTCCACTGCAGGTGTGAGGGCTCTTGGTGCCTCTTCAGTGTAGGTCTCAAATCTCTTTAGCTCATAAGCTCATTTAGCTCATAAGTTGTTTGTTTACTTGAAAAAACAAAAAAAGCTTCATGGCTACTACGGAAGAAATAATCCACTGAACCTCACAAAAACACAGCAAATGTGTACAAATGTATCCAGTAAAACAAGGTGGAACACAGAAATTACAAACGCAGTTGCTTCTTCTTCACACGTTGCCATAAACTGTTATAAATGCTTATTACATGTTACAGAAGGGGGTCCCGATTTGTTGGTTGAGTGATGTTGGGGATCGCAACCTGACAAGTTTGGGAATCCCTGCCCTACATTACCAGGATCCGCTTACCTTGACTCCGTCGCTTTGTAGAGCAGCAAGAGGTAAAACTACCACCGACAACATTCTGCAGCACCTTCCGATGCTAGAGCTAAGGTCCAACAGAAGCCAATGGAATCTTTGAATGAGCCATTTTGGAACAATATTAGCATTTTCAAACTAACAAAATGGAAGATAGTGATCAAGATGTGATTAAAAAAGCTTGAGAACCAGATGCGTTAACCAGATGGAGAATCGGTATACTTTGGCACTTTTTCATCTGATGAGTGTGATCCAATGTGTTGCAATGCAGCCCCCTAAAGATAATACAAAAGCGTGCCATGCAATGCCAGTACAACATGCTTACTACTCAGCACATCATTTTTCTTGTAGTTTTCTGCCATGATGTTTATTCCTTGTTTATTTTAGAATATGCTCTCATAGATAAAAACAGCTATAGCTCGAAGACAACTTGAACGGCTGGAATTATATACAGCTTGTCGGCTGAATAAATGACAGTGTGAGTGCTCGCATAATTTTCTCATTATTACATTTTCGCTTCCTTTAATGGTGCTCCGAGGAATCCACAAAATCTTCATTTTTTCCCAGAGTTATTACTTCTGGGACGTAATCCTTCCTTGTTTGAGTTTTCTGACAAGTTTATATTTTCGGTTTGGCTAGGTAAACATTTCCTGTCTGGTGCAGGTGCTTAAAGGCAACAGGAGTACTTTAGGGACCACAGGAAATGAAGATATCAGGTGTGCCGTGTGTACCGATGGAAAGACTTGCAAATATTGCCATCCACTATTGCTGACTTGCAGCCTGTGTGCAAGTATGTTTCACGTGAGCGCGTCTGTTGTGTCCTGCTCTCCTCGCTACATATGAGCAAACAGGAGGGCCTCAAAATAATGCTTTGGAGCAAGTTTGTGGACGCTCTTCCCAATGCAAGTGGACATACGCATAATTATGGCTTAGAAACGTGTTTTTTGAGCTCCTCAGCAATGAGTCACATTTTATAACTTGGAAAAAATGCCTGTATATGAGGATAATACTCAATGATGAGCAAGGAAGCACCATGAATGACTCTAAATAATATTGTGTTGTACTATATTATAGTACAACACTTCTTAGAGAGTGAGAGGCGCGTTTAACCGATCTCAGTGGGGTGTGCGCTCTAAGGAAAAGCAGATAGCAGGGAACATAATTGTAAGAACGATTGTAAAATTGAAAGTGACTGTAGGAAATCTGTGATATGATTTTCTTTGGCAGTCACCCTCTTGAACTTGCAGCAAAACTTCTCCAGTTTTAAAAGTTGTCTGTTATGACAACCTCTAATATGAGCTGACAATTACAACTGTAAATTTGCTAAATTTACAGCATTACACATTTTATCACTGCATCACATATTGTAATGTCAACACTGTAATTACACACACTGATATCTCCAGATATTCCTTCAATATTTACTCAAATCTACTTATTTTCAAACAAAATTGCATAATTATTAATTTATGTATAATATTATTTCTAATAAAATAAATTGCAAATTATACACCTCCTACTAATTATACTACACTTCCAACTTCACATTGTTCAGATTGATATGTTCAAATCACAGATGATTCATTTTTATGCCATCTCCTTAACTCAGGCTGTAAAGGACAGCGCAGGGGTGCAGCGGTTAGCGCTCGTGCCTCACATCTAGAAGGTCCAGGGTTCAATTCCCACCTGGACGGTGAGTTTGCATATTCTGCCCTGCGTCGGTTTCCTCCGGGAACTCCAGTTTCCCCAACCACTAAAAACATGAACAGGCCAGGATGAACGAGAGTGTTTGAGAGTGGGAATGTGGGACAACGAATGGAAATTAGCCTCAGGCTACAATCCGGCGTGGCATGTTTACATGCATGTTAATTAACATGCACTTTGCCGAACAAATAAACACAAATAAATATAATAAATAAAAATAAAAGCCCTGTCCCTGATTTTTTTTTCTAGCAGTGGAATGGAATTTGTTTTTTCCTCCTTCAGTTTAATGTAAAGACAAGCATTTCTGTTGAAAGACCATAGTACACTATCCAAATGTTCAATCCTGAACTAGCAGGCCAGCTGTTATTCACATTACCGTGATGGTAAAGCTCCACTTTGCTCCCTGAAAGATTGAAAATTGGAATATAAGAAATATGTCAGAAATAAAGTCAGAAATAGGTTTGAACCATAAGATAAGAGAAGACTTCATAGATCTTATAATGGAGAAAATCACTTGCTACATCAGCTCTCAAGAAACACTCAGGGGGTGCAAATAGTCAGACGTGCAAACAAAGTTTAAGCTTTACTTGTTTCTTTCATTGTTTGCAAAAAAAAGTCAGGTACATTGCCTTTAAAGTTCCACATACCCAACAAAGTGACTGAAACTGGAAAGTCGTGCCATTTGGGGTTATTCCGTGCAGTACTTGGATCCACCTGTCAGGAGTGGGCTGAGGCGTTTAAACCGTGAGCCGTATGCAGGGGGAGATAATATGAAGGTTCAGAGAGCGCCGACCAAATTATATATGGGGATTAGCCTCCTGACTGTCATCTGCGCCACGCTCCTCTGGCATTCACAGACACCGACTGCATGGACAAGCTGCACCCTCCGACTTCCAAAGAATCGGCCCGTTATCACCACCAAGAAGAACTACATTGCGGGTGAGTCTGTGGACATTTCCATTTCTTTCCTTCTGACCTTCAGTCTGGTTTTGCCAAAGCAAACAAGACAGATTTGTCTTTTTCTGTCACAATCAGCCCCAAGGTAACAGTATAGGCTGTTGGCTCCCAGGCCAGATGGTTAGATGTGCCTAGTTTATTTTCCCCAGTCATATAACATTTACATGGTATAAAAATCGGTCAAAGCTTAGTGTATATTCCTTTATACTTAATATGAGCATGACTTTTCCCCTTCTTCTATGTATTTTTGTTTATTTTTCATTCATACTGTTTCACAATTTCTGCCACGCTTGGTTCACTTGTTGTCACAAAATAAACCCTGAAGCTCCCGGAGGAGAACAAGCACGGGAAGAACATGCAAACCCCATAAAAAGACCCTGGGACCTTCTAGCAGTAAGGCGAGTGCGCTACCACTGCTCCACCGTGCCGCCCTTTCTGATAGTATTACAAATGTGGAGCGTATATACGGCCTTTGTAGAGGTACTTAGCACATGCTACACCAAAGTACTGCCATCTGCTTCAGAGTGCAGCAGGGGCCGGCGACAAACAACTAAAGCGCCCGACTTGGGACTGAACCGAGGTTGGAGTGAACTGGGTCGGCCATTGTCAAAACAAACTCCTTTTGGTCCCGGTGAAACAAACATCGCATGCGCTTACCGCTGCCGGAATTAATCACGTTTAATTGTCAGTCCAATTAAAAAACGCTCATTGTTCGGCACTACGGGACACGGCTCTGCGGTAAACAAAGTTAGCTTCACTGTACTTTGGGGGGGGGGGGCTGCTCTTATTCTGGGGACAAAAGCCACAGCGTTCCCCGGAGTGGATTTGTACAAACACAATAACGTCTCTCTCTCTCCGCAACAGTGCAACTGAAGCTGCAGCGGCGGCGGCTGCGGCGGCGGTGGCGGTGTGCACAGTGGTGATGTCAGGATGCGCCGCGGGTGTGGGGGATATGAGAGGGGATAGAGTGCGAAAGGAGGACAATGAGAATGTTTGAATTCAAAATGCTCCCTCAGGCAAAACTCTCTCCTGACCTGCCTCTGACTCACCAGACGCTTTTGGATGTGAGTGGAAAGTTGCATAATAGACATTGTTAAGTCGCCTTTTTCATCTGTGCATTTTTCATTTTTTCTGTGGCATGCCGTGATGTTTAAAGGTTCGGATTGCGGGTCGTTTATTTATTCATTTAAAATCATACTTACACCGAAAGACATTTCTCAAAAGCACTTTTGTCACTGGAACCGTTTTTTAAAGACTTGAGGCTCAAAAACGTTCCAAGTATTGATTTTTTTTACATTCTAAAAAAAATTACACAATGTCTGTGTAAGAAACGGCTGCAAGGAGCGAGAGAGAGACTTGGCTATTCAGGCTTTCAAATTAGCCTTTGCAGGCAGCAGAATGGCACTCGATAAAATTGAATAGAAGAGTTTAACTTTAGCTGGTGGCATGCTATCAAATCAATGCCGCCGTGATGAACACATTTTGAGTGCAGAGCTGCTCCGTATGACTTCAGAGATAGATGATGGCTTTAAAAGGTTTGAGTTCCATCTGTACTGGGTAACAAAAAAATAAATACTTAAAGAAAATGTTTGCAATGTAGAATCTGAAAGGTTTTTGAGGTTTTTGTGTATTTTCCAATCTCTGTATTCCATGTGGCACATGATTATTACTTTCTGTAGGACTGTTAAAACCAACACTAAGGGACGTTACCGAGAGGCCGGTTTCACCAACATTTTTCAAAACTTACATATCAGATAATAAAAGTGCCTGTATAGCTTTCATGAATTGTCATCAACACACGCTAGTTTGTAAGCACAGCTGCTTTTACCAAGATATACGCACAAATGCAAATAATGTTACAACCAGTCTACCCCTCATTGTGGACAGATGGGTACCAACACCCTTTGCTTTTGCTCAATTAGGTCAATGTTTACCCCTTGGCCATATTTTGTCAAAGTGATTTTTGGATTCACCTCTTCAAATGGTCCTAAATCATGCAAATCATTTCCCACCCTCACCTATGGTCATGAGATCTGGGTAATGACCGAAAGGACAAGATCGCGGATACAAGCGGCCAAAATGAGTTTCCTTCGCAGGGTGGCTGGGCGCACCCTCCGAGATCGGGTGAGGAGCTCAGTTACCCGGGAGGAGCTCGGAGTAGAGTCGCTGCTCCTTCACGTCGAAAGCAGCCAGCTGAGGTGGCTAGGGCATCTGTTCCAGATGCCTCCTGGTCGCCTCCCTCGGGAGGTGCTCCAGGCATGTCCTATTGGGAGGAGGCCCCGTGAAAGGCCAGGACACGCTGGTGGGACTATATCTCTGAGCTGGCCTGGTGTCGTCTCGGGGTCCCCCAGAACAGCTGGAGGAAGTGTGCGTGGATCGGGAAGTCTGGGCATCTCTGCTGAGACTGCTGCCCCCGCGACCCGGCCCCGGATAAAGAGGAAGAAAATGGATGGACGGATGGAAATAGAGATCTACCGTGAGAACAGTAGAACAGTGTTACTCAAATTCCTTTGAATTCATACAGATTACGTACAGCAGTGCAGTGAGGAACAAGACAGACATGTTCGACGATAGCCTATTTGTAAGCCTGCTGCATGCGCACACAGGACACCCTTGTCACTTTAGCATCATGGGTTCAAGCTCCAGCTCCGACAGTTTGCTGATTTTTTTTCTTTTTTTTTCTGCTCTACCTCCCCTTTTACCCTGTGCTGTCCTGTCTGATAAATGCAAGCCTTTTGCAAAACCCAGTCTAAAACCATTCATCTCCGCATTCCTCTGCATTATTATTGGTAATTGTCTGTAGCTCTTACTCAGCTGCACCGATCATAGTCCATCACGCCCATAGACATTACCACTCTGGAATTTCCAAGACAATTTATCTCCATAAACCCAATTTATATAACCAACACAGGCACATGATATGAAAATACGCGCTACAACAACATGAGTATACCGTTTTACGGCCGCACACTTATCTCCGCTGGAAGTCACATTTATGGCGGTGCGGAAATGCAAATGACAGCTGATGCCACTTGAAATGGCCTCCTTTTCATTCCCCAAACCTTGTATGTTGTGCTTTGGAGATGCCACATGAGATGACAGGCGGAATAATTAACGGCAAGCAAAGGAAAGATGGACCAAATTACCCGTGCAATGATTGGGACTAATGGAACGGAGTATGCCACACACACGCGGTTAAATATTTGGTCTCGACGAGGCAATTCACATGTCAATCTGCCTCCGCTGGGCAATTAGAGCTAAAAGGGGGGAAAAAAGCGCTATATGGCTAATCTAATGCACGAGATGGAGATGGTGGTGAGTTGGAGACTGTAGGGGGAATCCATCAAGAGTGAAGGCAGCACAATGGAGGAGATGTAGAGAGAGGAAGAGATGGATTGTGGGAGGTTTGTAATCGTCAGACAGCGTTGGATGCACTGAAGCGCGGCATTACTGACTCTTTTGATGTAAGGGAGAGAAGGAATTTACTGCAAATGTGCCGCAAATAGCAAATCACAAAAGCTGGAATTCATCCCATTGTCTTGTGTTTGTAAGCTCCAAGTTGTCCAGGGGTTTTCTATCGCAGGCTTTCACAGTCGTCGATTAGATTGGATTGAGTTGTTTTGGATTTCAGGACGTTTCGCCTCAGATTCTCGTTGCTTCTTCACTGTGATCTGCAACTAACGAACTCAACGCAGACGCCTCAGTCCAGTTTGTTGTTCACTGGCTACTAGGGCTGAAAGAACTAACCGATTAACAGGTAACTAATTGTTTACTGAAATAGTTGACAATTATTTTAGTTAGTCATTTTCTGATAAACACAGACTCAAAAAAAGCAAAACTGACATGAAAATGCAGTGTTTTGGCTAAAAACTACTTTGTTTTTAAAGTTAGGGGAGGAAGAGTATTTTACACATTGTACATTTCAACCTGAAAAGACTCACAGAAACAGAGTGGCGTTAGGAAAGTTTTATTGGACATGAATCATAATTGGGGCTCAGACCCCGGCGGAAGACTGAATTAACGATATGAAATACACGGTGATGATGAATGATTGACAGAGTCTTCCCCTGGACTCTGGACACTGGTGGTGGTAGAGGAAGAGACCTGGGGCGGCCAATTGACAATGACGAACAGAGGAGGGGCAGGCAGAGGAGGGGCAGAGGAGGGTCACAGCACAGCTGGGAAATGGCTGAGCGATAGATGAGGAAGCTTTAAAAGGGGACCCTGGGCGATGAATGATTGAAGCAGGAATGATCAGCTGCAGTGGCGAAGGTGCAGCTTGAGATGGGACTGTGATTGGATGATTGGTGAAGAGCTACAGGTAGGTCTTCCAGGTTGAATTTGCGCTGAAGCTTCATTTCATGAATAATATCTGTGTCTCAAGACAATTATCAACAACAGAAAGCAGAATGAGCTCCACTCTTATTGCTGTCACATCCTATAGTTTAATCCAGTTTGGAAATATACTTCCTAAATCCCAGCTCCTGTCCCTGATACAGTCAGTGCCAGTGCAGTCGTTACAGCTCAGTGGCTGGACCCTGGAGGTTCTTAGCTTTCAAATAAGGAATGGCCTGAAACCTGTGCTTGTGTTCATGTGCACCTTTGTGCAAACCAAGTTCAGTTGTATTGACACTTTTAAAGCACTAAGAGCCTCCTACAAACATTCACTTTAAATTTACTCCATCAACATGTCCTCAAGTGGCGCCACTTTGGCTTTATGTGAGGAAAAGTTTGAAAAAATTAATTCTTTAAGCGCCTTTCACAGCCAAGCGATTAATCAATTACCAAAGAAATCATTAGTTGCAGCCCTACTGGCCACTGGGACTTTCAAAGGTTACTGCCAATTTTTAAAAAAATGACTGGGCACAATATAATTAGCTGCTTATTTTTGATGAAGTAAAGCCTATTGGACATTACAGTATATGATTAATCAATAACGTAATGTAACAAAAATAAAACAAGTAGGAAAAACAGGGTTTTACAAAAGTCCTGTTATTTTAGCACACCAATGTCTACCACTATCAAATGGTTGCAGCTGAAGCCAAAAGCTGTAATCTATCAAAAGCATCATCTCTCAGGCAACATTCTACAAGACATCTATCTCCAAACTTGGCAACTTCTTTCACCTGGGGCTACGTCCAAACCAAAACATTCTGTTGCTACTGTCTACAACATATTATTACCGCTCTAAACCGCAGAGCCCAAATGGTGCCTTTATACTGTATGTTTTAAAGTGCATGTAATCCATAAACTGATCATCAAATCAACTGTGTAAAGTGGGATTGTGATCTTCTGTATCTTTGATTATCATCAGATAATTGTAATGATGAACCTTTTGGATCCAAACCACTGATTCCCACCAAAAAAATACTATACATTTTTAGTCGTAAAGATACAGATACAATTTTGATTTATGTGAAAACAAGGACTAAACCAGTGGTTCCTATTTTCACAAACATTTTTCCAAATGTGGGTACTGAAAACGTGGAGACACACCCCCAGACTCTGTTAAAGTGGACATGTCATGCACACGGGCGGCACGGTAGTACAGCGGTTAGTGCTCGTGCTTCACAGAAGGTCCTGGTTCGATTCCAACAGGGAAGGGAACTTTGGAGTTTGCATGTTCTTCCCATGTATAGGTTTCCTCCGGGTACTCCCATTTCCCCTACCACTAAAAACATGTACAAAAGACCAGGATGAGTGCGAGTGCGCATGGGGACGACGGATGGAAATGAGCGTGTTCATTAACATGCACTGTCCCTACCAAATAAAAACCAACCAACATGGAGCCTAAAAATAGACTTAAAAACCTAAAAGCACAGAATGGCTCAAAATCGATATATACATTTGGATTATGGGCTTTAAAAATGTGGAGGACAGTTTTTGGGTTTGACGCAATAGTAATCATGAAGAACAGACCGAGGCGCTGACACCGTAGAAGATGAAACAGCTAAATTTAATCGCTTTGTCCGAGGATTTACTCAAAACTGCGTGAATGTTGTGAACTACTACTCCAGGTACTTCTTTGACAAGGGAACAATGTTAAAACATGGTTTAAACCTTTAAAGTCAATTTTGCATGATACGTCCGCTTTAAAATTACTGTCATCGAGTTGTTTTGATCATAATCTCAGTTGGAAAGGCTGATGTAATAGTTATTCACTAATGATTTGTGGGGAAAATACTGTATTGCGCATTGTATATCGTAAATATTTTTTTATATTTGGGTCATAGCTTGTCATCCTGTAGGGTGACGCTGGGTCCCGAAGCCACACCAGCTGAGAACCACTGGTCTAAACTACAGTAATAATGACTCCAGATTGGACCGGGAGCCAGAACTAACCCAGGACTTCACTGAACCGTCTTTCACTTTACAAAGAGCCACAAGAGCAGGGCTAAAGAGCCGCACCTGGCGCTGAAACTGTAGAGTCGACATTTATTTGTGAATCATGGACACTTCAGCCAGATAAAACGGACACAAATGAATGAGGAACATGAATATTGTGTCAAGAGAGAAATAGAGAAATCAGCAGGTAAGGGCACTAGAGATGCAATGAGAGGGAGAGTAGGATTGAAATGTATTATTTGGGACCTTGCAACTGATGTCAACTTGAACTTACGGGGGCAGTGGGTGTATTTTGTGCATGTTTTAGATTGATTGAAGAGAGACCCTACCCAGAAACAGAATGCATTTGCAGACAGACAGAAATAAAGATGAAAAAAGCATCTTAGTATTGTTTTGTGATATATAAATGTAGCTTTTTCCCCCTTTCCTTTGTCAGCTTCAATCACTTATTTACAGCACATCATTTTCATCCCTACAAGTGCATAACAGCGGTTTGCAAAGTGCTCCAGACAAAGACAGGCATCTCAGAAATGCATTAGAGATGTTGTCACATGTGAAAACAGTGGTTGTTGGCCATCTCGAATTGATAATGTTTTGTTGTGACAAGGATAGTTCTCTGTGCCTAAATAATCTATGACTATTGTGGATGAATGGGCCCTGCTTCACTGTCCGAACCATTAATGTGATTCAGCATCATCACAGAGAATAATTGTGACAGTAAATTAAGCCGAGCGGTTTTTGGCCTGTAAACAAAAGGGTCATTATTATTAGAATTACAAATCAAAATGGCTATTTGAATACAGAGCGCAACAGAAATAAGCGCACGCAGTGGGTTCGGAAAGCTGGTAATTAGTATGTAAACACCAAAGCTAAATTTACTGCCGCATTTAGACGCAATATGTACCATTGGTCTTGAACAAAATCAAGACCAACACCAGCTTAAAATGGAAGTACATTTGTTAATCACAAATTAACTGAACCACTGCTCAAGGGTAACTTACCATGTGTTTTAGTTTGGGCCTTGTCAAAAACAAAGTTAAATCATTGTAAGACCTAGCACTTGCGATATCATATTGTGGATTCACGCAATATCGGTATAGAGACAATTTTTAGCATCGATATTTTAGAAAAAAAAGCAAACAAAACAAAAAATACGATAAAGTGACAAAAACAATAACACAATAAAAAAACAAAAACAAAAGACCAAAACACAGAGGAAAATACAGACACAAAACACGATAATAATGTCACAAAAACGCTGCGCCAACGCAACAACGCTCAGTTTTGCAGGTCTTAGCTTTCAAATGAGGCTTTGTACTGGCCTATATTCTGTAAGCTCCAGTCTCCAGTCGAGACGCTTTTAGATTTGGGTAATGCCGAGCTGGAGAAAATGCGCTCGGTTAAAATTCAAATATCAAGAGGTTAACCTGTTACCTGCCGTCTCCCCTGATCAGGGGGCTAGGGTTAGGGTTAGGGTTAAGAACGGCAAATGTAACGTAAGATCTCGCACATAGCTTTAGAAACTAGAAGGTCTTGGCTTTCAAATGAGGTATCACACTGGCATATAGGCTGTACGGTCTCCAGTCAATATGCTTTGAGATTTGGATGTAAATAATTGTTAACCCTAACCCTAATCCTAAGGTGGCAGTTAAAGAGGGGGTATTATGCTTTTTTCACATAGCACCAGTCTATAGCATACTACAATGATGACGTAACCTTCTGTTGGTCTGTATATGCAGTAAATTAAAATAACTGCCTTGAATAAAATTGCTCTCTCAAAATGGCTGTACTGAACCTCTTGAAATAGGCCTCTGTCTCTTTAAGAAGCTTTCTGACACGCCCCTTCAGCACACTGCTGTGGCATCTAAACAACACTACTGTGCGGGGAGGGGGCTCTGCTGAGCTGAGGAGCAGTGGTTGGTGGCTTGGCTGGTGACAAAAGGTCCAGAGGCGTCTCCAGGAGGTGGGGGCGTTCCTAGGAGGACTGAGGCATAGCTACACCTAAAATGGCTGCCGTCTAAGTTTTTACTGATTACTCAAAAATATGTGAATGAGCCAAGGCAACACTCCAGGCATGTGTTTAATGAGGGAATGACATAATAACATGATATAAAGCTTGAAAAAGTCGATTTTACATAATACCCCCCTTTAAGTGGTTAAACTCATGGATAAGTGCATTTTCCGAAAATATGTACAGTATGCTAAAAATGGATGGGAAACATTTGAAAAGAAAAATAAGACGAACGGAAATACAAAAAAAATAAATAAAAACAGCAGACCCAAACAATAGCTGTGCTCATTTTTCAACACCCTTAACTATTTTTTGCCTATAGGCGCGGCCTCTGTTTTAAGCTGTTGAAACACACACGCAGCAGCACATCGTCAGTTTCAAACTCCAGTATAATAGGATAGGAGTAAATAAAGCAGTGCAGCTGGCGAATCCACTGTACGCTTCGTTGCCGAGGATAAAACATTGCAGGAGGGACCACAGACAAGAGCATTATACAGCTTGGCCCTCTGCCATCTTTGTACAGTGGAAATAATTCAGTGTGTTCCTCCAAGCACCAAGAGGAAATGAGAACTGATGTAGTGATCAGGGGCCTTAATTAAATGCATTAGAGTTGATTCAAGAGGGAGTAATATCAGCATGCAATCTTATTTAATACAGCCTGAACCCTTTGGCAGCCGTCTCTAGTCTGTAGATGTTCTGGTGATTATCAGTTATGCGGTCGTACAGACTGTACCGAAACATGGGATCATTATAAAGAAGTGTTTAGGATTTCTTTTCTTTTTTTTTTAAACAATATCAAAATACTAAAACCTTCACATTCACAACATTGAGTTCACACCTACAACTCCTTCAGGCTCGTTCCATTCATTTTAATAATGCGTTTTGATTATGTTAAACGCACCTGCAGGCTATATGTTAATAACACCTGCACTGTGAACAGGGACGAGGGGGGACCTAAACTGTCTACCACACAACCCCAGGGGCGAGTGAAGGATGGTTATAGCTTACAGTCTAGTTCGATCAGTGGGTGTCCATTTGGGAACGCAGCCCTGAATGTTGTAAAAAAGCTGCTTTTAGTTTGAATCTTGCCGGTGGATACTGACTTTTTTCAAATTGAGCCTTTTAATTCATAGGGCAAAGTAGACTAACTCACGCTCTGTTTCCTACTAAACAAGTCATGCCCTACATACCAAAATCTAACAAACAGCTGGCATGCTAACCAATCAATGCTATAGTGGAAAAGGCTGTTTAAGTGTTGACATGATCAGAATCAATAACTGAAGGTAAGACATTTTGCCCAGTTTGTCTATGAACGAGTGGATGGAAAACCTGCAATTTAATTACATTTTTGCTACCAACGAGTGCAAGAGAGTAAATTAGTGTTGCTGGTTTTGAATAAATGTGGCCCAGGGGTGGGAAGGGTAGGTTCACCTCTTGTATGTTGATGCTGCAACTGCGGGATTTTGTTCTTCTAAACTCCGGCTCACTGTGGTTTCTCTTCCACTTTGGGCTGGAGAGGTTAATCAATATGAGGAGGAACAAGTCTTGTGCAGAGGCGCGGAGAGTAGCTGTACTTAAATAAGCAACGAGCCATGTGGATTATAAATTAGCTAAACCAAGGAGTCTGTAAACACTAGACAAATTGGAAAATGTCAACTTTTTACGTTTCCACGTTGAAAATGCAGGGGCAGCTATACTGGGTCTGCATATTAACACACAACACATGGCAGTGGCCGGTCACACTCAAATGTTGCATGTGACATAGTGAACATAGCGTCTAAGCATATGTTTCTGCCTGTTTTTAGGCCCAACGGTTTGAGGAATATGTTTGTTGTGTCGACAAAATGCATGCATAAAAAGCTGTCTTTTTCTGGAGCTGTAGGAGGCAGCATGAAAGGGGACCGTGGGTTGTGACAATTCTATAAACTCTGTCATAGATGACAACCAGAACACTTCAGAATAGAAGAGACAATATGAAAGTTAACAATGTGCAGTTCAATGAAGTGCAAGTGGTGCAATGATGAGACAAAAAACACGTAAATCATTCACCAACAATACTGCTTTAGAGACAAGAGTATATTTAGTGAACATCATTTTTTGGGTAGATGCGTTTGAAGCTTTGTTTCAAAGTTTCTTCAGTGTTGCTGTTTGGAGCAGGTTCCAGTTTCCCACATCAGACTGAAATATGTGCAATAGGCCAAACATCTCACTAGGTAATCCTCACCATATCTGCACATATCATGCCAAGAGATTAACACTTTGTCACCGACACACAGGCTCATTACATGCAAAGTGAGATATGTATAGCCTTCATTTGTTATAATTTTGATTATGGCTCAGCTTGTAAAAACCCCAAATTAAAAATCTCATATAATTTAATTATTTTCAAAATGGACTGTGAGCCATAATCAGCAAAATTGTAACAAATAAAAGCTGACATATGTCACTTTGCATGTACTGAGTCTATATCGTATATTAGTTTCACATTTTAAGTTGAATAACATAAATAAATTAACTTTTGAATGATATTCCTATTTTACGAGTTTCACCTGTATATTTGAAGTACCCGACCGCATCTGCGGGTTGAACCGTGCATCACCAGTGCTCGGCCAGGCAGCTGAGCATGGTCTATACCAGGGGTTCCCAAACTCTTTTGGCCGGGACCCCAACATTGACACGTAAACATCTCGGGACCCCCATTGTATAAAGTTATTGCCTCTTACACTACTTTAGGAAAGAAAAACATTTTATAATCAAGTTAATATGTATCTAAACAGTTTATTTATCATTTATAACTGAATGAATTTACAGTAAAACATGTACTAAGAACAGTAGCATTTTTCTTTTTGTTTCATCTTGAAATCATCTGGGGACCCCAGGCCTCGCGACCCCCGAGGGGTCCCGACCCCCACTTTGGGAACCACTGGTCTATACAATACTGTGCCATGGGAGCTAGCATTTTCTAAAGCAAACGCTGTGAATAGGCAAAAGTTGTGAAACAGTAATTTCAATGCAAACTTGAGCAGATAAGGGATCGCCATTTGGTACAAAAATGCATAGAACACATTTCTATAAAGATAAGTCAAAGACTAACCTTCAGCAACTTTTAAAAAGGTTGTATCAAAGTTCAAAATACCATACCACATTATGAGTCTTCTCTACTGCATTATATTTGAGTCATTCAAACAGATTGCAGTCCACAGTCAGGATCAGTTTCCATAGAACGCAAAGTGTATACCATCCTCATGTGCTTCAGAGCAACGTTACAAAAGGTGCCACAGCCTTGCCACTGTGTGCTTAGTCAATGGGATTGTGAAAGACAAGCCATGGGATTGTGAAAGAAAAACGCATTATGCATCACATTTGACACGGTCGACAAAAAGCGTTCATTTAGTCAAACCTTGAATCCTGTTGCCTATTGCTTACTATTGTATTGATAGGTTCAGGGGTTCATGATAAGTTTTTTTTTTCCCTTATCCAAGTCACTCACTTCCCTTGATTCTGCAAATGTCATTTAGTCAATGCAGCCAAGACGAGATACTGTACGTGCTCACATAATACGTGCCCACATAGGTCACTGCTGATAGCACAAACTTCAGCTGGCAAGGATTTTTTCTTCAGATTTTATCCTTCAAAATGAATGTAAGGACAAAGAGAAGTCAGACTCACATTTTATTTCAGACCTGTGATAGTATAGTAATTATAGTACCGTAATTTCCGGACTATTGAGATATATATATGAAGATATATAAAGAGAACAGTGGCCTACAGGTACATTTACTTTTATAAAAGTGTGTTAAGAAATTAAAAGTTTATATACCACTAAAGTTTCACCCCAGCCCAAATTGAAGACTATTCAAATTAGTGAAATTGTAAACTGAAAAAAAAAAAAGATGATAACTCTGCACAGCTTGAGAGCTCCCAGAATGTATCATTTGTTACTTGCACGCCACTCAGCCAGTTTTGGATGTGCACATCTACCCGGCTCTTGTTTAACTGAAATTGTAAACTAGAACTTGGCCGGGTCATGGTCTTTTTGTCAGTCTTACTAAAAGCAAGAAGAAGCTTCTGAACATAGAACATCCTCAGTTCAATAAACATCCTCAGTTCAATAAACTCAATCCAGTCAACATTATTCAAATCTCTACTAAGAAGGACGGCTGAGAGCCTACACAAACATGATGGGAAAGTGGACGAATTATGAATCTGTGTGCTGCTGAAAGAGAGAAAACTTAGGCAGCTCAGATAACTAAAAAATGCCAACTTTTTTTTCTTTTCTCCTTGTTCAGCACATCAATTTCCTAGTGTTATGTTCCAGGCTCAAAGGTCCGTAGCAGCGGAGGAGACATCAGACGAGTGCAAGACTCCAACAAAATAAACGGAATTAAATATGCAGCAGTGTGGTGCGCTTGTGAGTGAGGGTGTATGGGCGGTGTTGTGAGACAGTGCAAAATTGGAAGAATTGGAAGTCTGAGTTCACAGCAAATCAAAACACTAAAGCTAAAATGAAACCATACCAAATCAAAAACAGACTGGTCTTGTGTTAGGGGCAGCCGGGGTCTTCAGCTGGCTCATATCTAACATAAAGCCTTAAAGAGCAACTAACCCCAAAATAAACTTTGAAACTTGAGCTAAGAAGTTGTACAAATGAGTGTTTAATAGTCGGTCATTATTTTGACATTGATTTGACATGCATCGGGGTTTGGGGGACCTTGGGCCAAACACTTCACCCTCTTTGCCTCCAGTGTCTGCGTACATTTTTGTATGAATGAGAGATTGAATAGGTGAGTGGTTCCTTGCTGTAAAGCGCTTTGAGTGCCTCATCTAGGCGGAAAAGCGCCATATAAGTTGAGTTCATTTACCATTTGTATCCGGTACTCTGTAGTAATGGGCTCTCCTAAATGTGACATAGGAATAAACACCCCAGCACACAGAGGTCTACAATACTAAAGACAGGGAAGTCTGCTTGTGGTTGTTCATTAGTTTTTGTCAACATGTTTAGTGGCGCTGCTGGAAATGGATACATTGAGTACAAGTCATGTGACACCTTTTAATACCCAATCGACCACTGATACAGCGTGCGTGGTAGGGCGACCTCCTACCACGTACGCTGTATTCAGCCCATTAGCTGACAACCATTAGTCCGACGTCTCATTATTCCGAAAATGTTCCCATTAGTAGGGTTTTGAATAATAAAATTAGGTTACAAGCAAGAGTCCACGACCTTAAAGAGCTATACCAGATTTTTATTTTTATTTTTGTAAGGTAAAAAAGCCCATAAAAGTTATGTTGTAAAAGTAAGTTATGTTGAGAAAAAAATTTCTGCTGATTCGTGACATTTGCCACCATATCATGATTCGTTGATGTTGGTATAGGTCAAACCCCAAATAGGTCATTATGTGACGAAAAAGGATTTACCTTTTTCGTCACATTGTGATTTGACAAAAGCAGGACAATTTCGTCTCATTTTACGAAAAAGGTTCACAATTAGATATTAGTCCCTTTAAGGTTAGGGCCAATGGTTGTATATGTCTCTCTAATCCACAACACAACTGGGTTGGAGATGTCGGACTAATGGCACCTCTGCTCAATGGTAAATGTTCGGAATAATGAGGCGTCGGACTAATGGGTTGTCGGACCAATGGCTTGGCACCGCGTGGTTGAGCTCCATAAGTCCCATATGGCAAAGTCTCTTTTAAACTAAAAGAGAGGATGTTTGTTTTGCCCATCTGGAACCGCCACCTTAACGTGGTGGAGGCGTTTGAGCACCCGAATGATCCTGGGAGCTGTGTTGTCGTGGCTTTGTGCCCCTGGTAGGGTCTCCCATGGCAAACAGGTCCTAGTTGACGGGTCAGACAAAGAGCGGTTCAGAAGCCCCTTATGAGAGACCAACAGGCTGGGATAGAATCGTGAGGCCGTCCTTCCGTGGACCCACCACCTGCAGGAGGAGCCATAGGGGGCTGGTGCAATGTGATTGCACGACCCGGCCACGGACAAGTGGAAGAAAATGGATGGATGGAGAGTATGTTTGTGAGTGCGGTAGCCCGGCAACTCAAGAATGAAACCCCACAGGGATTTCAGTCTGGGCAGGGCGCCCTCCTGCAAAACTCAAACGGATCCGTGCAATCAGATTTGTTTATTTGCCGTCACGTGTTGTTTGCCCCTTATGAGAGACCAACAGGCCCGGTTAGAACCATGAGGCCGTCCTTCTGTGGAACCACCACCTGCAGGAGGAGCCATAAGGGGCTGGTGCAATGTGATTTGGGCAGCTCCAACAGCTGCCCCCACGACCCGGCAATGGAAAAGTGGAAGAAAATGGATGGATGGATGGATAGATGGATGGACGTGTTGTTTGCGAGCAGCGTCACTCTTGGGACGGTAATGACCAAAAACACATCATCAGTATACCCTTTTCGCATATTAACGCAGAACCACTAACATCGCATCAACGACACACGACCGCCCTGCGCTGACTGGTTTTCCTGTTTCTTGTGTATGTTCCACTAGTCGATGCTGATTCTGATCACACTCAATTTCAAAGAGAGCAAATGGAATTTAGCCCTTGAGTGCAATCCGGCATGTCATATTTATTCATTAACATGCACTGTCACGTCTAGACAAACTTAACACGTGAAAAAAAAAAACTGCAAACTTGCCTCAAGTTACAACCTTTTTTTTGGTCCCAAATTAATTAATTGCTTCTTCCTCCGCGGATTTGGAGAGTGTCATTATGCCCTAGCATTGCTTGGCTCACTCTTATTGAATTGTGAAATGAAACAAGACCACAAATTGATGACCCCTGACATAAACATGCAGGGCTGCGGCTCATTGGAGTATCGTTCTAAGTGCCAGTAATGAAGGCAATTGTTGACTGCCTCAAAATGGACCAAGCACAGTTTAGGATAATGATGGCGCAAATAAAGATGCCAAAAGCCCAGAATCATTCCAAAACATTCCTAATGGGCATTTGCTTTGAAGACTTTGGATTGTGCGATTTACATATTTTAAAGAAGTCACTCGGTGGTAGAACACAGAAAGAGACAGTTCATTATCGCAGTGTTGTTATTTTGGGACTCTGTCATTTAAATTTCAAATGGCTGCTAAATAAATTTCGAGTCGATTTAACCGCGCAAACGCCTAGAAGGATCCAATAGAAGGTGACATTGTTATTTTTTTACAACTTAAAATGCAAAAACAATGCAAACATAAAAAGCTGAGACATGACGGTTGTTTTCCAAAATGTGCATCTATTTGCATTCCCTATTTCGAACGATGGCCTAATTGTCGTATAAAAGTCAATCTGATTTGGGGGACGTGGACTGACGTACTTACTTAGCGTCATCACTGGTTGTTCTGCTTTTGGTTGGAAAGATAATATTTCAGTTTAGACTCCAGAACAAACTGACTTGAGGCGCACCAGAGTTTCAAAAGGGTCAAAGAGGTTTGTCAAGACAGATAATCCCACATAAGTCATTTTGCCACTTGAAGATAATTTAGGCCAAGGGCGTAGGTTTGGTGTCAATATTGGTGGGGGCCCCTCACCAAATTCTTTTTTTTTTTTTACTCAGTCTGACATGAGTTACAGCTAGCGCGGCAGACTACAAGCTAGCACCAGCCTTCTTTCTAGCAAACGAATATAGTGTTCCCAAAGCATTACTAACACTTATATCATTTTAAAACCTCCAGAATGTATACTAGTACAACAATACGAAAGCTAAATAACAAACCTGAATGTGCTTCTTCAGATTGGACAGTGATTCTTGAATGCTAAAAGTTTGTGTTTTTTGGGCAAGCACAGGACGCACTGCATGCGCCACGAATCATTCTTATAGCCAACAACGACAAAAGTTCTTTCAGGTAAGGCCATGGGTGCCGTGTTTCTTGTCTTTTGGTGTCTGTGGTATTGCGATGACACCGACCTGCTCACTTTCCTCCATACCGACTCATTCACAGTCACAACAAACGCGGCGTGACTATCCATGTGTTTGACTAGCTTGCGTCCTCTAGCTTCCTGTTTTTCAGCGCTTGTTGCCCAGGTTTTTACGTTGTTTACGTCGCGTTGTCGCTCACCTTTGGAGATTTTAAAAGTAACAACTGATTTTTTAAATGTAAGGAGTAGAAAGTACAGATACTTGTGTTTTAAAAGTAAAGAGTAAAAGTCGCCAAAAAAATGAATACTCAAGTAAAGTACAGATACCTGAAAAATCTACTTAAAGGGGGGGTATTACAGTGAGGAAAATAAGTATTTGAACACCCTGCTATTTTGCAAGTTCTCCCACTTAGAAATCATGGAGGGGTCTGAAATTGTCATCGTAGGTGCATGTCCACTGTGAGAGACATAATCTAAAAAAAAAAATCCAGAAATCACAATGTATGATTTTTTAACTATTATTTGTATGATACAGCTGCAAATAAGTATTTGAACACCTGAGAAAATCAATGTTAATATTTGGTACAGTAGCCTTTGTTTGCAATTACAGAGGTCAAACGTTTCCTGTAGTTTTTCACCAGGTTTGCACACACTGCAGGAGGGATTTTGGCCCACTCCTCCACACAGGTCTTCTCTAGATCAGTCAGGTTTCTGGGCTGTCGCTGAGAAACACGGAGTTTGAGCTCCCTCCAAAGATTCTCTATTGGGTTTAGGTCTGGAGACTGGCTAGGCCACGCCAGAACCTTGATATGCTTCTTACAGAGCCACTCCTTGGTTATCCTGGCTGTGTGCTTCGGGTCATTGTCATGTTGGAAGACCCAGCCTCGACCCATCTTCAATGCTCTAACTGAGGGAAGGAGGTTGTTCCCCAAAATCTCGCAATACATGGCCCCGGTCATCCTCTCCTTAATACAGTGCAGTCGCCCTGTCCCATGTGCAGAAAAACACCTCCAAAGCATGATGCTACCACCCCCATGCTTCACAGTAGGGATGGTGTTCTTGGGATGGTACTCATCATTCTTCTTCCTCCAAACACGTTTAGTGGAATTATGACCAAAACGTTCCATTTTGGTCTCATCTGACCACATGACTTTCTCCATGACTCCTCTGGATCATCCAAATGGTCATTGGCAAACTTAAGACGGGCCTTGACATGTGCTGGTTTAAGCAGGGGAACCTTCCGTGCCATGCATGATTTCAAACCATGACGTCTTAGTGTATTACCAACAGTAACCTTGGAAACGGTGGTCCCAGCTCTTTTCAGGTCATTGACCAGCTCCCCCCGTGTAGTTCTGGGCTGATTTCTCACCTGTCTTAGGATCATTGAGACCCACGAGGTGAGATCTTGCATGGAGCCCCAGTCCGAGGGAGATTGACAGTCATGTTTAGCTACTTCCATTTTCTAATGATTGCTCCAACAGTGGACCTTTTTTCACCAAGCTGCTTGGCAATTTCCCCGTAGCCCTTTCCAACCTTGTGGAGGTGTACAATTTTGTCTCTAGTGTCTTTGGACAGCTCTTTGGTCTTGGCCATGTTAGTAGTTGGATTCTTACTGATTGTATGGGGTGGACAGGTGTCTTTATGCAGCTAAAGACCTCAAACAGGTGCATCTAAATGTAGGATAATAAATGGAGTGGAGGTGGACATTTTAAAGGCAGACTAACAGGTCTTTGAGGGTCAGAATTCTAGCTGATAGACAGTGTTCAAATACTTATTTGCAGCTGTATCATACAAATAAATAGTTAAAAAATCATACATTGCGATTTCTGGATTTTTTTTTTTAGATTATGTCTCTCACAGTGGACATGCACCTACGATGACAATTTCAGACCCCTCCATGATTTCTAAGTGGGAGAACTTGCAAAATAGCAGGGTGTTCAAATACTTATTTTCCTCACTGTATGTTAAATCGACTTTTTCCAGCTTTATATCATGTTATTATGTCATTCCCTCATTAAACACATGCCTGGAGTGTTGCCTTGGCTCATTCACATATTTTTGAGTAATCAGTAAAAACTTAGACGGCAGCCATTTTAGGTGTAGCTACAGTATGCCTCAGTCCTCCTAGGAACGCCCGCACCTCCTGGAGACGCCTCTGGACCTTTTGTCACCAGCCAAGCCACCAACCACTGCTCCTCAGCTCAGCAGAGCCCCTCCCTGCACAGTGTTGTTGTTTAAATTCCACAGCAGTGTGCTGAAGGGGGCGTGTCGGAAAGCTTCTTAAAGAGACAGAGGCCTATTTCAAGACGTTCAGTACAGCCATTTTTAGAGAGCAATTTTATTCAAGGCAGTTATTTTAATTTACTGCATATACAGACCAACAGAAGGTTACGTCATCATTGTAGTATGCTATAGACTGGTGCTATGTGATTGAAAAAAGCATAATACCCCCCTTTAATGTAAATGCCATCTTGTAAATGGTCATTTTCAGCCATGATCAGAAACTGCAGGTGTATATAATCTTTTGTTGTTGTTGCTGTTTCATTGTTCTTTTCCTTTGTTCTACTACTGTATATTCCTTGTGAAATGAGAAATGTTGTATTGATTTTGGGGTGGGCGCGTATAAGGTCTTGCTTCAGCCCACTCCTTTTGAGCAAAATTACTGCTCAAATAAACTAATAAACACACAAAAAAATGTCCCCTGCATTTGATCCGTCCTTCTACCAAAGCCTCAGGGCAATATCTGCATCAGTGCCCAGGGATCTGTCTTCAGATCTTAAACCAGGATCTTGGTCAAGGGGAATCATCTGTACTTGTTAGACCTTCGTGCAGTGATATGATAATTGCCCTTCGTAAAAAGTCGTTTAAATGGCCCATTCTTCTAAAATAGAACTCGATGAATGATGATGAGTGGATTTACCAGAATCAAATTAGAAACTGGTGATGCATCTTTCTGACTTCGGCCAAACAGGCAGGACATGGGGGGAAACCGAGACAATTGGCAACAAAGCAACGGCCAACTGGCTCACATGGAAGGGACTTGTGGGATTGTTTTGGGGAACTGAGCAGTGTGAAAAGTGCAGAATGATTCATCTCATTTGATAAACAGAAATATGTTTCACAATATGGTAGGTTTTTGGGTTGCACTGACAGGGCTGGAGGGAGAGAAATCCCAGGGTTTTATATACACTATGTATTTCATGCACATTTTACTTAATCCTTGAATAGGTTTTCTAATTTGAGATTCCCTCTTACGAAATGGGGTTCATTTGGATTTTCCAAGGCCCTGAAAGGCAGAATCCTTTGGTAAACATTGCATTTATGTAATTGCTGCCTTTGCTATTGATAGAAACTCTTAAATATGTAACCAAGGACTGATTTCCCATCTGTGCAGCATAAAAAAAAACACTACGTGGGATTTTATTCTGCAAAAATAGTCAATGTTTGGTAGAATTTATTCGGAAGCAAATGATTACTTCATCTGTGACACGCAGAAGAATAGGACACTGTGACAGCATAACAATTGGTCATATCATCTCAATAGCTGTAGTTTTGTGGGGTGTCACTGGTCTGCATTGGCCAAGAAACAATAATAAACTAGTAATGTTGGGTATGAAGGCAAGCTCCATTTGAAGATTGCTCAAATGGAGAGAAAACATGTAATTGGGGTTCCCACAGCACAGGGTTCCCTTATGCCAAATGACATAATCTGACTGGAGTGTGTGATGCAGCTGAAGTGGAATCAGCTTCTCTTCAGTTGTTAAGAAAGCTTGTTACATATTGGTCCAATAATGATCAAACAGATGGTCGCAAGATAACAATAACCCTGCCAGCTGTGTGCCGTGACACTATCGCCATTGAGTGTGCCTTGCTTTGTGAAGTAACTCTGGAAACGGAACAAGCAGAATCTCTCAGAATCAGAAAAGCCAAGGGTGAAAACTGCACACTGACCTGATTCCATGAGCAGCAAATAACCGAGGCTAGTACCACGCTCTACTTGCTCAGTCCTTTACAGTGATTCTGTGCTCTTGAGTGTGTGAACTTGATCTATGGCCTCTCCGTAAAAGCCGGACAGTGGATGGGCCGGAGGATGCAGAGTGATTACTGTCCACTAATTCTTCACGGAGGACGGAGCGGAGAGAAATGACAGTGGAGGCCCGACGGAATGGCTAATCAATAGTGTATTTATGCCCAGTGAGGCGGCGCCATTTCTCTCTCAACACAACACAGGCCAGTCCCCATCAATAAGTGCCAGCGGATTTCTAAGGACGCGATAATGAACATTTTCTTATTTGGAGCAACCAAAACAGAGCAGTCGATAGTTACAGTGTCAGCTCGCCGTCTAGAAAAATGTCTTTAAATAATTATCAGCCATCAAGCACTCTCTTTAGTGGCACTTTGTTGACTGCCAAATGCCTCTTGACTTTGGAGAGCCACTTTGATCAACTCGCTGTCTCTCGCGTCGTGCCCTCTCTTAGCTGTTTGCTGTATCTGCCATGAACTTGAAAATCTTCGAAACATTCTGACAGCTAGTCGAAAATGTGTTTTTTGTACTGGGTTCACCTCGACGGTAGTACAAGACAAACTACTGTACATGCAAATGTGTAATTATGAAATCTATAATGGCCAAAAAATGCTGTGGAATGCTGTAAAACAAACAAAAAAGATCTTAAGGCACGACATGGCAGGTGAACATATAGATTTTTAAGAGGGTAAGAAGGGTCTTGTTTTGTCAGCTAGCGAGGCGTAGATATCCCGGAAGTAGCTACTTTGTCGCGTTGCACAGCCAGCTTTCCCTCACGCATTCATTCACAAATATTGACATATTTTACATCCACGTGTCCTGTGAAGGGTGCCCAAGGTTACACTGTAATCCAAATATGGTAGAATTTTTTTTTTACAGATTTTTTTCACTTTTAAATAGTTTATTCAAAAACTAAACAAGATCCAAAATCCCCTCTGAATAAACCTTAGTAACTAATATGCAAACGACATACAGTACAATACACTTAAACCTGGGTCTATCCATTATTTAGATTTCGTTTCTGAAAATATATTTATTTATGTATTTATTCATTAGTTTATTTGACAGGGACATTACACATTAATGAACATTCTGTAAATGTGTCAGTATTAGCTGCAAAGCTAGTTTTCAACTGTTGTGCCTGGGCAAGGTGTATAACGCCAACGCCAACAACAATTATAAAACATAAAACAATTTAAAAGTTGAGGCTACATACTTACATAACAAATGTTGATACAATTCATACATTAATAACATCTGAATTTATCGTTCTGTGACTTGCATTTTGGTGCAAGGGCAGGTCATACAGTTCAAACAGACATTATAAGGATAAATATGTACAATTATTATTTACAAAGCAACACCTGTGCAAAGGATCCTGACACTTGGCTCAGTCCTGCACCAGGAGATCTGTATAGGGTCTAATGAGCACATCGTTGATTGGATTTCAACCAGTTTTTAATTGAGTCCTAAATGTGTTAAACGTGGGTCATTCTCTTATAGTGAGAGGGATGCTGTTCCGGATGTTACAGCCCCTGACTGAAAGAACAGTCTGGCCAAAGGTGGTATGTCTGAAGGCACTTCACAGTCTCCTCGAACCATAGACCGAGTGGCTCTGCCAGAAGAGGATTTCAATATTACGAATTCCCTTAATGGCGGTGGTGCAAGTCCATTGAGTATTTTCTTGACCATACAAGCAAATTTAAAGTATTTAACATTTTCGAAGTTTAGAAGGTTGTACGTCTCAAGAATGCGGCAGTGGTGGTACAAAACAGGTTTCTGGCAAAAACTTTTAAAGCTTTTTTATATAAGGATTCTATTTGTCTAAAAATGGTTTTGTTTGTAAGAGACCAGTTTTAAAACAATATTCGATGTGCGAGAACACCATAGCAGCAGAAACATCCTAGCTGCCGGAAGTGGCATTGATGAGCGAAAATATCTGAAGTCATGAAGACTGAATTAATAGTTTTACAAATTTTTGTGACGTGACTTTTGAACGTGAGAGTAGAGTCAAGAACTACTCCAACTCTTGTACCAGTTCAAGCTCCACATCTCTGAGAAATACATGTGAATTAGTAGTTGTTTTGTGTTGTTTGGAAAACATCATACATACAGTCTTTTTAGTGTTTAAAAGGAGACATGATGTAGACAATGTTGACAATTTTTAGGCATGAAATGTCTCTCTCTCTTTTTTTTTTTTTAGGAAAACAGAAAAATGACAGAAAACATTTTGCTCCATCTGAAACCAGTAAATTGGTAAGAGGTCTCACGCCAAACCGGATGTGCGTCAGCTTCCGCCATGATAAGAAGCGTCCGAATCGGGCTGTCGGTTAGGAAGGAGTTAGGGAAAGGAGCCTGTATGCTAACTATCGTAGCCACTTTGGCATAGATGCTAACTCACTGGTGATTAGGAGCTATGTGCCATCCCATAAGCCACTGCGCCAATCTCCCCACCCCCCTCGCCCCCACCCTCGAGTGATTCATGTGCAACCACTTTTGATTGACAGGTGCGCATTTGATAATGAAATAATAAAATAAATAAGATTCTGCACAAGCCAAACTTTATAAAGTGACAAAATCCATGTTAGAGTCACCACAGCTCAGTCACATGGTTTTAAAGAGCCTCCTCAGTAAATGGCCTAAATGAAGGCAGTTTGTGCTTTTGCTTTCATTTAGTAGAAACTTAAGCCACATGGCTAATTTGCATACTGTAGCTTTATGAAACAGCTGTTGAGATAAAATAAAGGGAAATGTGAAGGATCATTTGGATGATTCTCTTTTTTTTCCGCCTTAAATGTCTTTATTTGGACACTATGTTGTTGTTGGACAATATACAGTAGGTGGCGGTATGCGCTTTTGTTTGGCCTGCACTGAACTTTAAAGAAGAAGAAGAACAGCTGTTGGTGATGTTACTTCCCCTTCCCCTGGGTAAGGACGGTGGAATTGGGCAAATGCTGCTGAAGCTCTAGTTCACTAACTGCATAGAGATCTAACAGTTGACTCCATGAAAGGTTAAGGATTAGTTGCTAGTGTTAGTACTTAGAGGTTATCATTTAATGGTTTTGGAGGCAGCCCTAGTCTCACCTTAAAGGGACTAGATACTCACTACTGCCACCTCAGGTCTTACGCGTGACTGCAGTTTCTATATTAAGCTCGTGCATGACAGCAATTTGGACCCAAATTAACACCTTTTTGAGTGACAGTGCAGGACATGTAGCAGAAGGAAAATTGTTAATTTTTACATTTTTAAACTCCGTATAGTCCCTTTACGGGTAAACAATTACACAAACTTCTTGAATTATGAGATTTAATATAAAATGTGAGTAGGTTTGGTCTAGTCTAGATAAATTAAAACATCTTATTGCCAATAGAATGAGCACATTTTTTCTTCAGATTATTTTGTATAATTTCAAGTCAAAAATCATATTTCTTTAAATGTAAAAGTCAATTCATCTTACTCCAATAAGTATTCAAGCTTGTACCATTGGCAACAGCAATGCCTTCAAGTGATTTTTAGTCATTTAGAGATTGTCCTTTTTCCAGTGTGAAGTTTGCGTTGTATTATTGATTTGTGGACGCTTTGTATGGTCAACCCAAATAGTCTATATGCGACAAAAGGGGTTTACCTTTGTTGTCACATTTTGACTTTACAATAATTTTAACTACTTCTTTAGTCAAAATCTGACGTAATAGGTAGACAATTATAGATAGGCAGTAACATGTAACAGGAAACGTGAAAAACAGTATGTCATGTATTCTGTATTAAATTTCATACCTCTGACACACTATGATAATGGCATGTGGTGCAAGATCTGTGCTGTTTTATAGTAAAAACCAGGTTTTGTTGCTATTTTGATGTGTGAATCGCAGTTGTACACGTTCCAGTCACCTTTGTCATCTTGGTTACCAGTTTAGAAAAAAAAGCACGGCCCGAGGACTAGCTAAACTCTGAAAAAACAACAACAGTTCCCCAGAATACAAAGACATTTGGTGAATTTCTGAGGTCTTACTCTCTGAGCTGTTTGCCAATGTAATCTCCATAAAACTGGGAACACGGTCTCTCCTTTAACCAGCCAAGAAACACGCGGTTCAAAACAGTCAGTGAAGCAGCCAGCGCTCTCGCCAGATTATCTCAACCACTCAGAGGTAGTGTGAAGATCTGTTCATACAAAGTCCAGTTTATCAGGAGGAACACACAATTGGGCAGTTTCCTTCACTTCAATTTGTTTGATGCCTGTCGCCGTTTACATTTTTTTTTACTTGATGAAATGAATTATACTGTTATAAAAATCCGTCACTATTCACAGATTCTATTCCCACTCTCATTTAGCTGCACCATCTGACAAATCCGTGTACCAGATGCCCTTGCAGTCGCAACCCGCCACATTGCAAGGGCCCGTGTTCAGGCTGGGTTCATAAAACGGATATGATTCTCTAAAGTCATTTTTCTCTGCGTCATACTGTCTATATTTTTTCTCATATGTTTTAACCAAAATGTCAATAAACTCCTGATAGGAACACTTAAATCGCCTTTCCTCATAAGACACTTGTGTCCCGCACGCCTCAGTCTATGTACTCGCCGTGTCACGTATCTACTCAACCCAGTACACGCTTGTGTTTCCACTACACTACACGACCGCAGTTGTTAATGTGGGCAGCGCCCCTAAAGATGTGTGCTGTACGAAAGCAACAACAGAACGGCCTGAAAAGTTTTGTAAACCGTGATGAGAATGCGCACAAATGCTGCCTTCTAGTAGCCTGGCTAATGCCAGACTGCTGTGTGCGCTCGAATCTTTTCGAACTTCACAACAGCCTGGGGACCATGGCCGAAATGTTCGTATGGATTTGGGGACCGATCACAGAACGAGGAGGGACGGCAAGATGATGACGCACTATTTGACATACGGAAGCTTGTAGTTTGTTTAGGGATAAAAAAAATAAAAAAAAATTTACGGATCCAACTTGACAGCAGCAGACGCGATGCCATCTTTTGATCAAGCTTTAGAACGTGTTCTAAATAGTTTAGCTTGAAAGTTTACAGCGGGTACGTCATACGTCATCTGATACAATGATACGATTGGCTATGGCAATGTGCAGACGCATGATAGACATTCGTAGCGCCCAATAAACGGCTATGGACAATCGTAAACCACACCTCTCCTACGAGAAAATGAATTGGTGGTCCCCAGACTAAATATCACTTGTGATTTTAGTCTGGCGTTAGCCAGGCTAGCCTTCTACTGGGGTTTATAGACTCATTCAGAGGTGCCAAGGCAAATACTAGAGGAAAGAAGCTAAAAGACGGACTATGAAGGTAAGTAACATGCAAATGTTATGCTAACACCAGCTAAAGTTGCGCTAACAACGGCTAAATGCTAACATCAGCAATAGCGGTATGATGTTGTGAAATATTAAATCCGTATGACCAGCATATTAATAGTGAGGGCTGTCCTCTCTCTCATCTGCCAATCAGAGGCCAGCGTCTGTTCACGTCACGTTAGTCTCGGTTCAGCGCTTTGGCCACAGCCAGAGGTCGGTGCCAAAACTTATGCCTGGTCAGACCAGTCTGGCTCTGGCCTCGACAGTTGAAAAGCTCACACCAACCGGGTTACCAGGCACTTGGCTGTGTAGAGTCTGCCAGTGGAAAAGCCCCTTCAGTCTGGCTTGTGCAATCAATGATCAAAAACAGCGTTTACACATGTATTCTGCTTGCCATGTCCAAAGTGTTAGAGATTTGAACATGTTGTGACTAACCGTAACTTTTACCTTGACACACTGATTCAAAAGGCCTCAGTGGCAGAAGCATTGTTGCCCTCTTCATTTCATACCTGCCTCCAGCTGCCGTGCAACAGTGGCATGTCCGCACATTAGGTACCATCACTTGGATTATTGTGAAATGGTGAAGTGCTGAGATTGTGTTGATGAGGAAACCCCAAACCTGCCTCTATAATTAGTAAAGAGTATGATGAATTAGACGAGAACCAGCCAGCAGATTTCATGACTGGCTGCTGAGGTTTCAGAAATGCTATTTTTACACTCTCTATTTAGACTGCGTGTAGCTTTGCTTTGTACAGGAATGAACTCAAGCGGTAAAACTGTAAATCCTTGTTTTTTCTCAAAATTCCTAACGCCTACAGTTTGTTAACAGGTTAGCATGCACACAGGTTTTGTGCAAACTCAAGGAGAGGTGGGCATTGGGACTGTCTCTATACAGTTGGGCGCAAAAATGCCTATATTTGACTACATTGTATCAAAACTGGGTGTCTAAATTAGAAGGAAGAAAAAAAACTCTGAGAACCTATTGAAGAAGTCCAAGTGCTACAGTTTGAGAACACCAGGTCGAGACTACACAGAAACTGTTCTGACCATGTCTGTGCACAAATTATCTTCTTTGCACTGATTCACATGTTTGCCAGTGCATACAGTATCTTTGTTTTGTTTTTTTCACAGCTGCCCTGGTCAGTGTCCCTTCTGCTGGCTTTATGTATAACAGCATTCTATAATATAAGTAGTAATATAAGTACTTGTACAAGCCTGAATAAAGCATGCCATGGGATCTTTAAAAGCAGCTTTGAGGACGTGGAAAAGGGCTGAGGCTAGAAATGTCACTGCATAATTCCTAGGCTCCTGCAAGCTTACGAGAATGTTTACGCAGGGCTCTATCTTGAAGTTGATCTTGCTTTCATGAGGGCTGCAACACAGACAAATCACCTGCCTGTGTTTGAGATGACAGTGTAGGAGCACAAAGGCCATTGGAGAGTACTCGTAGAAATGCATTCAGTGATGAGTGCGCTCACATCAGCGCTGCCTGATGAAGCAGCTGTGCCCGACATCGATGCTTCGATATGGAAATCTCCTTTTTATGCTAAACAAGACATATATGTAATTGAAATCGTGGGCGCGAGTTATGTTGTGGCAATGATATCATAGAAAAATCACGGTCAAAAGACATCTCCCGAGGCTGTGAGCAGAGTAGTGTTTGCAGGGTGAGGAGAGATGAGAGCAGAGATGCTTGAGCGCGGTGACACCTCTGTAGAAGAGCTTTGCAGAGATGGATGACTGGGCCGCTGATGGACCGCTCCTGTCTCACTGAGCAGGGGCCTGTGGAACACACAACATTAGTGCCTTTTTCACCTCTTTCATCAATAGCACCCACAGTCACCCTTGCCAAACAGAATGGTCCTATAACGGAGAGACTGGATAGAGAGGAAATGGAGTACAAATCCGCTAAGCTGGACGTTTAGTGCAGTATTTACAGCTGCAAAATGTGTTTGTGGAGAAAGACTGCGCCACACAACACGGTGACAGTTTTAGGATTCAACTGGATGTACATTGCAGAAAGTTGTTCGAGTCATTTGGATCTTATCATTTTGCAATGAAATGCCAAAGCAGCAACATTGAAATGCTGCCACGTTGTCTGCAACCAACGCAAACTATGTATCTCTATATCAACATGGGTACAAATCAATCAGAATCAGAATCAGAATGGGTTTTATTGCCATGGTTTGAGAACAGGTTCACAAACTAGGAATTTTTCTCGGTGCAAACGAGCGACATAGAACATATAACACAGTTAAGATAAAAATAAGCTAAAAAACGTTAAAACTATAAGGCTATTAAGGGCATGCGTGAAAAATATTAAATAAATAAGATAAATTATAGATAAATTAAAGATAAATTATATTGTCAGTGCCTATATTTTAAAATCGTCTGGGTTATGGCCTTGTTGCCTGAATGATACTTTGCCCACTGTGACATAAACCAACATGGCTATATTCATTTTGATACAATGCAATATTTCCTTGTGCTTGGGACCGCTCATAGTGCTGTTCCTAGATAGATAGATAGACAGAAAGATATACTTTAGTAATCTTGAAGGAAATTAAATCCATCAGCTGTATACATTGATCATCTAGAACAGTGGTTCTCATGGGTGTGGCTTTGGGACACACGCTTGAAATATTTTACAATTAGGCGATTTTTGTGTCATCCAATAGCAAAATGCAGTATTTCTCTGCAGAGTTACGTCGATTCCGGCATTCATCATAAATATTTGTATCAATAATCATTTGTTGGGTTTGGCAATGGCCCGGGACCCACTTTTGGGTCCCGACCCAGCAGTTGAGAACCACTGATCTAGAGCCATAAAGCACTAAAACCTGGTGGAAAAATACAAAATAAATGAATAAAAATCATTTGTTTCTTATTTATGGCACCATAAATTCACTGTACCCCACCAAATATGTGCCTTAAAGAGTACCTAAATGGGCGTGCCAAAGCCTTTCCCCACCCACAAACAAAAGTCAAAATTACCGCGAAAGAGGCGTCTCTGAAGTTGGGGGTGACATGCGGGGGTGGGTGTGTGGGCGGTTTGCATTGGCACAATCACAGCAGACAGATTACGTGGGAGGGACTTGGTTATATACCACAGGTACAGGGGCAGGACAATGGCAGGACAATGGGCAGCACCTGATGACGATGTGTGGAGCTGGTGCGGCGTATGACGTTCTGTGGAGGCGTGGACACGTCTCCAGCCAATCAGGAAATTCTAATTTAGTAGCAGAGTTTACCCTGAAGGGGGCGCAACCCATTCGTTTTCAGGCCAAAGTTAGGATTTTTGCGCTATAATGTCAGAATAATGTCAGGGACCAGTAGACAACACTATGAGACACCCATTGAGACAGTTTATCAGTAAAAACTTGATGTGGTGTTTAGTTGCTCTTTAATAAGTCTTAAAGCCCTTATAGCGGTTTTATGTGGCTCTCTGAAAGTTGTGAAACTTTTTTTTTTAAACTCATCTCTGTGAACAATAGGGATAAAATCAAGTTACGTTCATTTGTGTTGCCCAATACAACAGGAGTTGCCTCACAGGGCTGCACCAACTGAGTTTGAACCATAAATAACAATTTAAAAGTTTGGCACTTCCTATTCCATCATCAAATGAGGTATAACACCATTAACACCATTCTTCAGAAGTATGTTGTAAAAAAAATAAAAATAAAAATCTAAAGGAAAGGCCTTCTTTGGGCTCCAGCTTAACATTTTGAATCTTTACGCCCCTCAGTTTTTCATGTGGGTGCATAAAAATATAATTTAGGACAGTACTTTGACAGTAACATTAACCTGTGTCCTGTAATGTCATTTTAGGCTATAACAACCACTTAGCTTTTTATGACAAACCTTGTATGCACTGGTGTGTCTTCTCTTTAATCTAACACGTTGTTTCTTTGGAGGGAACGTGTTACCGTTTGGTCGACAGTTGCTAAATGTGAGAAGCACCTCGTCTTAACACAGCCGGCTGGTGGTTAATAGGTTGCAGTTCACCTTTGCGCCGATCACAAATGCTAAACGCTAGCTTCACAAGAGCTGATTCAGGCATAAATATCACCGGTTAAAGGCTCGATTTCCTCCTGCGAATGTAATGCACGGGATGAAGATGTCCGCAGTGTAAGCGCACACCGGCGTGGTTGCTTGCACAGCGCGGTATCAGGTGTTGAGATGGCGGTAAGTGACGGATGTGCCAATGTGTGCCACTTGACAAATACAGATCCGAGCCGCGCGGGGCGAGACCTTCTCTGTTGGGCTGTAAGTCACCCTAATGGGAGCAGTCAGGCGTGGGCCGCGGAGCATTTGTAATTGAATCTTATCTGAGAGGCAGGTGCACGCCATTCACAGCGGCTAATTGACTGCAAACATTTGATAACTCCCTCTTCTGTTTCCAACACTTTCGAAAGAGATGAGTTGGATGAATATGTTGGAGTGTGGATAAGGGATTTAAAAATATCATTGACTGAACTGGGTTGGTTAAGTTGAGGATGATTTAATTCTGTCTGCAAAAAAATGATTCTCGCTCGTGTAGTCATAACCCAGTTCAGTCAGTGATATCTGAAAATCTGAACTACAAAGGGTAATACTTAGCCATCTTAGCATCTTAGAACATTTTGTAGCGTGATTACAAAGGGGGCGTTTTGAAAAATAAATAAATAAAATGAAACATGAACATTTAATGATTGAATGAAACAATAAAAATATAATTTATTTGTTCATATATCAATTTGTTTAAGTGTAAACACGTTCAAATCGAGTTTTACTGATGAAATGTTTGCTCACTTTATCGAAAGCAGTTTATGTGTAACATAGCCAGACAAAAGAGAACTAATTTGCTCATTCATTTTAATCTTTTGAATCCATGTTATTGTAAGTAAATCACAGGTAACAACTGCCTTTGTGCAAAACCATTTAACTCGTTGTTTCTGCTCTGCTCATGCAAGATGTTTTCTACAGTTTGATTCATTACAATTGTGCAAAATTGCACAAAAAAATACAAACAGAAAACGATACGGCTCCTTTCAAAGACATGTTGACCCGTTTTGAACCGGCTGTTAAGAACTCATTCTGTCTACAAGCTTGACTAAGTTTATTTGACCATTCCGCCTAATTTTGACGTCTCAAAGTGCCATTTCGATTTGATCTACAAGAGAAAGTTTCCCGGTGTCCACCCAGGAACAATGGTTAGAGATAGTGTTTAACCTGTCCAGATGCGACTTCTTAAAGCCGTTGTTTGAAAAAGGTTTGGAAATACACTTGCAGAGTCTTGTCGTATAGAGACTGTACATTCCAGACAAAGAACTACACAAACATGTTTTGATGCCTCCAGTTGCTGTGCGAATGTATCTAGACAATGTAGGTGTCAAACATTACTCACAAAGCGAAAGGCCGCACAGCTTGTCCTGCTGTTGCAGTGTCTAAATCCTCATTGGTTCCACCCACAAAGTGACTAACTAAATACACTTACCGTCTCCACTGCGGTACCATCTGGGCTGTTGCATGGACACAGGTGCTGATTGTTTGCTTATAATGGCTGAAAGCTTTCTTTAATGCCCACATCCTGGATTTGTGTGTGCCTTCGTTGTTTTAAAGTTGTTATTTTTTACATTAATTACCAGTTTGGGTTTGCAGACTTTGAAACTGAGAAGAGACTGTAAACAACGCACACCACCTGGCACTCCCTGTAATGTAGCGCGCGGATATTACTGTGAGGCGGGAATGCGTCTCAGCAGGGAGCCCACTTTCTCTTTGTCCAAAAGGTAAAGACACATTAATATTAAATACTGCTGCAGCTTCAGACGGATCCAAACCCCTCGGTGACTTTTCAAAGTTTGCAGGAGTTTGCGTAGAGTTTGTGTAATAGTCGCTCTGTTCCAGGAGCAACTAAACAATTCAAATGAAGATAGCATTATTTCGTTTTTTAGACTTGTTCCTGCAGATGCAATGTAATAACTATAGTTCGCTCGTCAGAAGATACACTTTAAAGAGGGGGTATTATGTAAAATCGACTTTTTCAAGCTTTATATCATGTTATTATGTCATTCCCTCATTAAACACATGCCTGGAGTGTTGCCTTGGCTCATTCACATATTTTTGAGTAATCAGTAAAACTTAGGACGGCAGCCATTTTAGGTGTAGCTATACCTCAGTCCTCCTAGGAACGCCCCCACCTCCTGGAGACGCCTCTGGACCTTTTGTCACCAGCCAAGCCACCAACCACTGCTCCTCAGCTCAGCAGAGGCCCCTCCCCGCACAGTGTTGTTGTTTAAATGCCACAGCAGTGTGCTGAAGGGGGCGTGTCGGAAAGCTTCTTAAAGAGACAGAGGCCTATTTCAAGACGTTCAGTACAGCCATTTTGAGAGAGCAATTTTATTCAAGGCAGTTATTTTAATTTACTGCATATACAGACCAACAGAAGGTTACGTCATCATTGTAGTATGCTATAGACTGGTGCTATGTGATTGAAAAAAGCATAATACCCCATAATACAATCAAAAGTGCATAACAAATCATGTGCCCATTAAAATAAATATATATATTATATTTTCACTGTACTACTATAATGATAAGGAATAATTGTCATTACAACAACTCAGTTAATGAATTACACCTCCAAATAATAAAAACTTTAGAAACTCGAATTAAAACAGCTTAAAAGAATTAAGGGGATAAAGTGTTCCCTTGTTTATTTTAGCTTGATATAACTTGGCCCGTGTTTTCTACTGAATTCCACACATCTTAATCGTCTCTGTGATATCTTGCCTTGAGCTATACGGTGCACTCTCGCCAAGAGGTTTACATGAAGCTTTACCAAAGTTCATCATACGAATCACTGCTTACGCAATATTTTATACCAAACTAGAGCTGAAATTCACATCGCCATCCACATTCCTGGGATAGTAATTGACTTTACACCAAAAGTCGTATACATTTCCAATTCAGGTCGGTTTATAATCCGCCAGCAATGCAATCTTTGGAGGAGTGTAAGTTTTAAATGCAGACGGAGGTTTCTCTGTGTTCTTAAGCCATAACTAATTCACCAGCAAAGCGCTACACACAGTCTGAAATAATCCCCACTATCTGCCTATGTAGTCCACAACCCTTTTGATGAGAGTCAGGAGAGATCAAGAGGATCTGTCAAGCGCTTTCCAATTTCCCCAATCTAATATAGCGCAGGCTCCCTTCAAAGGACTCCTCTCTCTCCTGCTACCGTATTCTCCAAGTTCATCTTCAATAGTGTTTGCCATATGGTTGGGGGCTTTGGAGTTTGCCCCAAGGTGGCCTCTTCTTGCACATCCTCTGGGCAGCATCCCGCCTCTGAGGTGCAGGCACCACATTGGCAGCCTGTCACAAAATAGCCGAAGAGCTTTGATGTCGCCTTGTTGTTTGGGGGATCGTGTGTCCTGTAGGCTGTGTGCAGAATGTGGTGTTGATAGTTCTGGGAGTGGCGGGGGGCTGTTTTTTGACATCATAATGTAAAATAGTTAACCTTCAGAAGCACTTAGACATATACTTTACATGAATTTGACCATTTCACACCATTTTTTTAATCATAGTTTGGAAATCCTTGTATAATATTGTATTCACACTCACAGATTTTTGTGGAAGGAGATAGGCAGTGTGTGTCATTGTTTCTTTTGGCATAGGTTGCGTTCACATGACATCACAAGATGCTATTTGTTGAATTGAGTTGGTGGTGCAGCTAAGCTAACCTCTATTGTGGAAACTATGGTAACCAAATGGTCAAAAGGTTTGGTTTATGGTTAGCCACATGGAACAAAAAACGACATAAAGGTCATTGTCTTCTCTTTAGTTCAAATTGTTAATATCCGTCATGTAATTCAATACATTTCACATATGGCAAAAAAGTATTTCCCTTTATATTCTTTAGATTAGAGCTGACATTTCACTTTGATGCGCATTGTTTATCTTATTTGAAAGCTGTAACACCTTTATTCCTCCTTTACACGGTGATTGATCAGTCCATTGTTTGTGTGTGCATTTGGAAAATATATTTAGAATCAAACGGGGATCTGACAATGAATGCCATCACTGTGGGTTTTCTGGTCATCGTAAAGGTCTTCTCTCTCAGCACATTTGAACTAAGGTCAAATTACTGGCTCTTGAATCGATCAATCAATCAATCAATGGTTTTATATACCCCAATATCACAACAGTAGATGCCTCACAGGGCTGCACCAACCATTAAAACAATGGAAAAACAACAACAAAAAGCAATGTAATGTTCAGGCAAAGTGTCAAGGCAAACACAATGTCCAACAGAGGTAATGTCCAAATAAGTGTTTGTAGCAGATGGTAATGAACCTTGTGGTGTCCCCCGTCTTTACACGGCCTATAGGACCACTGCTACAATTCCATTCCATTGTTTGTAAAGAAAAATAAAAATCAGGTATTGATAGATTTTCAACAATGTAATGAAATGTACTTGGATGAGACAAACCTGTCAACTCACTTTTATAAAAATAAAAACAACAGTAAAGGGGCCTTTAAGTGAGACGTTTGGTAAATAGGAGGCAAGAATAATGTGCAGGCCTTCAACCAGATGAATAATTGAGCAACAAAAATTACATTGGTTTTCATTGCATACAGTATGTCTTCTGCAAACCATATATTTTCTTGCCAGAAGTATTTTTCACTCGCTTTGTCAATGCCAACTGACTTCCAACCAGCTTACCTTCCGGGCCCTACTGAGCGTCCAAATATGATTTTGTACAATGGGGTATTTCAAAGGTCATTATACTGCATGTGGAGAGTGTAATGAGTGTTATTATCTAGCTTTCATTTCTTATACAAAGCACTAAGGGCATGGTGGGTGCTTTTAACAGTAATTTTCTTTCAAATTGTTAACATCAGTCATGTAAATTTAGTACATTTCACATATGGCACAAAAAAAAAGTAATTCCCTTTACATTGTTTATCACTTTTGAAACACCTTTATTCCTCCCTTTACAAGGTGATTGATCAGTCCATTGTTTGTGTGTGCATTTGGAACATATATTTATAATCAACACAGGGGATCTGACGATGAATGCCGTCACTGTGGGTTTTCTGCTGACATGCCGCCGCTGCTGCTTGATGAAAAGAAAGGCAATACGGTTATTTTGTTTTGAATTTGAAACCACACATCTCCCTCAAAACAACCTCAATCTGTCAGACACGCTGAAAGCTCACTGAATAATACTCATCCATGTGCATATTTATTCATAGTTTAGTGTTACAAGGAATGTGCAGGTGTATTGTCTCATTTTCAGTCGACTTCATTAGTTTCACGGGGATGCAGCGCGGCAAAAAAATAAATAAAATCAAATCAGCTAAATGAAAAGTAATTGTGAGGCAATTCAGGTTAATCAGATGCTTAATTTGTTGCGCATTTGTATCGTAATTGACGCAGCATAATAAATAATAATGTTGACTTAGCCATAGCGCTTTCCCAAATGCTCAAAGTCGCTTAACAACTTAATGTATTATTCCTTCACTGCAGTTACATGAACAAGGGGGAGTCAAATCTCTCGCCTATAGTCTGACTAGAACAGGTTTAGGTGCGATTCGACCAGAGCAGCACGTAGCAGCCATAGCCGCATCAAAGTGCGCTAAATTGGTTCAACGTTACTGCGCATACTGGCCTTTCCCTGGAAACTAAATGTCACGGTGCTGAAACACATAAAGGCAACATCGTGTTAGCTACTGCGGAGATGCTGTTGTCCAGCCAGGCGAGGATGAGAGGAGAGCTAACTTTTTGAACAACTTTTTTGGGGCCATGAGGCAGACAGAAGATTCTATTGGAGCTACAGTTAGCTTCGATCGATCGATACATGTAAAGTTGTATTAAAAATGATTTGTTGAATTTATAATTTACACTTCTCATCAACAAAGACCCGTGGCCTGGTTTAGCCTATCGTAGCATTAGCTTCATAGCCTTTAGCCACTAGCCGCGAGCACTAAAACACAAACAATCAGCTTCTGTTCAAACGTTTCTAGGGGTAGATCCTTGCGTACACCATGGTTGTATTGTTAAACATCATCGCAGTTAGCAAAGAGAGACTAGTAACTTCCAAAACAGCAGTTTGGTGTAAACGCACCTCGGGCTAATTGGGGCTAAACATGAGATACGCAAAGGCCAACCGAAAATGGTGAGCATAGTCAGCAACTCCCCCGCGGGCCAGGAGTTGCGCTACTGGTTTGACTTTGCATGTAAACATAATGATTCACTCCTCCTCGTACTTGCCCTGTATCTGCCCAAGGGTAGACAGATAGAAGTGATGTGCCCTTTCGACCGCTGAAAATCACTCACTCACACACTACGCTGACTGTAAAGAGGGTGAAGTGTCTTGCCTAGGGGCTCAACAACAGTGCGCACAAAAACTGCATAAGAGTTTCGATTTTGATTGGCCTGCAGAAATCCAATCTAAGACTTTGTATCCTGGTCACTTTTCTTTCCAACTCGTCCTCAGCGTTTAACTGATAGCATGGATTTATCTATTACCGAGCCACTTCATCTGCTTTGCTAATGCTGTTTGTTTTTAAGCTTGCGTGTCGACCCGGAGGCGCAGGTCGACACAGGTCAAACTGCAAATGGATGAGAATGTTGTTGTTATATATTATAGGTGTGAAAAGGTCAGGGCTCTGCTTTGGACCAAATGCTGCGGCTCGAAGATACCTCAGATTGAGAGCTCGTATCTAAATGGAGATCTGCAGGACCTTTAATTAGACAAAGCCGGGCAAGTAGTGTCATTAAAATTAATCAATGTCAATAATGCTTGGGGGAAGAGAAAATAGGACTTGAATCATCCATATTGCAGATGGATGATTCAAGTCTTGCATACTGTTGATGAAAAAAGGAGTTGATTAGAAGGCAATAAATTGCAGCGAATGCCTGGTGTCTTTTGTGATTAAATTGACTATAGCATCCATTATTAGTTTTAATGAAATACCGTTCAGCTAGAAATTTCTAATCAGTTTCCCAGTGTCTTTCACAGAGACTGGTAAATGAATTCTCCGTACGATGGCTCAATTAACGTCTGCAAAAAGTCTATAACTTCTGTCTGTTAAGTGAATGAAAATATTCTTGGATCACAACTGCAGGTTTTATTGCGACCTTTCAGACAGCCATTTTGATTTGAGTGCAATCTTGCAACCCCCCAAAAATAATGACGTAATTCTAATGTTTTACTTTGCAATTCCAATTAGACAGAAAGTGATAGCTTTTTAAATGCGAGCCGGTGTTTCCTAATGGAGTCCAGTCTGTGGTAGGAGGCTCATCACAGGGAGCCGGACAGAGAGGACTGCAGCCTGGTTCATGCTTGGGCTCCTCCTCTGATTAACACTGAAGGCTCGGCGCACCATGATGGATTGTCTTTGATTCTGGTCTCTTTAAATAGCCAGAATCAGTGCGGCTCACATACCTGCATCCGCCTAATAGCTTCGCAAACACTAGATACATAGAGTACAGATGGGGATGCGTATAGAATCAATCATACTGATCTTCTTGTCTTGTTGAACAGGATGAGAAGATCAAAAATAATTCTCCAACGGGATTTCTGCAAAGTACAAAGAGTCAGTGTTGATGTGTGAAGAAAAATACCATCATTCAGCATGTTGATGATTGATTTTTATGCCATTTGGATGTAGTGCAAATCATTGTTAATTCCGTCGATTGAAATAGGTGACATTGTCGCTGCTTGCTATATTACTAAACTTTAACTAAAATCTCCAGGTATTTGAATCAACTGATGAAACAAACTATATAGAACTGAAAAGAACAAAACATTTGAATTTCACTAACACAGTTTGAAATATAGCCTCATATTGTCCTGACAAAGGAACATGCCAGTGCTTAAATGTTTGAATACAGTAATATGAATGTAAAGTTGACCACAGTTACATATTTATTTGGTCACAATTTGACTACATTTTGAATTAAACTAAATGACACTATCATCGAAAGACTAATGGCTTGTGTCCATCCATCCATTTTCTTCCGCTTTATCCGGGGCTGGGTCGCGGGGGCAGCAGTCTAAGCAGAGATGCCCAGACTTCCCGATCCACGCACACCTCCTCCAGCTCTTCTGGGGGACCCCGAGGCGACACCAGGCCAGCTTGGAGACATAGTCCCACCAGCGTGTCCTGGGCCTTCCACGAGGCCTCCTCCCAATAGGACATGCCTGGAACACCTCCCGAGGGAGGCGACCAGGAGGCATCCGGAACAGATGCCCTAGCCACCTCAGCTGGCTCCTTTCGACATGAAGGAGCAGCGACTCTACACCGAGCTCCTCCCGGGTAACTGAGCTCCTCACCCGATCTCGGAGGGTGCGCCCAGCCACCCTGCGAAGGAAACTCATTTCGGCCGCTTGTATTCGCGATCTTGTCCTTTCGGTCATTACCCAGATCTCATGACCATAGGTGAGGGTGGGAACGTAGATCGATCGGTAAATCGAGAGCTTTGCCCCCCGACTCAGCTCCCTCTTCACCATAACAGTCCGATACATGTGTACACTGTTTTTTTTTTCTTATAAGATCTTTACATGTCACATTGCACGACGTGGGGTTTGTAAAATCGTGAGCTGCACTCGTCTCCACTGTGCGACGGTTCAAAGAGACAATCGTAGCCATGACCAAAGTTTATCGTAGCGAATTTCAGGCTACAGAAGGCGTGTGTTTAGCCGAGGCAAGTGCTGCAAGCAAGAGATGTTTATTTCCGCGGAAAAGTGCAGGGAAAGTCCTGTAAAATGCGGAGTCGGATCCGCACATGCCAGGCCTCTGTCGCTTTGACTCTGACAGAGATCCTATTTGTAGCGAGAGGAGGCATCTCTCTGCGACTAGTGTTCCAAAATATCAGACACTGCCTGATGTCGGTCATAGCTCTTTATGGTCGTAAAAGGTTTTATTTTAAATCTTTATCCCTGTCTCACTGTACAACCCAAAATCGTGCAATGTACACTCGGCTTCAGACAAAAGCTAAGTTAAAATATGCTGCCAATAATAACACCGGTGCCACTTTTCTTTGCAAACAATAGAACTATAAATGTCATACAAGATTGGAAAAGCATTTGTAATTCAAGCCCAACAAGACTCTCAAATGTCGGCCGATCGTTACCCAATGAAATATAATAAAGTACAAGCATCACTTGTACTGAGGGTCACCAAGGCTCACCTCATCCCTGACTAATGACTTTGATCTTCCACACATGAATCTGTTTTCCTCGTATTAACACTGAGTATAGTTTGCTGTCACCTCACATTTCATTGTTGTTTAACCGAGGAAAACTGACTGGTAATTATATTTTGACTCGCATCCAAGAGGAAGATGAATTGACGTGAATGGCCATTTTAATTAAACCGTGATCTAGAATCTCTGCAGTGTCGCTTCTAATTCATCTGTGAGTTTACAGGTGGCACATGGGGCCAATGTCAAATTAAAACTCGACATGTGTTCAGTTCTCTCCTTTGCACCTTTAGTTACTGGGGTTTGGGCGGTTAGAGTATCCCAAATGAATTTTGGTGAAGAGAAAGCCACCTTATTTTCTGTTTGTTTTTTTGCCCATCTTTGAGCGTGCAAATAACAGTTTGTTTCGTTCCTGACACAATCCACAAAGGATTCTTGTGAAACTCGAAAATTTCACTCAAAGTTTAGTCATGGGAAAAGGGGCAAGTCAGTCTCAAAACTTTCAAAACACTACGTGATCCATGTTTAAATCTTATTTCAATAATGTGCATCATGTCATCTCGCCTGCACCATATCTTCGAATCTCCAGGAAACTCGACTTTTGTCACAGTTAAAGCTGGTTTGTCTGCCGAGTTGCATAGCGCATTTATTATTCTCTTTTCCCCTCCATCTTATGAAAGCTAACTGCAAATGATATTGAAGAAGTGACACGTCTAATGCGGTTCCTGAGGCGCCATTTATTTAAGTAATCATCCAATAAGACTACAGAGACCATCGCAAATGAAATATGCTCCACTTTCCCCTGGTCAGAAGCATCGGTCATGAAGGAGATTTGGACTTAATGTATTGTTTACTCAATGGAGAACGATCGCTGTGAAATAGTGCATAACATCAAGAAACTATTGTGGAAATGTCCGAATTTATGTTTTTAGGCCGAAATCAACCGACATCATTATTTGCAGGCTCGTAGGAACTTTTCTTTTTGTCACATGCGAGCTCTAGGGGCAGGCAACATCAGGCCCGGGCTCAAAATCTGGTATCCCAGCATTTAACCTCTGGCCCCCAAGATGGTTTTGAGGAATATTATTTCATGTGTTAGAGATCAATAACCCAAAGAACTGCCATACTCCCACAGATGCCTCCCATTGGTCATATATGAGGTACAACACATTTGTAGAAAATGGTGCTTTACTCTGGGTCAGGAGTAGGAGCTTCGGCCATTGTTTCTTTATGAGGAACAAAACGGCCCACCACAGAGAAATGTTCCCCACCCCTTCTGTACAACAACGGCCAAATACTATATATGTAATAGGAAGTGGAAACCGGAGTAACCAGAGAAAACATACGCAGAACTAGGGCTGGGTACTGTTATTTTTTTCTATACCAACACTTTACCGATACTTGGTTTACAATACCGATACCTGAACGACACATTTTCGATAGAGCAATTTCTTTCAAATTTCTATCATTTATTTGCGCTGAAACAACCACTAATCCTGTCTCTGGGTCCAACAAGCATCAAAACCTGGTCTCTAAAGATATATATTTTTTGATACCTGCTTTCGATACCAGCAGTAGCTAGACTTGTTTTTTTTACGATACCATATTCGTATATTGTTTAACAGTACCCAGCCCTATGCAGAACACAGAAGAGCCCTGACTAGTCTGGGAACGAAACCTATGAACTTCTTACTGTGACATGTGGCATCTGGCAATTATACATTATTACACACTGTTAAGAACATGTGGCTAAAACCTTAGCTCAGACTGTTACTGTCCTAATACTTTGCAGCATACCCAATTGTTCCTTTTGGTATAATTGTCTTTGTACCATGTGCTATTATTAATTCATATTTTTTCTCTAGGTAGTAGTGATAGAGCTACTTAGCAGTGATGAAAGCAAAGGGATGTATTGAAGTTGACAGCGTCCAATTTCTTGTCCTAGATGCAAAATGACCACACATTTCATGACTGTATTGCCTCATCCGCAGATATACCAATGTAACAAGACATATTTATTTGTAACTCTGAACAGAATTCAGTTTCAGAGCCCGCCGAGACAATTATATTCTATTTCAGTGCACTATAAAATGCATAGTGTCTTTTTTTTTTTTTATGCCTTATCTTCAAACGGTGAGTGCGTGCGTCTGCGGATATGGAAGATCAAAGACACTGTTGTCCTCTCTCGGGCTCGATAAACACATCCATGTTGAATCTTTTTATTGCCACTCTGAAAGACAGCGTGTCGGTTTCATGAGGGATTTGGCAATAGCGTACCTTGGCCCCGGGAGAAAGTGGAAAGCCCGTGAAGTCCTTGATTTTGCACCGCGTGCTTTAGCGATACAATGGGCTTTTGGGCGGCCATTTTAGAGGGGTCTTCTTCAGTCAAGGTCGTTCCACAGGAGACTTCCATGTACTTTTACTGGAAAGCATGACAGCAATTTGAGCCTTGTCAAATACTGATGAATAAAAAATTCCTTGTTGAATTATAAAGGGTTTCATTGTGCAGTGGTGACTTTCTGCCTCAGCCATAGTAAATCAGTGTTAAAGGAACAGGCCACTGTTTTTACATACTGAGATATGTTCTTACCTGAGCTTAGACGAGTTGATACGTACCTGTCTGGTCTTTGTGCGTGCCCTCAGTCACGCAAAACTACCAAAGATGTTGTTAGCATTTGGCCTCTCCCAGCATATTCCTATAGCTCCAAACGGGGTGAGGTTAGAAGCACAAAGACCAGACAGGTACTTAATCAACTCGTCTAAGCTCAGGTAAGAAGTGGCCTGTTCCTTTAACCATTTACCAGTGCATATTAGCACGCCTCAAGTGACTATTCACAGGAACAAATGGCAGTCTCTTAGCACGTCATAAGAGTAGCATTAACTCAGTGATGGGGCGAAGATCCCTCTGCACCAGGTTCATGTGGAGTTTAATGTCTCCTGCCAGAAGCAATAAAAGCCTTATACTAGTCACTTGCCAATTTCTAACTATTCATTTGTGTTGTCTTGTATTCTTTGTATTTCCCTGACTAATCTAATAAAGATCAGGTAGTGTACAATGGAAGTGTACAATGGAATAGTAACCAATAGTCCATAGTCGGTTTAAAGAAATGCGAAACTGCTGTGAAAAAAGGAAATATTTGAACAGGAAATTTAAGATAAAGATGGCTATAACTTCAACCATGCTGATCTGTACAGGGAAGTGAGTTTGAACACAGACAGGATTAGTTTAGTGTAGTGTCTGGACTTTACAAGAGATTAAGGGCCTAGCTCACTGGCCTGGAGATTAGTTGGGGACTCGAGTTGCCGCTGGTTATGAAGATGTCTCCAAGCTGTCCCCGGAGATAAGGCGAGTCACCAGGTAGTCTCGGAGGAAACTAACATGTTTTAACTAACAGGAGATATCAAAGAAACTCCATACATCTCTTTGACATTTCCTTGGTATCTGACAAGTCTCGGAGACATTGCAGGGACGTCACAGAAACGACTCACAGGCTGAGGAACAAAGTGTTCGCAGTGTTGGCCACGTAGACCTCTCGGAGACCTCTCAGAGAGCATGTGGGTACGATGTAGAGATTCCGCTGAAATCGAAACCGTTTTTTACCGAGGATACCTGGAAACTCGCCTTATCTCCAGGGGATGTCTCAGAGAAATCTCCGTGACCAGCGGCAACTCGAGTCTCCAACTAGTCTGTAGGCCATGGAGATAGGTGCTTTGTATGCACACAATCAATCTGAGTGGCGGAGATGTTGGCTGCGGCAGTCCCCACAGCATCTCCGCAACTCTCCTCTCATGAGATATGCCCTTTACTGAGCAAAATTACCTTTTTTTTACCCCTCATCTAAAACATAATATTTATTCACGTGTTGTTAAATAATCCTGTTTAATTTGGTTGTTTTACTACTGACGTGCTACGATCTGGATTTTGTTGCATGATAAATGGTAACCGGAAGTGTCCTCCACATTTAAAAAAAAAAACAAAAGCTAATTACCGTTCTGAAATGTTCTCCGCTCAAGATATATCAGGGCAGCATCTATTTGTTTGCATGCCATTTGCCAAAAAATGGTGACTTGCATCTTGTATTTGTCATGTGTTATTCCCCCTGCTTCCGGAGAGTATCTCACAAAACATTCGCACTTTAATAAATACAATTATTTTATATCAGTCTAATCTTACCTTCAACAGTTTTCAGAAGTGCATATGTGACTAGACTGAACGATTGTGCTTTCAAAATATCTTTCTCTCAAGAGTTTTCTTGGGAAGCTGAATTCTTGCTAAAGTTGCTTTAGTAGAAGAGACATACTGTACATTGTGCCACAGAGCAACAGAAGTGTAGAAAAAGTCTATGCAACTACCACTATATTTCAACAATAACGCTGCCAGCCTCAGTTTCCCGGAGAGAATCCTTTCTATAAATGACAGTGAGGACTCCCGAGTGCCTTTGAGCTCTGTTCTGTTGTTGTTGCTGTTGATGCTCCACAGCTGTTTTATTTCATTGTTTTACCCCCAGTTTTGAGAGTATTCCTGATCAGCCCTCCATGGAAACAACTACTCTGATGCCTGACTCCAGCTTTTCAGAGGGATCCAGTCACTTATGTCCCCCAGCCGCGTACACAGCATGTCATTGCTATGCTAAACAAGTCAGCACTGTACAGGGACATGCATGATCTCCACAACCCTGTGGCCTCCTGATAGAGAGGGGTCAAAATGGGGAGCAGAAGCTGTGGCCCATTCCATCTGCGCTGTGATAGAGTATGCAAGTCAGAAAATGTTACAAGCTCTTTTATAGCGCTATTAGTTTGCAAGTTGGTTATTGAAATCCACATTTTGAACACATTCCTTGTTTTCTTGTTCATTTTAATCTGAACAGTTCATTTGCAAAAACAGTTACATAAGTGCCATTGAAAAAAACGTATCAAGGTAGGCTGTGCTACATCAAATTCACACAACTTCACTTGTGTCACTTGTTGTATCATTAACACAGGCATAAATTAGAGGCACACTAGGGTTGAATTTTTACTGTATGTCTTTCCCGTATACATTATTGTAAGTGTAAAGCAATTTATTTGTATCCTTCACATTATGCTCATGTTTTCCTTGATTAGTTGATATCCAACTTCATCATTTCCTAAAAATCTGCCTCGGAAGCATGTTGTTTTGAAGTCGCGTTTACCGCATTAAACCTACTATTTCAGTGGCTTGTCTGCTCCTTTCACCTCAGGACACTAGTGTGGTTTGTTGCAAAGACAGATCCTGATTGACTCTGACCCTGTTACGTTTTTACATGAGCTGCTTGTCAGTTTGTCGCCCTCGCACTTGATAACGTCGCGAAAATCCGCCGTCTCTTAAGCACACCGGCATCACGCGGCCTTTTCGCTGAGCTCTACAAACCGTCAGCAGATAGCGGCATTCCAAATGACAGCCGCTTATCTGAGCAAGCTCCAGTGCATTCGCTAAGACTGGAATTGGTGATACTAACAGCATAACGCTCGCAACTTCCCCTTCTCTGCACAAGGGGGCAAGTAAAGCAGGGGAACTCAAAAAGCCCTGAAACATAATCAAACCAAACGGCCATTATAATCCCAGTCTTGTGCAATGAGCTTCATTGTTGTCGTGCACTTGCTGACGTGAGATAGCGCTAACCCTGCTATTGTTTGGAGTGCAGATTTAATTGCTGCGCCCCTGCTAAGCTAAACGGCTGTTAGTCATGGTTAGCTGAGTCAGCCTCTCTGGTTGGTCTAAACATCATGTATCACAAAAACAGTCGGCAAATGTCAACTACATTAAGAGGGCATTACTCAAATGTGTTCTTAGTCTCCCACCTGACTAATACAAACATCCGTGACCAGACACAGGCATTTGACCTGCCAATATTTTAAAGGGGCCATACCCAAACATTAGTGGGAAGACATGAGGGGGTGAGTCACATCATTGGAGGAGCACAGAGACTATAATATACCAACATACATGGGAAATTACAGTTGAACATCGGAACTAGGGGTGCTATAGGTGCTGCAGAACCCTCTTTTGGATAATCGGAACATTACAGTCAGTAATGGTAAATAGGAAATAAGCACAGTCAAAGCATGTTTGGGGACATCTTTTCACTAAGAAACTCCTGATTGAAATGTGTCCTCCCACGGCGATGAAAATGTTAGCGAGTATTTTGGATTTACTGAGAGAGCTGCAGGTTTTGGCAGCTGATGCCGGGCAATCGTGTAGCAATAGTGTACACCTCAACCTTTCTCTTTGAACAATATACAATGCATCCCCGTGAAGAATCAGGATATTCGCACTGTGTTATCAATTAGTTTAGACCAAACAGGGCTGGGTACCGTTAGAATTTTTTTTTTTAACTTGCTTTTTGATACCTATACGAACATATTTGTAATCTAGGACCATAAAACAGAACAATGATGTTCATTTATTCCAAAAAAGTCCATTTCTTTTACGTTTGTATCATTTATCATTTAGTTGAAACAACCAAGTGACTTCCTTTAATGCTGTCCCTGGACCAAATAGGCATCGAAAACTTGATCTCCAAAGATATATTTGACTTTTATTGTTTTGATACCAGTTTGTACCTGAATATAATGGTACCCAGCCTAACTGTCACGTTCAAACTTAACTATATTTCTAAAAATGGGAATTAACTGTCATGCCTACAGGTCTTTAGTGATATTTCATCAAATGTCATTCTTACTTTACACACATTTGTCATTACCTTGATCATTTAATTTTCCATTGTTTTCCATTGCTACAAATATGCCAAGAGCCAACAACTTGGATGACTCTTCACCACCATTGCCTGCACTTACTGTGGCCTGCTGTTACAGGAAAAGCATCTTATATGAAAATAGACAAATAAATACATAACATTTGCAACGAAAAAACAGCAATACATCTGGTTCACTGTTTTGACTCCTAACAAATGATACAGCAACCATTTAGTTTTCTACCTTCGGGTCAAGGCAGAACATAACATTTTAATTGAACACCACTCACTATTCAAGTTGTGAAGGAGCAGCTAACGTTGCATGTCAGTAGCTCATACAATTTCTCCCCTTTATCTGACTCTTGTCGTAAGTGCTTTTACAGTTGTAATTAAATCCAAATGTTCCATTAAAGCACTTCTATTAGCGGCATATCTCTGTACAGGATCGCGGCTTACATTAAGATACCTCTGCAAAACAGCTCAAGAAAATATAATTACTGCGGGTGTAATGCATCCAATTAATGTCAACGGGTGCTAATTTGACAAGTTGTTCTGACAGCGGCGTTCTCTGCACTTACTCATCTGGAACACGCAGCATTAATTACAGGTGAATGAGACTCGATTTGAATAGAAAACATTTATTATTTCCAAATGATATTCAGCGGGGGCTAATTATCATCTCGCCTTGGACAGAAATACACAGATTCTCATACACTTTTGATCATGGAGTTTCAACCACTGGTCCTGATTTAGGCCTGAGGTATTCTCGGTTTTGCCTTAGGACAGGCAACAGCAGAGTTGGTAGAGGGTTTGCCCACAAGCCTGAAGGACAGTTGTTGCAATTGCTGATGATCAGAACGGGTCACTGGTGCTGAAGAAGCCACATTATTATCAGCTGAACCAAGGCCAAGGTGGCCACCATTGAGTGTGACTGAGGAGTAAATAATGTAAACAACCTTCTGACCAAAACCACAAACCACTCCTTTGAGGACAGCGAGGTCTGAGGTCATTCTGCTTTGAGAGATGAGTCACTGAAGCAATAATCTGTGAAGAAAGAAAATCTTTCTCAGTGATCTCAGGTGACCTAACAACTCTGAGAGACACACTTGCCGCCCAGCAAAATAGGCTACACATAATGGATGACATATTATTTATTGTATATAACAGGCTATAGTTAGATACTAGGGGCGACAATGGCGCAGATGGTAGAGTGGGTCGTCTCATGATCGGAAGGTCGGGGTTCGAATCCCGCCTCCTGAAGGTGCACATTGTCGTTGAGTCCTTGGGCAAGACACTTCACCCACATTGCCTCCAGTGTCTGCGTACACTGGTAGCCCCCTAGGAGAGACCAACAGGCCCGGTTTGAATCGTGAGGCCGTCCTTCCGTGGACCCACCACCTACAGAAGGAGCCATGGGGCCGGTGCTATGTGATCTGGGCAGCTCCAACGGCTGCCCCACGACCCGGCAACGGACAAGTGGAAGAAAATGAAAAAATGAGTTAGATACTATAGTTTCACGTCACACTCCTCTCATCAACCTAAGATTTATTCATGAACTTACCAGAGTGGTATACTTCGAAGCTTGACAAACCCAGACATGGAGCTCCACATCTGGAGCCCACTGCTGTTGTACAGTTGTTGTGTAATGACAAAATAAAGACCCTTCAACTTAAAGAGCAACTAAACACCAAATCAAGTTTTTTTTACTGATAAACTGTCTCAATGGGTGTCTCATAGTGTTGTCTACTGGTCCCTGACATTATTCTGACATTATAGCGCAAACATGTGTCAAATCCTAACTTTGACCTGAACAAGAATGGGTTGCGCCCCCTTCAGGGTAAACTCTGCTACTAAATTAGAAGTTCCTGATTAACTGGAGACGTGTCCACGGCCTCCACAGAACGTCATAAGCCGCGCCAGCTCCACACATCGTCATCAGGTGCTTCCCATTGTCCTGCCCATTGTCCTGCCCCTGTACATGTGGTATATAACCAATCAAGGCCCACACACTCATCCCCCGCATGTCACCTCCAAACTTCAGAGACCGCCTCTTTCGCGGCATTTTTTGACTTTTGTTTGTGGATGGGGAAAGGCTTTGGCACACCTGTTTAGGTACTCTTTAAACCACGCTATCAGTCGGTTTAGTTAACCCTGGGTTTCTCTCAGGATTTGTGTTTGCTTTCATGTGAAATAGAAGGAGTCAGTGCCAAGCAGCCAATCGTGGAAGGGACACAGACAGACATAGTTTATCAAATATCAAAATCTAGCATGCACGACACAAGTTTGAACCAAGCAGCACATAAAGAGAATGTTCACATTTGTTAACAATCTTTATTTCAACTTAAAAACAACACTCGTACTATTATGTGGACGAGAAATAAGCCTTTTTCATGTAGTCATCTATAATCTGCGTCAGCCACATGTGTAGTAAAAGTTACAACACGATCTCTCTACTTTATACAATCCGTGCAGGCTTTGATATAAAGGACTTCTCTCGCTGCTGCTCAAGGTGCTTCCTCCTTCCCCCACTCTCTCCATACACCGCAGAGTTTGGGTGACAAAGCGGAGGATTTTCTCCTCAGATTGGTCAAAGAGCCGTCTCCTTATCTAAGATGAGAACTAAACCTGTTCCAGACCAGGTTATGAGCTAAGGGCATGTTTCCATGGAGATCTACCCAGCCAGAATGTTATCCAGCTTTGTCGTACCTATTAAAACCAGTGTGAACGCTAACCCTCTAATCCAGCTTTGTAGTATACCCCTCAGTGTAACTAGAATGCAAAAAAATGTAACAAAAATATCCAAGTCCAGATGGTTCCTGCTCAAACTTACCCCGCTAACCCTCTAGTCCAGCTTTGTAGTATACCCCTCAGTAGGGCTGGGCGATATGGACCAAAAGTCATATCCCGATATATTTAAGTTGAATATCGATATACGATATATATCCCGATATTTTTTCCGCAAAGTGAGAGCAGTGAAATTGAAAAGTCAAAGCCAAATGCCAAATGTGAGTAGTTTTATTGAAAACTCACCATAAAATGTAAATACAAACATTGTATAACAAAGCTCCATAAGGTGCACAAATAAAATAAATTCTTGGATAAAAATAGCCTATAAAATAAAATAGGTCAATCTTTTTCTGAGGGCAGCATTTATATATAAAGAGATGACAAAATAAAGTGCCCGTTTCTTTTTGTTAACTTAATAGCTTATCTGAATTTGAAATATCCCGATATACGCGATATGGTCTAATTCCATATCTCATTTAAAAATATATCGATATATCTTAAATATCGATATATCGCCCAGCCCTACCCCTCAGTGTAACTAGAATGGAAAAAATGTAACGAAAATATCCAAGTCCAGATGGTTCCTGCTCAAAATCTGAAGTGGTGCCCACACAGCTCCTGACAGGTTGCTATAGTGACATTGAAGGACAAGTTAGTTTTTAAATTGAAATACGTTATCTTGTCCAAATCGTGATCCAGCCATTTCATTGTGTTCGGAATGAGTTCAGGCTGTAAAAAATATGGTGTTGAAATTGTTGCAAATCGTCGGATAACATTGACTGAGCCTTTTTCACCTTGTCCAAAAAAAAAAAATCGTCTCCACATTTAAGCCGTCGAATGCCGTGGCCTGGTTATGTCACGGGAAAGATATTAGAGGATGAGACAGCAAAAAAAGAGGACAAGGCTGGGGCAGTCACGGGGCGTCTTCAAAGCCGGGACGCGCCGCACATTCTGAGTAAACAACAGATTTATGATGAAAGCGCTCCTAAAAGAACAACTTGAACGATCATCCCTCGCATTCATAAAATATTAAATGACAAAATGGTCGCCAGTCGGGAGTGACCACAGAGAGGCTAAACTTTGTGACAGTGACAGATTGCGGCTCCACTAGTCCTTCCTACCGCCGCATCAGTCATCATTGCTGGGTCAGTCATCCCAGGGTTATGTGGGATATTCATCATAGCTTCACTTCAGAGGGTTCGGCTGGATGGTATTTATGGACAACACGGGCGAACTCCGGCAGTGTGGTCAGCGTTCTCTTTGACCTAACACCTTCATGGCTAATGGCTTTTTGCCCCTATGCCAAGCAAATGCACTGTCAAGGACTTTCTGACACTCAGCTGATGGACAATTTATGCGTAAGAGTCGCAATACGTCACGTGTCCTGAGTAAGACGCCCTTTCCATACCCCCCATCCATCCGACCTATAAAAGGCAGTCACCCGTTACATATTAAATATAGTGATGTGGGGAGAAATACAAGCCTGTCCACTGACATGATGGCTGGAAGATTGCTACGTACTCGATTTTATGTAGTATATAATGTGCAAAGTGTACGAAGGAGGTCTATTTGAGGAGACTGGCCTTTCTAAAGAGCAGAGTAACCTAAAAAGCAAGAATAGCACCTTTAAGTCTTAAAAATAGAGAGGGGTGTGGGTGAAGGCGGCGGGTTGGACACAAGGTCTTTGTGAAGTCTGCAACTTTGGAAAGTGCATTTATTCCGGAGCAAAATGCTGCGACTTTTCAAGTTCGTCCACTAAAAATAATGTTTAAGGCGTTTTGCACAGAAAAACAAACACGTGAACTGACTCGAAGGTTGTTGAACCCGTGGGCAGTTTCTCTGACATTATACATGACCTTGTGTAGTTACTGATTGCACATAATGAAACCTTTCTCTTCACTGTGTACTGGCCACATTTGTAAGACTGTAATTTTCTGTTACAAACATATGCTTATGTGTCCTAACATTGCCTGATAATACAAATCTCACGTAGTAGAGACAGTGAAAAGAAATCACTTGAATTCCTTACTTTCGGAATACGTGCTTGGTCAATGTTGAATCGAGTTGTGCATGCGTAAACATGGGATAAATACCGCGAGTTGGTACATAAACATGAAGTATTACCCAGCATTTCAAGCCCCTTTAAACACAACAGCAGTGGCAGCAGATGCAGTATTATTACTCTCACTGTGACAGACATAATGCAATGGCGTCTAAAGGTCTTCCCAGTTCTATTACTTTGAAGGGCTGAGTTGCACCCGAACCTCATGGCTACTTGACATGCGTAAACATAAGGACGTACTTTAGCGCTGTTGGGCTCAATTCAATCAGAGTTCTGACTCTACTCAAGAGGCTACATGGAAGCACTGCAAAGGTAATTCTTTCCTTACAATAATGCAGCAGGAGCAGAGCCTCCTGAGTGAGGGTATTCATATAAGCTGCTGTGGACGTTAGCACTAACCGCGTTGGCATTAGCGAGTGTGTTGCGATTACTTATTTATTTATAATGAAACCAAGGTTATGGCTGTACTGCCGAAATGGTTAGGCTGTACATATTTTTTTTAAGTCTACTTTGTGATGCTTTTAGAATGTGCAAATGTTTCTACAGTTTTATCCCAACCTCGGACTCTCTCTCGTATTTGCGCATGCGCAGCTCACCTCAGCAGTTTTGTTTTGTTTTGTTTTCCCATGAAGGGACAACAATTTACTGCATTATCTTTCCTCTTGTATATGAGTACTAAATGTGTTATGGACAAGGTGGCATGCTACATGTGTGCCTCGTCTCAGTCACCAATTAAATTTTGTTTTGCTTTTTCCATCTTTGTGACTCTCCGAAAATCCATACTCAGAGGTTTCTTGAAAGTAAACACTATAGTTTTTCTTCCACCGCACAGCCGCTCAATATGCTAAAAAGTTCAACAATGAAAACGTAAAACTTCAGCTGAGGTGACTGCATCTGATGGATTTACTGAACAACTTGCATTTTATTCCCGCGGTTCAGCGAGCATATGTTGGTATCCTCAAGGCAATTACCCAAAGTGTTCAAAATGTCTGCTGAGAATGTGATAGATTCTTTATATCCTTGTGAAAAAGGGCCTTTTAGCAGATGGGGATCTTTTATTGAGCGGCAATCACGGGTGAAATCATGTGAGATATTAGCACTTTTGATGATTGACTTTATAAATACGCGAGGTGATAGAGGACCCAGATGATCAAACTTGGAAATATAGAAGCACCATTTATCAAATATGACCTGCCGTGGAACAAAATGGCGGTTAAAGCAACTAGCAGTGACAGCTAACTGCTTGCCCATCCATCACGTTGGGTTTGGAGACAGGTCTAACCCCGTCACGCCACTGGGTGATTCCTTGACAATTACTCCTGCTAGATTTTCTATATATTTAGTTTTAACAAATTTAACATGGTGCCAGAGTTATTGCTCGGAGAATTGCGTGACGGAAGACGGATTGGACCGAATCACATGTTATCAAAACTTGACATGAAATATTGCGTGTCTTCATGCACATGGCACACAAGGGCACAATCCATTTATCATGTGGAGAGATGTGGTAAAAGTCGATAAACTGTAGGGCTGTGGACTGCTAATATGTTGGACTTTGGTTCTGCAGTTCTTTAATAGATCATTTGTTTAAATTGTATTTTGAAAAAATTGTATGAAAAAAAAACCATACCATATATTCCGGACTATAAGTCGCTCCGGAGTATAAGTCGCACCAGCCAAAAAATCCATAATGAAGAAGAAGAAAGAAACATATATAAGTCGCTCCGGAGTATAAGTCACACCAGTCTTGGTAACTGCCTGGGGATGGAGGAGTAACTGCCTCGTTGACAAGCCTCTTCCGGCATCACGTTGTTCAAGCACCCATTTGCGACCTCGTTCCTCTAGCTGTGGCCATCTAGCTTTTAGCCCGCGATAAGCTTTTTTTGTTTTCTTCATTGCAGTAAGAGTAACCTCCACTTTTCGCCAGTCCCTCGCATTTTATTTATAATGGTACAGGAGTAGATACTGGTACAAAGCCTAGGCCCTCTAGCCTCTATCAGTGTCAAAATAACAAACATGTGAAATTATATAATTTGATATATAAGTTGCACCGGAGTATAAGTTGCATAACCAGCCAAAATATGAAAAAAGTGTGACTTATAGTCCAGAAAATACAGTATGTGCTCACACTTGTTTGAATACATATATTTTCTGTGTGGTGGACGGTGACTTCCTGGTCGATGATTACAGGTCTTGTATTTTAATAATAAAGATACTCAATAGAAATTTATTTATTTACTCTTTCATTTTTTTTATTTTTACTTTTTTGCTGTCTGGACTCAGTTTAGAATCAGATTATTTGAAGGTTCTGCTTCAAGTGAATGCAAATTATACCAGAGTGCCTTATTTGCAAAGCTTTTACATTTTGGTCTCTACTTTCCCAGAAGCAAGACATATTATCGGGCTTGTTTACATTTGTCCAGGCATATGATTTTTGACACACTGAGGAAAAAGTAATTATTTTGTGACACCTGCAGGACAACATGTCACAACAGGATGTTGACCAGTGCGTGTCAAAACACATCCATTCTCCCGACATGGCGACACCTTTCCTTGACTGTTTTGGCATGTTGTGTATTAAACATTTGGCTGGGATAATCTTCTAATTGCTATTCATACACATTTTTTCATATCCAGTTTGTGTAAAATGAGCAATTACTGTTCAATAATGTACACAAAATGTTTGTTTAATAATGTTTTCTGTTTTCTTTAATAGGAACATCCACATGGTCTGGAAATTGACACCTTTTTAACTTCTGTGCCACTGTGCCAACTGATTGATTGCCGCTGCATGTCAGTTTGTGTCACCGCCATCACTCACTCAATCACACACACGTTCACACATTGGAAGGGTGTGCCAAAATTGTCTGAGGCACGATAGTACTGTATGCACTGGTCTGATCAATTGATACTATTGTGATGTAATCATCTGAGCGGACAAAGAGAAACGTTTAAAGAGGGGGTATTGTGCTTTTTTCAATCACATAGCACCAGTCTATAGCATACTACAATGATGACGTAACCTTCTGTTGGTCTGTATTTGCAGTAAATTAAAATAACTGCCTTGAATAAAATTGCTCTCTCAAAATGGCTGTACTGAACGTCTTGAAATAGGCCTCTGTCTCTTTAAGAAGCTTTCCGACACGCCCCCTTCAGCACACTGCTGTGGCATCTAACAACACTACTGTGTGGGGAGGGGCCTCTGCTGAGCTGAGGAGCAGTGGTTGGTGGCTTGGCTGGTGACGAAAGGTCCAGAGGCGTCTCCAGGAGGTGGGGGCGTTCCTAGGAGGACTGAGGCATAGCTACACCTAAAATGGCTGCCGTCTACGTTTTTTACTGATTACTCAAAATATGTGAATGAGCCAAGGCAACACTCCAGGCATGTGTTTAATGAGGGAATGACATAATAACATGATATAAAGCTTGAAAAAGTCGATTTTACATAATACCCCCCTTTAAAATGTGTTTCGGTGCCGAGCGCCATAATCCAGTGGTCAATACGTCAGTAAAACAAAGGCAAAGAGTGTTCATTTGTCGCTATGACTCTGAATGGCCCTCACGGTTGTAAAAGTGAACACCTTCTATTTCAGACTCTTCTTGAGCCTTTCATTATTAACAATCTGAAACCTAGCTTTACCCGAGCGGTTTTCCCTTATGTGCCTTGTGAACCGGCACACTTGAACTGCCTCTCTATACCCCACTCCCCGGGGCTTTGAGCTGCGGGGACAAGAATAGTTTATATTTGTCTTCTCTTTGGCTTCTGATAAGGATATTAAATCCATCCCCCAGGCCTTTTCTTCACCGGGGTACGGGGAAAATGGAAGGCGCCTCGCTGCATTCTTAGCTCCGTAATACCATTCAGCTCAAACACACATTGGCCCCGGATACAGACACGTGCAGCTCAGGCAAAAAAAAAAAAGAAAAAATCCCATCTTTCCCAGACAATTTTCAGAGCATTAATAAGCCGTGCACTCTGTTTACCGCCTCTGATCCATCGGCGAAGGCTTTTACCAGATAACCAAACGCGATTGGAAGAGAATATGTTTCATGACTGATTAATTTTTTAAAACCAACCCTGCTTATTTCCCATCAAATTATTTTGCACAAGTCAAACTCTTTATGTGTTTAAAGACAGAGGAGAAATGACCTGATCGCCGCGAGGACCCGCTCTGCCCCGCGAGGAAATGGGACAGGGAGATAATGAATATTGAATGAGCAGATCTTCTTGAAGCAATCATCCCCGTTGACCGAATCCTGCTGCCGCTCAAATCGTCTGTGTGGTTTTGCCGAGTTAATTAAGATCTAGTGTGAGGGATGAGTTGAGACGTGCCACGGCGGTAGAACCTCCTCAATCACCGCGAGTGTGCCGGATCAGGTGGGGGCTTCCAGTTGAACCAATGGCAGGGTACAATCATGGACAACTCCGTGCTATTCTCAATAGATCAAGTTTTTGGTTTGTAAGCGAGTATATGGCAACTATGTTTAAGGCACACATAGACTACATTTGCCTACGGTGATTGCTCCATCCTTCACTGCCACTGAAGGTACTTATCGGGAGCAATGGGTGGTTACGGATCTTGAGTCTGGATATCGGGTAAGGTTACCAAGGCAGAGGATACAGGCTAATGGCACATGTTGATGGTGGAACCAGATAATCCGACACACTGAACATTTGGGAGATCATACCATATCCACTTTTGGAGGTCCTTGTTCCAGAGTAGAGTTGTGAACAAGGCTACACGATAGCCTATGAGGGAGGCAGTCAACAGAGAGAGTTAAGAAATTAGCAAGCTCAACAGAATAAGATGGAAAAAAAAGAGATTGATTGATTGATATTGTTACTCCAGACTTAGGGGTGGGCAATATCACAATAATAGACCGTCTGATCTCCAGAGCTGACGATCTGTTATTTTTGTGCGATTGTTTAATCACGATTCTGCATAGTTTACTCTTTTCACTGTCAGTGACGCAAACCCAAGCCACGAACTTTCTGCAACGCAATTTCAGACGCTAACGTGAGCATTTGGCAGTGAGCCGCTCCTCTCCACTGTCCACTGCACATATATACGACCAGGCTCCTCAATCAAGAGCTTTCAACCCAGCGTTCTGTCACTATTTCATATGTTAGTGTCTTTCCCCCTAACGCTGCTGCTCTGTGTGGACCACACCGTGTGTTTATTTATGTGCCTGGACCATGTGCGAAGAAGCGAGTGTGTCCTTCGCCTTACAGTTCTGTCAGGTACCCGCATCCTTCTCATTTGTCTAATTAAATCCTGGACTGTGTTCACAAATGCGCTGTCGATCCATGTCTGGAAATAACACTTGTCCAACTCCGGTGAATCGCAGTTCCTTATTGTCAAGTAATAATGAATAGTAACTAACTGCTTCCGATTTGCATTTTATACAAAAAAGTTATTGTATGTTATCGCTTTAGTAAGACTCTTATTGTGAAAGGGTCTGGCAGCGACACAGCATCACATCACAACAACAACTGACACAAACAAGCATTTACCAAACTCTTTTACTTTTATCGTCTGGAGTTTTATTGTGTTATTGTTTAATTTTCAGAGTGAGTTTGCTTTAGGTCTAAGACTCATACTGTATATTGTTGCTGTGTTGATTATCACAAAGTTTGAATGAATTAGTATATTCCCTCAATCTTTTTACTTCTTCAGTGTTTAATTTAAGTTATTTCTGTCTTTAAAAAAAAAAAGGTGATACAATTGAAATCGTGAGTTTATATTTCAAAAATTGTGGTATTCTATTTTTGTCATATCGCCCACCCATCCAGACTAATGCATCGGTTGCGGAAAATACACTTGCCACTTTTTTAGAATTCCTATGTTTGTATAGACCAGGAGTGAAACTTTAGGTTGATTTATTATTTTTTTTTTTGGGAGAAAATATAAACATTAGGGCGTTGCAGGGGCGACCGTGGCACAGATGGTAGAGCGGGTCATCTCATTAGAAGGGGTTTCAAATCACAGCTCTTACAGGTGCACACTGTTGTTGTATCCTTGGGCAAGACACTTCACCCACCTCGCCTCCAGTGTCTGCATATACTGATGTATGGATGAGAGTATACAGTAAATGGGTGACTGGTTCCTTGTTATAATGCGCTTTGGGCCTAGTGAAGGACGAACAAAGTGCTTGTAAGTTGAGACCATTTACCAATGGGGCACAGCTTTTTTTTTTTCCAGACACTCTCAGTCAATCCGAGTTAGGGAGAGTCAGAAAGGAAAGTTCATGAAAGTTCATGTACATGAAACGAGACCGTGGTTGTCGTTGTGCTTCGTTTCTGTTTTCTATATGAACATTTCAAACAATGCTTGTAATTTGGTCTGTGTTAAAAAAGCCGCTTTGAAGTGTAACAGGTTCTCTTTTGCCGATGAGGCAAATCAAAATATGATGCTGCAAATTGTATGATTGATAATGTAATTGCAATAGGATAAAGTTACTTTATAAACGGGTGTGCAGAGGTCGTGCATGCGACTGACATGGTTCCTTATGTAGCATTATCATTGTTGTTTCGTAATCAGTATTACTCCTTCTTGGGGAATGTATACAGTACATGAGTTTATGTCATGTAATGTCTTAATGTAAATGCCATCTTGTAAATGCTTGCTTCAGCCCACTCCTTTTGAGCAGAATGTTTACTGCTCAAATAAACTAATAAAATAAAATAAAATAAATAAATAAAGTTTTTGTCCCTGCAGCCGCTGCGCTGCGCCTGGACTCATCTCCAGATGTAAAGCTTGGTTGGGGAATCAAACATTTTCCTGCTGTGACAAAGGGCTAATCACTCACTGCATTATTCTCTTCGTTTTGCAACAGTATTTAAAGTAGCCCGTCAAAAAGTTGTGTTTTCTCCATCTCTCAACCAAGCGACTTTGTGAATGTAACATATAAAATAAATAATCTTGAATGCACTTATTTCACTTTTGACATTTTAAATTCCCCAGCCCTTCACTGGGTTTAAGCTCTACCCACGAGCAAATGCCATAATTTTCCTCTGACACCTGGCTTCATAGTCTGTCTCTAAAACATAGTTTTAGAAATACACAATGTTGCAGACGACCCTGAAGACCTAAAAAGAAATAACATAATTCAATTTGGAACAAACCAAAGGGGACGTGCAGTTTGAATCGAGAGTGTTATGCACTTGTGCGCCGCTGTTTGTGTGAACGGAATACACTTTGGCTTTTATCAGGGGAAATACTAGCTCCTCTAAGGCTTCTTGGACGGAAACTGATAAGAAAAAATGAGCGAGATTACACCTCATTTTTCTTCTCAATGCCAACATTTTCTTTCCCGTTGCCAGTTGTAATTGTGCCCTCCAGACTTTTCAACGGCGAGTGCACGGAATTGGTTGGCCGGAGAAAACAGACCCGGTTAAATCAAAATGCCCCATGAGCCGTACAGTGTGGTACTCATATTCACTATCAGGCTCTATTGCATTAGGCTAATTAAATATTGAAATGGTGTAAAAGGTAGGAATACGATCGCAGCTCTCAGTCTGAGGCTCGCATGTTGTGTTTCTTAATCCGCTAATTGTTGTGAGGGATTAAGGTATTATTTAGAGAGCCTGAAGTAGTATTTTAGTAAAACATGTTGATTTTCAAACAAAGTAAGATGTTCTACAAGGAATTACAAGCAGAATCTGTCTCTACTATGAGATTTTAAGAACACAGTTTCCAGTGACATTATGTGGAAGGGAAGTAACAATGCAATAACCATATAGAAGATACTGTAGATGACACAAATCGAGAAAAAAGATATATATATATATATATATATATATATATATATTTAAAACAAAATGTGAACTACTACATACGTTTTATATAGCGCTTTTCAAAGTAACTCAAGGATGCTTTACAGATCAAAAAGACGAAACAAACTATAAGATGGACAATTATCGTAGGTTATGTGCAAACTTTGGACGAATGTGACTATGATAGATGCTAAGTACAGCTGGCTTATGCTAACGTCTGACATATTATCTGATAATCTGCGTGCAATGATACTATAATGCAGGGAGGACTTTTGGATTAATGGCACAAATCAACGACATGATAAAAGTGTAGTAGTTCTCATAGGGATGCACAATATTGAAGTAACTTGCGATATGCGATACGGTGGTGAAATATTGCGATAACGATATTATTGCGAAAACGATATTTCCCTAAACCATTTCAACACGATATGTTCCATTCTAATTAAAACATAAATCGCATGTAACTCGTTTTTCAGCAAATTGTGTCAAAAGAAGACTTAAAAAACATCAGGACCAAACAAGACCTACATTTAACTAAATAAGGAGATGTTTTAAACCTGGGGTACCTGATTTTTTGGTGTTGTAGAATACATGTATTTTTGCCACCTCAGAGTATGTTGTAAACACAGCAAAACACAGACCTTGTTGTATTGTCTTCACCTAAAGTTTTATTGAGTAATGGATGATAGAAGTCTAATCTAAATTAGTGGAATTTATCTTGGGGGTGGCCGCCCCTGCTTCACTTTGTCACCACTCAATGCTGTATGTGAAGTGTGTATAATTACATTCTTTGAACAATTTTAATACACAGGAGGAACTGTGAGAGCTAGAAACAAGGGCCAAAACAAAAAATGTCACTGTTTGAACAGGAACAATCAGATACCCCAGCTTTAACTAAAACTGAACTTTTACACATTTTTAAGCTCAATGAATTGTTTGTTATTGGCAGAGTTTGCAAAAAAAGTGTCGATCTCAGTCAGATGAAGACTTCAGTGATTTTGTGATATACTGTGTTTTTTTGTGATACAGATATGATATTTTTTGCGATATATTGTGCTGCTCTAATTTCTAGAAATTTCATCATGACGTGTTGTGTGACCAAAGATTTCTTCAGACAGGGAGTACAGTGCCTCCCATGAGCTACAATAATCTCACCTGGAATCCAACACTACTTCAAAATAACACATGCAACACATGTATTGCCCGCAATGTGTTTGTAAATAATGTATTATCATAAATTTGTAATATATTTGTAATATTCTCCAACATTTGCGCTTCTTACATGGGCTTCCTTTGAGATATTTCTCATAAATAATGTCTGAGCGTGTGGTGAAGGACATTTGTACACTTTAATTGGCATACGACTGCGCTGTTCCTGTTAAAATTACACTAGCTTTGCAGATACTTATCACAAATTTGAGTTTAGATTTAGTTCTGGAAATTCAATGGCTGCAAGTTTGTCTTCTTTAGTTTATCAGGACAAATTAGCAAAATAAATGACCCCATTTGTATTGCTACTTTTCCTTCAAAGGCTACCTGTAAATCACTGTAATACATATACACAATTTAATTGACTTGACAAACCTTTACATCTATTACTCTGTCACTAAGTCACTTTTGGCTCACACAGGTGGATGAACCATTCCCCTTTGAAATATCTCCCAAATGAAATCGTGTTTTTCAGGCTTGGGATGCTCTCTTAATATAAAATAGGGAAGCAAGTAGAGATTTAAAAGTATGAGAACATTGTTGCCCGATACAACCTCAATTAACAAAACAAAGGACAGCAGGAATAGAATTTATGATATTTTGTAACTTTATTAGTCAAAGTTGTAGAGGTCCAGCAGAGTAGGTCGTGCCAATGTGCTTGTCCTCTCCTTGTAAGCTCTCCCAGAGGCAAACAGAAGTGTCCCAGATGATCCAGGCACACAGAGTCCTGATCACACGCCTGCAGCTGTGCATGCTACACTGAAAAGAGTGTTATGGAGATCAAGGTTAATCCTAATCAGAAGGCACTGTTACGAACAAATGCAGACTCAAGATAAATTCATATATTTATATATTGTAAATAAAGTGTATAACAAGCTCCAAAGTCAGAGCCTAGCATAGTTGGCGCTCTTGCCTCACCGGAAGGAGGTGCTGGGCTCGAGTCCTGAACCGTTCTGTGTGGAGTTTCTATGATATTTCTTTGTCTGAGTCAATTTCCTTTGGTCCTGCAGTTTCAATACACAGCCTTTGTCTGTAATTCATTCAGTCCACATTGTTAGACAGTCTCTTTCATGAGGTGTATCATTTTCAAAATCAAACGATGAGTTGGTTCTTGAGGGAAGCAACAAAAAACAGCAGGAACGACCCACGGGCTCTGTTTGAGATCCACTTTATGTTTGATATTTCCAAGTCTGAACCCAGAATGCACATCCGTCTTCCTTTGTGCATAATCTAGCAAAACATATTATATATTCTCATTTACACATGTCCGCCAGACGTGATGAAGAATCATTGTTGCACTACTTTAAAGAGTGATGAGTCTGGAGCCAGTGTGCACTGCAAATGGAGCTGCTTTTGCTTGTGGCTGTACCCAAACCAGCATGGAAAAGTGCAACATTACAAGGCTGACAATATGAGAATAATCTTTAAAGCACACTTTGAGCAATGCTCAGCTTTGATTGTATCTAGAAAATGAAAGAGGGCAAAGTTTTATCGATGTGAGAAGCAGCTCACAAACAAGCTAAGAATATTGGTAGCTAATAGATTAAGCGTGTTCCCTCTTTCTGTCCATTTATGACACTGTCTGAGATGTTTCTTTGAATTTGCAGAAACAAGAAAATGTCCTCTTCACCCGAAGTAGCAATATTTGCAGGTGTTTACTAACCCTGGCCACAAGTATATTTATATATATTTTTTGAATAGTTTCAACTTATTCTCCACTAGTGCAATAAGCTGCTCCTGGAAATGATTTCCTCTCTTGCAGATTGGTTCCTGTCTGTGTAAAAATGGTATGATTAATGACGGTGAATGGTGAATCTTTTTTCTTGAACTGCCTAATACGGCACGCACTTTACCCTCACTCACTCTAACCGCCGCCCATATGTCAGTGTCAAATCAGATCTGACTGCTTGATTCGTTCTATCCCACGGTATTAGTTCCATTTCAGTAATATTTGAATGGAAATGTGATTCAGATGCATTCACCTGAAGTGAACAGAATCCATCTCGTGAAAGACACGTTTTGTATAAACAGGGAGTACCCACGGACGCCCAACACGCACAAACGCAGACTGTCTTTTATCAGCACCTGAATTGTTTATGAGCTTTGGGTTGAAGATGCTCTGTATTTGCATACATACAAATGAACAATTTAAAATTGATGGACGTGAGATTAGGACTGTGCTGGGATGTCTGCCATGTTGAAAACACAAGAAAGAGAACATTTATATCACACTTATTTTAACTATTATAACTATATCTATTTTTTTTTAATCTTATTGTTTGGCTACTTCATAATTGCAACTTTGTTATGATTAAATGTTGAGCTGAATGGTCAGAACAGTGCCACAAGTGGTTCGCACTCTTCCAGAAGGTCTTGGGTTTGAGTCCCTGGTTAGGTGGGTGCGGAATTTGCATCTTTTCCTTGTGTCGACAAAGGCTTCCTCTGGGAGCTCAGGTTTCCCCTGAACACTAAAGAGAGGGCATTATGCTTTTTGCAGGTATTTGGTAATCATCTCAAATATCACCCCCACTATCTTACACTTTGAGGCTAGAAAATATTGATCTAAAACAGCTGAATCAAAATATCCAGTACTTTCCTGATTATCACACAATCTCCCCATAAACCCCTGACACCACCCTCCTCTTGGGGGGTGGGAGAGTCTGCTCAGCCCGTGCGGCAGGAGTTCAACTATGGTGAGTAATTTTACTTTGCAATGAAAGGATTAAGCTTTTTGGAAAGAATAGCCTCAAGTGAAGATGAGCAAACAACTTTGTAACATGGTAAAAGAAAAACAGCATAATGCATAACATCCATACATAATGTCCACATTGATAAAATATGAAGTATGACTATCCTGTCTTTTGAGTCCCCGAAATGGCTCATATAACATGGGAGAGACATGTGAAATGTCCATATACTGTACCTTAAACATTTTCTAACAATTGCAATGTGCACTATTACACACCGCGCTCCAAATTATTATGCAAATGATATTTTTCTAAGATTTTCTAAATTATCAACTCAAATGAAAGTCAGCATAATTTTCAAGTCTTTAACTCTTAGAGGATACTATGAATGTGATTGGAAAAACCTCCCAGTGATAACAGTATTTTATTCCAAAATAAATATAGTAAATCCACTGCTCCAAATTATTATGCAACTCATAGTTTCAATACATTTTAAAGGTTGTAATTAACTGAAAATGCTCATTTGTTGAATTTGTATTAGGAGGTCATATTTACTGAAATCAAAAGCTTTTTCACAGTAGTTTTTCCCTTAACTGGGCTTAACTGACAACTAATCATCACAGGCGTCTGAGATTGATGTCTCGGATTCAAAGAGCCCTGAGACACAAGTACCTTTATGGCACTGAAATACAATTTGCATAATAATTTGGAACGCAGTATACGAATCAGAATTATTCTAAAGCGGAAGCCATTTTAAATCCCCCAAACAAAGAAGAGCGGTATACTAAGCAGTTTTACCAATTCCATCTGTCCTTAAATGACCCGTATTACAGCTATTTTAACGCACTTGTATTTGTTAAGGGAGGCCCTAATAGTTTACTGACTTCGATATTGGAGTTGGCATTCCTAAATACTGCCTGATCATTCCGCCGCTCATTTCTCTGATGTCTTTGCCCCCTAAAAATCATTAGTCTCCTTTCCTAGAGGCAACAATAACACCGCCATCTGAACCGCCATTATCACTAAAAGCTATCTTTATCAATGGGAACAAGACTGGGTTCTGCACAACAACTGTGCTTCTTTTAATACTCCATCCAAGTTTAAAGGCCGCGCTGAAAAGATAAAATGCTCAAGTGATTACCGCGATCCTCTTTGGAGTGTAAATTTGCCACTGAAGGTATAGCCAGAGTCCTTGTTTACGCCTTTCATATTTTTCCCCCGCTCTCTCATAAAAACATGATGCGGATTTAGCTGTGACCTTCAAGCGGCTTTTATGTCCATTACTTGTAGTCAATAGAGGTGCTAAAAACCCTGGAATATTGACGGATATACCAGACAAAAAAATAATAATAATAATCTGAAGGGTGCCATTAAATACGTTCTCTAACATGCGCCCTGACAGCTTTTATAATCACTCATGTAGAGGTCGACGGTGAAGCCTATATGATAATGCATCATCAGTCTTACATTAAAAAGTCGCTGTGCCTGTGCAGTGCAGTGATCCTCGTTTGATTTTCACATAACAGGAGCGGACACTAAAACATATTCCTTGGAGTCATGAAATACATTTCCAGAGCGGAACATATGCAAGCAAACAGGAAGCTGAGTAAACCAATCAGCAAAGGGCAGTAGCGGCAAAAGCACCCTCCCAGACTGACATCCCTGTGTATAGAATATACGGTAACGCTTTAGAATACAGCCCGCGAGTTCTAGGTGTAAGTACAAGTAACAGGAACATAATTACACATGTAAGAACAGGTACTCTTACAACGTGTAACAAGGAGGAACAATGTGTACTAAGGTAGTTCAATGTGTAACAACGTATAACTACGTGTCAAGGTGTAGTAAAGGTATTCAAAGAGCAATTAATGGTGCTGAGCTGTCACATAGTTGTGGCAAAAGTGAATGTGGTACTATAAATTTTGCATTAATTTTAATGTTGCAAGACAGTATTACTGTTGTGAAAGTGAAGACATGACTCCAGGCATTTTTATTGATTGTTGTTTATTTTTTATAGTGAGACACTGTTGCCTGTAACAAGCAGAAGCAAGAGTGAACAGAGAAAAATAAAGCGAAACAAGGAAAAGTACCACGTTATCAACATGCATGTATACTGTGACTAATGTGTAGGTCGAGGCAGGGGCGTGCTGGCCATAGGGAGAGTCGGGACGTTTCCCGGTGGGCCGCTCGGTTCCGGTGCTTCTGGGCCGGGCCATCAGAATAAAATAATGAAATAATAACTCACTATTCCAGGCCTAAAGGCTTTAACTGGGCTGCAGCAGGAGCATGAGCTGCTGTTCCAGATATAAATGAAGTAACACAAGCGTAATTGTCATGGAAATCTATCAAAATAACGACTGATGAATGAAAATCTGAAATATATTCGCATCGAACTTTTCATTCTTGCAGCGGGAAGATACCATTTGATATTGAACTAACTCAGAGGGGTGTTTAAGTGGAACACCCCTCCGCTTTAGTTCAAGTTGGTGCAGTCCAATCCAGCGGAGACAAGTGTTCGCGCGAGTAAAGAGAGAAAAGGGCAGTGAAAGGTAGAAAAGTGGACAAATAAATGTTTTTATCTACATAACTTGTGCTGATTGTAGGTTTGTATCAGGCTCAGACTGTGTGTGCAGCGGCCCATGTGAAAAGAGAAATTGTTAGAAAATTGTCAATGTGTGGTATTTGATCCAGCGACCTCTTGTACTTGAGACCAGCGCACTATTACGGAGCCATAATTCCGGGCCAGTCTTCTCCAAATTCCCGGGCTGAAATTAGGTCCCAGCACACCCCTGGGTAGAGGAGAGCCAGGGCTGTAAAATGAAGTGAGACACAGTTACATGTAACAAGCAGAGACAAGAGTGAACAGAGAAAAAATAAGCAGAACAAGTCTCCAAAAATTATCACACTATCAAAGTGCATGTACACTAGAAGGTCCTCTGGTTCAATTCCTAAGTCAGACGGAGCCTTGTGCACAGCATGTTTTTCTTGTGCAAACATAGGTTTCCTCTCATTTCCCCTACAACTACAAACAATAGGTTGCACATCACCACAGAAAGGTTCTGTCTGACTTAGGCATTGAACCCGGGACCTTCTAGCTGTGAAGCAAAAGCGCTAACCACTGTGTCATCATATCACCTGTACTTATAGTGTACATGCACTTTGATAGTGTGATAATTTTTGGAGACTTGTTCTGCTTATTTTTTTTCTGTTCACTCTTGTTTCTGCTTGTTACATGTAACGGTGTCTCACTTCATTTTACAGCCTATGCTCTCCTCTACCTACACATTAGTTACAGTATACATGCACATTGATAACGTGGTCATTTTCCTTGTTTTGCTGTAATTTTTTTCTGTTCACTCTTGTTTCTGCTTGTTAGGCAACGGTGTCTCACTATAAAAAATAAATAAACAACAATCAATAAAAATGCCTGGAGTGATGTCTTCACTTTCACAACAGTAATACTGTTGTCCTGAAACATTAAAATGTATGCACAATACCACATTCTCTTTTGCCACAACTATAGCTCAGCACCATTAATTGCTCCATTTTATTTATACTGTATTGGCTTGGCGGTTTTGTTGTGATTGTATGATGTGACTTTTGAATAAAATAAATAAATAAATAAATGAAAATGAATACCTTTACTACACCTTGACATGTAGTTACACGTTGTACTTCCTTGTTACACATTGTTCCCCCTTGTTACACGTTGTAAGAGTACCTGTGCTTACATGTGTAATTACTTTCTTGTTACCCGTACTTACACCTGGAACTCGCGGGCTGTATTCTAAAGCGTTACCGAATATACAGAGGGGTATCATTCTAAGTAAGTAAGTAAGTAAGTAAGTAAAGTTTATTTATATAGCGCCTTTCACAGACCAGGGTCACAAAGCGCTTCCCATAAAACATACTGTAAAAACAATACACATACAAGTCACATTACATTACGTTGGGGAAATACACGATAGAAAAGGAACACTACACATAGGCCTAAGTATGGTGAGGCATGAAAGCCTGTCTAAACAGGTGCGTCTTAAGTTGACACTTGAAAATGTCCACAGAATCCAACATGCGCAGAGACAGGGGCAGCTCATTCCAAAGGCGAGGAGCGACAGCCTTGAATGATCTGTCTCCTCGGGTTTTAAAACAAGTGCGAGGGACCATCAACAGGTTCTGGGTGGAGGACCTCAGGATCCTGTTGGAGACATAAGGCTGGATCAGGCCCTTAATGTATTCAGGCGCCTGACAATGAAGAGCCCTAAAAGTCAACACCAGGATTTTAAACTTGATTCTGTGTGTGACAGGAAGCCAGTGTAAAGATGTTAAAATTGGAGCAATATGGGCTCTCCTGTGTGCGCGGGTTAAAAGCCTTGCAGCAGAATTTTGGACTACTTGCAGACGGGCCAAATCTTTTTTACTAACACATGTGAGCAGGCTGTTACAATAGTCCAGTCGCGAGGATACAAAGGCATGAACAATCATCTCAAGCTCATGACATGAAACTATATGTCTGAGCTTAGAGATGTTGCGTAAGTGGAAGTTGCAGTTTCTGATCAGCTGCTTGGTATGCCGTTCTAGGGACATCCCTTCATCAAAAGTTACTCCAAGGTTCCTCAGACTTCTTTTTACGGAGCCGCTTAGGTCGCCAAGGTGCTGAGTAATAAGAGGCACGATACTATCTGGGGCAACAACTAGGGTTTCCGTTTTACTGGAGTTCAGCTGGAGGCTATTATCATTGAGCCATTCCTTTATTTTGGCCAGACAGTTAGTGAGAGAAGCCAGTCTCTGGGGTTCAGAGGACTTAAAAGAGCAGTACAGCTGGAGATCATCTGCATACAGATGGTAGGAGACATCTCTGAACTGCTGGATGAGCTCGCCGAGAGGGAGCAAATAAATCAGAAACAAAAGGGGCCCAAGAACCGAGCCCTGGGGTACGCCCCACTGTACCACTGGATGCCAGGCTAGACAGATGAAACCCTCTTGTTTATGTTTATAATGGTAGGCAAATGAGTAGAATAGAATAGAATTAGTAGGCGTATTAGCAAAATATAGTATAGTAAAGTCCAAACAGAAAGGCCCCACCTGACCGAGGAGTGAATTCATGGGATCTTTTTCTCGTGAGGCCATGCTTTGACCCATGGGGACTCTGATTCTGATTCTTTCTATTTACTTTTGTCCAAGGTAGCATTAATAAAATGTCCTTGTTTTCCTTTTTCTTTTTTAAGCTGGACTACCTGGAGTTTCAAACTGTGAAAGTCAGGGGAAGTTGATTAGAATTGCTCTAAAAGCTGCTTTCCGACTGCATTGCTAGCTCTCACAGATCTTCCCCCACATCGCATTATTTGAGCTGAGTTTATCAGATGTGCGTGTCAGCCAGGAGCTCAGACTGAGGCTGTTGAGAAGTGCCCAAGAAATCACTACGCTCAGTGTTAGCAATCGGCAATAATTGCGCTGTATGTACAGTAGATACTAACAGCACATGCAGTCAGTTTTTCCTTCACAAATGCTGGGTTTACAGTGTTGATCGACGGTGGCAAAAGAAATGTACAAGAACATACATGAATGTGAAGTGTACGTACCTGGGCAGGAAGAGAACATCCATCTCCGTATACAAACAGGCCTTACGTGATCTGGGACTTCTTGCTGTGAGGCCACTGAACTCGCCACTGTGAAGCCAAGCAGAGTGCAGGCCAGCTGATACTGTGTGTAATGGACTCATACACTTTAGCTGTACTTCTAAGATGCTGCGTCAGCCTCTGCCTTCATTTTACGTCTCCAATGCCACTTAGAGGTCGGTGCGAAAGCCCGTTATTACGTACAGTATCACCCATCTTGTGAACATCGGCCTACTGGGAGCATGGGGAATATTACTCCTATTGATAACAATGGACGTCTGAACATTCACATCGTTTAAGGGTGCCAGCGTCTTTAATAATTCATTCCCTCACACCGCGCGTATATTGAGTGACTTTGGAAGCGATCGTGCCGCATTTGAAACAAGAGAGAGCGGCCGGTGAGATCAGATTTGACAAAGACATATATCTAACTGGTGGGAAGCTTTCAAAGGAGGAAGACCATTTTAAGGTGTAAGAGTGTTTTTCCTCTAAAAATGATACTGTTCAAGTAGAAGTAAAAAAAAAAAAGTACATTTAAAAAAAGAAACAGTCCTGCAGACAGACAGCATAGTTTAATAGCAACACATGGCATTCCAAAAATAGATCAGAAAAAAATATAAATCTTGCCTCGAATGTCAAGGATGTAAGTCTAAAGGTTTTCAACAGGCAATGGTTCATTTACATCCTCTCACTTGCAGTTGGCAGATTTGATTTGATCATAAGGGCTTCCGTACCTCCAGGAAATAATAACCTTTAGAATCCTGTGAAATTTGTGTCACATTTAACATCTCTCCCTCTCCTTTTTCCGCCTATTATCACTCTCCATGTGGAACAGGCTATCATGTGACTGGTGTGAAGTTTTCTCTTCCAATGGATTTGCTTCAATCCCACAGTATTAACTAGGGCTGGGACAAAATATCAGATTGGGCTTGGATCGCAATACTTTGTGCTGCAATACCAAGTATCGATAGTTTATCAAGTATAGCAATACTTTAAATACTCGTGTTTGGAGGCATTTTTATCATTCACTCCTTTGTTTTCCAGTAACAGCTTTGTTACATTTTGTGTTAATGCACTTTTCAATCTTAAAGGAACAGGCCACCGTTTTTCCATACTGAGATACTGTATGTTCTTACCTGAGCTTAGACGAGTTGATACATACCTGTCTGGTCTTTGTGCGTGCCCTCAGTCACGCAAAACGACCAAAGATGTTGTTAGCATTTGGCCTCTCCCAGTGTATTCCTATAGCTCCAAATGGGGGTGAAGTTGGAAGCTACCACGCTCTTTCACAGGCACGCACAAAGACCAGACAGGTACGTATCAATTTGTCTAAGCTCAGGTAAGAACATATCACAGTATGGAAGAACTGTCTGCCCTCAGTCACGCAAAACGACCGAAGATGTTGTTAGCATTTGGCCTTTCCCAGTATATTCCTATAGCTCCAAAAGGGGTGAAGTTAGGAAAAACGGTGGCTTATTCCTTTAACACTTCAATAAATGTCAAATGGCATTTTATTTATAAACTTTGGACACATGACTTTGTACACATTTTAAGGTAAACATATTACTTATCATAATTAGGCCCTACTTACTATATCGCAATATGTATCAGATCGGACACTGAGTATCTTGATATGTATCGGATCGTGACAAAGGTGGATCGTCCCAGCCCTAGTATTAATGGCACATTTTACAAGAAGCGCGAGTTGTGTTAGAGCAGAGGTTTTCAACTGGTGAGTCGTTTCTGTGGGACCCTGCCAGGAAAAAAAAAGGATGCTTACAGAAATGTCATGAAATGTCTGTGGAGCTGTTCACCGCTGAGTTCGCTGATCTGACTGGGAACAGCGCGATACCTGTGCGCTCTTATATGACAAAAAAAGCACTGACTCCCACTCCTTCTTGGGTTTCATTCTTTCCATCAGGTTTCGCACAGGCCAGAACAATCCAGTCCAAGTCATTAAACACTAATCATAACTGTTTCAAAACTGCGACAGACTCCTCCAGAGAAATGTCAATGTCACAGTAATAATGGCTTAATGTTTTATGTGGCACTTACAGATTAACAGCCTCCGTATATTGACCCTATAGGAAAAGAGCCTTACAATAAAAACAATCAAGGTCAAGGTGTATTTATAAAGCACATTTAAAAACAGAGTACTGCCCCACAGTGCTTTCCATATTCAATGCAAAAATACAGACAAACAAACATAACAGACAAAATAATAAAACAGAAATCTAGAACTGTAACTAAAAATGTCTAGCTCAGTTTGAATTAAAAGCCATGTGTGAAGAGACGCGTTTTCAACAATGACTTAAAATTGTCAACATAGGAGGCCGCCCAGAGTTTAGGGCCAGCAACAACAAAGGCTCGATCTCCTGACCAACTGGTCAGAGGAGTGTGCAAACGAAACAGAGCTGGCAAACTCTACAACTGTGTGTTACAGTAGGCAGTATGTTAGCTGTTTCCTGATATTATTTTAGTCCATAATATTATACTCTAAGATAAGCTTGTTTACCGATTGACTTTTTTGAGCTCTAACAAAGAAAATCTGTACCAAATTGTGAGAATGAAATCGTGTCCTCAAGCTAGAGACATCCTTAGCGAAACAAACGTGCACACACACAAACAAACAAAAATCTCATTTGACTGTGAGACAATCAATTACTGTAGAGTCATATCACTGTTAAACCTCATGATGGTGTCACTGAGTTTTGGTTGGTTGGGGAATCGATTCCTCTGTTTCATTTCCAATGTGCTTCTACCTTTCGAAATTATGTTTGTTTTCCATGTCTTATAGTAACAGCGTTTTGATTTTGACCACTGCTACTTCTGTGTAACTGTGTAACTTCTGTGTCCTCGCATGGCCCCGGTCGGACCTTACCATAGATTAGTGGTATAACATTATCTTCGGTCAGACAAAACCATGTGTGTTTCTGTGGACGACTGGATCCATTCATTGCGTGCTCTTTATTCAGTCTGGCCATGTTGTTGCTTGGGTATTAGCTGGCTTTGGTCAGAGGCCAGTCTATTGTCTGCAAGCTCTGCCCATCCTTGCATGATATGAATGAAGATTAGCGAGGCTTGTTTGAATAAACCACACAGGGTTCGATGTTAATGCAGCAGGAAATTATGTGAATGTCACTGCATGTATAAGTAAAAGAAATGAGGAACGCAATCTGCAACGGAAAAGTCGGACTCTACATACCTAATGAATAAGACTTTGATTTGAAAGAAACCATTTTATGCTAAATTGGATAAATTGACTTTTTGTTGTTGTCATAATGTTGTTCCATGCTCAGAAACTTGAGTTCACATTTTGTTTTCGACACTGCCTGACCAAAAAGAAAGTGGTCAAGTTATTCCATCCATGGATTTCTGCTTTATTGTCTGTGGGGACAGTATACCTTAACCTCATTCCACGATGACAATGCCAACATTTATCAGGTCATGTTGTTAAGGAGCGATTCAGGGAGCATGAGACATGAGAATCTTTGGGATGTGCTGAAGAAGGCCTTGCACAGTGGTCACACTCTCCCATCATCAATACAAGATCTTATAATAATAATAATAATGCCTTACACTTGTAATGTGCTTTATGAGCGGGTATTACCAAGTTTCTCAAAGTGCTACACTGTTGTCATTATTCATTCCCTCCAGACTCTGTGGTGGTAAGCTACTGTTGTAGCCACAGCTGCCCTGGGGTAAACTGACGGAAGCGAGGCAACCAGTCTGTGCCATCGGCCCCTCCGACCACCACCAACCACTCACACACCACATTCACCCCAGGCTTCCTGGGTCTCCCATCCAAGTACCGACCAGGCCCTTCCCTTCTTAGCTTACTAGATCTGACGGGCTTGGGCTTGAGCTCTTGCAGTGTAAATAATTTATTCAGTCTATCTCTTGAAGATCTGAAAATGTCCCACCAGAAATTTTGCTCGGTGTTTATCATACAAAATATTTCTTGCTAATAGCTTGAAACTATTGCTTAGCAGACCTTACAACAGGAAGATCGATTTCAGGTCATGTGGGGCTATTCTGTTTGGAGTTTGCATGCTTTCCCTTTGCCTGCATACAGTAGGTTTCTTCTGGGTGCTCCAGTTTCCCAGTTCCCTTGTGTGTTCATTAACATGTACTGTCCCAATCAGTCCTTGTGCCCTCTGGTGTCAACAATATTAATTTAAAAAAAAGTAAGACTAGGTTTAAACGTCCCCCAGCAACATCTTTCAGTGCTGCTGGTGCAACCCGTCAGGAGCACTGGGCGACCACAGTGAAGCACCGGGACCTACCTCTAGATTCTAACCGGTTTAGTCAGTTATGTTGATGGGGAACTGGGAAACTAGGAAACCTACCCAGATGTGACGAGTACATGGAAACTCCACTCTGAAAACCCCACATAGTGTTGGAATCAAACTTGGAACCTTTTTCCTTTGATTTACAATACCTGAAAACCTATACTAATACGTCCAAGCATATTTCATATTTCATATTTCATCAGACTTGTCTAACTATCATATTTCAGATAGTTAGACAAGTCATACCCCTACCTTTTTGCTTCATGTGGGCGGTGTGCTATAGCCAATCAACATCCTCTTTCATCCTCATCTCGTCTGCCCTATCCATCAACAGTGATTCATGTGGGCTGCGCAGCTAACAATGCCATTCTAATTTGTCATTTGAGCATGGCTGGCACGGCGGCTCTTTGAGGAGCTCGGGCAAGGTCATCGGATGCGCCTGACCCGCTGTAAAGACAAACAGTCAGGGTCAAAAACATAACACACGCGACACAGATTGGAATAGATTACAGTCTTGCGTCATGCCAAAAATAAGTGTGTCTGTCCTGCCAAATAAGCTGGATTTTCCTTACAAAAATAGTCAAGGAAAAGCAGGAAAAGGTAACTCATTTGTATGCGCAGAGATGATTATTGCTGCCAGCAGGGGGCACATGGAGTGGAGCAGTTTCAAATTTGGGTAAAACTACAACAATTAGCAAGACATGCTTAAGTGAATTATCAGTTAATGATCAGGAGAAGGTTTATGATATAAAAGAAAGCACATTTTGGAGAAGGAGGGCACAACATAAATGGTAAATGGACTCAACTTATATAGCGCTTTTCCATCTACATTAGGCACTCAAAGCGCTTTACAGCAAGGATCCACTCACCCATTCACTCTCATTCATACACCAGTGTACGCAGACACTGGAGGCAACTAGGGTGAAGTGTCTTGCCAAGGGACACAACGACAGTGTGCATTTGCGGGAGCTGGGATTCGATCCCATGCGCCACCGTCGCCCCAAAAAAACATTATGACAACAGCTGGTGGAAGAGCATATTGAGCTCTTGAGAGAGGGGGATGTGTCACTTAAACACACACGAATTAAACAAAAACATCTACATTTGTTTTGTTACAAAAGGAATGATGTTGTAGCATCCTGATGTTCATTGTATATCTTATGATCACAGCCATTCCAAAATTTGCATATAATCACCCTCCTACGTACATTGAAAAGTAATCATGAAGCCTGTCAGGCCTTTAATATGCAGCCTCATATGCAACAATGACACATTGTGTTTACTGACAGCTGATATCAAAAGCAGTTTTTAATTATTTTGGAAGTAACGTTAGATTATTGGCCAGACTTTCACTCAGCAGGTGCATCACCTTTTGGCTAGTTCAATGTCTCAAAGCAAGTCCTATGGGGTTCTCCCGGTGTTTGGATGGGTAACCCCAAAACACTAAGTGAACTGCTTCTAATTTTCACAGTCATAGTTATAGGACCCTTATACAAAATTAATATGATGATAGAACTTGTACAAAAAATTAAGACAATAACATTTTTTTTTTTACATTCAACACAAATTGTTGAAATGTTGCTTGACTAGTATTGGAAGGTTTGGCCTCTGATATGAGGACAAATTAGCCAGCCATCAAGAAAACTGTCTTGCCTATCCCTGCCTTAGTTCATTGTGCTTCGAAGACTTCTACTTTTAGGATGAAATGTTCACTTGCTTCCTCCCAAACTGACCATGGTGAAATGTCAATACCTAACCGACTTCACCTCTATGTGGTAATTAAATGAATGTAATTAATATAAATGTACTAATCACCGGAGGCTGCTGCATACTGGCACTGCAGAGATAGCTGCTAGTGCTAACGTGACATCACATGACCAATGGCCTTAAACTCTAATCAGGAAGTGCTCCACTACCTGCCCTCCCTTCCTGTTCCCTGCACTCTTCTTGACTCTAATTAAGGCCTTATATCTTTGATTTTGCTGAGGCTTGCAAGGTTTTTAATTTAAAAACCATTAAGACTTGCAAATAGTCAAGGGCTTGCCGTGGCATCCAGGGCAGATACAATTTTAATTAACTCTTATCTTTGACCAAGTCCTACCAGCGCGAGACATCATCATAATTTCTCAATAACAACCAAACAACGCTGGGGTGGATGTAACAGGCAGCTTGTATCGACCCGGAGTGTTCGCTCATGTATGAAACATCTGACTTTGGAATTATAGGCACTAGAATAAGCATTAGTGGCTCACTTCAAAGGGTGGATAGGAAAATAAAGCAGATAGCAAATGAAATGTTCCAACTGCAATAGCTTCATTACCAGCAAATAATTAGGAGAGTTTTGTTTCAGAGACAAGAGGAACATTCGACACCTGGGAGGCTCAGAACTAACTTCGGGAAAAAACAACACACAACAGCAAACTGAAAACAAAAAAAGAAGCTGTACCAACTGTGTGGTAAGACATTGTGGGGATATTATATGAATAAAATAACACATTATCTCATGATGTTAAGGCTCTCTTTGCAAATTGCATCAATGGCTTCAGAAGGACAGCAGTCAGATTAAGTTTGAAAGGGTAGAGGACTACAGCTGCCCTACGCTAATCCATTTGCCGGCCTGGGATTGTTGCATTCTCACATTGCATCACTAGATGCATCACCTTCGAAACAGCAAGCTAACTTTGACCTGCAGAACCAGAGACACACCTTCTCTGCCTCACATTGCAACCCCAACACACCCGGCACTGTCCGTCCATGGGAGTTGATCTTTCCTTCTGTGGTTCTCCACGAGGTTCCTCTTTTCTCCCGCTGGGTTTTTGAGTTTTTCCTCGTCGTGTTGGAGAGTCTAAGGACGGGGACACCCACGTGGCTCGTCACCACCTGCTGCTGACACTTATTTGGATTTTATCTTTTTCCTGGATACTTAATTTGACTGAACTTTACATTGCCTTATTTACTGTTCTGTTTTATTGCCTTAATGTTTGGTTCAGCCCTGGTCCTGTTGGGATATTGGGCTATACAAAACCATTGATTGATTGACTGACTGATTGATAAACACAAATACGTACAGAGGATACATGGACTTGATGTTGCCTACCCCTGTCCTAAACTGTGTAACTTTTAACAATATGGTTGTTTCTTATCTTTAAGAGTTGTCTGTACACTAAGCCAAGATAACTGGGGCTGACTGATGGAAACATGCTTCCAATCTATACCAACAGCCTCTTCAACCATCACCAGTCCTTCATTCGCACTCTACATTTATAGTTTAGTGTCTTTCCCAAGAAAACAACAGTATGCTGCAGTTGGAGCTGGATTCAGATCATCGACCTTTGTAGTTCTGATCTCAAACAGCCACACACAAAACACAATGGAAAAGACTAATGTGTACATACCAAAGCAATTTTTTCTGCCATTCAAACATAATCAGAACATTTAATACCAAAAACATGTCATGCGGTTTTATTGCAGGAATATTTAGCATCTTAATATCCTCACAATGGGTCTCGAACAAACTCGCTGCAGCTGTGGAGACGCGGAGAGCAGTATATATTTTCTCCTTAATGGCACCCTCAGGTCTCATTTGATCGCTCCTCGTTTTTGCGCTCCGATGCTGGAACTATACCACAGAGAGGGCGATAAAAACTAGCAACAGCCCCGCACCTGCTAAATGATTGAACTCTGCTTTTTGGGGCTGTAAAGAAGGGAGCGTCTTATTGAAAAGTCAATAGGTAGTGCCACAAGATTGATGAGCATGCCTGGGAATGTATCCTTCGCTGCCACGGATCCTTCAACAAGTAGCTATCAACAGTTTCACACTAACATTTGATACGATGGTCATGGATCTGACTCCCTGTGGAGGACTAAAGATTATTCATGTCGAAATAAATACATGAAGTAATAAATGCAGGCTATGTAACATAAATATAGGGGTGAGCAAAATAGCCATTATGTTCAACTTTCCTTACTAGGCAAACGTCAGAATATACAAAATCCATATCGAAGTATTTTTTCTATACATATTACGGTACTTAGAGACCTGCAAACCTACCCGTAGCTCTTTGTCATTCTTGGCATGCCAAAGTGATGTTAAGGTAAAGAAATGAGCTTGTTGGGGCTTCTCTGGAGACTGTCATAGTCATTCTTAGCGCAGGCTGTTGTCAGATGCCCCAAGAAGTGCAACTCTCCATGCATGCAGATAGGAAAGGCCAAGTTAGCAGAGAATGCATCAGCAAACACAGTGTTTTGAATGGACTTAAAAGCACTAACCCTTTGCTCGTGCAGGTGAATCTTCAGTGGTGGTTTGAACGGGTTAGTTTTTCTCAAAATGTTCTCTAGTAAGAAAAATACCTTGGAACAGAGCTGATCGGAGTGGTCAAAATTGAGATATGAGTTGAAAACCACAATGATGGTCCCCAGTGGAAACGTGTAGTTGAATGATAAAACATTGACTTCACCACTAGATCTGCACTGTGATATGGACATTTCTTATTGGTCGCAGCCTTCAACAGGCTTTCATTTTACATGTTTGAATAATACCTCGTGGGAAGGAACGTTCATATAACATTTGCATCTTATTAACCAACTGTTATAGCATTAGCCGTGTTGTTTACCCTCAAGTTTATTCAGCTGGAACGCTATGAGGTCGGATCTCATTAATTAATTTTCAAGCGGGAATATACCTGTTACCAGTTGAAATGCAGTGTGTGATTGAGACATTGAAAAAAACACAAAAGCTAATCCTCCAAGAATCTAGAGATTGATCGCTTACCACCGCTGGGTGTTGATCAACTTGCTCCATTAGAACTGAAGGATGGGTCAAATGCAGAGGACACATTTCTCTACAGTGGCAATACAATATATTTAAACCTTATTTGGCTTTCCCAGTATCATCATAAATGATTCGTATGATACAAATCATTATTATTTTAATTTTTTTTTTTAGTTAGTTTAGTTTATTTCTCATTATTGATGAGTATAACTTCCGAGATTATTGCTACTAAAGTGACCACGCCACAAACCTGAGCGGGGGCAATTGCATGGCTTGGGGCTTTGACAGTGATGTCCGAGTCACTGCAGCCACTATGGCCAGTTACAGGGAGACCACGGGCCCATGGCGGCGCCTCGCCAACTAAACATTAACAGGAACTAGTTACTTTAGTTATTTAATTTAGCCACCAAATATGGATACTACCTGAGATGGAGAGCGATGAGGAGCAACAACCACCAAACGGGAGGCCGGGTTTACAGGAAGTCAGAGGACAAGAAATAAATAGGAAGTACTAAAAAAAGCAAAAAATTAAATAAAATTAATAGGAAGTATTATTTATCAGGTGACGGCCGGCACGCACAGCCAATCACCATTAAAACTACAATTGGCAGTGCCCGCCTGCAGGCATGCTGCCACACATACATGAATAATAATGAAGAAAAAGAGGAGCTGCTATGTCTCTAAGCTGGCCTGGCGTCACCTCGGGATCCCCCCAGAACAGCTGGAGGAAGTGTGCGTGGATAGGGAAGTCTGGTGACCCTGCCCCGGATAAAGGGGAAGAAAATGGATGGATGGATGGAAGAAAAATATGGAGGTTAGAACCACTGATATGCCTTCAACTAATCATAACCTCTGTAACATCTTCGCTCATGCACTCTACCTTCTCCACAGGTCCTCTTGACCCTCTACCCATTTATTCATAATTTACTTTTTCCTTTGTGCAAGTCCAAATCTCATCTACAAACCAAATCTCATTAGGGCATTTCTGACTTCAAAACTAAGCCCCACTTCCTCCAGTGCTGGCTGAAGTTTCCGTGGTGCCATTTTGTAAATTTTTTCTTTTCTTCTTGCCAAAACTGTTTTATCACACCTAACACCTTTCTCAGACCATTCCTCTGTACTGCTTCAGTATTCAGTTTGCTCTATTCTGTAATATCAAGGAGATTTGTAAAATATAAGAGCTTTAACGTTTTAAAGTGTTTTGTTCTATACAGTATTTGAAGAAAATGCTGACAGATATCTCCAATGGCAATACCAATAACAATTTAGTGCACACTCCTGACCCCAAGCCTTAAGGCTTAAGATCTGGTACCTGTTCACTGCACTGTGGATGCCCATTAGTCTTGACAAGTTTCCCCTGCAACATCGAAGGATGAGTCGAATGCAGAGGACAGATTTTCCCATAGGGACAGTAAAGTACACTCTAGTCTAAACTGTGTACAAATCAAGTGCACAGTGACAGTATGACAAGGCAATTACTCTTTTTAATTGAAAGGTATATAAAGACATAATATTTATAGCACACAACTAAGACCCACCCTCCTGGAACCGCCACCTTAACGTGGTGGAGGGGTTTGAGCACCAGAATTATCCTGGGGGCTATGTTGTCGGGGGCTTTGTGCCCCTGGTAGGGTCTCCCATGGCAAACAGGACCTAGTTGACGGGTCAGACAAAGAGCAGTTCAGAAGCCCCTTATGAGAGACCAACAGGCCCGGTTAGAACTGAGAGGCCGTCCTTCCCTGGACCCACCACCTGCAGGAGGAGCCATAGGGGCTGGTGCAATGTGATTTGGGCAGCTCCAACGGCTGCCCCCACGACCCGGCAATGGACAAGTGGAAGAAAATGGATGGCTGGATGGATGGAACTAAGACCCATTTCTCTCTGAATAAAGTACACCAATCCCACAGAATATTATTGGAGTTTGGAACAAAATGTAATCTACTAATGTTAAATGTCAGCGGAGAGCTCCCATTTGTTGTTTGACCTGAGGCTTAATGCAAAACATATATATGTAAAACTATATTTAAAATTTAGATCAAACAATGAGTGGTCTTTTAGTTTATATCACTCTTTTTCTTTCACCATTATTCAGCCCTAACATCCTGATAAATATTTTGGTTGCAAACTCCCACTTTAATCCATGGGAGCAGAACTGACAGAATTCACAGTAATGTAAAAAAAAACTCAAGGCCGGTTTCCCCTTGCTGTTTTTTTCTGTAACTTTGTCGGATTTTCATTGTGCTGTGGCTTTCATGTGCCTATTCAAATGTAGTCCCTGAGAATTTTGACAAAAACCATTGCAGGTAAATGTTATGATCTTGTTAGTCGCTCAAAATGACGTGAATGTGATTTGTTGGAATAGTTGAAAATGTTAGATGAAAAGACGGCAAATACCCAACCGAAAAATGTTGCCACAGAATGATTCACAAGGGCAAAACTGATCAAGAAATCCTATAAACTCAAGTGTACATTTATATACCCAGACTTTCCCCCCACCTTTTTTCTAGTTCTTAATTGAGCATGTCAATATGAGTAATTTCTGAAAATGATGCTGCAGTGACTAATTTGTAAATCCTTTAACAATTTAGCCACATACCTTTGTTCTGTTTCAGTTATTAGGTGAATACATTGCCAACATTGTTTTGTTTACTCTTTTGTATCATAAACCTTTATTTATGATGTTTTATTGAAACTCTGTCATTTAAGAGACAACAGGTTATCACATTATTATACAGTTGATCTGAAAATGAATTATTATGGCTTTATGGACCTAATGTTATGCTAATTTTGGCTCCAAGTCTTTGGACATCAGTTCATTTCTCTTGTTGCAGTCTCATGCTAATATAAATGTATGCTCTAATCTAGTCAATCAAAACAAAAAATAGATACATTAAAAGGGAAACTTAAACAACTGCAAATCCACATATCCACTTAGTTTGGTTACTTTTGAACATTCATGAAAGTTTATGTCTCTAAATAAATGCATGTATTGCCCGTGATACATAAAAGTAGCACCTCAAAAATACTTCCTGATTCCATTGTATGTCCATTGTATTATGCTGCTAATATAAAAACGCCAAAGTAATAATGCTGAATGCTTTTCTTCTTACTACTTCACACAAAAAAAAGAAAAGCAAGTATTATAACTTAATCATCCATAAACTGTCTGATCACATAAAGCGTGGTCTTACGTCATGCCTTCCAGCTCTTTAGACGGGCTTTTTCTCATGCGAATCGACGGGATTCTGCCTCTGCTCTGGCATTCACAACCACTCTCCAAAGCCTGGCTTGTTTACTCTCCATCAGCGCTTACCTCTTGGGGCCCCTTTTTGAACCGGGCCCCTAGAACACGTCACATTATGTCACCGCTTGAATACATGAAGAATGGACTCCCAATAGAACTGCTCTCCACACTGTTTCAATACTTCAGAATGACCTTTTTTCCCTGCCATTGGACTGGGCTGGATAATGCAACATCTACATTAGTTAAAAGGGAATACATTCAGAATATTGGTGAGTGCAGGTCAGATTAGAATAATTTCACCAGAAACATAATCTATTTAGTTGTATTTGTGTATTTGATCAGGATAGTGCTTGTTGAGGCGTAAGTCAAATGCAGTGAGCAATATTCCTGATGGCTACAAGCTTAAACCCTTTTGTAATTTAAACTATTTAAAATACCACCCTAGATTTCTTGAGAATTTAGTCCATTTGAAATACTTTAGTACTACTCAAATCACACACACAAATCTGTTGAACTCATGCATTTTTTTATGACTCTATATAATATTGGAAGAAAGTAATTGTTTACCTTTTACGACTGTAAGCACTTACTGAATTCTAAAGATTTGTATTGTTTATATATTTTTAATTTCAACATCACCATCCAAAGTACTGTACCATAACAAAACCTTAGAGTGCCTCTTGATCGCATTATTGGCCAGCTTTCGTAGGCCATTACAAAGAGATTATTTCCTCATTTTGGTAGAATTCCTCAAGGCTGCACCTCGCCCCCTCCCCTCTTTTACACAACCCCACTTGTCCCATTGGAAGTGATTTCATCCTTGTTTACAAGCATTAATCTTAGCATTGCAGAGTCCCCTGCAATGTTGTGAAAGATGATGCAACTTTCTACAACATTCAAAACAATAGTCAATTTGTTTCAGTTATCTTCTTACAAACTGCACAAAACGACATGACAAATATATGCAAAAATATCATTGCAAAAATGAGACCATCAAGAAGAAGACATACGCGGGCTACTTCAAATTATGTCCAAACTCCCTGAAGATCATGTATTTGACAACTGGTGAATCTTTACATTCAGCCAATGCAGCACTCTTCTCTTTTATTGTATTTAACGCTGCGTATTAATCCATTTTCATTCATTTTCATTGTGTTACTTTTAATTACGTGAATGAATACAGGATGTCTTACTTTGACTCTGAATAAATGCAAGAGAGTGTTTCTGTCAATGTAAATGAACAAATAATGAGAATAAATATCGAAAATAAATAAATACAGCTGGCTGTAATCAAGGATGATGCATTAGCCCCCAAAGCAACAGTATCATAACTAGACTATGAACCATATTCTGTCGGTTAAAGTCACACCGTGTAACATTTCACCTAATAAATACAATAAAATGTAAGCCTTTTTCTTTTTACACATATTTTTATTGTTGAAAAATACCTATTTAATTAGGCTAGGTCCTCATCCAAATCTATTTGATTCAAGTCCTGATTATCCACTGCAAAAAAATAAAAGCTGCTCATTAGGAGCATTGCTGACAACAGTATAATTCAATATGTTACGCAGTGTTCCTTTTAGTAAAGTGGTGCTATATCAGTGGTATATCTTGGTATGCAAAGCCATACTTCTATAACTGGAGTCCAGAGTAAGGCCAGACGCATTCTAAAATGAATGCTTGAATGTCTGAATATTTCAGAAGTTTGCAATACTTAAACTCTTAGTTGCATCATAATAAATAGATTGATCTGTGGACACTATTGCAACAGCAGTGCTGCAAAAAAAACAAATACATAAGAAGTAATTGGGGTATGTAGCAAGCATTCATCTGTTTTTAAAGCCGATATTCCAATGCAGTCCCATGTGCGCTTCTCCACACGTCCATGTTGAGAGGGCACCTGAACAGAACGACCCGCAGAGTTCCACTGGACCACTTCGCTCCTTTGTAACCTCCCTGACAGGCTCCACACCATATGGTCCTCCGGTACAGTCAAGTGAGGCTACCTGGCGCAAACACTCACACTCATGCACACGCGCAGAGCGAGCGCGCCTATCGCCCCCCGAAAACAGTGGAGCCAATCGGTGCGTTTTGCTCCCATAGTGAACACACAGCTCTTTACCACCGCGTGAAGAAAACACGAGGAGAGGAGAGAGAGAGCGCAGGGGAGGGTGAAGAAAGCCGCCACGCACGCACGGAGCCACACACACACACACGCACACACATACACACGCGCGCGGAAAGCAGAGGCAGAGACTTGGCTGCTTCGAGCATCCATTTGACGGCGATTACAGTTTGGAAGCGGAGAAGACTGCGCGCATCTCTCTCCAACCCTGCCTCCTCCTTCTCCTCCTCCTCCTCCTCCTCCTCCTCTCTCCCTCGTGCACAAGTCCTAGAGCGCGCGGCGGGCAGGAAAGACACTTTTAACCCTCCTCTGCATTTCATTACAAGCCTTGTTTACTTGGAACGTGTGGCGAACGCGAAGGCTTGACCGCGCATCCCGAGTGGAATAGCGGAGGAACAAAAAGAGACTCACACACGGATTAACCCCTCTCACAAGTTTCCACTGGAAGTTGCGCATTGACGAGCGGGGAGACAAGACAAGATGGGATTTAGTGGCTATTTGGCTGCGCCTGGGAAATGCCTAGTGGTGCTTGGACTTAAATTGTTATTCCTTGTACCCGCAGGAGTTCCGGCCAGGAGCGGGGACTCGGTATTGAAGGACAACATTACCGTGAGACAGGGGGACAGCGCCGTGTTAAAGTAAGTGCCATTTCTCTTTCTCTCCTTCTCCTTCTCTCCTTCTCCAACGCGCTAAGCAGTGTCTTTTTTTTTCCCAGTGTGGCGGAGTTACTAAAGGTCATCCTAACCTAGATCCCCAGTTCCGAGCCTTGTTAGGATGTACCGCGATAAGTTGGAAGCGCAAGAAAACTGGCCGTGTGGCGCGCTCGTCGCCCTTGAACGATATTGATCCGCCTGGTTAATGTCTTGTTGTTGGGGATGCGCGCAGCTGCGAAGTCGTGCATTCGCTGCGTATTGATCGGCGCATGCGATACAAATGCAATCATGTCTGGAATATTTAGGGCTGTTCTCGGATTCGGAGTGCTAAAGTTGTTACCAAAAAGGAAAAACAAAACAAAAAAGAGGCAACCCCTGTATTGATCGTCAATTGTGCTGTTCTTTTTTTGATTTGTTTGAGACATACGTTTTTTTGTGGCAATGCTTTGAGGACGTGTAACTTTTAATTGACGGCAACAGTCAACATTGTAGTTCGGGAGAAGTAAAGATGATAAAGTGTGTAGCAAAATGTAATGAAGGAGCTGTACATTTAGATCAGAGCATGCACGGAAATGTTATATGTGCATATGGAAACAATTTCTTTTTAGTGGACCATGTTGTCAGACCCTATTCAATCACCCCCCCTTCCTGCCTTATCTTTACTGTAATCCTAATATTCCTATAGGCTGTACAGTAGTGTGAGATGTGCATGTTCAGGGAAGGGGAGGGGGGGGTGTTGGTTTCCAAAACATGCGATTCGGCGCTTGATAGAACCCCATCACCACCACCACCACCTCCAGTTCCTTCCCTGTGCATGGACATTAAAACGGTTGTTGTCGTGAGGGGTATAGAGCAGTCCGTGCTCGTGAGTGTCCCTCCCATCTCCGAGGTTGCACATGCCTTAGGTTGTCAATGCATGGCAGTATAGTTCATTTGGAAAACTCGCTGATGACGGAGGAGGGAGCTGCGTAGAAATGGAAAGCGGTGGAATCTGGGACGTGGAGAGACAATGCGTGGAGAGAGCTCAGAGTATAGGGGCTGTTATAGGAAGACGTGTATGAGATGGGATTTTCAATTAAAAGTTACAATATTCACTTCATTGCTTGTTCATCCACTGCTGAAGCGCTCGTATCTGTATTTCCTGGGTTTTATTACGTCATAGGGGGAACACAAAACAGCCCTCCACATTTTTAAAGCCCATAATCAATCACCAGACCCGTTCTGCGCTCAAAGTGTGTTCCTCAGAGTGACGTTGATTTGCTAGCATGTCGTTAAACGAAGGTGAGAGCTTGTTTTATAATGTCATTTGAAATTTTCACTCGCCCAATCCTGATTGCCCTTTCGCAGTATTTATGTTGACATTTCCAAATCATCTATAGTGATTTTTATTCCCCAAGAACATTGCTGATTAGAGTCTTGCATTAGTCTCCAATCATTCACACCGGGATTAAGTCTCGTTGAGTTCTTTGCCCCATTTACCCAACACAAAGCTAAATCGCAAATCCAAATGAACAGAATCGCGACTAAATCATTTGTCATTTTATTTTCGCGTGAATCTTAAGTCATTATCTCCCTTCCTACCTTCTTGATCTTGTTGTGCGAAGTTCGCTGCACGACGTTTCACTTTCATGCTGAGGAAAGCGGGGGGACACGTGAGCTAATCTCGTCTTCATTTCGTGGCTTTACAAATGGCTTCTGGCCTCCGCTGATTAGTCCGAGTAGTTAAGCGAGCCTCAAAGATTCATTAACACAGACATTCATCTCCGTTCAGACAAGAAAAAAGAAAAAGAAAAAGGAAAGCGGACTGGGAATCCATTGAAATGTGCCTCGAGCTCCTTTGTCACAATGAGCCAAATGGTTATCAGACCTTGTCGTTGCACCGTGGAGATGATACTATTGATGACGCATCAATTCTCAGTGTTTGATAGAAGCAGGGCAGTGTGAGAAATGTGCTTCAAATTGTTTTTTAAATTTTATTAAAGCTTTAAATGTGCTGTTCATTTGCATTTGTTTTGTTTGTTTCAAACGGCATAAAGCACTGACAGAAAGAGACCAAAAAACCCCACATTATTTTCATTTTACTGTAGACTGACAGTGAGAATAAATCACGGTTGGTTTGCATGGATAGTTTTTTCTTAAAATCCTCTGAATACATAATTTGATTCTCTATTGTAGATGGACATTGTCTTACCTCATCCTTTCCTTTATTATGAAGTCTATCACAGTGGTTCTCAAAAGTAGGGAGCTGGACCATTTTCAGTGGGTGGCGAAGTCTTGCAATCCACACTTTAGAGACACTTTAGAGACACATCAGGCAAAAAATAAACCTTTATAACTTTTAAACAGGTTCTGACGTTGTTCCCTCATCTAAAACATATCTAAAACATATCTAAAACATATCTAAACCTGCGTTTTGCTTCAGTCATGCAGATTCAATCCCGTCCCCTTTGGGTGTTGTTTCTTCTTCAGTTGAAGCGCTCCAATCTGGTTTGTGTTGTATCATAGGAGGAACAAAAGACGATCCTCCGTATTTGTAAAGCCCATAATCCATTTACAAACCAGTTCTGAGCAGTTTTGCACTCAAAGGGGATAATTTATCAAGACAAGTGATAAACTGGGAGCGCAAGCTGGTAAATAGCATATGTCTATTTTGTACGCACGGAGCACCTATTTTTTACCATTTTGAATTGCTGCTATTACTGGTGCTCCAAGTGCTACGATTTCCTCTGCCTCCAAAACATGCTGGTCAGGTTGACCCACAGTGGTCGCAGCGACTCAGGAGTAAAACCTGAACACTATTTCCTTGTACAATGACAAATAAAGCACGTACTTACTTACTTACTTACTTACTGTATCAGGGTCCCAAATCTGATATGTAAATGAGAGAATGCTGCTTGTATAAAAATTGCGTAAATGACTCTGATGCTACTCGTGTAAATGTGTTCACCCCACCACAGAATGTCATTCCGACTAATACCTACAGAGGGTGCTCCAGGCCAATTTGAAATCTGGAAGTCTCACTGTGTGCTGTTCTTTACTAACACAGACATTATTTCACATTAAAACAAAAAAATATGAATGCCACGGTACCCAAAAGAATGTTTTCAAGGCTCAATTATCCACGAAATGTCCACTTTAATCAACAGAACAGAATCTTCCATCTTGGGTGACCGAAAGTGGGTCCCGGGAGAATTACCAGCAACATATTGAAACACAATGCTTGCAAAATTGCCCTGATTTCAAAACCTGCAACACCGAATCGCAATCTACGAACCAACTCGACTTGTTTCCTGGGTATTCCCTCAGCTGTTCCTCTGCATCTCCTCCATGTATCCAGTGCTCTGTCCTGGGGTAAGCTGAACTCTCTGCCTGTCACTGAGCCAAGTGGGCCCCGAACTCAGCGCCCCGCCTCCCTCCCTCCCCCGTCAACTACACAACCGGCATCTATAGAGGGCGAGCGGAGGAAACCAAAGATGCTCATTCACCTCCTGTGTCTCGATGTGCATTGGGCAGAGAGCTGGTATAGAGACGCGCAGGGGCATGTGGGGATAAAACAGCAGGCGTCCCATTAGGTTGTACTGTAGATAGTGCGGGGCTTGTTGAACTGGATGTTGACCTGTTCAGCGGACGTCATGGGAGCTAGATCCTGTATGAGAGGAAAGATCAAGAGGAGGGGAGGGGAGGTGGGCGCATTTATGACTAGGGATGTCACGGATCTGAACTTTTGAGTCTCGGTTGTTCTGAGATTTTATGATTAATATTCATGATTATCAAAGTATTTCTCCAAACCTTAACGGTACTGTTTAAATGTTTGCAAAAAAAGACATTATGTATACATTTTTATATGTAAGGGTTGTTTGAATTGAAAACCCATTGAACATTCAGCCCATGTTATCTTTTATCTTATGATTTTACCCTTGTTAGGGACAGGACTTTTTTCAATTCATTCCGATTAATTACTCACATAAGGTTTAGTGCAATTAAAAGATTAATTAAATGTAATCACACTTTACTTTAGCGGCACAAACACTTTTTTCAGTTTCCTTTTTCCTGCAAGACGTTGCTTAGGGATGAACACCGTAAAATTTTACTACCAAACTTATTTATTCAGTTAAGCCACATAACATTATTTAAAAAGATCATTCTCCAATGTCTTGGGGCCGGACAAAATAAACTGCTATTGTCTTGAAGTATTTGAAATGATCACACAGGCCTCACACTTAAAATAATATTTTAAGTGTGAGGCCTGTTATGTTAAAATGTTAGAAAAATACAAAGAAGCATCTAAACTCTGTCTAAAAAATTAATAAAACCCCTAAATAAATGATGCTTGAATGTGATTAATTGTGATTAATTAATTACAAAAGCTATATTTAACTCGATTAAAATTTCAATCCAGTCCCACCACAAACCCTTATTTAAAGCAGTACTAAGCAGTCATACCGCCTTTGCTGTGCCCAATCCCGTCAGATCTTTGAAGCTAAGCAGGGAAGGGCCTGGTCGGTACTTGGATGGGAGACTGTTTGGTAACACCAGGAAGCCTAGCGAGTGAGTGAGTGAGTGGTTGGTGGTGGTCGGCGGGGCCGATGGCACGGACTGGTTGCCTCACTTCCGTCAGTCTACCCTAGGGCAGCTGTGGCTACAAAAGTAGCTTACCACCACCGAGTATGGAGTGAATGAATAATGACGACAGTGTAGCGCTTTGAGAAAGTTGGTAATACAGGCTTGTAAAGCGCAATACAAGTGTAAGGTATTATTATTATTAGAAGATAGTAGAGCGGGTCATCTTGTGACTGGAGGATCGGCAGTTCGAATCCTGCAGGGGCACACTGTCGTTGTGTCCTTGGGCAAGACACTTCACCTGCCTTGCCCCCAGTGTCTGCGTACATTGGTGTATGAATGAGCGTGTGAATGGGTGAGTGGATACTTGCTGGTAAATGCTTTCAGTGCCTAATGTAGGTGCAAAAGCGCTAGACTAAAGCAGAGTTCATGTTTGGCTATGTTTATGCTGGAAGCGAGATTTAAATCCTTGACCTTCTGATCATGAGACTACCAGCTCTACCAACTGCGCCACTGACACCTTTCTACACTCAAAGTGCTTTCCAACAAGGATCCACTCACCCATTCATACACCAGTGTACTCAGAGACTGGGGGCAAGGCAGGTGAAGTGTCTTGCCCAAGGACACAACGACAGTGTGCCCCTGCAGGATTCGAACTGCCGATCCTCCAGTCACAAGATGACCCGCTCTACTATCTGTGCCACTGTCAATAGACTGAAGCAGAGCTCGTGTTTGGCAGTGTCTATGCTGGACAAGGCATGTGTGCATGGAGAAAGATTAACCAATCACCTTACAGCAGCGGCATCCAGACCCACCCCATGAATACAGAAATACATTAATAAATACAGAAATAAATAAATAAATACAAAATAAATACAGAAATACAGAAATAAATAAATAAAACAAAAATAAATAAATAAATACAGAAATAAATAAATAAAAACAAAAATAAAACATAAATACAAAATACAGAAATAAATATATAAATATATAAATACATGAATATATAAATAAATAAATGCACTTATTACAATATTGCGACAGTGGCGCAGATGGTAGAGCGGGTCGTCTCATGATCGGAAGGTCAGGGGTTCGAATCCCGCCTCCTGAAGGTGCACATTGTCGTTGTGTCCTTGGGCAAGACACTTCACCCACATTGCCTCCAGTGTCTGCGTACACTGGTAGCCCCTAGGAGAGACCAACAGGCCCGGTTTGAACCGTGAGGCCGTCCTTCCGTGGACCCACCACCTGCAGAAGGAGCCATGGGGGCCGGTGCTATGTGACCTGGGCAGCTCCAACGGCTGCCCCCACGACCCGGCAACGGACAAGTGGAAGAAAATGGATGGATGGATGGACTTATTACAATAAATGCATGCATTTCTTTGCAAATTTGATCTTTATTTTATTTATTTATTTATTTATATATTTATTTATATATTTATTTATTGTTTTGGCAGCCACGGTCCTCCATAGTAGTATTTATTCTCACGGACAATTAATGAGTAAAAATCCGCCACATGCTACGATACCTGCAGTGGGTCTTATGGCCTCTAGGGGCATGAGTTACTTAGTACTGCTTTAAACAAACACAATTATTTTAAAATAATTAATTTGCTGTAGAATGTGATAATTGACTTCTAAAGGAAGCAAATTGGTGTGAATGTTTTCAACAGGTTTGCTATAATAAGATATTCCCGCTCTGATCTGAATGACCTAAAGGAAACTTATCAGCTGATTTACCATGACATAACAAACACATGGTTCTTTTGGGACTCTTCCTTTGCAAACAGTTTGCAATTATCAAGTGACCAATGGATAAGATGTTCTCTCTGCACATTGGATTATGTAACCAGCTGACTTCATGTGTTTTTGAGGTGTATTTAGCAGTGGACGCTGTTTCTACAGCCTTGACTGCGTATACTGTACACATGCATCTCATGGTACGTGACAGCGGTTTACTGTCAGTCCTAAAATAACAGTGGTAATTGTAAAACTGGTTGATCTTGACATTTCTAGTTATGATTTTGGATCAAAGCCAAACATAATAAATACAATGTTGTTGTATGACAAAGAGCTACTCAGCCATCAATACATTGTAGGCAAGGCAATTTTCCAAACATTTTAGTAAAGTGCCACTTCCAGACAGTAAACAGATCACTCAACTAACAACTAACTATTCTTTAATTGTAATTCCTTTCCTGTTTTATTGAGTTTTGTTACTTTTAGTAATTGTTTGGGGCTCTACTTTGTACTTCTACGTGAGTACAATCATTTTAAAGGAGCATTACTCTTAACTTCAGCTATTCTACAGTATATAAACTTCCGCTGCTTGTTTGAATGCTGAGAAACTGCCTTGTGCAAGAAGAAGACAGCAACATGACTTTTCCCCATGACAAATTCTACGTCTCACAGCTGACTCACCGTTACATAACACAGCTTTTTTGGACCCTTTGGACCAATTTTGCTCTTTAAGTTACTGTTAGTGTACTGCCTTTGTAATTCAAAGCCAGTGAGACGATATTTATCATTATTATTATAGATTATTATGATCACTATTATTATAATACTCCCTGACAGCCTTAAACTGTATATTCTCTACCCACCATTTCTATTTTCCCTTTGAAAACGCTCTCCATCTTCCTGATAAACCTTGCGCGTGTTTCCACTGGAGCAATTGCATCCTATTTGTGTCCCGTTGTTTATTCCATGTTGTGGTTAAAGCCTTGACCCCATTTTGCTGCGCATTACCCAGAGAGCGAGTGTGAGGACGGCTCCCCATTTGAGAGTCGCAAAGCCGCGTTTGTGACACTAATTCAAAGGTCAAATTATTCCATGTTGTTGTCCAATGAAAGAAGAAATCGCAGCGGCACTTTTGGCCTGACTCCCGTGTAAATTCGTTGAACCGATTGGCGAAAAAGGGTTAAACGCTTTTCGGGTTAGCTGGCAAACTACAACATTCGTGTGATCCTGGCAATATGTTTTTAATGAAAGATCCCAAAGCCTGGCAATATTCCTCTGGTGTGATTTTATTTCTACGGGGCTGTATTATTGAAGCAGTCAAGGGCAACACAAAGCCTTCCCGTTTGCACATAAAGCAAGGCGCTGCCAACAGGAGCGCGCGGCAGATGGGAGCGACAGAGTAATTAGCATCGCTCAACGTGGCTGCACTGGTAATATTAGTTTTCACAAAAGGAGTTGATTAGGGAGACAAAAAAAATGTTTTACAAAGAACATGTAACACAAACAAGGGACAATCAAGATGACCACCTACATTTCACGATAGTATATGTTGATATTAAATATTAATGGCTGCAATAAACTGCCATGACGAAACTCAGCTTATGCCTGTCTATTTTTTGAGCTCACCTCTTGTAAAACAACAGTAACATTGAGATATTAACGTCTGTTTAGACCATCTTTACTCACAAAGGCCAGAGCTTTTTGAGTATACAGTAGGTCTGTTAAAAGAGGCCTCAGACCACGATGTTTAATTCGCTTGCGTAAACACAGTCAAGTTAGGACCGCGCAGTCTGACACACAGCACAATTTCCTCAAAGTCCAGCTTGCTCTATGAAGGGTAAGTGAAGGCATCGCGGAGATAACACAAATCCTTTCTGTGCGATTATTAGAGTTTTAGGCTCATGCAGTCAGTGTTTAAGCTCCTCTGAACGCTGGTGTAGAATTAGCTGTCTTCTTCTTCTGCGCTCTGTGCATGGAAAATTCCTAACACACAGATGACCTACTGTGTTCATAAAGAGTCAAGCCGGGTATAGTGTTGCGCCCAAGGACACTTCGCCATGAAGAAGGGACCAATTTTGGGATAAACATCTCATCCTACTTAATCACTACGGCTGACACAGTGATCCATCTATCCATACATCCACTTGTCACATCCCTATGGCTCCTCCTGCAGGTGGTGGGTCCACAGAAGGACGGCCTCATGGTTCTAACCGGGCCTGTTGGTCTTTCATAAGGGGCTTCTGAACCGCTCTTTGTCTGACCCGTCAACTAGGACCTGTTTGCCATGGGAGACCCTACCAGGGGCATGAAGCTCCCGACAACAGAGCCCCCAGGATCATTCGGGTGCTCAAACCCCTCCACCACGTTAAGGTGGTGGCTCCAGGAGGGGACACACATCCATTTGATTGAAACATGCCGAGTACAATACAGTACAGGGGCTCTCAACTGGTGGTTTTAAGTTTCTGTACGTTGAAATTAACCTAATTGCTATTCGTATTTATGTCGCAGCTTGTCTTCACAGAGACTGATGGTCAGTTAGAGCTAGATGACTTGGAGTGATGAGGTTCTGACCGTGTGACCCACTGGTGATGAAGGATGGGTCAAACGTAGCGGACAAACATCACTTAAAGTGCATATGACAAATTTGAATGCTTTTGAAAATATGACTTATTTAGATGGATAGCATCTGTTTTAAGTATTAATTGTATACTTTATATCAATGAAGCAGCAAATTAATGAAGTAAGGTTGGTCAGAAAAGTTATTTTAGGTTTTAATGTTTAAGCTACTGACAGGAAGTGACATAGCAGTTTGACTCACTCATTTTCCATTAACATAACATGGTCGGCACGGCAGCAGTTTAAAATGGTTTGCCTTTATCTATGTCACTGCCTGTCAGTGTCCAATATGGAAAATCTTAAAATTAACTGTGTTAACCACAGGTATGTTTGAGCAAAAATTGTGTCTAATGTGTCATATTATGCACTCTAAAGAAATACCGATTTGTCAAAAGCCTTCAGATCAAACGTGGCAATCGCAGCTTTCGTCTCATGTTTTAGTCAAATAATCCATTTCACAGCTCTCCTGTTGTCCCGCGGGAAGATTGATTGTGATTTGCTGGATTGTGTCCAATATTTGCATCAATGTGGCAGGTGCTGTAGATATCGGATTGAAACGAGCTGAACGGCAACAGTGAGAAATGTATTTGAGTAAATGGCATGTATGTCAGCTGCATTGATATGCCATGTTGATGGAGGCAAAGGGTCATGTCAAAACCAGGCAAATTGCCATGGCATAAATGTCCAATCGAAATGCAATAGTGTCAACTTTCAGTTCCCCCGTAACTCAAGAGGAAATCCAAGTTCCTATTTGAGCAAGCCTGCGAATATATTCACTTTTAATCATGAATAAGGCTGAATAGCTTTCTGTTTTTGGGGGGGTACTTTAACAGCACTTTGTGATATCAGTACCCAAATTATACTTTTTCCCATGCCTATGCTGCATTGATCATTATATTGGAGAGTTGTAAAACATAATTATAATGTGCTCCATAAAAGAGTAATTCTTTGTGGCGAACTAATATTTTTGATCATTTATTTGTAATGGGTCAGTCAAATATCTTTATTTTGTGCCGTCTCAGGACCCACCCGGCATCAAACTTCTAAAGCTAACCAAAATAATATACATTTCTAGGCTTAGGTTTTGTGTTTGTCTATCTGCAAATCAATGGAGCACCAGATGCTTATAGGATGAGGGGAACAGCTCAAACTTCAGACAAAGACAAATCCGGCACAACGTTAATCCTTGTAAAAGAAAAAATAATAAAGCTCTTACTCTGTCATGCTTCTGGCAGCTGATTTTTATTGACGCACTGAGTTCAAGAATAGACTCTTTTATTGTTGTTTTTCTGTGTAAATTTCACACTTCATTGAAGGTGAAAAATTTCAATACTTTCAATAATTAAAACATATTCAGAACTTCTTTGGATATTTGCGGTTGCACTTCGTCTGCGGCTTCCGGTTGAGTGACGGCGTCTGCCCCGCGCGGCTTTCGCATTAGCGTGGAGCAAACATCGTGGGTGATCTATCAAGCGCAGACAGCTTTAAATGTGTCAGCTTGGCATTAACATGTGTATCTCCTGCATGTTTAGTGACTCCCGGGATTACCTGCTATGCTATGTTACTGCCAAGAAGCCACCGATCGTTTACTGCTGCTTTGCTCTCTTGGGGGCTCGTCATGCCGATTCCAACTCTGTCCCACCTCTTTGCGCCTTCAATTTGCGAGCTCTCTCACCGGCAATGAGTCATAATGGAAAGAGGAAGGCAGGCTGGCAGCCCACCTGGGTTTTTCATGAGAACGTCAGAGGTGTGAAGACGTCCTGCAATGTTAAGCGCGACAGTGATAAAGCGTTGCTTAACCCTCAAATGTATGTGCAGAGGGAATTGATTGGCTGTTGTAATGGTTTCATTCATTTAGCTTACCAGTATACGGTTTAAAAATATACACAGGCATAAGTCTTAGCTGCAAAAGATACAGATATAGCTCTTCGAGATGCTGGTGCTGTAACACACTGTTTTTCAACCTTTTTTGAGCAAGGACAGACTTATTTCTGATGTGGAAAAGATGCCGCGGCATGACACCATCTAAAACATGCAAATTACATAAGTAAGTGCTTTATTTGTCAATATACAATTGTACAACGAAATAGGTCAGATGTAGGGTTAGACCTGAGCAGGAGTACTGCCTTCAGTGAACCTCTGAAACGGTAGCCTGGGAACCGCTTAGATTATTGCAACGCCTTGTACTGTGGTTTGGACCAAGCATCCATAAGAGGCTGCAAATGGTCCAAAACGCAGCGGCCCGTTTGTTGACCGGCACCAGACGACGGGAGCACATCACACCTGTGCTCGCCCGTCTGCACTGGCTCCCTGTCTGTCACAGAATCCATTTCAAGATTCTTTTTATTACTTTTAAATGTTTACATGGCTTGGCACCATTGTACTTGTCTGAGCTCCTGTCTGTCCAGAGCACTTCGCTCAGCTGACCTGCTCCTTCTGGATGTGCCCAAAACACACATGAAAACCAGAGGAGACAGAGCTTTTGCCGCTGTTGCCCCCCGGCTGTGGAACGGTCTGCCCCACAGTATCCGCTTGGCCCCGACTCTAAGCAGTTTTAAGTCCTCCCTTAAAACCCACCTGTTTGTACAGGCTTTTCAATAAGTTGAGCTGTTTCTCCATTGTTTTTTCTGTTTCATTGTTCTTGATGTTTTATTATGCCCTGTATTCTTTTGTTTTGTTTATTATCCTTTTTATGTGAAGCACTTTGGGCAGCTGTGGCTGTTGTAAATGTGCTGTAGAAATAAACTTGACCTTGACCTTGACTTGACCTTGAACCAGACTCACCACTGTAGCAGCGAGTGAGTCTGGTCACCCCAGCGTCAATTCCATTTCCCACAGCGGTACATACACAAGCAAACAGGGGGCGGAGTAAACCAATCAGCACGTCTGCCGTTGATGCGGTTTTGCGTTAATATTAGTGCAGGATTATGAATCACGAAACTCACCTACTGTCGATGTGTTTTTGGTCATTCACCGCCGATTGGAGACGCGCTCTTTCTCTCACTCGTGCGCCATTCGTAGATGGGTATTGAGGGACTTTCGCATCCAGTGAGTGACGCAGCTCGTGAACAACACGTGACGCAAATAAACAAATCTGATTGCACGGGCTCGTTTTGATTTTTCTGATGCCGCCAACGGGGGCAGGGGTTCCAGAGTGATCCCCCTCTGTATGAAAAAAATATAGAGGGGAATCGTCTCACCAGGCTACTGAAACGGTGCCCTGCCACCTGCGTTTGTCCCTGTTCCAGATCGTGGTGTCAGCTCTTCCCCCTCCTCCTTCCACTTCCTCCTGCGCAGCTCCCTCCGCTCCCGCCTCCTCTCGCTCCTTCTTCATTCCATCTTCATCTTTGTCCTCCGCCTTCTCCTCTGGCTCTGACACCATTCTTCACCTGAGGGTCACCTGTGAAACTCCGCCTTACAACTGAGAATATAAAAACACAACTGTCTTTCATCACCTTCTGGAAAGAGCGTAGCAGACAAATATAATCCGGTTTATTCTCTAGTAGTTTGGCAACTTCTCTGGCTTGAAATTTTGGTCAGGGCACACACAATATGGAATTAATAAAGGTGTTATAATTTTTTTTAATTTGGAAGTTTGATCAAGGAACACCGGTTGAAAATCACTGACAAACCATACTAGTATCTACATCAGAAAACTTCAAACTAGCATATGGATGGATCATTAAATTTGCTGACCATGCCATATTTGCCTGAGGGTAGCCTGTTCAAAGATCGTCTATCATCTCGAACTTAGAATTCATCTCAAAGTTGCCCGCATACAACTTTTCCACCACAGCTAAGTTTAGTTTTCCTTGACCATCCATTTTCCCCAGCCCACTCAGCAGTGGGCACTGACTTAACCTGGCCTCTGTCTTATGCCCATCAGGCCGTCTCACAGTGGTGACCGCTGCCCCGGCCCTTTGTCTCTGGACACAAAGCGCCAGGTGCTAAGTGCGCTGTCTTTGGCACATGCTTCTGTCACTGTCTGCTGTGCCAAAAGCCCTGAACCAATGACGCCGCAGCCTTGGGCGATGAAACGTAGCAAATTAAATACACTTTCCGTAATAGGCAATATGGTTATGTCAAAGTGTGAAAGTTGCTGCAAAGGCTATTTTGCCGGTGATTGCGTGTAATTTAGGAGTTTGTTGAAGCTTTTAGTTATTAACAAATTAGATGAACGGCTTTGGCTCTACGGACAACAAATATTGCTAATGTGATTGGATTTGCAATTTTATCTTTCGGAACAAGATTCAGTCCACGGTGCACGCAGGACCATTGATATTTGAGAGAGGATTGGAATAATGAACTGCCAGACTAATATAAGAATCCCACACATCTCAGAATATGTTTGTAGAGGTCTAAACTCCAGCGTTAGCAGGTTTTAAATCCCAACAGACTCATTATTGTATTGTTTTTCGAGCGCATTTCATTATCTATAATCACATGTTATTTGCTGATTATGCCGCTCCACTGCAAAGCCTTTTAAACATTACATTTGTCTTCTGTAAGAGTTGTGTGATTACCTTCAAGAATCCATAGTTGTGTGATTTCCTTTGTTGATTGTCGCGTCTGTCCTAAAACACAAAGAGGCTCAGTGTGCAACAGTCTAAAGTAGTGCTCTCAAAGGGGTCTGTTTGTCCATCCACACCACAGACAGCGCAGCCGTGGGTTTTCCAAAACGAGAGCAGGATCCCAAGTCAGTTATATTGATCCTGAACCACATGGAGCCTTGTTCTGCTCCTCAAAGGCACACTACACAGACTATGGCCTGCAGTCAAACTCAGTGTGGTGCCAGTATTTTAGACCGCTTCGACAAATGTGTAACAGGTACATTACGGGAATCTCTTTCTTCCTTTTTTTAGGGTGTAGATTGCTTTCTGCAGGTATATGGAAATACTCTCAATCTCACATTATTTCTCCTTCACTATGAAGCTGTTTCAATAAAGATAAAAAAATTTAATAAAAAGTCGACATGGCTCTGTGGTGGTGGTGAAGCAATGATGAGTGTTTTCACTTTGTGATGAGAGGTTTAAGCAAGAAATCGAAACATGAGGAAAGCATTTCCTGGATATGTTGGACTGAAAATTAAAATAAATATCCACACAGCCGGTAGTTTCCAGGTAAAACGTGTAACGTGTAACGTTTGGGGTTTTTTAGAATAGAATAGCCACTGGAGAAGATTTAAAGATGGCTCAAAGATGCGCTAGTGGGTCAAAAAACACTTAAATGCTTGTATTATATTAGAGCTGAAATGGTACATAGTGTTGCTTTATTTTGTGGTGGATGTTTATGAAGAAACAGTCCTCTTGAAAATGTTTTGTTCATCCACTGGTGTTTGACTGATCATCAGGTATCGCTTCATATGGCCATACCGCCTTTGCTCTGCCCAATCCCGTCAGACCTGGGAAGCTAAGCAGGGAAGGTCCTGGTCGGTACTTGGATGGGAGACTGTTTGGTAACACCAGGAAGCCTAGCGAATGCACTGAGCAACTGAGTGGTTGGTGGTGGTCGGAGGGGCCGATGGCGCAGATTGGCAGCCTCGCTTCCGTCAATCTACCCCAGGGCAGCTGTGGCTACAATAGTAGCTTACCACCACCGAGTATGGAGTGAATGAATAATGCAATATAAAGCGTCTTTGAGTGTCCAGAAAAGCACTATATAAAAATTATGCATTATTATTATTATAATTCTTATTATTAATATTATGTTATATATATGTTTTAGTGTGATCATTCTCTACTCCAGAACTATTGTGATTAATGTTCACTCAGTCTTGCAGAGAATATATCATTTGAGCATTGGTACAATCTACTTTGAAGTCTTTTGTTAATGCTTGTACAACAGCCATTTCCCTTTTCTGTCGGTAAAGACGAGGCTGGTTTGACATCTCGCACTTATGTCAGAGTTCCATTACACTATGTGTATTGTTACTCTTTGAAATATCTGAACACACAAAGCCAGTCTGTGATGAAAGGACATTGTACAGGGCGTAAATTGCCGCACAGCCCGCCGTCGTCCAAAATCACCGCGCTGTCCATTGTCGAAAAGAAAGAATGGCACGGATCCAGCAAGACTTCACTTCATTTGAAACTGAGAAGCGGGAACAAAGGACACGTTTCCCATTGTTCCCTGTAGCCATGGTGCATATTTTCTGCAATGAGCCTATACTTAAAAGACATTTAGTTTGACAGTGTGAACATGTTATCCTGAAAGAAAAGTTAAATACCATCTGTCAGCTTGTTCTCACTCTGGCTTTTCTCGTCCAGCATTAACACTCTCCCCCTAAAAGAGAACTTGGAGAGTTTTTTTTTAAAGGAACTGTGTTCAATTATTCAATAACATCGCGAGCTAGTGCTAAAACGGACTATGTTTCTAAAGGTCTGTATATATATATATGCCAGCTGAAGTCTGAAGCTCTAAGACCAAAAGATACATCTTTCAAAAGGCTGCAAAAAGACTTAGAAGTTCAGTCAAAAGAAAAAAAAAAAGTTTTTTTGTGATGCATGCTCTGTCTCGATGTCTTTGTGGGTTTTTTTTGTTTTTTTTTGTATGACATATAGTTTTGTTTTTTTGTTTATTTGGAGATTTCCAGGTCAGTCAAGGAGAAGTGCTATGAGTTGTCGCTAACAAGATTTCTCCTCTTTGGTATCACTCTTGAGTCGTTGACCCGAAAAAAAGGCTGCTGCGATAATAGAAATGTAGCTACAAATGATAGCGGACTCACGGCCAGACAAGGGCATCTCGTACAGAAAGGCCTAAGGGGGGAAAACACAAAGGAAATGGACACGGACAACCTAGATATGTCACTTTTTGAGGAGATTTCAATTCTGCTCCATTTGAACAAGTTGCAAATTTGGAAACCAGACAGGAGTTTATTTGATTATTTATTTCTTTTAGTTTCTCAAGGCCTAGTCTGAGCCAAAACGGGTAACGGACAGAGACAGAGCAGGCCATTATTTTTCTTATGCAAGTTTTTGGTCGTGTGTGAGCCATTGCGTCAAGGATATTTTTGTGAGTCATTTTTAGCCCTTTTTCATTATATTTTGTTATCATCATTATTTGAAGTAATGAAGGGAATAACAAAAAGACCTCAGCAGAAATATTTGATGATTTGAGGATGAATAACTAAGGATGAATAACAGGATAATTTGAATATGTTGCTTTAGAACAATGTTGCATTTTCTGATTAACAAAGTGTAGGATAGTGATGAATACGTGTTTTCAATTATGCACAACACCCCTGCAAGGTGAAGTCATTTCTCCTGCACATGGTTTGGTCACAAAGAGACAGATTTTGTTTTACACAAGGTTGCCCTGCGCCATTTTTTTTGCTCCTCCTAATGAGCCAAACCAACCTTGAACACCTCTTGTTAATTCCCTCTTTCTTCCGATTCCTCTCTTGCTGCTTTCTGTCACACCGTCCTGTCTCCTGTCCCCGAAGCACCTCAGCGGAATACAAATGCCGCCTGTCACGGCAAATACAGTATTTTCTTTCCAAGGCGTTGCATAATTGTGTTTCGGTATGACAGCATTGAGGAAATATTACACACATTAAAGTCTATACAGTTCAGTGAGAGCAATGTGTTGGAGGGAAAATTATGTTCCGAGTGGAAAGTCGTGTCGCGCCAGCTTTTAGCGCCTTGGCGTTAGGTGAGAAAGCTAAAAGCTATAAGAGACAATGCAGAGTCCACACCAATTCACCTGCTGAGTCAGGGATACTAATCAAAGTTGAAATGTGACAAATCTTTATAAAACAAACACACAAAAAACCTGTCATACACGCTTTAAAGATCAAATCAGCATTTTGAGAGCTTTTAACCATGCTATAATTAGGGCTGGGTTAAACGGTACCTACTCGGAACCGACCGAAACGTTCCGGTAGGGGGCGGTATCAACATTTTTTTTTTTTCTGTGCCAATTTTCCGTACTTTTTGTCTCCTAACGTCTATAAATTATCTGCAGTGACTCTAAAAAGCCACCTGAACTCATGAGCAGATAATGAGCCGCTTCCTGAAGCACTAATGCAGACGTTTCCTTAAAGCAAAGCAAGCTATAACTTACTAACACTTGAGTCAGAGCTGGCAGAGGTCTGAGCCAGGACTAAACCACTAAACTGGTTAAAAACCAGGACTAAACCAGGACTGAATAAGAAACGAGAGTTCTTAGACAAAGAGAAAAGCAGTGACAACACGGCAGTGACAACAAGAAACACATCGGCTATTTACCTTTAGCGAAAGACTCATGCCGCAGAGCCTGAAGTTACAGTACGTGCAGCTGTTTACTAAACTCCATCTGCACCAAACGGCTGCACCGGAGGTGGAGATCAAAGATTGTTTGTGAAAAAAGTGAGCGTTCACTCTGCATTAGCCATTTTTGGAACAGTTTTGGTAAATGATTAGTGACAGAGTGAGCGCTCACACTGTGTAACAGATCTTTGACAGTGAAGTTCTTTCACTTTGAACAGAGCAGTGTGTTTTGAAAAGTTTAGCTGAGAGAAAACGGTGTCCTGACGTGGATCTGGTCTGTCTCTCTCTTTTTATCGCTGTTTAAGTCTGATTTCTGCTCAAAAAATGAAGTTACATGTGACGCTGTGTTCTTTCTGTTGTGCCTTTTTAGGATTTTCTCCTGAACAATTCTTTTTATAGACAATATTTTATTTCAATTAAAATAACATAGGTATCGAAAAAAGTACCGTTAAGGCACTGGTACCGAAAAGCAGGTATCGTTAAAGTACTGGTGTCACAAAAACACGAACAGTACCCAGCCCTCGCTATAATGTTATTCCCTCTCGTCAAAACATACGTATGTTTTGAGTAATCCTGTTCACTTTGGTTGTTTCTTCTTCTGCTAAAGTGCTCCGATCTGTATTGCCTAGATTGTGTTTTTGCATAGATGGAAGACAAAACTGGCCTCCATATTTTTAAAGCCTATATCATAAATCTGCTAGCCTGTTGGTAGCTAAAAGTGAAAGCTAGAATACGCTGTTTTCAGAATCAGAACAGGTTTTATTGCCATGGTCAGTGAAGGTGCTTTGGTAACACTTTATTTTACACTACTCTTGATACAGTGTAATAGGCTTTGTAACAATATGCAATAACTTTTACCGAAGGGTTATATACACAATGGAATAATCTGTATGTGTACTTTGCAGGTACATAATGTTACATGTGATACATTTTGTTAGGTACAATGTATCAAGGTAGTGTAAAATCTAGGAATTTTGTTTGGGTGCAATTGCGCGACATGAAACATAAACTTCTAATAAGATAAAAGTATATAAAGGAACGCAAAATAAAATGAAATAGGATGAGAAGTGAACAAGATATAACACAATTAACCCTGAATATACAAATTATAGACATCAGGAGTGAAAGTGAATAACCACACAGTGCAAATCAGAATCAGAATAGTTTTTTTCATTGCCATTGTTTGAGAACAGGTTCACAAACTAGGAATCTTTCAATCGTGCAACATAGAACATACAACACAAATGCCAGGTAACAGGTTATTTAGTGTTCTTGATTCTGATCACACCCTTTATGTACCGTCTCACACGCTTTACCATAACCTATAAGCAAGAAGACGAAGGCGAATAATGTTATGTTGTTGTTTTGAGGCTTCGTAGGAGACGACGACAAGCTCTCGGGCTTTCATCCCCACTGACCTAAAAGATAGAAGGAATAAAGAGTAGTGAAATAGGGAACGGAGGGGCACGTATAAACTGAGACGTTGAGGAGAGACAGAGAAGATGGACCGAGAGGTATTGAGAGACTTAACACGTAACATATCCAAAACAATAACGTACGCCTCAAATATGCACGATACATCCACTTTGTATAACGCGGAACACTCGACTTTACCACCAATTGGCTACACCTGAGGACAACCGCAGTGGCCCACCAAAACTCTGCTCGTCCGTCTTCGTTCAACTTTCCCCAGACATCCATCTTGCACGCACTTGGGCTTTAGCGCCTTTGTATTGTCGTAAATCACAGGGCTAATCATTAATTTATAACATCCAAAAACCTATATGCGCCGTTTGCCAGAGGTAGATTGGCGAGGCCGGAGAACTCCAGCCACATCCATTATCACCCCCTTTCTTTCCGGTATCTCCTCCCCGTGCATGTTTGGCTGCGCTCTTCCCGTGTCATTAATACTCATCAAGGCGAGGCGTGTTCCCATTCATAGTCCATTCTGCGGGGCGATTCACGCTCTAATACCTGCACTCCCCGGGCTACTTTCTTACCTATTTGTTCAGAACATTTTTCATCAGGCCTGGCCACTTCATTTCAAGGCACCGAGCGGTGTTACTGGGTGGTCATAAAGTTTCCTGGTTTAGCGACTTGGGAGCAACTGGATTTGAATAGGTTTATATACGATGCTGTTCCTTATAGACTTGTGCCACTTAATCACAGCGTAGCAGTACGGCAAGTGTGTGGTAATTGGGCCCCGGAGTGCCATTTGCCGTGAAATGTAAAAACAGAAATTAAAAGCGTTCCCACTTGAGTCGTAAGGGTCAAAATTAAGTGTTTCTCTTGTACCAGTCCTTTGCAGAGACACGTCTTTAAAAATCTGTGTCAACATGCCAATCAATCACTTTGAGGCAGATGGCTCACTGTGGCAGTGCAGTCGTTCTCAAACTAGGTGCTTGGGCTTATTCAGGTGGTAATCAGGGCCATCTGCAAATCTTGTTAAACGATTATTTGGCCCACAGGCTTTCTCAAAGGACACAAAGGACAGTTCTGGGTGTAAGAGGGTGAAGAGCGGGGAGATACATTCAGTAAATTGTCAGGACTCAAGCCAGGGTTAGGCATGGTTTATACCCACTTATACCCAGCATTTTAAATGGTAAATGGTCTCAACTTATATAGCGCTTTTCCACCTATGTTAGGCACTCAAAGCGCTTTACAGCAAGGATCCACTCACCCATTCACACTCATTCATACACCAGTGTACGCAGACACTGGAGGCAAGGTGGGTGAAGTGTCTTGCCCAAGGACACAACGACAGTGTGCACCTTCAGGAGGCGGGATTCGAACCCCCGACCTTCCGATCATGAGACGACCCGCTTTACCATCTGCGCCACCATCGCCCCATTTTGTCCATTATAGAGGCATTTTAGATCATTTTCATCCTGATTTGATTTTGATTTTGACCTAGTGGTACTTTAAAGGTGAAGTATTTTATAAGATGGTACTTGGTAGGAAATAGTTCGAGAACCACTGCTGTAGTAAGTACACAAACTTGAAGGCAATAAAGATGACAGATGAATTCTGGAAAAAACTGGATTTGGAATAGAGCTGCGCAATATGGGAAAGCAGGATATCCGATTACAGATATAACAGACTCCCTTTTTCACAAAAATCATGAGCAATTGACCTTTCGGCGAGCCCCGCCCGCCCTTAGTTACTGTTGCTACGCCCAACAAACAAATGGTCAAACACGACCAGTGCAACAGATTGCCATGCATGTCAGTGACTTTTTTGGAGCAATACCTCTGCGATATCCTCCAGAGCGAGGCAAAAGGGGTCACAGTATGCAGTGGAGGGGTAATATTTTGGAGACATTTATCTGGGCATAGGCCGTCCGCATCGTTTGATCCATTGTAGGCAGTGCTCAGGTTGTGTTTTCACTTTGGGAAGGGAAATAACTCCCTCAAATAACACTCCCCAGACACACTCTTGTGGTACCTAGTGTCCGATTTACATCCTCCATAGGCAGATCGCTTCACCATTTTGCTTCTTCTTCTTTGTCTGGTGGGGTTTTTGGTGGTTAGCAGTAAAAAAAATAAAAGTTCATCTGCTCAGTGCTCATTGCTGGTATGGTTTTGCATTGGAGGCCTGCGGCACGACGGACCTAGCTTCATAGTAACGGTTGCTTGGATGTCTAATTGGACAATTACCATTTTGGGGCGGGGTTTTGCAAAAGGTCAATTTGGTTGTTCATAGAATTGTGTCAATCAAACATGACATAAAGAAAAACAAAGTCATTCATAAATCATTACCAAACAAGGTGAAAAAGAAACAAAATTTGAAAAATATATGACTAAAACTGAACTTATATTTGTATAGGCTTTATTTATACCGCGCATTTCGTACACAAGGCAACTCAATGCGCCTTACGAAAAAAAATATGCAAAATTACAATCAGAAATACACAGAACACCAGGGCAGGTGCTGGAAGGAAGATCTCTGTGATTCTTCTAATGTTATGATAACAATAAATTGGCGATGTACATGTGCAGCCCTATTTTGTAACATTTTTTGTTTTGTTTTAATGAGAACCATGGGGGAGCTAGATATAGAAATATAATGTTTGATGTTTGACTTCACCTACATTTGCATCACTTTCAAAACGGTCTGTGTTTAATATGTACATTTTGCATCATCAAGTTGGACACATGAGCAACTCTGGCGGCCATATTAGAAAATGAGTTTGTCTATGGCCAAATTGTGCACACCTAGAACCAATAGCACTATATATTTGAACAGTAAACAAACACACGGGCGACCACAGAGAGAATAACAGCCTTTATAGACTCCGCGCAGTGTTTGGCACTTAAGACTGTTGATATGTGTGGGATATTGAAGCGCATACAGTACGTAGCTCCCATTTACTTCTGCTATATCTAAATTTAAATACGAACCATTGCATCTACATAAACTGCCTTCTTGTTTTGTGACCTCTTATTGCATTACAAATACTCGGCTGAGATTGCATTCTGAAATTACTTGTCATGAACTTGCTGGGCCTATATCATAGATGTAAGTGAAATGAGAGGTAGAACATTGAATTGTGTTTACAAGGACAGGCGCACTTACTTTCCAATGCAGGATGAATAAAATGCAAATTCATGTGCTGTTTATTTGCGCTGACAGTAGCATCGACTCTAAGTGTTACCCATCTAGGCGTTTCCATACAGACTGGATTGGCTTAACTTGATTACCATGATGCTGTGGGATATTGTAGGAAGGATATTATTTCCCAGACACAATGCTAAAGCCATGGAACAGTCAGTGTGTTGTGTTGTCTGTAGAAATTAGACCTTCAACCAGACTGGTCTCCAACTATTGACAGATTAATATAAGGGTTCCCACATCCACATTTATTTGGCTAATGTGTAGTTCATGTTTTGTTTTGTAGTTCTGGGAAAAACTACTGACCTGGCCTACTGACAAGGCACAACCCAAATTAAAACCTTTTGTGAAAAATAAAATAGACGTAGGTGAGCGCATCAACAGGACGACAATGCATGTCCAAATGTATGGGTGCTCATCGAGGATAAGGCCAGGAAAGCTTGACGGAAGCAGTGAAGAATGACTTGTTTGTAAATGGTGCAGTCAAAAAAGGCATCCAAGGCACTTTGTGTACAAAAAGGTAAAAACTTTCAAAAAAACGTTTTGTGGTTTGACTCTCTTTAATTATCAGGATGTCAAGCTTTTCTTTACAGGGTTTTGCTGATTCAAGCATCGAATCAACAACAAACAAGGCCCCAAACAACCGCTTGACAATCACGGATCCAATGCGCTGATAATCCTCCCCTTTGGATTTGGCAGATTGGTTCTCGAAAACAACATTTTACCTAGAAAATTAGAAACTGGCAAACGACCAAAGACAATGAGACCCCACACACTGACAAAGTTCGGAAAGGCAGACTCTGCAAATGATACCGCTGCAAGTCAACAAAGTCAAAGTGAGGAAAGCTTTTCAAAAATTCACACAAACCTCCTGTCAAACTCTGAGAAAGTGAACACGGGAGAGCCACCCAAATACAGTCTAAAGCTGAGCAAGTTTCAGTGTTTCATATAATCCAACACTTTACGGTAATATTCAAAACTTGAGCCTTTTAACCGTGTTGCAATGTCCCTTCATGGGAACAAAATGAATCACACACAGATTAGATCAATTGGTGCTGCTCAGACTAAATATCACTTGTGATATTTAGTCACATAGTCTTGGTACATTTTTAGCCTTTTTTGGGGGGTAAACTACTTCCAGACATTTTGAATGGCCCTGAAATTGGCACAGAGTTATTGTGACTACTTCTAATACATTCATCTTCATTATAAATTATTTTTTCTTTTTCTTTTTTTCAATTGGTTTAAAGCAGTACTAAGTAACGTGTTTACCTTAATAAATCCTTTTCGTAGTCCCTCTGGGGGTAATACAAGTGTTAATGGGATGATTGGGGGGTCTTTCATCTCTCCCTGGTGTCTCTGGCCAGAAAACCATGCTTGCAACTTGACTGCCACCGGGTCGGAGCAGCAATACACACTAATGTAATCACGACGAAGAAGCTAACAGGCTAACGGGCAAAGCTAACTGTGGGATAGCGCCACTTTAAACAGTACCTACAGCCAAGTTTGAGTGAAAAAAATTATTTCCATTGTATAACTGGATGTACAACATCCCTCTCTCCCTTCACCTTTTCTGTCAGCGTAGTATTTACTCTCCAAGACATTTAATACGTTAAAAAATTGTAACTTGCTACGACACCTGCAGTTGCGCTTATGGCCTCTAGGGGCAAGAGTTACTTAGTACTGCTTTAAACTGTTCGTCTTGGTCACTTTAACCTTTTTTAAACATCCCGAATCTTCATAGGGATGAATTTCAAAGCATGTTTCACAACTTTCTGGGAGCAAAGGAGAACGTTAATGGTAGCAGTTTACAATAGATAAAAATATTTCATAATTTTGATATTTTTTATTCTCAAACGTCTGCTTTTACAATATACTGAAGAAGGACAAAACATTTCCTTTCCACTATAAGAAACAAAAATGGTGGGAATATATACAATATGACCATTCGAAGTATGAGGTCTGGCATGTATTAGATTTGGTACAAGCATCCTCATTAGGACGAACATGTGCACAGAGTAACTGATGCTCACTGCATGCATTTCAGATGGCTATGGATATTCCTTAAACAGCTTATACTTTGACGCTGCCCGAATCTAGCCAGAGAAATCCATGGGGAGCGACGCGCAACAGAGAATCCCCAATGGGCTCCAGCCGAGGCGGTGCCAGTCATGCTTAGCTGCTTGATTGATGCAGATAGAGTTCTGTCACACAGCCATGCACAAAAATGATTTCACATCTGTAGAGGGATGCAACAGATAATAAACAACTTTGCAGAAATGACTTGCATACGGTGCCAATAAGCATGAGCGTAACACATTTGACCTCCGAATGATTAGTGTTCCACAAACTATATCCTTATTTGCCGAGTTGGAAATTGGTGTACGATATCAGTTGAACATGTGCTCTTATTATAAAACTGCCTGCCGCGCTCTAAATGAACATGTGACAGCAATAGCGGAAACCTAATGCTTAAGCCAGGGGTGCTTTCTGTAAAGTTAATCATCAGATTCGATATTGCGGCACGTTGCTGTATAAATTTGCAAGGTAATGAGTCTAACTTAACCTGCCCAGGGCTGGGAAAATTGGAGTCAGTTTTTCCCACGTGCTATGTATAGATAATTATCGTATGGTAAGTGGGGATACAAATAAGCCCATTTATCGACCTTGATGTTTAATTGGGGGATTTTAAATTGTAATCAAATGTGCATCTGGGAGTAATGATGGGGTTTATGGCTGTTTGATGGGAGTCAAATCTTTGGGACCTGTTTAAAATTGTATATTTTTTTATTCCATCAGGCACAATTTTGGATTAATATCATCAAAATGTACTGTGTGACAGTTGTCTATTCTTTCAAATAAGGCTGTCAAAGTCATTGCCATTACACAGTTTTACTGGTCACAATTGTCAAATCTTAAACCCAATTCGCACGGAATCAGAATGACCTGGGGACGCCAGTAAAACTGAAATTACCTGGGCATTCGCACGGGATAAGCAATTTCACTGATTCACAATTTTTTTTACTGATTATTTACGGATATGGTGGATAGATAATGAACACTGAATGATGACAACAAGCCTTTTGTTATTTCGTGATGCAAGCGCCAACTCTCAGGTTTGTTTGTGTGAGCTGTGCTTTAGCGAGAAAGGTTATTACTTACCGCGTGGTGCACGATACGATGAACGACACTCGTATCACGTCTGTGGGGATTTTGCTCGTCTCATAAAACAGCAGTTTCCTTTGTTTTATGGAACAAACTTTCCCTCAGACCCTCCATGCTGGTCTGTCTAATGTAGTCATGACAACGTGGCTGTAATTCCGGTTCGCGTCTGTAATGTTGTGTTTCTCTTTTAAACTTTTAAAATGGATAAAAAAAACTGCATTTAGGTTGGAGTAATGCTTTGATAGCATATTATTACCATATCCTAAATGCGGATGTTAAAGAGGGGTATTATGCTTTTTTCAATCACATAGCAGCAGTCTATAGCATACTACAATGATGACGTAACCTTCTGTTGGTCTGTATATGCAGTAAATTAAAATAACTGCCTTGAATAAAATTGCTCTCTCAAAATGGCTGTACTGAACGTCTTGAAATAGGCCTCTGTCTCTTTAAGAAGCTTTCCGACACGCCCCCTTCAGCACACTGCTGTGGCATCTAAACAACACTACTGTGCGGGGAGGGGGCTCTGCTGAGCTGAGGAGCAGTGGTTGGTGGCTTGGCTGGTGACAAAAGGTCCAGAGGCGTCTCCAGGAGGTGGGGGCGTTCCTAGGAGGACTGAGGCATAGCTACACCTAAAATGGCTGCCGTCTAAGTTTTTACTGATTACTCAAAAATATGTGAATGAGCCAAGGCAACACTCCAGGCATGTGTTTAATGAGGGAATGACATAATAACATGATATAAAGCTTGAAAAAGTCGATTTTACATAATACCCCCCCTTTAAAGCATTAAATGTAATTCTCACAGTCGCAATTAATTTTCTTCATAATGCAGCGCCACTATCTAACATGTGCATGTAAATAAAACCTTGTACATTCATGTCTGATTCCATAGAAGCCACATATCAACATATTTGATTCTGTTTGCATCGGAGTTATCTTGGTTATTTCTATTTGTATAGTTTTATCTCAAAAGTTACAGTATTTGACAAGGGATGGAAAAAGTTGCCTGCGGTGGTATAGACTGCACTCATTCAGAAAGAAATAAGTTCATTTTGTACTCTCTCCGAGCACAAAAGGTCCCATGATCTCAAGACGAAGCAGACAGGCGTGCGGCTAAACAAACTTGCAGGTCAACAAAGTCAGGGACACTTTGCAGCCATGGCTAAAGTGGAACCAAAATAGAGAAAATCACTTCTCACTTCAGCCACTAGAAGAGAGTGACCCCCTCCAGCTTGCACCACTTTCGGAGGGCGCTGATGTCTTGCAGCACTAGTCTCGGTAGTGAAATGAAATGGCGCTTGGATTGGCTTTCACATCTGAGGGCGATTGCCATATGAGTTGTTACTCACTTGGTGGGCATTATAAGGTGGCACTTCACATCTCTGATGCTGTGCTTTTGGGTGCTTCTAGAATTAGCCTTTTTTCTCTCTCTGTAAAGTGAAGCCATGAAGGAAATAAAAAACTAAAAAAACTCTCTGGCACTCTTTTGGGACTCAGATCGTGCCGCTCCAGGAATTGCCAACCAACGTTCAGTGAAGGACTTAAATTAACTTTAGTTAGTGGGATACCTTTTATGTTTTAAAGCTTGGTGGCTCAGTGGATACAATTTGGCCAAGGAGAAGAGATGGTATAAAAGAGTGAATCCTTCACCACATTCTGTTTACAATGGCTTTCTCTACCTCAAGTAGAGACGGCAACATCAAGGACACTTCTATGCTAGAGTCTGAGGCACGGCCTGGGACATAACAGTTAAACAGATAACCGATCAGTTCATGATACCGGCACTGGCTATACTGTACAATAAAGGATTTTGAACAAGTTGAGAGTAGCTTTTCTGGGGAAAAAATATGGGTGAAACCAATTACAGGGTAAACCGCTCCCAAAAAAAGGCAGCAATACTTCGAACCTCATGACTCACCTGCGTGACCGTCACCATAACTCTATAGCCAATGCAAGGTAACGTTAACGTTAATGTTTTAGCAGAAATGCATGATGTGGGGACTTTGGGTTGAGGGAGAAGGTAACGAGTCGCCCCATAGCGCAGCCGCACCGCCACCGCCAGCACATAAGCTGTGTCGCGGATACCTCCATATAGAAATGGTAATGCATTACAGGGCTCCTGGGGGGCAGATAAGAGTTGGTCGCCAATGCAAAAGATTAACTCTTGCCGCATTAATATAAATTTAACAATGATTACTGTCTGATGGCATTTTCCCAAATCTGCAAAGCACTTATTTAGTTCAAAAATATTTATTATATATTCGTAAAACACTTTTCTGGCACTATAAATGTAATACCCTCGAAACGATCGGCTTTGTCTATAGTTTTAAAAATACAATAAACATTGTTACACTTTTTTGAAACTATTTCAGTTTGTGTAGGCCTATCAATGCTTTCTGAACATATTGTATTAACACACATTTAAAAAATACAGAGATAATACCGAAAACAGTGATAATTTTGGTCACAATAATCGTGAGGTGCCCTACTGACACCTGGATTTATCTAACTGTGTTGATCTGGAGTTGCTGCAGTTGGTCAGGTCTAGGTTTAGCAACACCATGTGCCCGGAGAATGAGATCAGCTGACTACCTGAACATCCTGAATGACCGTTGTTCCGTCAATGGATTCCTTCTCCCCTGATGGCACAGGCATGTTCCATGACAATGCCAGGATTCATAGGGCTCACATTGTGAAAGAGTGCATGGTTCAGGAGCATGAGACATCATCTTCACACATGGATCGACAGAGTCCAGAGCTTAACCCCACTGAGAATCTTTGGGATGTGCTGGAGAAGGCTTTGCACAGTGGTCACACTGTCCCATCATCAGTACAACATCTTGGTGAGAAAGTAATGCAAAGAAGATGGTGAAAGACTGTTGTGGAAAGGAGGGAACTGACCAGTGCAGGACACCACGCTCTGAAACAGGGACAAACCCAGGAGGCGGCAAACTGTTTTAGCTCAAAGGATCAGAGGAGCACTGACGACAGCCACCACAGTACTACGGTTTCTCCAGAAATATGCTGGTCAGGTTGGCCCACAATGGTGGCGCGCTCAGTCGCAGCGGCACTTTTGACATTGCAGAAGCTTTCTGAAACAATGCCACAGCGAATCCAACGGAATATTAGTAAGTGATTTTTTTTTTTAATGTGGGTGTAAAGTGTAGTTGTAGCTGATGAAACTTCTTTGTCTACAAAGAAGCTTTTTGCAACGAGCCTTTTGAATTGGCGAACACTTGTTTTTTCTTGACAAATTTTACAATGTTCCCACACACTAAGAAACACTTGATTGGCTGTTAAATGACAAAGTGAACAAAGACAGGAAAAAGGGGGGGCAAAAAAGAGCAAACTTAAAAGTGTAGACAATGGTTGACAATACAGTACATTACTTTATAAATAATCACTTGTTTGCCTCAATTAAAGCCCGGAATTGAAGTCTGATGTAATTTTTAGAACAGATTTGGAATGAGCACCCAGGAGAGCAGTGTAAAAATCAGTTAATTCCGCTTTGAGTACTGCCATATGAGTTGACGCACTGTTGGTGGCCATTACCACACCACTCCAAATCTCTTGGACGGCACTTCCACTCCTGATCTCGCTCATTTCCGAAATGAGATGTCTTCCGCCATCTGTCCATGCATAAAATACAGGCCTCCCATGAACAGACAAACGATATCCTAATCTCCTGCCTCTCCTTAGCCCCTGGATGCAAGCCTTAGGTCTTCGAAAGAAAGATTCCCCCCGCCATGTTGGAATATGGCAGAGAAGTGTGCAGCCCTCCTCTTGAGTAAGTTCCCTCGGCAATGCCGCTTCAAGGATATTGCAGCTGAGCTAAACTTAGAATCAAGGATTGGGTTGGTGTTCCTGAGCTCTTTTAATGTGTTCTAGTGATGGGATTTGTGACTCTTTATGGGGAGCTGAATCTTTGAGGTCCATTCTCTTCAACGAGGACCGTATAATTCCGTTAAAATGCAATTCAATTTCTAAAAAAAGAAAAAGCATTTATCCTTTTAAAAAGCAAACACTGTTATGTCATTAAAGGTGCTGTATCATGCTATTTTAGCCATTCCAAAGTAAAGTATAGGCATTTATATGATATATTGTACCTCTATCACTATGGAGTACTCATTTTTGAGAGAAATATAAGTATTTTGGGGGGTATTTTCCCTACCCGGAAGACAAAACGCTTCGATTCAGTTAACTCCGCCCCTCTCTCCGCTCATTCCACATTTACAGTATTATAAATATAAATATCGCTGCAAAAAGTGAAGTTACTTCACATAATGCAGTTATAAGGAGTTGACATGTGCAACACAGTTTCATAAATGGCTAACACACACGCTAACACGCGTTTTGATTGACTCACCGCTCAGCATGGCCTCCCCATCATCGGGTGTTTACGTTATGGCCCTCGTGTTGGTTATAAAAGTTAATCCACTTTGAGTCTGGCCAAGGTTCACCAAGCATCCATCAGGTTGGCTGATAAAGTCGCTGAATCCCAGAAAGAAGGCTGAAGGAAGGCTGACTAGTCCTCTTGTAGCCAAACCATGCCAAATGCGCATTTGTGACATTATCGTTCGGTAAGAAAAATGAACAGGCGGTGTCCAGAGTAGGTTAGAAAGAGCTCAGTCTTCACAAACAATGCACCCTCCGGCCGCGGGAGTGCTTGCTTACTGTCCCGGGACAGCACAGACGGTCGGAGACGGAGAGTTTTTTTTTTCCTTTTTTTTCTTTTTTTTTTTTTTTTCTTTATTGCTCTCTTACAACAACAACAACAAAAAGAGCTGTTTTATAAATTAAAATCAGGCCGTAAGGCATTACATTACAGACGTAAAGCATTTCCGTTCCTTTGTGACGACACAACTGAACAGCTCAGTCGTTTACCAGGAGAGGGCAGAGCAGCTGCTCAGAGAGCAGGATTCAGGAGGATTACTTAGAACTGCGTGAATGAAGCCAAAAACCGCTCTGGGGGTGTTTTTGATAAGGAAATAGCATAACAACATGGTTAAAAACTCCAAAAAGTCGATTTTGCATGATATAGGACCTTTAAGCTCTTGAGTGAAGAATGCGTGAGGAGTCCTGAATCATTTTTGCAGCCAGTCCGTCGGCTGATGATTTATGGCGATTCGTTTTGCAATGTATGCTTTAAGACATAGATTGTGTTCATAGTGCACATTTTTAAACACTTCCCAAAACATTTATAGTCTTTGAAATATGTGCTGGCAATTGCAAAGGAAACTTGGAGCCAAATACAGTATTTTTAGCGCGGAATGCTTTCAGTCGTCTTCCCTGATCTGTTGCCGAGTTTCTTTTTTCTTATTTTCGCTCTGTGTACATGGAATAAAAAGTGCATTAAAAACCGAAAAAGGGGATCCTTTCCAACTGTTTACGCTCACGAGCCTTTCAAAAGATTGGATTCCGTCATGAACTATTGTGTTCTGAGCAGCACCCGAAATGAGAACGGACTAATCCCGGCGAGCCAATTTCAACGCGCGACACTCAGTAGCCACCAGTCAATTAGCGGCAAGTGCTCCAAATATGTCGGCTCGCGTTGAAGTCGCCGTGGAGCCTCGCATGACTGGTTTCTCTCCGTGCGAGGCTCTTTCACAACATGTCCATCGTCATGTACCAGACCATGCAATGCTATGATTATGTTCCGATTAGCAGCTTGTTTATTGGATTCAGTGGCTGCTCGCTGAGGTCCCCATCTGTCGTCAGCAGTAATCAGTAACCAACCAAATGAAATCAAGTTTTGATGTGTCATCTGAGGAAAAAAAAGTGGCAGATTTGTCACAGAGAAAGAAAACTCAAAGACTTCAAAGCGGTTCGTTATTGAAGAAGTAATCTTGTAAACATCGGCTGGGAAGTAAACTAAACAACATAGCAGAAGATGTTTGCCAATTCTGTGGACGTTTTTTAGACATGGACATGGACATGGACGCTTCAAACAGCAATCAAATCCGCGGCCCTTTTTCTGTGAGGGAAAAGCTATCCATCACAGTAATAATAATATAACCACCCTAAATCATTCCAATGTTCAAGTAAAAACTGCCAAAACTTCGGAAATTCTGGGTGTTTCAGCAGCTCACCGAGAATGTCACAGCGAGTTTTAACAAGCAATGAAGAATTAAAACGACCATGTCCGTTCCACTGCAGTCTCCCGTCCTGTCCGCTGATTACTCTCCACACGCTTGAAACTCGGCTAACTAGCTCCTTGTCTAGAGCTTGAGTCGGTTATTTTCTTTATTCATAGTTTGCGCCGACCTCCGCCGTGTGCCATTGTCTAGCCCCCATGCGCTCTCCCGGGTCCAGTTGCGGTGATTGCAGTCCGCAACACTGCCCAGAGCAACAAGCCATTTATGCGCATATCAAATTTCAAACGGAAGCGGCAAGAAGCTGAGGCTGTGCAAGACGGTTTAATTTGGCCTCAACAGCTGGTGTGCACCAATTAAATTTAAGGCACAACACAATTTTATGCCCCACGGAAAACAGTAATGCAGTTGGTGTTGGAAACAAAAATGTCCCCCTCAAGTTAATTACAGTATTGGACAAAGAGCTAATGGTACATGTAATGGGATATTTATTTACTCTATTGGAATATAGTGGTGCATATAAACAACAAAACGCATCACAGGAGCGCTAAGACAAAAAAAAGTTTGGTCAATTCACAGTCCTGCTGGGGCACACTGTTTGGCGCTGTTTGGACGGCATCAAAGAAGTAAACTCTTCCTTTGTATTAACTTATAGGTTCATTGTCCCAAGTTCCAGTTGGAAGATTAGTCTTTTGCGCGTGGCTGGGTTGATAGAGAAAAGCCGTTAGAAACTCGTGCAGATGCCCAGAAAATATGCAAATTCCGCACAAACACAAACTTCTTTGCCATTATGCAGCTCTCAAAGCACTAGGCAACACAAGTTTATTTGTAGAGCACAATTCGTACACCATGTAATTCATTGGGCGTTGCGGAACAGTACCCTTGAAGTGGGTTACATAAAGTGGCACTTTACACAGATTCCACTTCGACGACGGTTCTCCTGCTATTATGGACACAGCATGCATTTTCAGTGACTACGATTACTGTACATGCAGTCAGTAACCCTTTCGTAACCGGAATATGAGCACGGTAGCGCAGCGGTTAGTGCTCTCGCTTCACAACAAGAAGGTCCCGGGTTCGATTCCCACCTGGACGGGGCCTTTCTGTGTGGAGTTTGCATGTTCTCCCCGTGTCTGTGTAGGTTTCCTCCGGGTACTCCGGTTTCCCCTACCACCAAAAACATGTACAATAGGCCAGGATGAATGATGTGTGTGTGAATGCATGGAGGTGGTCAGAGTGACCGTTGGCGCAGATGTGTGCAGTCACGATTCTTCTTCTTCTTCTTCTTCTTCTTCTTCTTCTTCTTCTTCTTCTTCTTCTTCTTCTTCTTCTTCTTCTTCTTCTTCTTCTTCTTCTTCTTCTTCTTCTTCTTCTTCTTCTTCTTCTTCTTCTTCTTCTTCTTCTTCTTCTTCTTCTTCTTCTTCTTCTTCTTCTTCTTCTTCTTCTTCTTCTTCTTCTTCTTCTTCTTCTTCTTCTTCTTCTTCTTCTTCTTCTTCTTACCCCTGGGTTAGTCTTTTTCTAACCTGAACATTTGGTCATGTATACGAGTATCAGAATATCCCCATTGAAAAGAACATTAGCTTATGTTCTGCGCATGTTCTATCCGCAAGGAATCTAGGTCTTTTGAGTACAGGAAGTAGTTGGAGGCGCTGTCTGCCATGCAGCCTATACCGGAAATACACAAGGAGCAAAGCTAAACATGGAGAAACCCAGATGCAGCACAGCACCGCACTTTTGGAACGAGGAGGAAACCCATTACCTTATTAGTGTGGTGAAAGACATGAATGTTCTGCCTTTTGTTGACGGTAGAAAGCACAGAAATAGCATATTTGCGTCATGATGTTCTCCATGTGTCCAGATGTTGTCCATGCGTCGCGGTTTGGATCGGGATTTCCCAATTGATTACTATTGCCATGTATACAGAAGTAACTCTATTTGCTCCCGCACGCACCCAAATGTTTCATAAACCGGAATATTGATCTTAACCCTAATATTGACGGCATGTAAACGCAGTCATTGTTAAAAAATAAAGCTTCTAGGATTGATTGAGAGCAAATATATCAGGACAGTGTCTTCATGTGACAATATTGTGTGCGCAACCTTCTAACGCCATCATTCAGACCTCTTTGGAAACGCAGGTGAGTCTTGTATTAGTAGCAAGTTGTATTCCACTGTTCTCTTCAATCTCTTCAGTGTTGGTGTTTGAGAAATTGAACTGAATTAGAGTTTTCCAAAATTGTAACTTTGAGTAACTTTGAACCTAAACTCAAAGGCCATCACCTCCATAACTCACAGATAGAGTATCTACTACTGTTTTTAAATTCCGAGCAAAACACGCATCCATCTGGGGATATAGAGCTTTCCTGTGACTTTGTCCCACGGTCCTTGCCTCATTGATTGATATCGCACTTTTAATGCATTCACTTTTGGCGGCGCTGCTTTAGTCACGTTAAAAATCGATAAGTGCTGCTGATTTATAATGGGCGAGCGGGTTTGAGAGCGTCAGAGCACACAGGAGCGAGTTTGAAGGGAGTTGGCCTCAGTCTTGCCAGCAGATATTGCTCATTAATATGGGTATAGTAGCAGGAGTCATCGGGGAAGAATGTCATACTGCATTAGCCAAATAGTAAGAGCGTCAAACTAGAGGCTGTAATGAATCGATTTGTTTTGCATTGATCTCGCTCTTTTCCACTCTTAATCCCATTTGGAAGCCGTGTTATCCGTTTATGGAATATTAAAACATTTTGTCAATCTATGTTCAACATTTGCATTATTGATTAGGAACAACTTATTTTGTTTTTTTCCCATTTGGTGTCAAACATGAAGCTAGACTATTGCCCCTAAGCTTCGTCTCGAGTCTGTTGCACTGTGAAACATCAGCACAACCAAAATCAATAGGATTAATTTTCAATCGTTAGTTAGTTTTGTTTTGTCTGTGAGAGGTTTGCATGTACTCCCTATGTGTAGATGGGTTTCCTCAACAATCGTAAACCAAGCTCAGCCACTGCTCCTGAGTACAAAATACCCCATACACTCTGCCTAACCTGAAGCAATCTCATATCCCTTTTTAAAGTCTCAACTTAACTTAGCACCGTGTTTTTCAAACTCTGGAATGTGTTTGGTAATACTTGTGCGTCACGTGGCACACGGCCCTCTGCCATTTTACGCTCCACTCATCTTAATCATATGCCAATTTATGCTTTAGAAATGCATTCAAGATTGGCCTTTGCAGATTCAAATCAGATTTGCCCCAGATGGTCGAGTCTAACTTAGGTTCTATTTCATTTTAGTATTTAGTATTGTCTATTGTTTTTGCATTTTTCTGCAAACTGCATTTGTAGTTTCTGTGTTCCACATTGTTATACTGGATACTTTTGTGAGGTGCAGTGGATTTTTTACTGCAGAGAATACGTACTAGCCATGAAGGACCCAGCTTTTTAAAAAGTAAACAAAGAGCTAGTTTATGAGCTAAAGACATTTGAGACCTACACATTTCTTCTTCTGAAACACTGAAGAGCCCCCCACAGCTGCAGCACAGTGGAAACAAAAAAGGGACAAACGAGGAGGTGTCCGGGCAAGACTCACAGCTAAACTACACAAATCTTTTATCCCTACTATTGTTCTAATGTTTGTTCTGACCAGTACAGGACACCACACTCTGAAACAGGGACAAACCCAGGAGGCGCTGCACCATTTCAAAGGAGACAGAGGGCAGCCAGCCAGGTTTCTTCCGAGTGCTACAGTTTCCCCGACCTCCAAGGTCATGCGGGTCAGGTTGACACAGTGGCAGCGCGGCTCAGCTGCAACAGCTCAGGACTAACACCTGAACACTATTTCGTTGTACACTTGTACAATGACAATAAAGCACTTACTTACTTCACTTCAGAATAGGACAGATTATATTCGTCTGCTACTACGTTCTTCCCAGAAGATGGTGAAAGACTGTTGTGGAGAAGATGGAGCTGCACAGAAGGAAGAGGAAGGAGGAGGAGCTAACCAGTGCAGGACACCACGCTCTGAAACAGGGACAAACCCAGGAGGTGGTTCACCGTTTCAGAGGAGCACTGAAGGCGTTGCTCCAATTTCCCCTACCTCCAAAAACATGCGGGTAGGTCAGCCCACAATGGCGGCGCACTCAGTCGCAGCAGCTCAGGACTAACCCAACACCTGAACAGATTTCAATTGTACAATGAAAAATAAAGTACTTACTTACTTACTTACTCTATCCTAGATTAGGGTTTGACAAGAACTTATTTAATCATTAGCCACAGCTGCTAGTCTTTTAATTTGTTTTATTAAATTAGCCTATTTCTCTACAGCCTACTAGATTTTATCAATCTACATTTATCAATCAGATTCATGCATTTCTAGGCTTAAATTAGGTGTATAATTTTATTCATGTTTACCAATATATATTATTCATCTAAACTGGCCTTAAAAGAAAGCCAAAATAGATATTTGATTTTGGGTATAGTATAAGAATCAAGACCTATGGGCTAAACGTTTTGCTTGTTTTAGATTGACACCCACTGATCTGGCACATGCTTGTCTGCTTGGGACAACGCTAGTACAATGTGAGGAAAAGCAGACTCTAGACCTAATGCATATTTAAAAATGGTGCAAATTAAAGCATAATAAGCCTTTTGTAAGATATAATACATTCTCGAGCGGCTGAATCAATACCTATTATGATGATAAATTCTCCGAGCTCGCGGCAATAGCCTAAGAGTTAAATCTATAAAGTGTTTTTAATATTTTTCGAAACAGAAGTGCGCACAGCGATACATTTGGTTTTCATCCCGGTCCACTCACATTCTAGTCAGATTGATGTGCCTCACTGGGGAGCTGATCTGTGCCGGACACCGAGCTGTTCAGGGCACCCAAAATTCAACTCTCCGGTCAAGGGCAAACCCGCACTGATTGCTGTGGGAGAAAAGGAGAGCTCTTTTGGCAGTTTTTTTAAGGCTGGGAAATCCCGGGTGGCGTTGCAAGAAGAGCAAAGGGTAAAAATAGGGATATGATGGGAATTGATTTGGTGAAAGGGAAGGAAAAGAAAACGAACGGATTACAACTAGGCCATTGTTTGGGGATTTGTCCAAAAAATGGTTGAGGAAAAGGCAACAAAAAACGTCTTTACTTCTTTAGAAAAACAAACAGTGGATGACTTTGAACTGTTTTCCATACATGCATTCAGTTATGTTATTCCAATGCCATACGGTTGAACTGTATTATAAAAATCTCTATGTAAGTATAACTTTAAAGGACTATAAAAGTTTCCCTACAGTGTTTTTAGCATCTGTTAAAGGGGGGTATTATGTAAAATCGACTTTTTCAAGCTTATATCATGTTATTATGTCATTCCCTCATTAAACACATGCCTGGAGTGTTGCCTTGGCTCATTCACATATTTTGAGTAATCAGTAAAAACTTCGACGGCAGCCATTTTAGGTGTAGCTATGCCTCAGTCCTCCTAGGAACGCCCTCACCTCCTGGAGACGCCTCTGGACCTTTCGTCACCAGCCAAGCCACCAACCACTGCTCCTCAGCTCAGCAGAGCCCCCTCCCCGCACAGTAGTGTTGTTTAGATGCCACAGCAGTGTGCTGAAGGGGGCGTGTCGGAAAGCTTCTTAAAGAGACAGAGGCCTATTTCAAGACGTTCAGTACAGCCATTTTGAGAGAGCAATTTTATTCAAGGCAGTTATTTTAATTTACTGCATATACAGACCAACAGAAGGTTACGTCATCATTGTAGTATGCTATAGACTGGTGCTATGTGATTGAAAAAAGCATAATACCCCCTCTTTAACGTATGGTTCCTGGGAAATGATCTTCAGTGATGATTGTGCAAATTACATTTTCTCAAAGCCGGAATAGCAAATTATACGGCATTTAAACTGAACTATTTGGTAAGGGGAAGGGTAGGAAAAAAAAACAGTGTCAGAATTGCTCATAGATAGCAAACACAGTCAAGTCTGTCGGTGTTTTGAAAAGGCTAAATTAGCATGGCTGGATGACGGAGGCTGCCGCTATTCTGTAAACAACATTTGTTCTGGGTGAAGACATCATTCGCTGTATTACCGCACCTCCTTTATGCCTGTTAAATGCAGTGTACATGGGTGTTTTCAAAGACAAACATTTAAGCCGCTGTTTAATTATATCTTAACGCGTTGCACTATTAGCGTAATTATTACATCATTACAGAATGGGCCCTAATTGAGAGATTAGTTTTAATAAACGCGGCTGCTACATTGCTGGCGACACCATTATTCATCTGCGGGTTTCATAAACAGGGGCACAAGTTGCACCACTGCCTGCATGAAAAAAATAAATGAATAAATACAAGTAATGCAATGATTAATAGTGAGAATAATAAAGTGACTTTGTGACTTATGGCCAGAGGTGTTTATATGTACTTGAGTTACTTTTTGAAGTCACTGTACTTCTACAGTTTTTTAGGAGACTTTTTTGTACAGCCAATGAGTGGAGGGAATTGTTTCCACATGTCCACAAGTCATTCTGGTTTAAAAAAAAAATAGGAGCAGGATCTTCAGTTTGCCCTGAAGCGCTGGTTGAGTTAATAAATAAAATAAGATATAAAATACAGAAAATAGTTATGAAAAATGTTTGGTCATTATCATTTAGATTTTCCCAACTAAATCTAAATATATTAATAGCAGCTTGCCAAATACCCTTAAGCCATGAGCTCATGCCATGATGTCGAGTTTGTCCGGGTCAAAAAGTAGACAACCATACTGAAACCAAAAATAACATGTTGTTACAAATAATATTTTGAAATTGCCTTTGCCCTGCTCCCAGTTGGTGGAGGAGATAGTGGGGCTTAACACAAGCTTTGTCTATTTTTGCTTGTTCTGTTTACAGTGCCCCTCAGAGACAATCATCTCGCGGTTGACAAAAGGTTAGCCTCCACCCTGTGGGCTGTGCTATATTAATGTGTGGCTGGACAAAGGGCAGAGTGAAGGTAGATCGGTCCCCTCGCCTCTCGGGGTTCACAGCGCTGTTATGAAATGGAACAACGCGGGCTCTAGCTTGTTTTATGCTAACCTCAAAGGCAAAGGCCAGGAGCAGGTAGGCCTCATTGTTATATAGGGGTATTAAAGCGTACTTCAACACCATTCATCAACAGTGAAATTACATTTAAATGACACCTATCATGCAAAATCAACCTTTTACCATGGTATGTTTTGCCCTTGTCCAAACATATTTAAAGGGTAAATTACCAGTGTTTGCTCATTTGCTAATTGCAAATGAGTAGAATGTGCATAAATGGATCAGTAGCTGACTCATTTGCATATTTCTTTACTCACGCAGCATTATCGCATTTGTATGTGGGCCCCTAACACTGCAATACAGGTAATTTCAGGTGAATTAGGTGCAACATGCTCACAAATAGCGATATACTATTTTCCAGCTTCTAAATGACCCCAAAGCATTTAGCTTAATTCATGCTGAGTCATGTTAACTTTTGTCATAACTTTTTCTGCCTCTGATGCACATACATTTCTTGGATTTGGATGCTTGGAGCTTAAAGATAGAACATGTGTCCTCCACTAAGTTCATAACTTATCACCACACCCGGTTGGTGATGCGTTAGCATGGTTAGCTGTACATAAAAGCTTTTATTTTCTGCGTAACACAGAAAATTCCCTGTTGTTTGCCGAACCAAACCAACCCAGTCCGTACCCTTTCTGTAAACAGAAATAGGTTAAGTTATAAACGCAGAGTATTGTTGCAGAGGTGGCCAAAAGCAGATTTAGAAGCCACAATTATGCATGATACTGAAAGTCTACCTTAAACTTGATGGCAAAGTAATAAGATAAAGCAAGTTTGGCCTAGTGGATTTTAAAGGCTGTGACATGAAAACACACATACAAAATGCTTCTGTTGCCAACTGACGGAGCAGTTTAAACAAGGCTTAAAACAATAGGCTGCTGGCTCTAATCAAGACATGGAATACTTTGGCTCTTTTGACAGGTGTATTCTGATTAAATTTCCAAATTATAAATAATAATTAGATATAGTTTGAAGCTTAAACGTTGATTTCAGGTGTAGGAGGAGGTTTAGATTTAGTATCTAAACTGTCTGTGCCAGACATTGACGCACAGGAGGTTTTAAACATTAAACAGAGAGTGATTCTACTGTAGTTAGACTGACCTCTTTCTTCCTTAAAAGGCCCGCTGTAATCATCCCTTCATATTCTGCGCGCTGGCCTGACCTCTCCCTCGTTGTCCACGCGCTCATGTCACATCCGCGTTGTTTTGCTTTTCCGTGCGCGGTAGATGCGCGTGTACAATCACAAAATAGACGAAGGATCCACCCGGACTCGCCGCGGCGTGCAGCGGTAAAACGTAGCTTCCAACAGCAGAGCCTTTAGTTTGTAAATGAAATAGAAAGTAACGAGGTGCGAGTGTGGATCTGCAGGTGTGAATCTGCAGCGGCTCCAGTCTGCAGGTTTGAACACCGAGGTAGTGGTTCCAAGCGACTGACCTTAAAAACTTCACAATGTTTTCTTTCTTTTTTAAGTTCCAATCAATATATAGTACGCCTTATTAGAGAGCGATTGCCTAAATATTCCCATGTGTCCTATAAGCAGTCTACAGGAAGAAGGTCTATATCTAAGTTTCAGCCTATAAAAATAAAATAAAATAAAAGAAGAAAAAAAATATTACGAGATAATTTTACATTGTGATGAGACATCTCGTGGCAGTTTGATCTCACGAGATCTCGTGCCACGAGATCTTGGCCCATCCCCAGCATGAATTAAAGCAAAGACAACTCCAGGTGTTTGATATGAAAGGACGAACATCATAACATGGTTGAACCCTCGAAAAAACGTCCTTTTACATACAAATTCCTTAAGAAAGTCACTAATAACCCAAAATCCATAGGCCCTGAGAGTAGAGGTGAAACAAGGGCACTGCACAGTTCAGCGATCCAAACCGCGGAAGTCCATAACCGTCGCTAAAAATGACAAAATAAAAGAGCTGGCCGCCGTCCCATTTGTGACCCACTAAATGCAGCAGCTGAGCCATGTCAGGCCATCACTCTGTGCCAAGAGAGCTTCCATTGACTTGATGAATGAGAGAAAGAGAGCGTGCGGATAGGTGCACACAGGCAGATGATACTCAGGGACTAAATCTGCCAGCATTTGCAGCAAAATGTCGTTGTAAATTGTAATTGACAGGTGTGGAAGTGGGCCTCATCATTTCAGGACTGGACGGGGGGAAAAAAATAAAATAAATCTTGCTAGATAATTGCCCATCATGACTCCTTTCAGTGGGTCACCGAGGCCATCTGGCATTTGTTCAAGAATTAGCAAACAGTAATCTGCCTAAAATCAAATGTAAATCAAATCTAATTGTATGATCCCTTTGCTTTTTTGTGGCTTTCCAGATGCATAGATGTTGTAACTAATTTGAAATTCTACAAATAATCCACATTTACTGTTAACCTTGATATAAAGTTGTCCCCTGAGTTGTGGATTGATTCATTTGACAAGTTTGAGCAGTCCCATTTCTTTGGTTGCTCCCCCCTCAGCAGCAGAAAACCAGCACACTCCTTTCTTTTTCTTGGAGATGATTACATAATGGATAGCAACCTGCAAGTCTTCTGAGCAGTTACAGTATTGTGAAAACTGCTGGCGAAGTAGATTGTGGATCACGTAAGAAATTAGGATCTTAACATTGTGGGCCACCTAAAAGGAATTTCGCTTAGGCCTCCCGCAAATCCGGAAACAACCATGTGTCTCGCCCTTTGGTTTTGCACGCTTCTCGTCTCAACGGCGGAAGGCACAGTCTCCTCTTCCAAACTTGATTTAGACCAAGGATGGGCCTGTTCCGAAAGGTCGCGCTCATGTTTACTTGTGTCTAATAAATCTGAGGCAGCATTGCAGAGTATCGGAGCCAAAATGCCGGGGAGAGTTTGAAAATCTCTCCTCTCTTTCTCCTCTGCATGTGTCGCGTACATCTGTTTGCATACAAGTGCGGGGGGAAAGCAAGCGGCGGTAATTGGAGACATCTAATTAGCGCTTGTCAGGATTTGATAAAGATGAAGGATTGAGGAGCGCCGAGGTGGGGGGTTTTACACCAAGGTGTAGCTGCAGGAAGTAGCTATTTTGGTGCAACTTTCTAGTGAGAGACGGTTTTGAATCTTAAAGGGTCAAAGATTGTCAAGTTTCATTATAGTAATTAAGCTCATGATATATAGTTCTATTTTGAGTATTTCTAAAGTACATGGACTAATTAAGTGACACTATTCAAGGTCCAGCCATGCGTCCCTGAAGGGAAATGTTTCCTCCACAGAAATTCATCTATGGCTCACCGACACATAAAAAAACACAAGACTAGGGACAATACAAACATGCTCATGCACAGAACAGCTCAGTCCATTTCTGTGGCGATTGTGTACAGGTCGCTGCTTCATTCAGAATTCCCACAGCACAGGGGACAAAAGATTTCATTAAATAGGCAACTGTCGTGCACCATAATAATCTTGATGAGGAGAATTACACCTGGCCACAAAAAAAGGTCACCAGCTGGATTTAACCAACTGTTATGATCTGGGGTCGCTGCAGTTGGTCAGACCTAGGTTCAGCAACATTATGTGCCAACATACTGAGATCCGCTGACGACCTGAACATCCTGCATGCATGATGTTATAAATGGGTTGTTTACGTACAGTAAAGCTCACATGCACATAATGTATAATTGTGTCTACTCTGGGGCATAGTCGCTAGTGTGTGTTTGCCCTGACAAGGAGCCATGTGATTGTAAGTGAACATACCTGTAATCATCGTAATGTGCACTTGCATGATAATCAGACGTAGAATTAAAGAAATACCATCCATCCATTTTCTTCCACTTGTCCGTTGCCGAGTCATGGGGGCAGCTGTTGGAGCTGCCCAAATCACATTGCACCAGCCCCTATGGCTCCTCCTGCAGGTGGTGGGTCCACATAAGGATGGCCTCATGGTTCTGCTGTTGGTCTCTCATAAGGGGCTTCTGAACCACTCTTTGTCTGACCCGTCACCTAGGACCTGTTTGCCATGGGAGACCCTACCAGGGGCACGAAGCCCCCGACAACAGAGCCCCCAGGATCATTCGGTTCGCTCAAACCCCTCCACCACATTAAGGTGGCGTTTCCAGGAGGGGTAAAGGAAATACACTGTTGATAAATGCACCTGTGATAAAATGTTCTGATCAGACTTAATAGTGTCTTGGGTCAGGATCGAAGTCCTCTCTGTTTATTCTCCAGCCATAGATCACGTCTCTCGTACTAAAGCCTTTCTGTCTCTCTTCCTTGGTGATGAATCACTTTTGGGATATTGAAATATTGTCTCTTCGTCGTGTCGGGATCAGCACGATTTGCACAGCCACACACGACACAGATGTGAACCATTGCTTCAGGATATTATCAATGATCCGTAACACAAACAATTAGTCTCTGAAGTCTTGATCCATTATTTGACTATGACCTTCAGTTTTAGTGACAGGACCTCACCACCCAATACATCTACGTGGTTATATTTTTGAGTCAGTCGATTGTGGAATGGCCCAGCCCTTCAAGTTACAACCAGTCCATGTGTTTGGTCAGTGGGAGGAAGCCAGAGAATAGCTCGAGACTATACCTCGGGTAGTACAGGAAACGACAGACAGAGTGCACACAGAGCGACCATTGGCGCTCGGCCCGAGGAACCCACCCACGGTCTCCTCGCTGTGAGACAGTATGTACCTGCACAGTGTTTGTTTACACGTTTACAAAAGGCTAATGCAATAGACCCAGACCCCAACTCTCTAATATAAAACAGTTCGCAACAGTACATACACATTTTTAATTGAGCCCATTGCTTTCTTTTCACACCTGACTGAAACCTTTTTCTACAATAACACGTGTAAATCAATTTGCAGTTTCATTTCCCTTCACCTTTTGCATCGTGCCTGGTATGAAATGCATAGAAAAGGAGTAATTCAGAACTGATTTTGCAGCAAAGGAAAAAGAGTAGGAAAAAAAATGGTGTTAAAGTTGGTTAAAGCGATGTCTGCGCTCTTGTCCAGCACCCACAAGGTCGTGGATTCGATTTCCGGACTGTGTAAGCCTTTCTGTGGAAAGGTTATGTTCTGCTTGTGTCTCCGGGTGCTCTGGTTTTCCCCAATTCAACCAAAACATGCACAATAGGTCAATCTCACAGGTAACTGATGTGGAGAGGAATCCCCAAAACTGTTGTTGCTGTTGTGTCCTTAAACCATGATAGGTTTGTGAACTCAATCACTTGGGGGGTAAAACGGTGTACGTACATTATTTTTCTATTTACCGATTTATTTCGAGCCCAAACAACTTTCACTTCCATTTAGGGAATTACGATGCCCGTCCTCCATATGAGATTTTGACCTCTGCAAATTCTTCTTGACGAGTGCACTACGGCTGCACGATTTTGGAAAGAAGAAGAACATGTATTGATATAGTACCTTTCAAAGATAAAATCACTAAGTGCTTCAGAGATTTACTATAAAAAAGACAAGATATAAACAAGTTAAAGGTAAAATCCATCAGCCTGCTCTTTAGAAGAATCAGCAGAGACGACCGGAATGTGAACTCCTGAACAAATACAGGAAAGAGAGATTTTCTGGACGGGTTTGAAGAGGATTGGTAAGTTTAATACATAATAAGGATCCACGGAGACAGGCTATTTTGTTTGTTTGCAAAGACTATTTAAGAAAATGTACAGAAATATCTCCAAATCAACTGTATAGAATTAATCAGTATCCGGAATACATGAAAAGATACTACATTCTTTAGAAGTTTTTTTTTTCTTTTTTTTCTCAACAGCGCTAAGTGAAAGGTAACTCAACATGTGGTGGGAGCTTGGGCCCTGTTTGATCTGTAGCAGAATCCACCAAATAATAGAAAATCCATCTTTTCACCTCCTTAAGTAAAGATGAAAGATTTGTGTCGGTCTTTTTCATCTTGGTTCAGTAAGTGAACAAGGTTGTAACTCATGACCGCTGAGAATGTCTGTTGGTTACTGTACTAATGGATGATTCAATTCCTATAAATGTTACTTTATTGAAACATAACATGGCAGGGTGGTATAGATCAATGCATGTTCTCACATTGATTTATACTGTGAAAGTTGTCCTTTGTGTTCTGAAAAATGGACATGATGATCAATTTGCAAAAAAAGGAAAGTTTACCCTCTTAAAGGAACAGGCCACCGTTTTTCCATACTGAGATATGTTCTTACCTGAGCTTAGACGAGTTGATGCGTACCTGTCTGGTCTTTGTGAGTGCCCGTGGAAGAGCTTGGTCACTTCTAACTTCACCCCGTTTGGAGCCATAGGAATATGCTGGGAGAGGCTTTTGCTAACAACATCTTTGGTTGTTTTGCATGACTCAGGGCACGCACAAAGACCAGACAGGTACGTATCAACTCGTCTAAGCTCAGGTAAGAACATATCTCAGTATGGAATAACGGTGGCCTGTTCCTTTAACTCCCACCTGAACCGAGCACATTCTTCTTCTAAAAGCTTCTAGAAAATAAGCGCCAAAAGAATTGACGACACGGTAACAATGTGGTCTTAGCTTTCAAATGAGGCGTATAGGCCCATAGGCGGCGAACTCTCCAGTCAAAAAGCTTTTAGATTTGAGTCAAGCTGAACATGGAGAAAATGTGCTCGGTTAAAGGTTAAAGTTAAAGCTCTTTCAGCTGACAACAATCGTTCCTGTGTGACTGAACTGAATTGCTGTTTTTGTCTTGTTTTAAGACAATGTGTGCAGATTTCTGGAAGTCATTTAACTTGTCTATGGTTTTGTTCCATGTGCATTGGCCGAATAATGAACAAATATTTTACAATGCATATTATTCATCTTTGAGGGTTCACGAGAATGTGGCGATGTTACAGGAGCTCAACCCATACTGCTTTTACAATCTTTCTTGCTCCTTATCATTAAACCTAGGTATCCTTGGCAACAGGAAAGCTTTTGTGCTGCCAGAGTTGGTAATTGGCCAGTCAATAATTTTCACAGCCAGCATGATTCGGGGTGCATGCTGGGACTGACTTCACATGCGAACTAAAGGTCTTTAAGGGTTGGAAGTGCTTATTTCCAGTCTTAACATGTGGCCAGGTTAGGCAAGTTATGTACAGCGTGAATCCATGTCTAAATGCATTGTCCCTTGTTGCACATACAGTGCAGTATCGAAAGTACTAATACACCTTGAACTTTTGCACATTTTGTCATGTTTACAACCATAAACATAAAGATTTTATTTTGAATTTTTTTACCGAAAGTTCACACACAAGTAACAGACAACTGTGAAGTGAAAGCAAAATGATACATGATTCTGTTATTTTTCAAAGAATTGAAAACTGAAAAGTGGGGCGTGCATAAGTATTCATACAGCATGAATTCATACTTTGTGGAACCCCCTTTTGCTGCAATTTGCTGCACACATTAATATTAAAAAAAACATATTAATGTGTTAGAATGGCCCAGTCAAAGTCCTGGTTTAAAAAAAAAAAAACTATTCCATTGTAAATTTAGCTTTGTGTTTAGGGTCATTGTCCTGCTGGAAGGTGAATCTCTGCCCCAGCCTCAATTCTCTTGTTGACTTCAGCAGGTTTTCCTCCAAAATGTCTCTGTATTTGGCTCCATCCATCTTCCCAACTATTCTTACAATCTTCCCAGTCCCCGTTGAGGAAAAGCAGCCCCATAGCATGATGCTCCCCCCACCATATTTGACACTGGGGATGGTGCACTCAGGACGATGAGCAGTGTTAGGTTTGTGCCATACATAACGTTGTGCATTTGGGCCAAAAAGTTCAATTTTTGTCTCATCTGACCAAAGCACCTTCTTCCACATGGTAGCTGTGTCCTCCATATGACTTCTAGCAAACTTCAAACATGATTTCTTATGGCCTCCTTTCAATAATGGCTTTCTTCTTGCCACTCGTCCATGAAGGCCAGATTTGTGTAGAGTACGACTTATAGTTGTCCCATGTACAGATTCCCCCAGCTCAGCGGCAGTACGTCGCAGCTCCTCCAGAGTTATCTTGGGGCACTTGGTTACATTTCTTACCAGTGCTCTCCTTGTTCGGTCTGTTAGTTTAGGTGGACGGTTTCGCAGTGGTGCTATACTCTTTCCATTCCCGAATGATGGATTGAACAGTGCTCCGTGAGATGTTCAAATCTTGAGAATCTTTAAACCTCTCCACAGCTTTATCCCTGACCTCTCTGGTGTGCTCCTTGGCCTTCATGATGTTGTTTAGTGACCAATACACTCTGACCATAGCTCTGAGGCCCTCAGAGAACAGCTGGAATTATACTGAGAGTAAATTACACACAGTTGGCCTCTATTTAATGGTTAGGGCAAGGTGTGAACATTCTGCAGTCATTAGGAATGTTCTAAAGGCAATTTAATGCACTCAGAAAATGGTGTACAGTATGAATACTTGTGCACGCCCCACTTTTCACTTTTCTATTTTTTGAAAAATAACAGAATCATGTATCATTTTGCTTTCACTTCACAGTTGTCTGTTACTTGTGTGTGAACTTTCAGTAAAAATTCAACATAACATCTTTATGTTTATGGTTGTAAACATGACAAAATATGCAAAAGTTCAAGGTGTATTAGTACTTTCGGGAGGCACTGTATTTCACATAATAGGCAAACAATTCATTTTAAGTTTAATCATTAGAATTTTTACCAAATGGGCCTGTTATAAAAGTTGTTACAAGTTCAAATTGCATGCGGCTTCAGGGATCTTTTAGCATGCTCAAAGGACCAGACTTGAACAGTGGAGTTGAATTTTTCATATTTCATTGAAAAGGAATACATCAAATTCTGTTTCATCGGAAGCTTAGATTTGCTCTTTCTTGTCCCATCTGCTCATTTAGCTGGTATTTTTCGACAAAAAGGCAACGTTTAGTGAGAAAAGTTAGATTTAGTTCATATTCATGACTGGTTACTTGCTGTTTTAATCAGCAACAAATGTATTTTGGTCGACAAAATTTATCCCGAAGTTTTATTTCATATTCAATGTACATAAGGTCCCGGGTTCCATCCCCGGCCGGACAGGGCTTTTCTGTGTGGAGTTTGCATGTTCTCCCGTACCTGCGGAGGTTTTCTCCAGGTACTCTGGTATCCCCTATCACTAAAACATGTACAATGGGTTGTGTTCACATGACATCACAACATTCTATACCGCTATAGTTTAACATTGAGTGGGCAGCTATGAATTCTATTGTGGTAACTATGGTAATGGTGAAAATGCTGATGTTTTTTGGCTTGGTTTATGGTTAATATCACATTATTCCTGGACCTATCCACGTGAAACAAATACAGACACATAGCTCAACATCTTCACTGTCTATACAAATGACTAATGTTAAATTATTTACTCATAATGGTGTCCAAAGGTGGTGTCAAAATATTGGCATGATATTAGTCACTTGAAAAGACTTTCAGCCAAAGATACAATTGGCAGGATTGCAGACCTACTGTAATCCCTCACAAATAGTGTATATAGACAGTAGTAGTAGTAGTAGTAGTAGTAGTAGTAGTAGTAGTAGTAGTAGTAGTAGTAGTAGTAGTAGTAGTAGTAGTAGTAGTAGTAGATTTCAGAATAATATAAGTAAGAATAATAAGTGAATACAAAACATAGTAGTATATCCTTTCAATAGAAAAGGTCCTCAAAGGCTTCACTGGAAATATACTTGACTGAAACGCATGTGTCTAGGGCTGCAACTAACGATTATTTTGGTAATCGATTAATCTACCGATTATTTTTACGATTATTCGATTAATTGTTTGGCTGTGAAAGGTGCATGGAAATAGTATTTTTTCAAATGTTTCTACCACATAAAGCTAAAGTGGCGCCGCTTGAGGTCAAGTTGATGGAGTAAACTTACAGTGAACGTTTGTAGGAGACTCTTTGTGCTAATTCTGCTTTCTGCTTTGATGAGACACAGACAGATGTTTATGAAAGTTACAATGTACATAACTTACCACTGCTGTGTATGGCGTAGATGATTAATGACTGCAATGTGGCGCTTTGAGAAACTTGGTATCACAGGTTACAATACAGGCGTGGGCCATTGATTGCTTAGGGTTAAAGTAGTAGATACTTTTGAACATTATCGGGCAGGAAATCTTTGTGGCTAAAGGAAAACTGGTATCCAAGTGATGTGTTTATATTAGATAACAAATATTACTTTGATTAGTTGTTTCATAAACGATTAGGCCTTAGAATTGGTGAATCTGGTTTAAGTTCTTAAATCTTGAAGGATTGTGCATCAACACAAGATGAAACCGTGAGTCTATGTACATTCCAATCATAATTAACTTTTTATTGATTGTACCTTTCGTGTTTTATTTCTACAATCTTACTTCTACGTCTAACATTTACCCCTGAAGTACCAGATTCACTGTTCATATCCAATTCGGGCCATCATGCAGATCTGTAAGAATCTCGCCTTGGGAGCGTATGCATTTCAACTGCTTTAAGTGGAAATCCTTTTGCATATAGGAACTTCTTTCACATCTTCAACCCTGAACAAATCATAATCTGCTTAAGAAAATCTATCTCAAAGTAACCTTTTAATCATGTTCTTACGCGTTGTGGTAAAGCATCAGTAAACTACAAAGTGTAAATGTTCCATAATGCTTTATTTTAACACCGTGGAGCGCAGGAGGACTCTTTTGAAAGCTATCTCGATAGAAACCTCTTTAATCAGCCTTTCCCATCTGTCACATCACCTTGGGAAACCTCCTTTCTTTGCTTGTTCAGAGATAAGAGCCCATATCAAACAGCGTCTTGGCCATGGTACAAATATTTAAGTTGAACCAAGCACACACCTACCTTTGTGTTTCGGGGGAAAAAAATCAGGCCGATCCACCCGCCGCTTAATAACAGGTCCTCGCATTCTCTTTATGAAAGCACGGGAAAACGCATTGAACCCTCGCGCATCATTATTGTATCATTATGATTTGTCCCTTTCACAAGCCGAAATGTGCACATAGCTAATGGTACACACATAGGGAGGGCATAATTATGAAACATAGCCCACTTATCTTAGACAGCGCTGTGTTAAACATTCAAAATGATACCCCCAGATCATTTTCTTTGCAGCTGCAAAATGGCAGGCCCCTTAATCTTGTTAAAATATAGTCCAACTTTGGGAAAGGGGTGGATACTGTAGCCAGAAACATTACTGTAACTTTGAAAGGCTCATATAAAATGGAGCCTTTGGAGTCTTTATCATATTCTCTTTTTCCAGGGGGTCCGGCCCTCAAAGGGAACCCTATTGTACGTGGGCGTAACTTCCTTAAAGGCACTATACCTGATTTATTTATTTTTTCAAAGTAATGGAATGAATTGTGTTAATTTGTTGTTTAGTATATTGTAAACTTTTGTATCAGTTTCATGAACTTGCAGGCAATTTTTCTATTTCTGTTCAAGAGTGACTGTGAATTGTGCCCCTAAACTCATCCCTGTGAAGAATCGAGATGCTACAAACATGTTAGGAAAGTTAGGAATGAGTTGGGACCAAAACTAACATTTTAATTTCGTGTTTTCCTCTTCCATTGTCTGTTATCAAAACAAAATTAGGCTTTGGCCCAGCAGGGACAATCCCCACAAATATTTTACACCTTTTTTCCTTTCCACACATTTACATTTGCGGACAGTAACTCTGGCAGCAGTGGCTGGGCAGGGTTCATAGTGTTTTTGAGCCTCGCAATGATCCGTTCATGGGTGTAGGTTTACATGAGCACATACATGTGTACATTGTGGGCGACAGTGGCGCAGATGGTAGAGCGGGTCGTCCCACGATCGGAAGGGTGAGGGTTTGAATACAAGGTCCTGAAGGTGCACACTGTCGTTATGTCCTTGGGCAAGACACTTCAGCCATCTTGCCTCCAGTGTCTGCGTACATTGGTGTATGAATGAGAGTGTGAATGGGTGAGTGGTTCTTTGCTGTAAAGCGCTTTGGGCCCAATGGTGGTCATACCGCCTTTGCTATGCCCAATCCCGTCAGACCTTGGAAGCTAAGCAGGGAAGGGCCTGGTCGGTACTTGGATGGGAGACCGTTTGGTAACACCAGGAAGCCTAGCGAATGTAGTGAGTGAGTGGTTGGTGGTGGTCGGAAGGGCCGATGGCGCAGACTGGTTGCCTCGCTTCTGTCAGTTTACCTTAAGGCAGCTGTGGCTATAACAGTAGCTTACCACCACCAAGTATGGAGTGAATGAATAATGACGACAGTGTAGCGCTTTGAGAAACTTGGTACTACAGGCTTGTAAAGCGCAATACAAGTGTAAGGTATTATTATTATTATTATTATTAATGAAGGTAGAAAAGTGCTGTATAAGTTGAGACCATTTACAATACAATGCTATGAAAATGGTCTGTTCCACGAGCTGCTGTCACGAGGAGCCACCCTCTTTGTACACCAAGTAACTATCTCACCAAGTAACTCATTCATTTACATCAGATTTGGGGCCCTAATAAAAATGTTGATAAATTTGGTGCAACATGCCCACAACTAGCTGCATGCAATTTTCCTGCTTGCACTCGCTATTTAGCCCTGGTCTTGATAAATGACACCCACAAGTATTTCTCCCTGTTTAGGTGTCCTGTGTTTGGCATTGAGAATAATGGGAGCAATGAAAAGCAGAGTGTTGACAGTGGCCCTGGCGACTTTGCTCACAGATTTATAATGATCAGGCGTACCGCGCATTGACCCACGGGTCAGTGCTATCATGGCAGTAAACCTTTGATTACAGGTCAGAGAGAGACGCACATGCTCTCCATGTTCTGCTGTACGTAGGTTCGAAAGGTCGGCGAAATTCCATCGAGCCACAATCACTATGCATATGTGACCAGTCACTAGGGGCATTTTGAGATTTTCAGAGATTGTTAAAGTGTAGTCTCCAAGCTTTTCCAACATGATAATATTTGGACCATTTTGTAGATACTTGAGTTTAGGCCTTCAACGAAGGTTGAAATGAGTAAACGGCTTTCAAAGAATGAGCAGTTCTCACCTCTCTCTGCAGCTGGGGTGACAATTGGGCTCATTTAGATAAGCCACACCCCCGTAAATAAATGTCTTGCATGTCTCGTGTCTTGCACAAATGAAGTTGGTTGGAAAGTGGATATTCCTCTCAAACACACGCAGACAAACTGCTCTCACATTTGCCAGATTGCAGAATTTGTGATGCGCGGGTTCACATGTGGCCTCCACGGGCCGCCGTACACGCATTCATTGCATACAGCCATGACTTACTATCTTTACAGCAGGTTTTTGACATAAATATGTGTCGGATTTTCACAAAACAAGCAGCGTTTTGCAGCTTGTGATCCAATGTCTCCTATTTTCCACGTTTGTGTGTCTGATTGAGTTTGCGTCTGCTCTCTTCCCCTCTCATGCTCTGTACTCGCCAGTCCCGTTCATTTTTGGATGGAATTAAAGTCCGCGGGGAAAAGAAAGCACTTTACGAACACGCACCACATCACAAGAGAAAAGAAGCAAGCCGAATAATGACACCGAGGGCTGAAGGAGCACAGAACAGGCTGGCGCTATACGCAGTCAGGCCCGGGTTGAGAGAGAGGCGGCCCGGAGGACGGAGCGTCGGCCCGGGGCTGAGTGTGAGAGGCGGGAGATCAACTCATAAAAAGATACTACGTACAGTTTGATGCTTTTGCGGGAAGCTTTTTTTAACGCTGAACCTGCCTGGCCAAGGTGTTGTCCTGTTTGTGGAGCAAAGCGTCTCAGTCCCGCTGTTGCTGCTGTGCTAAGGCTCTTCATGAGGAAGCGGCGCCACATAATCCGTTAATAAATCCACTTTGCCGAAGTACCAAACATGTTTGTTGTAAAGTCCACGGTTCAGCTCCTGTGCTACAATCTTTGCGGAATCCATCCAACACGACTGGTGTTTACCCAGTATGTAAATAGACACAAAGTCACGCCCCTACTGCGCGCTCCAGAAACCTCCCATATCAAGCCGGTTTGAACCTAAAAGTTTACACTTTTAAACATACCATTACTTCTAGCTTAAACATGGAGAGGCTTCTTCGTGACTTCAACTGAACGATTCTGCAAAAAAGTCACACATTTTCAAAAAAACACCTTCTTTTGCGTTTTTCTTGAAACTTGGGCTGCCCCTGAATCCACGACGGGTCACACATTAGTCTACGAGAAGCTGTCTCGACCAAGGACTTGTGTTTTGGTTAAGTTTGATCTGCGAGTGCGCCTCCAGTTGTTGGGAAAAAACTGACCCACAGTGTCCCTGCATACTGTGCTCTAAACATAACTGAATGATATGAGTGGACTATAGGGCGGACGCTGTTTAAAACATTGCTGTGCAATCAGTGTAATTTAAATTTTAATGAAAAAACTAATCACCCCTCCTGGAACCGCCACCTTAACGTGGTGGAGGTGTTTGATTACCTGAATGATCCTGGAGCTCTGTTGTCGGGGGCTTTGTGTCCCTGGAAGGGTCTCCCATGGCAAACAGGTCCTAGTTTACGGGTCAGACAAAGAGCGGTTCAGAAGCCCCTTAAGAGAGACCAACAGGCCCGGTTAGAACCATGAGGCCGTCCTTATGTGGACCACATGCAGGAGGAGCCATAGGGGCTGGTGCAATGTGATTTGGGCGGCTCCAACAGCTGCCCCCACGACTCGGCAACAGACAAGTGTAAGAAAATGTATGTATGGATGAAAACTAATCAACAACAATTACCAAAGATTACAGAATTAACTGCCGGCATTTCTTTTTCAACGGTTTGCATGTTTGTTTTCAACTACATTACATTTGTGACTGTGGTGTTGGACATTTTCCACAAAAAAAACAATAAAAATACTCAGAGCCCAATCGTCTGCCTGGCTCTGATCGTGTGCAACAATAAGCGACTTCCAGATGAAGGACAATCCGAAACAGCTGCCGTCTCATGTGTTCGTTTAGCGCGAGGAGGCACTGCTTTTGGTGACGTGTTTTAGGACAGCTCTGCAAACAAGGCTTACATAAGGGACAATACAAATGATCTTGCATGTATCCTTCTAATTAAGAAACAAATAGTATGAACAGTAAAATGTTGTCCCTCTATTAAACCGATTTATAAATTAAGCCAATCTATCTAGATATGTGTGCCCTCATTAATGACTATTTTACGAATGTACATAGACAAACACTACGACAAAACAGCAACAACACCGGGTCCCTAGAAAAGCAATATTAAGGCGCGCGCAGTTATGAAGTTGCTGTTCTCTGGTTCAATAAAAGTGAAAGCCGCTATGGAGAAACACACAATTCCCCAGACGTTCATGCAAGCTTAGCGAGGCGAGCGTATCATTTGTTACACACTGTAGGCTGGGCTGGGAATTAAGTGGGTTTGCAGAGAGCGGTGGCACAAGCTTAACAATGTAAGGTATGAGGCCGGCTGAGGTACAATATAGCGCGCGGTGTATACCAGGGATCGGGTCCGTATTGTGTTGTACAAGGAAGGTACAAATGCTGAACTTAGCTTAGGTTCGAAATATGCGTAAACATTCATTTCAGTCGGTTGAGTGAATTCTTTGGTTTATATACACTCACCTAAAGGATTATTAGGAACACCTATTCAATTTCACATTAATGCAATTATCTAAACAACCAATCACATGGCAGTTGCTTCAATGCATTTAGGGGTGTGGTCCTGGTCAAGACAATCTCCTGAACTCCAAACTGAATGTCAGAATGGGAAAGAAAGGTGATTTAAGCCATTTTGAGCGTGGCATGGTTGTTGGTGCCAGACGGGCCGGTCTGAGTATTTCACAATCTGCTCAGTTACTGGGATTTTCACGCACAACCATTTCTAGGGTTTACAAAGAATGGTGTGTAAAGGGAAAAACATCCAGTATGCGGCAGTCCTATGGGCGAAAATGCCTTGTTGATGCTAGAGGTCAGAGGAGAATGGGCCGACTGATTCAAGCTGATAGAAGAGCAACTTTGACTGAAATAACCACTCGTTACAACCGAGGTATGGAGCAAAGCATTTGTGAAGCCACAACACGCACAACCTTGAGGCGGATGGGCTACAACAGCAGAAGACCCCACCGGGTACCACTCATCTCCACTACAAATAGGAAAAAGAGGCTACAATTTACACGAGCTCACCAAAATTGGACAGTTGAAGACTGGAAAAATGTTGCCTGGTCTGATGAGTCTCGATTTCTGTTGAGACATTCAGATGGTGGAGTCAGAATTTGGCGTAAACAGAATGAGAACATGGATCCATCATGCCTTGTTACCACTGTGCAGGCTGATGGTGGTGGTGTAATGGTGTGGGGGATGTTTTCTTGGCACACTTTAGGCCCCTTAGTGCCAATTGGGCATCGTTTAAATGCCACGGACTACCTGAGCATTGTTTCTGACCATGTCCATCCCTTTATGACCACCATGTACCCATCCTCTGATGGCTACTTCCAGCAGGATAATGCACCATGTCACAAAGCTCGAATCATTTCAAATTGGTTTCTTGAACATGACAATGAGTTCACTGTACTACAATGGCCCCCACAGTCACCAGATCTCAACCCAATAGAGCATCTTTGGGATGTGGTGGAACGGGAGCTTCGTGCCCTGGATGTGCATCCCACAAATCTCCATCAACTGTAAGATGCTATCCTATCAATATGGGCCAACATTTCTAAAGAATGCTTTCAGCACCTTGTTGAATCAATGCCACGTAGAATTAAGGCAGTTCTGAAGGCGAAAGGGGGTCAAACACAGTATTAGTATGGTGTTCCTAATAATCCTTTAGGTGAGTGTATATAGATGTTACTGTAGACACTGATCAGGAAGTGTAGAGCAGCACCACAAAAATGTTATTACTTTAAATGTATTTTAAGATCACAAACAAAACCACGCTGTCCGCCCCTCACCTGTCTTGCTGTGTTCTGTGCCAACGAGCTCTGACGTACAGACAAGAAAAAAGAAAGAAATGGTACGAATTGTATTAGGACTAATTAAATCAAGTACAGGCCGATGCATTAATTCAAGCACAAAATATCTTATCCACAGTTTAACAGTCGAATGGAGTGGACGCCGAATGTGACGGCACACATGACCTTATAAAGTCAAGACTTTTTTATAATGCGTTCGAAAGTTAAATTAGTAGGAAAAGCGCCGGGAAATAACAGGTTTGGAGCACACTCCAATTATGAAAGCTGTGGCCTTTTCACCAGTGAAGAGCCACGGGAGGCAACTGTTTAAAACATGTTGAGAGAAGCACGGAAAAGAAAGCCCTATTGCAGACACTTCCAATTGCCAAAAAAGAGAAAAAAAATCGCCTAAGCACATTGGGGGCGTGCAAGTGTAAAGATAGTGGAGGCGGGGGCAGTGCTCTAGGGTTGTGCTCTTTGTCTGCTCTGATCCAGTCAGAGCTCCCTCCATTCTGCCATTGCACCAGGAGATTATTGCAATATGCAAAGAAAAAAATATGCCTCCATTTACTTGCTTGAGGAATTGCTATATTTTTTGTTAATATATATACAGTATTCATAGTATGATATCTTTCCGTTGAAACCTCTTTTCAAAACACTCCACTTTCCGGCTTGCCACGGTAAGGAACCTTTAAATTACTGTGCCCCGCGCTTGGTTGTGTGAACCATTACGGGGGCCGGCCCTCCAGCCCTCGCTGCCTTTCCATTACACGCTGTAGACACTGACTTTTATTTCAGGAGCTGATGGCGTCCCTGTCCGTAGAAATCGTATCCCGGTGACACAGCAGATGAACACACAAACAAGGAAGAAGCCACATTAAGGAGCACAGATTGTTTTCTCTGCTTCCGAATCACACGACTGGAGGCTATGGTTGGGATAGGGAGAGGTATACTCAAAAGGCCCAAGAAGGAAAAAACACACATGTCAAAGATGGGGGTAGGCTAATATTGATCGACAAAAGAGACAAAAAGCACATTTTCAGTTTTACCACATGGTGAAATAACCGCAAAGGTTCTCTTAACAACCTCAATGTCATTTAAAAATCATGACTACATCTTTAACCATCCAGCAGCCATTTTTGTAAGGCTTTGCTCAATTATTTTTCATGTGGCAATTCCCTGCCGTGAGCTTTGGCTCGACAGGAAACAGACAGCTGCCCACATGCAGGTTTCCTGAAGGTACCAGGGCAGTCACATCTCGAGCCCGCTTTAATTATCCATTTTTACTTGGGTTTTATATAATCCTTTTGATGAGGTGGAGATTTTTCATTGAGGATGTTCTAAACCAAAAGGGAGTCAGCATACTTGATATTATATTGTAAAAAGATGGTATTTCTCAAGGATTCGGCATAGACAAAAACTACCTTTTATCTAAGACCTGTCAAGTGTCAAGGTCCAACTTGTTATACAATAGGGCTGTGCTCAATATATCGTATCGGCAATATATCGTTACAATATGCGTATCGAATCGAGGCACCTGTATAGTGATACGCAAATATATTTGTATAACCATAGTCTTTATTCAGAATGTATCATAACATGCACTCTGACTACTGAGGCTTTAATTGCATGCTGAGCTTATTCAGCATGCAATTATTATGGACACTCTTATGGACACTCTGTCATGATATGTATCGTATCGTGAACTCTGTATCAGGATACGTATCGTATTGTGAAGTTGTTGGCAAAACCCAGCCCTATTATACAATAGTATCAAATTATAATTTAGCAATTTTCTTTATAGTTAGTTATTATACACTGTAAATTGATATATTCTATATAATTTTATTCATTGTTCTTTTCACGTCTCGTTTGAAAGATAACTGTGCTTCCAAAACTACATCCATACATTTAAACTCATGAACTACTTAAAGACTTGTTCCAATCATGGTATCTGGTCCGACCTTGGCTTTTTAGAAAAGGACATACACACTGACTTGGAAACATTGATGTATAAATGAGAGCTCTGTAGCCGACTTGATACTTTTGACATGGCATCTGATAGGTCCTACACTGTTTTTCTCCCCCAAAATCTCCAAGATGCGTTTCTCTGCCTTGAGGGTGGCACGTATGCCCTGGAATATAAAAAGAAAAGCTTTCAGATCATGACAAAAGTAGTTCAGCACCAAGGACAGCTCCACCTTCATGCAGCCTTCCTAATCTTTCTCATGCACTTTCAGACTTTTTTTTTGGGAGCTGCACGGCGGCGCTAAATCCATACTTTTAACTTTGGAGGAATGAGGCATGCCACAGAGCATTAGTAGCGCGCGCTCAGGTCGAGGAAACACCCTTATATGGCGCTTCGAAAGTTAACGCCTTTGGCAACCTGGAGAACATGGTATTCTTGAGGAAGCGGGAGGCAGACAGAGTAATTGGGTGTGTAGGCACTTGCTCCGATTAAACAGCACATTAAAGGGTAAGACTGTGTGACCTCATTTCAATATCATGATTAATTTATCCCTCCAGTTTGATTACAAGTAACAAATGTGGGTAATAATCCTGGCTAACGTCTGTAAAAGTAATAGATAGAAATAAATAAAAACATTCAAATTGCAGTTTTTATTCTTACCTTCTGTGTTGACAATATGCTGTATGATACTAGACCTGGCACGATAACAGAATCTGAAGTTCGATATTTTGAGGCAGGAAAATATCAACTTTAGCAAATTACTTTGGGTAAATAAAAGAAGGATTATATAAGCTTAAAGGGGGAAAAAGTTAATGTACAGAGGATAAATACTGAGCCCAAAAATGTATTGTTTATCTGTCATTTATTGAACAAAGCCCTATGTTTCTGACCAAAAAGCAATACTATCTTTTGTCCGAAATGAGAAAAATTCACTTTTTGTTTTTAACTGTTTAACGTCCATAGGGTAACATTGGCCAAACAACATAAAAGCAGGGGTGAAAGTAAGCCGGTACGGTCCGGTGCTGCGTTCCGTTAAAAGATTTGCCGGTGGTACGCTGGTGCGCTCTCTCACCTTACGCGCAAAACAGTAGTCTGCCAATAATATTACACCGTGAGCTCAAACGCGTTGAAGTTCAGCCACTTAAATGCAATATAGAGACTTTCTGCACACACGGTAACGGCGCAGTTTTGCCAATTTGGCTGCGGGCCCACATGCGCTCCTCCACCTAAAGCTGTCACATTAGAATGAGAGTCCCCTTATACGGGCTCTTTTGGCTTTTCTGGTTTTGATTCGCGGGACACTTTCACAGCGTGTATTCATTGTTTACCTGCAAAAAAGGAGGAGCGAACAAATCCGCGCCGCCTCTCCCTCTCGAATCTCTCTCTGCAGTTGTGGAACGCGTCACAAATGTCCTGTTTATCCATGTCTTGGAAATGTTAAATCCTTTACCAAAACAACGGTCAATATTTCTAAAGTTCCCTGTTTGTCAAGTAGCGTAATAAGAACTAAGCGCTTCCTGTTGGCCTTACAAAAAATAAAAGCAAAAGCCTTTGTTGTGAATGGCATGACATACACGAGATCTGGTTATGGAAACACTGCTATATTCAGTGGTGGTAATAACTGAATACATGTATTTAGAAAATTTAGAATACTCATTTTGGGTAACTGTATTCAGGTACAGTTACTGAATACAGTAATATTAAAGGAACACATCAAAGTACTCGTTCATTAAATTTCAGTTTCAATCATAACATTAAGAAGACAAAAAGGTTCAAAATGGCCGGGGAAAAGTTTAGCTCTGTCCTTTTGTTTACCACATTAGTGGTAAATAAGTTGGTAACAGGCATGTAAGCCTAGCCTAAACATCTTCTTAATCATATGCCGCATTTATGCATTAACATTATGAAAATCAATGTGAAAGTATTCTAAGTATTCAGAATAAAGTACTCTGTTTGGACTAAGCAGTGGAATATGTTACTAAAGTATTCTCCCAAAACTGGCTATATTATTTATTTATGTATTTATATATATATGACATAGTACCGGCAAGAACAAAAAGCTACTTTCACCCCTGCATAAAAGGTTAAGAGAAGATCCCTGGTACAACTCCATTCGCTGCCTGGTCACTTCAGGTAAATACATCTAAGGCACAATAGTGTCAATATCTCTACTGGGACAGTTGTATTTCAGTCACAAGGCAATGAACCACCATGTTTTCAGCGGCTCATTTCTCCCTGAGGTCATTAGACGACACATAGCATTTGGCAAAGTAGAAGCGAAACTAGCCTTTTCCATTAAAATGCAAGACAAATTAAGTGCAGCAGAGTGACTTTAAGTTATTCTCTTTGTGACATTCTCGGACCGTCCCGGAGCGGAGCGTATTTCCCTGAAAAGGTCAGGATTTTACAGCGGCGGGCTCTGCTGTTTTCTCCTCTGATTGATTGGTGCACAGTGAGAGAGCTGACTGCGCTCCTGCCCATTACATACATTACAGTGAGTATAGGGACATACTGTTGGACAAATGTCTTTACAAAGAGTCCTCTATGGGCAAAAGTGAGGGCTGTTGGTACGCACTGCAGTAGCTAATATTGATTAACTGTCTATCTATGATTGTAGTATAATCAATCAACCTTAAAGGGCTTCTACTGAGTTACAACAATGCATTTGAACTTTAAACAATGTTACAAACACTAGTGTTTAACATCTATGTATATTTAGTAAGGCTGGGACAAAATATCGTATTGTATCGTATCTCAATATCCATCCATCCATTTTCTTCCGCTTTATCCGGTCGCGGAGGCAGCAGTCTCAGCAGAGATGCCCAGACTTCTCGATCCACGCACACCTCCTCCAGCTGTTCTGGGGGACCCCGAGGCGACACAAGGCCAGCTTGGAGACACAGTCCCACCAGCAATATTTTGTGCTGAAATACCAAGTATTGATACTTTATTGAGTATCGTAATACTTTCAATACTTGTGTTTTGAGGCATTTTTATCCTGCACTCCTTTGTTTTCCAGTAACAGTTAAACGGCACTTTGTTCCATTTTGTGTTCAATCTGTCGAATGGCATTTGGTTTATAAACTTAGTTATGTATTTATTTTTTTCACATTTTAAGGTAAAGATATTACAAATCATAAAAGATAACATAAGAACTTCCTGTATCGCAATACGTATCGGATCGGCCCCTGAGTATCGTGATATGTACTGGATCGTGACAAAAGTGTATCATCCCAGCCCTCAGTCTTCTCTAAACTTCAAGATTCTCTGTTCCACCAGTTGACGTCATGAGGTGGAGGTGTCTTCGGCTGTCCCATAGTTTCCATTTGTTGCCCCGCACTCACATCCATATTGACCCCAAAAGGGGACCCTATTGTGCATGTTTGTAGTGTAGCAACCCGCAGCACCTGGCGGAAATGCAAACACGGGGAGAACTTGCAAAGTCCTCAAAGAAAGGACCTACCAAGCGAAAGGATCGAACCCGGACCATCTTGCTGAGATGCACGAGCGTTAACTACTGCACCACCCTGCTTCCTTCTGCTTCCTCTTATTTCTTCCTTGCCTTCACCTAATCATGGCAGTGCTCAAATTTCCAACAAGAATGTCTAGCTAATACTTAAAACCTCTTTGGAGCCAACACTGATGTATTTTTCCTCACAGGCATAACACGTTGAAGTTGAAAATTAGTTTGAAAAGTTATATGAAGTTACAAGTGTCCCTATAGAGCAATTGGATGGGGATGACATGAAGCTTCATGGTGAAAAAAAATCATGTAATGTTTCTTCAGATTGTGCGTGGGTTCTTGACATTCTTTATGTTTCACAGTTGGCTGAGATTATTTGTACTTCATCTGTGTAGTTGCCAACAGTAACTTTCAAAGCGACTATAACATATACTGATATAATGCAGGCTGAATATATTGTAAGCATGGGCAGTTATCTCTTAGAGCTCTATATACAGGCCAACAAAGCGCATGCATTTAGTTTGTTAGTTTTCCCACAACTTCATATTGTTTCAGTCAAATTTGCAGCCTACGCATCCCAGAAGATTTCACTGGCAAGACGCAAACACAGAACTCATTCCTATTAACCTTAAAGAAGAAAAAAACACTTCCTTTCTTTGGGCCAACATTCTGCAGCCATCCAGCTCTAATTGTGGGCGTTCTGCTGTTTGCTTTGCGCTAATGGAAGATGTAGAGAGCGCGGAGCGAGGACTTAAGTGCCTATAGAGCTTTGTTCTCAATCCAAAGGTGGCTGAGAATGTGTGTTTCCAAATGAAAGAGTCTTTTTTTATGGGCGAAGAAGCCACTTGGTAGTCGATAAGACAAACTCACGCCCAGCAAGGGAGCGCCACACGAGCTATCCTCCATTTGCACGCCAGAGAATGTACGCTGGGTTCAGAAAGTTTTCAGACCTTTATATTTATGCTGTAGCATGTACATTTACTTTCTATTGCTAAAAGTTATCATACACTACAATCGTTTTAAACTATTTAAAGGCCATACATTTATATCATGATTTTGTTTTAAGCTTTTATAACTACTTTGTAACCCTTAGCCTTCATATTGTTTGTAGAATACATTACAATAACGTAGGTGTCTACATTTTAGACTTGTTTTTGATGGTATGATAAAGCGTAGTTATACTTTAGGCCAGCTGAGGGCGCGCTTACTCGTTTTGTGCAACAGTGACCAAAGCTGCAGGGCAAAGGCTACATTTTGAATAAGCTACACACAAGCTAACAGGTTTATCGATACTGAATCTGAATGTCTCTGGCATTTAAGTAATAGATGTTCACCAGTCAGAACTGTCGAGCCTTGCGATCTCAGGTTTAGATAAAAAAAGTCAGAGTTTCCATAAAGCGGATTCTAAAATGTTTACATAGACGCTATGTGATTCCATCTTATTTTATTACGTCGCTGTCCCCCACTCTGAATGTCAGGAAAAGGTAGAAGCCAAACTATTAGCCGAGTATTTTTGCAAGCAGATTGTTGTGTATCGTTCTAACGTTCGCAATTTGAGCAAGAATATGTTGACATGACGAGCAGCATATGCATTTAAATGTATCAAATATAAAAATCGCTAATCAAATTACAATCACAATATTTATAATAATATATGTATAATAACATTATCCAAAAGATCGCAAATTCGTTTTTGTCGTTGTTTGTTGTCAAAATCGTGCAGCCCTACAACTACTCAGCGCAGGGAGGACAGTTTGGACCATGAGAACAAGTTTGATGAAGACGTCTTACTGTAAAACACGGAGAAACATCATGGGAATTTCCTGGTGACGTATATCAGTTGTGAAGGCCGCGTTTCAGTACGAAAGTGGGAGACGGATTGTATGGATTACTGAAACGAATGAAACAAAACACCACTCTATGTCTGTGTTTGATGACAACATGGATGCAACATGGTTAAAACCTGTTAAAACTGTTAATTTTGCACATAGGTGTGTATTGGCCATTACACACACCGAGAGACTGTGTGTGTAATGGCCAATAAATATATTTATTTAATGGCCATTACACACACAGTCTCTAGGGTAGGCAACATCACATTTTACCCCCCAGCATATATCCTCTGGTCCCCAAGGGTATTTGGAACACACAAAGACCTAATACATCCCAACTTACCTTCTTTTTTTTCTCAATTCCTAGAAAAAAAATAATCTTTTTTTTTAAAGGTTTTTACTTGTGGGGAATAAGGACGCTCCATCAAAAAACAAAAAGGTGTCAAATATAATCAAAATAACAAAGGAACAAATAGAGGAGCGTGAAAACACCCCTTAACCCTCTGTGTCTCCACTGGATGTCACTTTCTCACTTTGTGACAGCCAAATTGGCCAGTCACTTGGGGGCCCTTTTAATGAGCAGATTTCCAACTGGAAGCGACCCGTCATCCAGTAAGTGGCTTCTTAAATTATTCTGCGGCTGTTAATCCAGGGGACTAGCTCCAAGAGAGAGACACTGAGAGGGAAAGCACTTTCTCACTGCGCCCTGCATTGACTAGTAAGTTGCTACAAAAGCTTTCTCCACAAACCCCCCCCCAGGCCTCTTTGATTTTAGCTTTATCAACAAATGCGAGCGATAATCCCGAGCTCTTGCGGATCAAAGAACTAGTTTGTTAAATATTTAAAGCTCCGATACAAAGCCAAATCAAGATTTGTTTTATTTTTTTTTGTTACGCTGTCGACTACACAGCGTGTTTTGATTTTTTGCGGTTTCACCACGAAATTGAAACCAGTTCAGCTGTTTTCTTGGTAATACAGTTAAATTCAGCAATAATACAGTAGCTTCAGACACAAAACAGAGCTAACTTCTGAAACCCTACTCAACCAGTATCAATTTTAACTTCACATTCCCTTTCTCACAAGATAATACTCTCCGTCAAATATTATTACAAAGTCTGTGCCCTGCTTTCCAATTAACTTTGGAGACACTAGAACTCTCCTTAATCTTTTGCACGCCGCTCTTAAATGAATCATCTTCGGTTTCTCTCTTACATCTCAATGCGACAATTTTGCCCTCAGATAGCCCTTTTCAAGCGCTTGTATTGCCTGGAATGCCCGTCTTAAGAGTCTTGTATTACACTTTGCTGAGGCTTTCAAAGCTACAGTACGTTTGCACCTGCACCTAAGCCATGCTTTTAGTTTGGCTAACTGGAAATAATATGACCTGTTTCAAATGTAGTTGTATAAAATGTCAACAGGGGTGCAAACTCGCCACTGCTGGTGTGACACGGTTCAAGCTCAAAGTCATTCGCTCAGAATTTGACGACAGACAGGATGAGAACGAATGGTGAAGTTGTCTAGATTCAACAAAAGCTTAACGCGTTACTCGATATGATGTTTTTGTTGAGGATGTAACATTATAAAATATGCGCTGCCTCTTATCAGGGACATTCTGACGGATGATTTGTGCCATGCTCCATTTAAGCTCCCCATACTCTAGCTCTATATAGCACTTCAAGGTAAAATAGGAGAAAATTAGCCCCCGTGGATTTAAAGGAAGTGTATCTCCATTCATTTTAGTAATTGGCCTACACGTTGTGCGCTGTTATACAAGTGTCCAGTGGCCCGGTATTTATATAATATGCTTAGCATCGCAGCAACATCATTAAAACAGCTTACAGTAATGGTTCATCCCGTGCTATAAACAACAACACAGTCTGAGAAAGTAGACTTTGTTCACTGCAGTACAGGTTTGAAGTCAAGTCAAAGTTTTAAAAGCCCCATTAATCAGCACCCTAAATATTGTTGGTAACACTTTACAATACAGTCCAGACGTATTGTCTGGACTGTATTGTAAAGTGTTACTCTATTTTTTCGTATCATTTATTTATTGGTTTATTTTGTCGGGACAGTGCATGTTAATGAACATACAAGCCACACCGGATTGTAGCCTTGTAGCCCCATGCACACTCTCAAACATCCTGGCCTATTGTACATGTTTTTAGTGGTAGGGGAAACAGGAGTACCCGGAGGAAACCTACGCAGACACAGGGAGAACATGCAAATTCCACACAGACAGGCCTTGTCCAGGTGGGAATCGAACCTGGGACCGTCTAGCTGTGAAGCGAGAGCGCTAACCACTGTACTACCATGCCGCCCATGTACGTCTTCTCTTTATTCGTATGTGAACAAAGTGGTGCACAACAAACAAATGTACTAAAGCAATTCAACGGGAAGGAAATTATATCTAGGTTGTATTTTTTAATTGAAACATGTAGCCTACCATGTTGTTTAAGCTACATGTTTTAACTTTAAACAAATCTGATGGAATTCAATGAGGACAGCTCTGTATGAAGCTTTGGAATTGCAAAAAATAGCATCATGTCACTTTAACAGCATCGTATACTGAATTTTATGAGGCCAGAATGCGAAGATTATGAGTTGGTTTAGAGCAGGCAAAAAGCAAACAGTAGATTTACAAAATTAGCATGTGTTTTGAACTGCATTGTTTTCAATATGCGCTAATGCGCTAATGATCACAAATGCGCTAATGATCACAAATGCGTCTAATTAAATATGTGCGAAAATGCGGACATAACGCCTCGTTTTCACGGGTCATTAACGTGACAAAAGTGGGCACAGTAAACATGAATACAGACATTATCATCACTGTAGTAAACCTACATGACGACAGAAAGCCAATCTTTACGTGTTGTAGCCTTTAGCCTGTTAGAAGCTATGCTACGCTAACAAATTGAAAGTTAGAAATCTGGCGTCAGGACAGAGACACACCAACACTCACCACTCAGATGTAGCGACAATCCATCGGAAAAAGATTCATGTTAATCCTGACTCAAAATAATGTCCACGGAGGAAGTTTTAGTCCAGTTTGTAACAGCAGCAATTTGTGGCTCTGTATCTCTGTGGTGTCCAAGTGTCCGCTCCACTTTGTTTAAACTTAGTAAAAACATACTTTTGGAGACGTGTGAATTTATGCTGGAGTTTCTTTATTTTTAGGAGCCACTCTTAATTTCAGATAATTTGAATAAACTGTTGCCCCAGTCAGGTCAGTGCAGCCCGTCTACACTGCTGCATGCATTCAAGTACGCAAAACGCTCTGTTTTTAAAATGCTAACGTGATTAGGCGCTAGACACTAGGCACTGTATCATAATCAGGCATCAGGCATGGCTGTTATGGGAATCACTACCGTTTCCCCTCTTTTTAGACACTTTCTGTGATTTTCAATAAACTCTTAAAGCTAGTAATGAGTTTGAACCACAAAAGTTTCAGCTTGTCGAGTTCCCTCTGTCATGGTTTGAAAATGGGGGAAAATCGGATACAGCGCCTCTTAATTGAATATAACAGCGTGCATTGAGTCGACTCTAAGCCACCGTAACACCAAACCATTACATGTTCCACAGCAGGCCATGGATTTCCCATTGATTAAAGGCTACAAACCATCTGCCACCTTTTGAAGCCTTGCACAAAGAGATTGATGATGTTTATCGCGCCTCTGTAACACTCCAGAGGTGGTTTTCGGAGCCAACACATAACTGGCCTGTTAATCAATACTGTGTAGGACAGACAAGGCAAAGCTGATGGGAGCATGATTTCACTCCAGCCCCATGTCTCTGCGCGGATAAGCTCTGAAATGGAAGCATCTGCTACCAGGCGCACCCATTCCAACTGTGGAAATGGCCTTCAAACAAACCAATACGTTAGCCGGAAAATAAACTAGGTCTGGCCGCGGGAGCAGTCCGGATAGATAAATACGGAGGCATTCACATGTGGTTTTCTTCACCAAACGGGGTAATTCCGGGCTGGGAAGGATGTAAAATTGCTATACCTTGAGTGAATGGAGAAAGTGTCCACACAGCAGGCGCCCGGTGAAATAGGGAATAGAAATATACTGACTTTCGGGCAAAGGCATATCTCGTCCCTGACACATATGGAGTTCTGTGCCGCATTTTCTTGCTATAAACATGCAGTTCACTGGGGCTTTTCACGCGATGCAAAATTGGCAAATGTGGGATATGCCTCAGAAGCAGTATGTGTGTCCCGGCGATACAAGTGTGCAAATGTCTCTTTAAATGGCTTAATGACTCAAAGTGCTTAAACTCAAAGAACCGTACTTGTTGGAATTTCAGCGCAACAGTCTCGCAAAAGAGTACAGATGCCGTATGTATGAACAGGAACAAACGGTGATCAAAAAGGCCGACTTTTTCTGTTCTCGCTAATGCCGGCCAATCTCACAGCAGACGCCGACCCATGTGGTTTCAAGCAAAAGAAACTCAGGATCTGTTTTTTTTTTTTTTTTTCTTAATAAACGTTGGCCCTGAAAAGTAAAGTAAAGCAAAGAAGATGAAGAGGCTGGGGTGGCTTTTATACTGTATCTACTGTTGTGTACGGCAAGGGGACTTACGGGAGAGATTGATTAAAATGGTTTTCAGAGTTTTAGGTTAGGAGGGCATAAGCTAAATGTTATTAGAGGCTCATGACTTTTTCATACAATTGGGCATTTCTATTCAACATAATATAACTGTGTTGGAAAAACAAGATAGCCTACAACATGCATTATTTCTGATTTACCTTCCCCTGTTCACGAGTGAGGGACGAATGGGGCATGAGATCGACAGACGGATCGGTGCCGCGTCAGCAGTGATGCGGTCGTTGTGTCTGACTGTTGTGGTGAAGAAGTAAATGAGTAGGGGAACAAAGCCTTTGATTTATGCTGGGTTTCAGGTGACATCACAGCGTTCTAAAGGCCTATATTATTATATAGAGGTAAAATTATTTAGTTTTTGAGGGCATTTTTGGTCTTGTACAGAGAGATCATGGATCATGGCTCCTTCTCCCCACTGGGTACTGCGACATCATCACATTCTAGAACCTGAAAACAACCAATACCCTCAGTTATGGTCATGAGATCTGTGTCATGACCGAAAGGACATTGACAGATCGCGGATACAAGCGGTTGAAATGAGTTCCCTTTTGCAGGGTGGCTGGGCGCACCCTTAGAGATAGAGTGAGGAGTGCCGTCCCCCTGGGGAGGTGTTTCAGGCATGTCCCACAGGGAGGAGGCCCAGGACACGCTGGTGGGACTATGTCTTTGAGCTGGCCTCAGGATCATCCAGGATAGCTGGAGGAGTGTGTGTGGATAAGAAAGTCTGGGCATCTCAGCTCAGACTACTGCCTCCGTGACCCGGCCCTGGATACAGTGTATGGAAATGGTTTGGGCCTCAATACCTATTTAACTAGCCACACCACCAACCCCCTTTGCTATGCTTCTATCCCGTCAGACCTTGGAAGCTAAGGCGGCACGGTAGCACAGCGGTTAGCACTCTAGCTTCACAGCTAGAATGTCCAGGGTTTGATTCCCACCTGGACGGGGCCTTTCTGTGTGGAGTTTGCATGTTCTCCCCGTCTCGGCGTAGGTTTCCTCCGGGTACTCTGGTTTCCCCTACCACTAAAACATGTACAATAGGCCAGGATGAATGATGTGTGTGTGTGTGTGTGTATGAATGTATGGGTGGTGGTCAGAGGGACCGTTGGCGCCGATGTGTGCAGTCGCGACAGTCTCCCCCAGGGGAAACTGAAGCTACAAACGTAGCTTACCACCACAGAGTATGGAGTGAATGTAAAATGCTCTCATGTAAAGCGCTTTGTGACCATGTCTGTGAAAGGCGCTATATAAATAAAGATCTTCTTCTTCTAAGCAGGGAAGGGCCTGGCGAGTGAGTGGTTGGTGGTGGTCGGAGGGGCCGATGGCACAGACTGGTTGCTGCACTTCTGTCAGTCTACCCCAGGGCAGCTGTGGCTACACCAGTAGCTTATCACCACCAAATATGGAGTGGATGAATAATGCAATGTAAAGCGTCTTTGAGTGTCCAGAAAAGCGCTATATAAAACTGATGCATTATTATCATTATTATTATGAACTCAAATTACGTTCACTTGAAACCAACATTTGATTGAATTGAAATTGCATTCAAACATTACATACATTATTATTATTATAAATCAGATGCCCTTCCTGAGATTGCAAATTGACTTATAGATTATTCTCCTATAGCCACACACACTCATAAACTACTTTCCCAATTTCTTATTACTTGCTGAACCTTCTCACCTCATCAGCCGCCCTTTATCCCCATTAAACCTGCGCCGTTTCACGTAGATAAAGCCTGTTCATTTTCCTTATAGCAAATCATTGTTGATTGCTTTCAAACCTGCATCGCTCAGATAAGGCGTGCGCTGACCATTTTATAACATGCATCCTATAAATCTTGTGCTTATCCATGACCCGTATTGCGCTTATTTATCAAAAAAACATCCTTTGCCTTATCTTTGTAATTCATGCTTTTTATAAACTCGTTCTCATTAATTAGATGTTGTGCAGCGGCTTGTGTGCCAGGAGAACTATTTGAAAGTGTCTCAAGACAAAAGGACAAAGCGGAGGAACTTTCAGCAGAGCCAAAGTTATCTTTAGACATCTGAGAATGAGGTTCCACACGTACTACAAATTTGTTTTTAATTAAAGATGGCAAGATTCCAACTTCCAATTGTTTGTCGCCTGGATTGGATTAAATAGCACGCCTTGATATTTGTGCAGAACACTTCTTTGTTTTCTTTTTTACTGGCCTTAGATATTAGAAATCTCAAACTATGCCTGTTTTTTTTTTTATACTAGACTTTAAAATATTCGTTTTCTTAAGCTCTTGGTTGACTTTCTTCTTTTGTTTCAAAGTACAATATTTTAGAAATCAGCAGTATTAAAGCCTCACCGTGTAACATTTCACCCTTTAGATACAGTCTCAAATATATTATTTAGAAGCGAGAGAGACGTTGACTCATTTTTAAACATTGATTGTATATACTAATGTTAAGCAGATTATAGAGCTACTGGATGTGTCTGTAGGAAATTGTTGTTGTTTTAACTAGAACATTTTAGCCATGTCATGATGTTTGTAATTTTATTTGTCCTTAAGGATTGTAATTAAGGATTCAAAAAAATTGAGCTGGGCTATTAATCAAATTTAATTAAAATCGCAACCCTACTTTGGTCATTTTCAATAATCGTTATCCGACTTTATAACTGTCAGTTTTACAGCCATTTCTTTGGCAGAAACAGCACCTAGTTTTGGAATTTGGGTACAAAAAATGGAAACTATGTCTAAGTTCATGAATCAGCTCTATGTATTTCAACCTGGATAGACTCAAACAGACAAAAGCAGCGATTAGAAAGATTTAATGACATATGTATATTTCTGGCGCTCAGACCCCGGCAGTAGACATTGATATATATATTCAAGTTAGTATGGATGGGCAGGTTAGAGTTAGGGATGTCTTCCCCGAAGCCTGGACACAGGTGGTGGTATGTGAGACCTGCGAAGGATGCAGTAGGGAGAGCCGTGGATGGAAGAGGTGGAGACGGGGTGGAGGTGGGTCGCAGCACAGCTGGGAAGCGAACGAACCATGAATGCCGGAGGCTTAAAAGCACAATCGATGGCGATGATTGGCTGCTGCGAAAGTGTGGCTCTGCGCTGATGGGCTGAGGTGGAGGTTGTGACCCTCACGGACATTGGCTGGAGGTAGGTGATGCTAAAATTAGTCTTCCAGGTTGAATTTAGACCTAGTCTTCATAATTATTTTTTTGGTTATGAAAAAAATCTAATCAAATCGATAGAGAGTGATCAATATGATGGGTAAAAAATATGTTTATTAGTTTTGCCATATCGTCCAGCCCGCAGATTAAATACAAAATTATATGCTGTATAAACAATGTTTTGGCTTAAATTAGCATAAGTGTACCAGCATTGTAGACTTATTTCCCCCTTCATTCTATGACGATGCGATGATTATTTTTGGTGCAGTTCATATGAAAAACAGTATTCTGTACCCACTGCTTTAAAAGGCAGTAGAAACACAAGACAGGCAAAAACATTAGGCGATGCAAAACCAGAATATTCTTATGGTTTTACCTTTTATGCTAATTTACAAAATGGAGAACATTTGGAAAAACTATTTCCGTGCGCCGCTAAGGGATTGGCCATGCTCGGTGTTGAAGCAGCTCGTAGGGAAAGCTGCTGCTCTGTATTGAAAGCCTTACACAATAGTGTGATGTGCCTGTTCAGCACTACTGCGGCTGAAGGTGAATATGTGAACAGCATAAATTATTAAATGGGGAAAATAACAACCGGTATGCAGAAATAAAGGCCAAATATATACAACGCACTCTCTCGCAGACTACATGAAAGACTTTGACAACTATGTAAATAAGCGACTGGTGTTGATCAGTGAGGCTTTTGGCCCAGGTTGGCAGCCACGTCTTAGACCGTAAGCTCCAGGGCGGCTTTGAACAGATCATTGAGCGTCTGGAGTGAGTGAGTGTTGCAAGTGTCAAAAAGTGCCATATAAACCCAACGCATTGAAGTAGAGCTTTATGCACCGAGCCTCTGACACCTCCGTATCGCTTTGAATAAACTTTAACTGTACATCCGAACTTGTCTCTTAAATCAAGGGCATACGAGTAGAGACAAATAGGTGATACAACTCTGTACGCACGTCTCATCCACCCACAGTAAGAGGCGACCTTTCAGTGAGAGGAGACCACCATCAGGATGAGTGCGGCGGTGCCATGACACCAACAGAAAGTGCTGACGACAACGGCATACTGTGGATGTGTGGATGCTATAGCGGCTCTAATGCTGCCATCTGTTACATGAAAAAAAAAAAAACAGAAGAAACATTTCATCTACTTAAGATATTTAAATGAATAGAGATCTTATAAAGAGTGTATGAGATAAGCTACAGTACATGGAAGATTTCGGAAGAGAAGAAGAGAAACTGTTTTGATGACAAAAAGGACAAAAAGGTCGGAGAAGATTGATAGTCGTGACACAATCGGCCAAAACAAAATTGATAAAAAAAAAAAAAGATCTGATATCCCCAATAAATGAATGAATGTGGCACTTTAAATCAGGTTAATACGAATCACTGCAGCATTTGCTATTTGTTTGGAAACACTTTTTATGCCACCGTTTATTCTGGGCATTTTCTCTTCATAAGGTAGTCCTCTGAAATGTTTTCTTTTTAACAGTCCTGCGAAGTGAGAACCATTTCTGGTGACTTCATCGTGAAGCCCATTGAGAAAATGTCCAAAGTGTGCAAAGCAGTAATCACAGCAAAAGGTGGCTATTTTGAAGAATCTATTCCACCTTTTTTGGGAGTGTGTTTAAAGAGGGGGTATTATGCTTTTTTCAATCACATAGCACCAGTCTATAGCATACTACAATGATGACGTAACCTTCTGTTGGTCTGTATATGCAGTAAATTAAAATAACTGCCTTGAATAAAATTGCTCTCTCAAAATGGCTGTACTGAACGTCTTGAAATAGGCCTCTGTCTCTTTAAGAAGCTTTCCGACACGCCCCCTTCAGCACACTGCTGTGGCATCTAAACAACACTACTGTGTGGGGAGGGGGCTCTGCTGAGCTGAGGAGCAGTGGTTGGTGGCTTGGCTGGTGACGAACGGTCCAGAGGCGTCTCCAGGAGGTGGGGGCGTTCCTAGGAGGACTGAGGCATAGCTACACCTAAAATGGCTGCCGTCTAAGTTTTTACTGATTACTCAAAAATATGTGAATGAGCCAACACTCCCCCCCAACACTTGTAACATAGTTCCATAAGTGATCATTCATAAACCAATGCCTTCAGTGAGAATCTACAAAAGAAACAAAATGCTTCCAAACTTTTGACCGGTGCTTCACCTTAAAACATGATTAAAAATGTAGTTTCCTGTATTTCTCAACTTTTCATGAGGAACAAAAAAAAAAAAGAAGAAAAATTCACCACATTTTTTAGCAAGAAGCACAACATGAAAGAATGTCTTAACCAAGCGTTACAGAGTGTTTGCTGCTTAACTCACAAATCTCACTCTGTTGACCTTCCGAGCGTACATTTTGAGCGATGAAACCCTGGAAATATTTGCGGGTAAACACATCCGCCGAGAACGCTTCTATTTTATGCACAGTGTAAACATTAACTGGATTTCTCCCTCCAAAATTGCGCACGAATCGCCGGGACAAATATAAAGCAATGCGTCGCATTTGACAATGGTGAAATCCAATTGTAATGCGTAAAGATATCAATTATGCTTTAGTCCATAATACAAAACTGGCTCCACACTCGAGGAAGACAAGCAGCCGTAATTAATTTTGGGTTCCACTGAATGGCTAGACAAATTCAGTTGCAGCCTGATGGATATTTGTTCTGTCATCTAATCTGCGCCGAGGATTCTCTGGAGCAAAGAGAGAAAATGATGTGTACATACATTCGCGCAGGAGTGACTGTGCTAGCCTTTTGGTATTAATAAGAAGCGGGCTGGGATTTATACACTGCTTGGCCCTACCTGGTTTGGCGGAGGAGAGTAATGAAGAGGAGCCAAGGTCAATCGCGGACAGATTTTAAGAAGATTTTCGTGGGATCAGAATTCAGTGTCCTTGAGTGGGCTGGGGAGGACAACAGTTTGGAAATAAGGGTGGAAGGGAAGTTTGGATTCCTGACAGCCCCTTGATTGAAGCTTTCCCTGGCCTGGAGACTTTGCGGTCTTCACGCCAACCAAACGACCTGCCGCCATCTGCAGGGTGGAGTGGTGAACCGTCTCCTCTCATGTCTGTCTTTGAACACGTCTACACAGCGGACACTCGAGACTAGCATTAGACAGTCCCGCCAGGATTTCGCGGACAATTTTTGCGATTGTTGCTGGCTAAAATGCGTGATTTCGTGCAAAGTTGCGATGAAAAGTTGTGAATGTTTTTTTCTTCTGCTTAATACCAATATATTTTTTACATCGAAATCAAACTTTTATTTGCATTTTACATCAGTTTTGACAAAAAAGAAAAGACTTAAAATAGGAGTTGTTTTAAGTTAAGTTAAAGGGGGGGTATTATGTAAAATCGACTTTTTCAAGCTTTATATCATGTTATTATGTCATTCCCTCATTAAACACATGCCTGGAGTGTTGCCTTGGCTCATTCACATATTTTTGAGTAATCAGTAAAACTCAGACGGCAGCCATTTTAGGTGTAGCTATGCCTCAGTCCTCCTAGGAACGCCCCCACCTCCTGGAGACGCCTCTGGACCTTTTGTCACCAGCCAAGCCACCAACCACTGCTCCTCAGCTCAGCAGAGCCCCCTCCCTGCACAGTGTTGTTGTTTAGATGCCACAGCAGTGTGCTGAAGGGGGCGTGTCGGAAAGCTTCTTAAAGAGACAGAGGCCTATTTCAAGACGTTCAGTACAGCCATTTTGAGAGAGCAATTTTATTCAAGGCAGTTATTTTAATTTACTGCATATACAGACCAACAGAAGGTTACGTCATCATTGTAGTATGCTATAGACTGGTGCTATGTGATTGAAAAAAGCATAATACCCCTCTTTAAATTAAGTTATACTATATTAATCTCTGTAGAGAAATTCATCTCTGCATTTGACCCATCCTCAGTGCCGCTGGGGCGACCTGTAGGAGAGGTGAGCTGCCAGCATGGGCCAGCGCTCGGGGACCCATCTCCAGATGTGGAACCAGGCTCATGGTCAGAAACATCTGGCCGTAGGATTCACCCATTGCACTGTTTTAGTGGTAGGGGAAACTGGAGTACCCGGAGGAAACCTACGCAGACACGGAAAATACATGCAAACTCCACACAGAACGGCCCTGTCCAGGTGGGAGTCGAACTTGGAACTTCTAGCTGTGACGCACGAGCGCTATCGCTGTACTACCAGGCCGCCAATATTGTATCATCTGACAAAGCAGGCACTGAGGAACGTTGAGCTTCAACAGCAGTGACTTCTAGTGAAGTTTATGCAGCTTAAAGCACCTCGCACGAACGCCACCGTATCGCACGGGTGAAGAAGCCTTTCGCCAAATAAGAATCCAGTAGCAGAGAAATGAGACTCGGACCAAAGGTGAAAGGAGGACGGGGAACAGGTGCAACAGTCGCCGCTTCAGCCTGAATGACTTAAACCTGCAGAAGTGCTGGGCACCACTTCCTATGAGCAAAATAAGTCAAATGGATTTTGGACTGATCAGAAACTCATTTAAGCTGCAGATTTTCACAGTGGCTGCGGGAATGTTGCGGGGTTTTGGAAAAGTTACAATGCCGCACTGATTTGCAGAGTTTGCTTGATTTGCGTTAATTTTCTGGAGAGAACGATTAGACCTTCTGCACATGTATCAGGCGTAATAATGTTCTTCAAATACCCTCTTGTAAATTCTTTCACTTACATTTTAATGAACAACTCTAAGCCGAAGCATGACACATAATGAATACTATCTCCTCAATGGATTCAATAGATAAAACAGACGAAGACAATGTAGTGCTTTTTATCGTCAAAGTAAGAGCTGCTTCTCAAAGGAAACATTCGCTTTAACAAAATAGTGATTGAGTGTTTTTTCTTTTTACATCTTATTATCAGATTGTTTACTCCACTCATGTCCTTTGTGTTCAGCTTTTTATTGTCACTTTGGTTTGAATTTTCTGACAACCACGACAGACATCTAGACGAGCCAATCTTTCAACAACTGCCTCTCATCCATCATGTTTACTCGACTTCTTTATTCCATAATTACTGGTTCATTCCACTGAGAAAGCTGTTATTGATATCGGTCTTTATTATATTTAGTGATCTGTTGAAGTCTTTTGCTGTCAGTGTCAGTAGATGGCTTACTAATACATTTTCAGAACACTTATTTTTTGGTCATGCTGGGGGCCTCAAAACCGCATCTTGCACTAGGCCTCGACTAAGCTAGAAACGGCCCTCACTTCCCCTTATAAATTCGTGCTTTTTGACAACCATTTTTTACCTCTTTGACTGCATGTCTCGGGTCATTTTCCAAAGCCACGGAATAAATATATAGTGTATTTCCTTAACTGTTGGAGCATGCACTGAGTGACAGAATAAACACGGTTTCTAGTCTCCCTGAAAGTCAAGTCGGGAGTCTCCTACCTCCACCACTGCACCACATCTCTCTAGTATTAGCTCGTAGGCTGTGCTTGAGTGCCCTTTGACTGACCAGCGGTTGAGCTCCCTGGGAGGTGGCTGAGGGAGACTGGCAGGCTGTAAAATGAGGATACACATGTGGATGGAGTGACAGGCTAAGAGTTATACTCCCCCCGTGTCTTCTCTTTCCTCACTCGGATTTGTTTATCCAGAAGATGTTTTGCAGAACTTGTTGACAGCTAGAATTCAATGGATTTCTAACTCTTTAATGGCAGCAAAATCTTGGGGAACATATTTCAAAGAGACATACAGCGGGTGCCACTTTGTTTTGTCGCCTCCCGCGCGTGAAACACACGTGGTATCACGTGTGAATCACGCGTCTTTTTTTTTTTTTTTTCCCCCAGTGGCTGCAATGACCAAACAACCACCAGGTGGCACTTGTGAGCTCTTTCTTCTCTCTTCACCGCCTGGTACACGCGGATAATGGAGCACAGCAGAGATAATGGTTTTCACTCATAACCCTACTCTTTTATAACATATTATAAGCCTTGTATATCTCGCATTGTAATAGCCTACATGTTTGTGCTGTAGCTGTGTCGGCGAATTACTCGCTCAGGTAATGACTTATAAGTCCGCATGGAAACAGTATTTTGACAGTGAGAATACGGTGGCCTCATGGGTAGAGTACCTGGCTCTAAATAATCTTAGTGTTCTTTTCGTGGGTTCGAACCCCGGGCACTGAATGCTGTTTTTTTGCCTTTTCTCTTCAACGTGGATACATATAGCAAAAGTGGCAGATATGCAGCGACATGCTCTATTTCATGAGACACAAAACATGGAGAGAAATGATTAAATATACAAATGATTCTTTTGCTAAACAGCCCTAAACCGGCCCCATTCATTTTCAATGGTAGTGCTAAACCACTGCCCTCCTTGCAATTACACGTTTGGCCTGCGGCGTCGCTGTCCCGGCGGCTCCGTTTTTGCTAGTAATTTTCCAGTTCTGGCATTGGCGTCCCGTCCCGTGAGTAACAAAACGGTAAGCAACTTTTCTTCCCAGATTGGGTAATCTTTTCACTGTTTTAGTCATTTAAGTTTGCAAAACACTCTGATAGATTGTCTTTTAGAACAGACATTTGAGTAGTTTTTATGGTTAAGTTACTGTCATGCTGTTTCAACGTAGCTTTATTTTCATTATGTTTGATGCCCTTACTCAGTGTAGAACACTTTTTTTTTATCACTACTATTTCATTATTACCCTTTTCACTACTTTACACGTAAGTTGAGTGTGTTTAATTGTTTACAGTAACGCGGTTGCGATGTATTGACTCGATCAGTCACATGTAGTAATTCTACGCTAAAGCTAACATTTATTCCTGGATTTGTCAGGGTTTTTTATGATTTTGGTTAATATGGTACTTTTGTTTATCATCCTTTAGTTTTAGGGCTCAAATCAATAAGTATGTGCGTAAACAATGTTACAGTAGACCCAAAGTCGGAGTTTTTTTTTTATTGTTGTTCACTCGACTGCAACTTGGATTAAAAGCTTTTTGTGCTACGTTTATATTTTGATTTATTGCTGTCATGTACTGTAAAGTTATGAGTTAGAGTAATAAATACAAAGCTACTCACAAATCAAGTTATTTCATTCACGTTGTTATCCTGATTGTTTTGTTTGTGTACTAATTAAATTGAGCATATATTTTGTATTTTTTATAATGCTTTGTAATATTTGGTTGAGTGGTATCATGATAAACAACTAATCTAATGAAATTAGATATATTACTTGTACTTCAACATTTAACATCTTATAATGATGTAATTATAGTAGTTTGATTGGTGAATGATTGCACACTATGTTCTTTTAGTTGTTATTTTTTTTAATTAATATTTCATGGTTTCTGATTACAATTTCTTGTGTCATTTCAGAGAAAATGAAGAAGACAGTTGTTTTCCCCTGGCCGAGTCAATGTGGTTTTCCGCAAGGGCCCAACGACCACGTTCCGGTCACTTTCTGCTTTGTTCCTCTCATGTGTGTTCTGCCTAAAGTCCAAGTGACTATGAATTGATACCATCTGCGATGAGGGTAAGTGACTTTTTTATTATGCATGGTTGTGAATATGTGTGAAGTGGTGAGTGCTGTTTTGTATTTTAACATTGATGTGAGTGCTTCCCCTCCTCAAATTATGTTTATTCTGGATAATGTGAAACGTTAAATAATCTCAAAACATAACAAGTCAGCAACGAGCAGGAGAAGTAACAGCTGAATGCTGTGTGTTCATTTTACTAACATTTGGTTAAACTGTAAATGATTTAACAAAAATAAAAACTAATTGCAGTTTCTTCTCTATAGCTGCTTAGTCCGTGCCATTGCCCTGAAGGAATCAGGAGATGGTCCACCCAAAACACTTTACAATAACTCAGTGTATAACTACAGCTCAGCCTTTACAGTGGATACTTTAACCTCTCTCCTCTCTCCAGCTGTTCCAGCTGCGGTGCCTCTGAAGTCCCTCTGCCTCTTCCACAAGAGCTTAAGTTTCTGCTTCCTGAGGCCAGAAACACCTCAGTTCCAGGTCTGTTTTTGTGATACATTCTTACATACCACGATGCACCTTCTGTATTTAATTTTTTTAATGTTTACTCCCAGAAACTCTTTCCCCTTCTGATACTCCTACAGCGCTCATTCAGCCTGACTCAGAGCCTTCCAATGAAGAAAGACAGCAAAGTGAGAATGTCATTTCAGGTTTCCCCCTCAACGATTACAGTACATCAATCAATCAGATTTATTTCTAAAGTGCTTCACAACCAAAGCTGTGCTGTGCACAAACAAAGCACCATATTATTGATATAATTAATGACACATTTAATAACAAACCCAAGTTAAACATGAAGTAGATTATTGCAAGAGACACATTGCTTTCTGCTGTTGTTCATGTGTGGCCTTATCTATAAGGTGGAGGAGTGGGAAAATGGTATAAGTGCTCAGACGAGTATAAATTGAATAAAGCTTTTCTTTTTTTTTTCATCATTTAGCCCGTCCAGCCATCCAGCGTCCAGTCCAGCCCACAGCTGCAGTCAATAGGCCACCTCCTCCGCTGCTTCCCACTGAGCAGGAGCTCAGCGAGTGGAACTGCTCTCACCAGGCTCTTCAGCTTCTCTTCTCTTAATCCTGTGCCATGTACTACTACTGCTGCGACAGCTCCCACAGCCGCTGCTGCTCTGGCTTCCTCTGTAGACGCTGACGCAAAACCAGGCTCCACATCCAAGTTAGGTAACAGCCCACTAGCTATGTCAAAACAATGTATAGTTTAATCAAATATAAAATAGATGACATTCGTATTCTATTTCTCTTTGTGCCTAGAGCCCACACTCTGCTGCTCCCGCTGCCCATCAAGCCTTCTCCATCCGCAGCCCGTACCGGACCAGTGAAGACAGGAGGGAGGGTTTTTGTGTTGGACCACAAGCGCTGGCCTGCTCCCATGAAGGCAGTTATTGATGGTCGTCTCAATAAACACCGCGGACAGAAGGACATGCTGAAAATTGTGGATCAGGAGTATGCCACACTTGTCCACAACTCCAGCTCTGATCCCAACAGCCTGCTGCACCCAACCACCAGATTAGACATATCACAATACATCAAACACACCTGCAAACAACTAAACACATCCTCATCACTGAACACCAGTCCGGAAAAACTTGAGAAACACAGACACTGTGGCAGTCTCTCACAGCAGGTAGCACAACGGTGCCTGTCACCATGCCGCCTGCCACTGTGAATCCCCCCCGCTCTTTCAGTCGCCTCATCTCTCACTCAACACGCCATTGAGAAGATTGTGCTAGACATCATGGAGAAGCAGCAGCCAGCCCCTGAGCTAAAGAAGCCAAAAAATGTCTGTCTTGTGATACAACGATAATTGTATCGTTTTATATGTTTATATAGTAAACTGACCTTTTAAATAAAGTGAAATTAGTCCTTTATTATGCATACCTGGTTCATATATATATCCAATATCTATTATTACATCTATTATGCCCTTATTCAGTATAGTACGGTTTTTTTTTTATCACTACTACAGTATGTCATTACTCCTTTTCACTACTTTACACGTAAGTTGAGTGTGTTTAAAGGAGACATCTACGCTCCACCCGCCGCCCTGATTTCTCAGGCCTATTTACAAATGAATAGACCCTGCGTTTTCACACCTCTGGGGGAGGGGGTCATGCAGTAGGTCTAATGACATAAATTAACCTCCTAACCCCCACCTTAACTGAGGGCATTTTCTCCAGTTCAGCTTGACCCAAATCTAAAAGCGTATGGCAGCACGTGGCGCGACCCATGCAAAATCATTACTGCCATGTTCGCAATTCAATAAAGTGTGCAGGCCGTACATGTGCAGCTGTTGCTTTTGTACCTATGGATTACATTGTATTCCACTGAACTATGGCCTTTTATTATTTACCTTAATATAGGAACTATTAGATTTAGAACAAACAAATAAATGTGCAGTGTGGGCAAATTTTGGCAAATACAGCAGTTATGCAGTACAATATTGTTTAAAATCAATAAAATATACATTTTGTTGAAGTGTTGAAATACTTTTGATTTTTATCAGAGTAAAATAGTTAAACTTCTTGGTATTCTATTACTTAGAAATAGCATTTAATACTAACACGTTTAAACATAAAATAAAAACATAAAAGTTTAAGAGTATGGCCTGAGCGGGATTCGTACCCCGGTCGCCGGTGTGAGAGTCATTCATAATCCCGTTTCGCCACAGAGGTGGTGTTTGATTACTTTGACATTTTCAGTATAGAAAATGGGCTCGGTTCAGGTGGGAGTTAAGAGGTGTTGGTGGGGCGTTTAGCATGAACCGCGCCGACATTTGATCTGGTTGCAATTTCTTTACTATCTGTCATAAAGTGAAAGGAGCCTGTGCGTCCTTTATTTAGGACAAGACATTTTTAATAGCCTATCACTGAGGTGAGTGTTGCGGAGACCGGTACACGTGGAGCTTGATAAACATGTAAACTTAAAAAAAAAAAAAATACTCACGGTTACTAAGTATTGTAAAAAAATGTAAATGTCAAAAAAATGTAATCATTTAATAATAATTTAGTAGAAGCTTTCAACACTGGAGTATAGTGTTGAACCCTGCTCATTCTGCACCAGAAACTTGTGCGTTATGACTGAGCTATTAAGCCACAGGTAGTCATAGTTTATTTTAGGTTATAAACTGGTGTTCACTGAATAAAGATTATGACAATAAAGCACAACATTGGGGTGCTCACAAAAAATTACATTTTTGGGGCGATTAGATAACATAACATAAACGTGATGCAGCCAGTGAGTGCGTTCGAATACAGCAGTAGCAGACAGTGCGGGCATACTTTCACACCACTGATAATTGTGGGATTAATTGGACAGAGATGTTTGATTTCATTTACAAAACCTTACCTGTTCAGTCGATTGTCAATGACATTTTTTTAAACTATATTATTAACAGTGATATTGTTGCACAACCAAAATAGCAGTGTTTAAAAAAGGAATATGAAATCAATGCAAGGATATTTATTTTGTCACAGATTATACAAGATATTTACATGAATACATACAGTATATGAAACAATAAAAATGTAAAAAAAAAAAAAGAAAAGAAAAAAAAAGGCACGGAGCAAAAGTGCCTCAGACGGGAGTCGAACCCCGGTCTACAGCGTGCCAGTCTGTTGCACTCACCATTACGCCAGCATACTCACACTGACCAGGCAAAGTTTACAAGCAGTTTTATAGCTCAGTTTACGGCGCCGGCAGAGCTGAAGTGGACTTCACCTGCCACCTTGTGGCGATAAGATGTATTATATTTCACGCAACTGCGTGACACACGGAAAGCGGGAATGAGGACGACAAAACAAAATGGCATTGACTGTATCACTCATATATCAGACAGTAGCGCTCTGAGGCAACGTGCATGTTAACCTATATAATAATGATAATAAGACTGACAGAATCGAGGCTACCATTCTGTGCCTTTCAACCACCACAACCACTAACTCACACACCGCATTCAACCAGGCTTCCTGGTGTTACCAATGGCCGCTAGCTGCTCTGCTTATGACCACAACACTGGAGGCCGCCATTGCTCCGCCATTGCTGTAGTACCTCCATATCGCGCTAGGCCCCCATTGAAAAGCATTGGACTTTAGACACGTTAAAAACAACTTTAATGCCTGGTTTCAATTTTTTTAACACTTTCTATGGCTACATATTCCTCCTGACATAACGCTGGGTTACTCACAAAAAAAGAAACCAGGCTGGTTTTCGAAATATTTTTTTTTAATCTCCTACTTAACGGAGGTCGGACTGTTGGCATTGGAGCTGCACGAGTTACACGTCACGCAAGGGCCGAGTCTACAGTGAAAATCCCGCCCCTATGCCCTTATTAGGAACATGCTTCATCAGAGCTGGGGAGGAGGAGTCTGTAAATCCGCCATGAATTCCCCCTCGAACGTGGTCATTATGGTAAACGGGGAGGAGTGAGAAGGAGTTGTCTATTCTTTTTAACGGTCTATGGGTGTTACCAAACAGTCTCCCATCCAAGTACCGCCCAGGTCCTTCCCTGCTTAGCTTCCCAGGTCTGACGGGATCGAGCATGGCGGGATGGCCTTTAATATATTCTATATCCTTGAATGTCGAAGGGGACTGACTAGAGCAGTGGGCAACTGCAGTGCAGCCATTCCCGTCGGGTCGATATGGGCTGGAATCGCACATCGAGTGTCATCAGAACGTGGGTAAAGTGGAGTCAGTGTGGGGTCTGCTTCAGCTTCTAATCCAAAAATGTGATAAATAAGCAAGATTTTATTTGTATAACACGGACTGCTGACTGCTGTAGATGTGTCAGCAGCCACTGTGGTGTTGCGTTCGACAGTTCGAAATGTGAAAAGAAAGCGTGTGAAGCTTTCAGGACGCAAACATAAGTATTCTGGGACTAATTGGGAGAGCGATGCAATCAGGGCCGTCCGGTGACATTGTTACCGCTCTATCGGTGGATTCCATGGCCTCATCTCATTAAATGGTTCATATTAGAGCTTAGTCTAAAGAGGGAACCACACATGATAACAGTAGGCAGCGGTTTGAGCTCTTCATATGAATACAGACTGCATTAAGAAAACCTTTCAAGTTCAAATTGTGTAAATTCACAAGCAGAGATGTTTTATTAAAGACAATCTTATAATGAAAGCTATCTTAATGGATTATGAACAACCAATTTGAACAATTTGGACAGTTGGAAAAAACAAAGACTTGAAGTTGAAACAAAAATATTGTTAACCACAGGAGACCACACATGTAAGATGTGCCCAACGTTTCTATCTGCAAAGAAACCCATCAGTCCAACTCCAGCTGTTTTTGGTGCCTCTAAAACTGAATTTCCAGGTTGCAAACAGACACAATGTATCTGTACGCATTACCACATAATTGGTTACATATGCTCACACAGTATGAACTCGCAATGCAATGATAAAAGCACATTTCTCCTGCCTGTTCATAGCACAGAGCCTGATAGCCTCTTGTCCCGGGTATCCAATCCATCTTTCCTCAACATGAATTATGCAATGGAACATGGATTCAGAGTGGATAGACCTCTTATACTTATTTCTACTTTATTTGAAGGTCTGAAAAAGGTAAACACTCTCGAGACACTTTACACGAATATATTGAAAGGCTGTTTTTTTTTTGTCTTGTACTGAACATATACCAAACCAAGCACTCTCCAAAGCTTTGTCAAACCGAGCTCAGTGTATTAAAGAAAAGAAAAATCAGACTTCGGCATAAACAAACTAAGATGAGTGAGAATACTCTCTGAAGGATGATCTTGTTTGTTCAGAGTCTAATGCTCTAGTTTACACGTGATGTTTTTCTTTTATCCTCCCCGTTAGAGGCAATGGTATAAAAATTAAAGTGACTTTTTATGTCTCTCGCCAGATGCTTGACAGACTGCGGCTCGCAGGCGATGAACTCCGCGGCAGCCCCTAATCTGAACCCTTAACTGAGCCCAGAGGAGGAGCGGGTCCCGAAATCCCACCGCAGCTCAGAGAAAGCTCTGTGCAGCAAAGCAAAAAAAAGCCCGCCTTAGATTCCTCATTATTCCGTTTAAGACGCTTTAAAGTGTAACCTTGTATTGAGCTGTCACTGTTGTTCAGGAACTGGAGGCAAGGGAGGTGGAGTGTCTTGCCTAAGGCCGCGGAAACATGGGATTGCACCTTTCAAACTGGCAAGCTTAACTACAGACACTTAAGACTCTCAAATCTTAAGAATGCTCTAAAGATATTTCCAGTGTTTTTTGTTTTTTTTTGGTGATAGATTTCCAGTGGGACAGGCCGGCGTGAGCGTCAGGTGCACTGTTTCCCCTCCCTCTGTTATTGCTCAATGATAAGCTGTTACTTTCCGGGGGGCAGGAGGGAATTTGACTGCTGGCTGAATCTAGGCCATGTTGTGTCAGAATCAACTTTACTTTCTCCTGTGGGGACTGGGGAAGTCTGCTCTGTCCACACTTATTGTGAATACCGTAGATAGAAAGATGCAGATGGTGGAGGTTTTCTCTTGTTTTGCTTGTGTTTATCGCTGGATGAAAAGGGAAAGACAGAATGTGCAGCGTCCTTGTTGTAAGTGAGAGGATCAGATTCTATGTTCGTTGGCAGGAATAGACTAAAAGAGGAGGCGGGATTTGTGGCACTGAAGCGTTTCAACGTTTTTGTAATCTGTTCATGTTAAAGACTCTGGAATGTGTGTTTGGCCAGTCCATGATGTTCTAAATTAGCTTATAATGAAAATAAATTAAAATCAGACACAATAACAGGGGTAGGCAACGTCAGGCCTGGGGGCAATCAGACCTACAGCATGGATTTTGTTTCCTTTTATTAGTTAATATTCCTACATTAGATCTTTATTAGATCCTTATTCTGTTTTTGGATTGCACATATTATCTAAACGTGCACCTTACCTAAGTGCTATTGTAACGTGCCATAGCTTATCGTTGTGATAACAAAAAAAAGTCAAACCAGTCAAAGTCTCATGGTTTCATTGTGCATCACAGTCTCTGATATTTAAAAGGCAAGCTCAATTTCTTCTTTAACCAACTGTTAAAGAAATAATTCTGGTCCCTTTGACATCAGTCTCAAGTGTCGCCACAGAAAATCACTGGGTGAGTAATATCTACAGTCTCTTTGTCGTGTCAGTGAATAAGAAATAGGCAGCCTTTGAAAAGTAAAAAGGAATTGTTCAAAATGCAATCAGAGACGATCAAGTTGTCTAATAAATGTCCACTTGGAAGCACCAGAAGACTTTGGAAATAGCTGATTTTTTTTTCAATTCTTTGTCAAATAAACAAAAACAAATGGGATCAAATGTCTCTGTCATGTAGGTGGCACAGTCCCTATGAAACAGTAGCCAATACAATGCAAGGTAGATTAAAGAAGAGCCATGGAGGGACCTTTTGTTCTTGAGTCACCTTAACAGGATATTTCAGGATTTTTGACATAGGGCCTCATTTCCTAGTTATCCAGAGTGTTGTTGATGTCTGGAGATATTGTTTTCTTAAATTGATGCAGTTCTTATATTTGAAGAGTCTAGTGGCTCTAGGATAGTGCTAGGCTAACGCATTTCTATGGTAGCAGTTAGCCTGCATTAAAAACAGTCTGGCCCACTCCACAGTGCACCTGAGGCAAATCACTTATAACGCCAGACTAATGATATAAATGTCTGTGTTAATAGAATATTTTTTTTAAATATAACTGACCTTGTATCACATGAATTACCGCATTTTGAGGGACTATTTTCTCGCAGATCACTCCGCCGCTGCGTTAGCTTACAGCCACGAAGCTGATGCTGCTCAAATATAAGTTATTTTAAATGCAAAATGGTTAAAATTATTCTATCGACACAGACATTTATATGGGTAGTCTGGCGTTATAAGTGATTTGCCTCAGGTGCACTGTGGAGTGGGTCTGTTTTTAATGCAGGCTAACTGATACCATAGAAATGCTTTAGCCTTGCTTTAGCCTAGCATTAGCCTAGCGCCACTAGACTCTTCAAATATAAGAACTGCATGAATTTAAGAAAAAAATATCTCCAGACATCAACAACACTCTGGATAACTAGGAAATTAGGCACAATGTCAAAAATCCTGAAATATCCCTTTAAGTTAACCTCTAAACCCCCCACCTGAACCGGGCACATTCTCTCCAGTTTGGCTTTACCCAAATCTTAAAGCTTCTTGACCTGAGAGTTTAAAGACTATTGGTCGTTTTCAGGTTCTAGATTGTGATGATGTCACAGGACCCAGTGGGGGGGGGAGCCAGTTGTTCCTATTAACTGCATTACACTTTCACAAGTCGTATCTAAAAAGAAAATGTATGAATTACAAAAATGATCATTAATATCAGTCACTGGGTCCATGATCTCAACCAAAAAGACCAAAATATCCTCAAAAACAACATAATTTTACCTCTATATACTATTATAGGCCTTTAGAACGCTGTGATGTCACCTGAAACCCAGCAATAGGCCGGTGTAACAGCTCATTTGAAAGCCAAGACCTTCAAAACTCACTCATCTAAGCATCTTCCTTATTTTTGTTATCATGTTTTAATTGTTTTTGCCACATTTTTGTTACATTCGTGTCACGTTTTTATCAAATTTCCATTGCTTTTTTTAAATTGCGTTTTGGCCCCATTTTTGTTTTTCTACTGTAATGTAACTGTGATCAAGCCGCAAAAATGTGACCAAAACAACAAAAAGGATGAAACCATGACGATCGGGAGAATCTCAGATTAGTTTTGAAGGTCTTAGCTTTCAAATGAGGCATTACACTGTGATGGAGAAATGGAGAAAACTGGAGAAAATGCACTCACACTGACCAACCTGGCAACCAAATAACACAATTTCAATGTTTCTTATGAGTCCAGTGTACTCAATGTCTTTGTTTGCTTTGTTCCCCAGTCTGTGTTTATATTACATTACAATTATATTCCTGGCTCTATGACACACACAATTACAAAGTCATTCTGTATTTGGATTAAATTGGCCCCGGGAAAAAACAAAACAAAAAAAAAACATGTGCCCACTCTCACACTGGTCGACCGAGTGTGCCAGGTCTGCGCCAGTTAGCCAAACAGACAATTGGGCTCTTTGTGCAGAGACAGATGACACGAGGACAAAAACACATTAGCAATACACTCTCGATTGTGGGTATGTTTTTTTTATGTTTTGCTGGACAACGGTGTCCATTTCGATCTTGTTCATGGCCCTGAAGCGTTGGGTTGTAATGTGCCAGTTGTTCTCGTTGTCATAGGACCAAGTATCGGGGCTTGGGGGAAAAAAATGCATTGTCCAAATGTTTTCCAATCTCATAAATTGTTTTTAGTTACATCATGTTAGGTATTGAATAATTGAAAAAAAAAAAAAAAAGAAGAAGAGGAAGAACATGGACAGATTGAAAATGGGCGTTTGGTTCTCCAATGTTGGGTCACAGGACCATTGTCATTGTGGGACTCGGGGCATTGCAAAAAAAGTTGTTTTGATAGGCTGCCTTTGATCATACAACAGAACTGTGTGGTTATTGTGATCAAATCTAACTGGGTGAAAAATAAAGATGTGTTTTTCACAAGTAAAGATTTTTATTTATTTTATTTTATGTTATTAGATTGTTTATTGGGGTGGTCCAAAGCTACAACAAAAGGCATCAAAAACGGTGATATCCTGTACTTATAAACGGGTTATTGTGTTTAATGAAATGGTAAAACGCTTTATAGCTTTTTCTTGAGGTTTTCTTCTGTCCAGTTCAACACATCTTTACTGTCAAATCTAACACATGAAGAACTTAGAGAATCTATGTTACTCTATACCAAAGGGGGGCAAACTAAGGCCCGGGCGACAGATGCGGCCTGTGTAGCCTTTCCATCTGGCCCACAAATGTAGCCAGGCCTCAAATGCATTGGCTAAAAAGGTGAAAAACACTCTCATTTTTATTGAAAGAAAGGAAGAAAACGCTTTTAAACGTGACCAGCTCGGTCCCCTGGAAAGTTCAACAACCAAATATGGCCCTTACATCAAAAAGTGTGCCCATATACCACTATACGCTTGGTGCAAAAACAATATCAGCTTACTTACGGTCTTCACTGTCCTCCGTTAGGATACTGCGGTCACCACAATGAATAACTTTTGTTCGTAATTGGAGTTACGTGTGAATATAAAACAAAACTGTCCAGTACAGCATAGCGTCTTGAAATAAGGAACTTCCAAAACACTGACATTTTCTGTCACTATTGCCCAATTTCTGCTCTGAAATGGACCCCGTTACTCCTCCCGTTTGGCTGATCATATTTTATGTCAATCTCTTCCGCCGCGAGTTATCTCTGCTGTCCAATTTCCAGTTTTTATGGAGAATTTTGCGAGGCTTAGCAAATATGTTTGCGATGATGAATAGTTTATTGCTGTATCATGCGGAAGCCTCGATAATGCTAATCTGGACGGCCCCGGCTGGATCTGGCTCGAGCGCGCCGTTCTGCATCACGCTAAAAAGGTCAGCCCGCAGTCATCAGAGCACAGAATGTTTCACATCCTCCCTTAATGTCATTTGGACACAGATTGTGGTTTACTCACAGCTTTGCCCTTTAAGGCCCTGACACTTGAATCAGGAGTGAGAGCCGGAGACAGCGCTATAGGCTCACCATGTCTATGATACTTCAATACGTGAAGCTTGCATCGTGATGTGTTTGGACAAATAGGTTATTCCCATGCATACATTTGTCCATATGAAAGGGGCAAACAAGGAGGTATCCGGGCAAGACTCACAGCTAAGCCACACAAATCTTCTATCCCTACTATTGTTCTGGCTAATGTTAGTTCATTGGAGCTGGATCATATTCATGTTTTATTAGTAGCTACGGTGTAATTATTAGGATTACTAAATGAAGATTTATCAGTGACATACAACTTAAAAGTTATGTTGAGTTTAGGGCCCATGAATAGCAAAAAAAAAAAAAGTCCAAGTATATGATACAGATGCAGTTTTAGCAAGATGAGGGAATAAATACTGACAATGGGCTGCACAATATCGTAAAATTCTGTGGCACAAAATTAGATGGCACCATATTGAGATTTCACTGAGATATACATTATTTCCAAACACAGCCTAAAACAAAAGCTCATGGTAACTTAATGTGCAAACGTTCAGCTTAAGTCATTTCCCCAACTTTATTAGTTTAGTTGCTTTATTTTTAGTCTTGTTTTGACATTTGATGAAATTAACATTTCCCCGAATAAAAAGAATACAATACAAGCATTTATTTTATTACAGACACATGTATCTTGTGAGAACTACCTAAAAAAAAAAAATGAACACAATGTTTGCTTTACTTGGAGCGAGGTTGTCTCCAGCTTGTCTCCATGGAGATCTTGACTAAAGGCAGCCAAATATGAGATTGAAATAGTTTAGGTCCTCATCCAAATCCCACTGCAAAAATAACATTTTCTGTGTCTGGCTGGTCATTAGGAGCAACACAATTATAGCATTTATAAACTTAACTAGTTTACAAATGTGTATTTAGCCTTAACATTGGGCTGTGTGGTTGTATGGTGTGACATAATTTGTTTAACCTCAATACATAAAACCAACATGATGAAATACCTCTGTGCATTTGACACCTTTGTAACTCATTTTAAATTCAACCTTTGTGCGTTAAAAAAGGGATAGTTTATCTTCCTGTGTCTATGTATGTTTCCCTGCCATGTTTAATTTAGCTCACATCCTGGTGTTAGCCCCACCATGAACGGCAGCTGCTCTCGTCGCACTCCGGCACCGTTCAGACTGATGAGATGTCTATTCCCGTGCCGATCCCTCAAATGCTCACACCACTGTTATTCTCTCTTTTCTTTTTTTTTCGTCTTAGAAGATTTTACAAATACTACAGCTGCCTTATCTTTTGAATGCCCTTTCTGTCCATTGGGCTGAAATGCGTGGGCGGCAGTGGTTGAAGCGAATAGGTTACTGCATCAGCTTCATGGATTGTACGGCATGTAAAGGTCAATTTGAGCTTTATTTCCATTGAATTTCTCTTCGTTTTTTACTATTTAAAATGATAAAAGCAGTGCATTCTACAAGAGAATAGATTTAAATTCAAGCTTCACAGTCTTTAACTTTTTCAAAGGAAGATGGACCATGGCTAAACCCTATACTAAAACTGCGTATTGCTATCATGCTGTAGCAAAAAGAGTTTCTTTGCAACTGTCAATATGAGACTTGGCAACACCAAACTCCATCACAAAGAGAGTTGTGAAAGAGGACTTAGGGCTGGGTACCGTTAAACGATACCAGTATGGTATCGGAAAAAAGTTCAGGGGCTACTGGTATCGAACAAATTAAAGTATCAAAAGCAGGTACTGAAAAAACAACAACTATATCTTTAGATCCAAGGACAGCATTACAGTAAGTGTCTTGATTGTTTTTGACTAATGTTTATTATTATTATTTTTAATTTTTTTTTGCCCCATTTGTTTCTTGTTTTCCCTTTTTTTCTCGCCCATTTTTGCTCATTTTTAAGAAATATTTTCCCTATTTCACCCTTTTTTGTTTAACCATTTTTACCCATTTTTTACCCAATTTATTCCAAATTCTTTTTTCCATTTTTTTTTTTCCCTAATTTTTTTTTTTTTTTTTTTTTTTTTTGCACATTTCTTGACATTGTAGTTGTAAATTTGCAGATCTTCCACACATTATTCTTTTTTGCTGGTTCCAGGTGACAAATATTTTAGTATAGGTATCAAAAAAAAGTATCGTTCAGGTATTGGTATCGAAAACCAAGTACCGGTATCGGAAAAATAAATAAATAAATAAAAAAACGGTACCCAGCCCTATTCATAAGCAGAAGTAATTATTATCTATTTGTGTATTGTTTGCCGTGGTGCATGTGAACGATCACACATGCGACTAATAAATGTAAACACGCCACAACAGATTGTCATCCGTTGTCCAACTCTCGCACTGGCAAACACACATCCTGCGTGTCTGCGAGTAAAAGTGCGGCTGCTAGTGGACATGTTTTTTAGCGGTCGGGGAGGAGAACATACAAAATACACATAGAAAGGCCCCACCAGACTCATCCTGCATTCATCTGGTCGAACAGGAGTTTGTCATCATGGAGTTGCATTGCTAAGTTGTAAGGCAGACTTTATTGTTTCTGTTGGAACAATGTGTTATTTGAAATTGACCCATCCTTCAATGCCCAGGGAGACGTCTCCAGATCGTGGACTAGATATGGTTTGAAGATTAGCTTATTGTGCCAGTTGGTTGAATGTAAAATAGAGGTCGTCGTGTCAACCGAGTTTCAATTTATATTATAGAAGATGAAAAGCATAACCTGTCCAATGGAATATAAACAATAGGCTTAATTTGCCTTGTGCGTCAGGTATTGTTGCTTCATATTCGGTGCACCATTTCACAATTATTAAGCTCAAGATAGTATGGACGGTACGGAGGTAAAGACTGGAAACAGTGTTGTGTGGCCCGCTTCCTGCATCTATATGCTATTCTCGATGGCCTATTTTCATCACACCCAGGAGATAATATGCCTTAGAGAGACAGAGAGACTGGTAGCCCACTTCAGCTGACAGGACATCGCCAGAGCTTATTGTGGCTAACTATAGTCTCTGTATATGGCCTTTCCCTAAGAAACACCAACTGCAAATATGGGACAGTTTCAAAAAAATATCTCAATGGGCCATATTATTATGATACCTGACTTGTTTATGTCATTGTTTCCTCATACCGGGCTCTACCCTTGTTTGTAACATTGCATATATTCAGTTCATTTCCTTCTCGAAACTCTTCATTCTACGAGCCGATGTTCCCTCCTGGTCCTAGACCTGCTTCTTTGTGTTGACATACTGTAACAGCACTTAGTAATTTCCACGGCCATATTTTTCTTACAAAGCGTGAATTGTAAAAGCTGGCAGTGATCGGTTTTCGCTTTATTTACGGTTTGCCTCGATTGAACCTGCTTTTCTACTCCAGGAAGAAAAGCGACAGCGAGCCTGCGGTAATGGGGATCCTAACTATTAAACTGAACAAATTGATAAGACGCTGAAAGCCAGTCCCGGAGCCAAGCCACTAACTGATTACTCACTCCACACACAATTAGGGATGGGAATTGATAGGTTTTCATCAATATCAATGCCTTTGATAATTCCTCTCATCGATTCGGTTCTTTATCGATTACTTTATCGATTCCATATAGATACAAATAGGCTATGATATGTGCATGCATCTTGTAGTTTTTATTTAAACATTTTGACATAAAATGTATTTTTTTAAAAGCATTAAAAAGCTACTGAAAAATGGTTATTAAACAGGATTTAAAGTTGAAATGTGTATTTCTGAGGAGTAAGAGCCTTTCTGAAATGCTCGTTTGACTAATTCAACAAGTGTTGACAATGACGCACAAAGGAGGAGCTGCATCAAACACATAAATAGGTTGTTGGTGATTTTTCTTACCTATCTCCCTTCCTCTATATTTATGAACAACAGTCAAAAGATATAAACGGAAAAAAAAGAACTTTTTATAAGCGTATAGACAACAGACGGACTGGGTACGACATGCAGTTGGTGATAAAGTGAAAGCATAGACATATTATTAACAGACCGTCATTCCTCACTCCTTCCCTTTTACCATAATGACCACGTTCGAGGGGGAAATCATGGCGGATTTACAGACTCCTCCTCCCCAGCTCTGATGAAGCATGTTCCTAATAAGGGCATAAGGGCGGGATTTTCACTGTAGTTTGGTCATAGCACCTCCAATGCTAACAGTCCGGCCCTCATCAGTACGAGATTTCTAAAAATGTTCTTACGAAAACCAGCCTGGTTTCTTTAATTGTAACTAACCCAGCGTTATCACAGGAGGAATATCTAGCTGTAGAAAGTTTAGGAACATTAGAAACCTGGCGTTAAAGTTGTTTTTAACGTGTCTAAAGTGCAATGCATTCCAATGGGGGACTAGTGGCTATATGGAGGTACTACAGTAATGGCGACCCACTAGTGTCATCATCACAAAGCAGAGCAGCCAGCGGGCATTGAGTCAAAGAGGTGTGTGGATTTGCAGTCGTGGATCTGCTGCGGCTCCAAGCTGCAGGTTTATAAGAGGCTGCGGCATAAGAGGCATCAATAACAGGCACACCAGTTCATGTGCTCCCTGTTAGCATTGTGTTCAGAGAAAATAAAACTATGAAAATTCTCAGTCATCCAGGTGGTTAAATAAATGTAGTACAAATTAAAAAACACAGACATCTCCATCTAGAGAGTTTTGTAGTTTGTCATTTTCCCCCCTGAATTCATTCAAGTTGTTGTAATTTTGTACGAGATTACAGAACCAGACCGTCTACTATATTTTTTGATATATAACATGAAATACCAATGCCAGAACAGTGCAAAGTCTGTATAATACGGTACATCGTAAAGGACTGCTAACATTGTGTTTTGGATGACAACAGGTTTCCAGGATGTGCACGATACACACTCTCAATATTATAAAACAACTCTGCTTTTATGAAATGCACTTTCGCCTTGTTATGCAATGATGAACAAGTTTCTTCTTGAAAGTACTCAGAGGTTTTCTCTTGTTCTTTCATTCCTCAATTTAAAAAGGATTTGTATTATACAGGCTAGGCTTTTTATTGTCTGCCTTCTTTTCCATTTAATTTGCAAATTGTGGCTTTTTTTTCGTGATTTTGAAATAAGATTTGTTCTGTAATCAATTCGAGATCTATTGTAATGATGTAGCACATGTTATGTCACAAGGATATGAGTTTCTACGCACACGCCATCCATTTGCTCAACAATTACCTCCACATGTATATTCAGTCATCCTAAGTATATACAGCATTTCTGTTCAGTTTTATATTTATCTTTATGTTGCTGTGTGACCAGCTATAGGGTTTTTCTTGCTTTTGAACAGGTACAAAAACACATTTCAGTGTATATAAATGGATCCAAACCTTTTTTGTCTTGCATACCCATTGGGCCTTGACATAAAACTAAAACTCCCATTTATTGGTAGAAAGATTTGTTAAAATGTGTGTGTTGAATTAAAGCTAGATTACTCTCAAGCTCTTACCTTTTACTGCAAAATACCACTTCAATTGCTTTCATTTGAAAATAATATTTAAGTACTTTTCAGTTTCATCTTGTTCTTTAACCTGAATCTCCAAGCCAAGTCTATGCTGAGTACAAACATCACATAAAGGAGCCCCGTTCCCCTTGTTGGGAATCACAGCTTTTGGCTGAATGTTCTTAAATAATATTGTTTCACGTTGCATGAGGTGAGACAAACAAACAAACAAAACAAAAACAATTATCATTTGTTGAAATGTGCACCTTTGTAACAAGATACTGTGAGACTAAAGGTGAGGCTGTACGCAACTGCAATTGCAAGCTCTGCAAATAGTGAATGAGCTCAAAGAGCGAAAATGTGCCCAGTGCCGTGACAAAGAGAGAGTCGAGTTGTGGGAACTCTATGGACACATAGAGAAAAGTTTGTGAGAAATTAGTTTAATTAGTTGGTGGCTTTGTGCATAGCATGGAATAACATAATAATTTCTTATCAAGCGGTATTCTCTCTTTCACCCCTGAAAGTCGTTGGTCACTTGCGGCCAAGCGTTGCAAAGAGCGACTTGGACTTTAATTGCCAGTAGCTTTGACTTGGCTCCTTGCACTATTTCCTACCCGAACAATAAAAAAAGTATGAAAGCCTATTATTTTGGGAGTGCCTGTGGGTGACACAAAGTCCACACTTTTGTATGGCGCATGATGTAATCCTTTAATTTCGCTTGAAACATATTCTAATTACCTGCGCTGGAAAGAGAAGCCCATTACTACACTGGCATGACCTCGATTATCTGCATCAACATCAGCAGTGCAGAGTTAAACATTTGCTTGAGTGGAAAAAAGTAGAAAGTGTCCATTTCAAATAGGGCTGGGTTTAATTAATCGATTAGTTGATTTAAATTGCCCTATATTGATTCAAAAAACCTTTAAATCAATCCTAAGTTCGTGTTTTACCGCATGAACTATGTTTATTTCAATCGACAATAACTTCGGAACTAAATGAGATAGAAACTTACTTCATTCTGCACTGCGTCTGCAACTTCCTTTTGAGTGCTAGCTCATCCCTCTGGGGGGGCAAAGTTACAGCGTGGCAAAAAGCTAGTAAAAAATAGTTCCCCCTTGATATAAAACACATTTTGCACATGTTTCCTTGTCCCGCATAATATCCTCCAAATTATTTTTGGTTATTTTAGTGGTTTATTTCCAAAAATCTGGACAGCTTCAGTCTGACTGAGGTAGGTTGTTTACTGTCAAAGGCAGCCTGATTGGCTGTGCCAGTGCGTCATTATGAACATGGCAACATCATTTTACCAAGTTAAATTAGGGCTGAACAATTAATTGCGTTTGCAATTTTATCGCGATATTACACAACGCGATTTCGTAATCGCAGGGCACGCGATTTTGGAATTGAATGGAGCAGCGAGATATGGCAGCAAAGTCCGCTCTGCCGCGTGCTTTTGTTTTCGTCTCAGTGTAGTTAAGGTGCGCGGTAGATTGTGGATGTACAGTGAAAATATCAGCGTTTATCATGCAGCCACCGCGAAGGACTATTGCTTTCTTCTCCGTTAGCATTGCGTTAGCCGCAGCCAACACAATGCTGCCGCATGATCACAGAAACTCCCTCACCTCCGGATTCAAACGTCTCTGCCTCTGTAGGTGAGGCTGTGCTGCTTGTAAAGAGTGAAGAGTCGTTTGTGGGTCAGTTTAGGAGGCTTATGTTTGGGAATGTTGTGGATAATGACGGTTCATGACCATAAAGTATCCGCGAAGGGGATGTGCCATGTGCCTTTATTTACCTTTGCATCTACCGCATATGCACTCTGTAGGTAGTACAGACACTAGATATAAACACTAAACTGCTGTATGAAAAGTGTTGGAAACTACGATCCGAGGCAGGAGTCCGTGTCATGTCTTATTTTGCTGAGGAAATGTGCTGTTTAGTGCTGAAATGTCACTAAATGGATGCGAGTCAAAGAAAATAAAACGTGTCTGTGTTTGGCACCTCATGTCGCCGTCTCCTTGCGTCAATGTTCTTCTCTTTCTTCATATTGTCCAAAGTTAGATCCCAAAACCAAAATGCTGCTCCTATTTCCACTGTGTTTTGGCGTGTGCTCCATCTGGCCTCTCCGTGTCCATCAATAACGCGCATCTGAAGCAACTCAGACCGGTAATTGATTGGCCGAAATAATAAATAATAAATAATAAATAGTTTATTTTGTATTAATTGGGAGCTTGATATCCTAACACTTTCCAACTAAAGCAGGCGTTTGTTCTTACTTTCCCTGCACTTTAGTATGGGTGATGTTACTGACTGGATCAGTGAGTTTTATCTTTTTATTTTTTATATCTCTATATATAATTTATCTTTTATTTATAGACTGTACTGTTAAGTTCAGACAGTTTTTAAGAAGTGCAGTCCACATGTTCACAAATTTTGAATAGGTCAAGAAACAATTTTGTTTGCTTTATTGTTGCAATTTTCACTTCAAAAATTAATCTAATATTGTTTATTATGAAACAGCCTGATTTATTGCTTGTGTTAGGTGAAAAATACATAAGAGGACCTTGCAACAATAATCACATATTTAATCGCAATATTGAAGAAAAAAATCGCAATTAGATTATTTTCCAAAATCGTTCAGTCCTAAGTTAAATTAGTTAACTTGGTACTAAATTACCAAGTTAGAGTTAGTTTCTACCATTTGCAGCATTAGTTCTTCTGAGAATGTCGTCCATATCCAAGTCAAATTGGTACTACGTGATGAACTGAATCAAAAATCAATCAATTTGAATCGTGAATTGAATCGGGCCCTTGTGAAGTGAATCGATTGAAATTGATTTGGGAAATCTTAATCGATACCAGCCCTAATTTCACAGGCATCGCAAAGAAGATCAATATTTTAATGACTGGCAGATTGTACATGTCCCACACCACGTTGTAATGGGTCTGAACATGCTTTGATTCGTTGCAAAACATTGCAAAACACAGTAACTTGTAAAGACTTTTATTTACATCACATCCTTATTATGCTTTATTCTGTCAGATCATGATAATGCTAAGGATTTATGCAGACAACGATTTTGTGCAGTTTTTCAAAGTGCTATATTAATTAATTTTTTATCGCCTACACATATTGTTATTATCAACAGCTAATATTGTATTGTTTTGGCTGCGATCAGATAATTCAGTCTCTATTGTTAGGCATTTGAGACAGCTTATTATGGAAATGTGTTCTTTTTGCAACGCCACTGACTCATCTTCGATCTGTCCTCGTTGCTGGGATTCGGTTGATGTAAATTGAGGAGAGCGCAGACAATTAAGCAGGAAAATTCACCTTGTCTTTTTAACCCGAAACTCACAGGGTCAAGCAGAACTTCCACCGTTCTCCTTTTGATGTGCAAATGAGTGAATTGTTCCTCGATGATCCTTACTTAGGTTTTGTTTGTAGAATGAGCTCTTTGAGGTTTAAAAAAAAAAAAAAACTGCAACTGAACTGCGTTTGATTATTTGTGAACATGCCACTCCTCGTTACAATTGAATCACCTCTAGGAACCTTGAGAAATTCAGCTTTTTTTCATCATGTACAATGTTGCTATTAGTAAAATATTTGTTTTGAACATGTTTACCACAAATTAGTGATGTGACGTTCATGACCGATCGACTCTTTTAAAAGCCTCTTTACGGTGAATGGTTTGAACCGGATCTCAGTTGTGAAAAAAGCAGTAAATTTTACCAAGCGAACACAAGAATCAGCCCAACAAAGGAGCAGGCGATACAAGTGAAAGTTTTCGCACTAACATCAAAGCTAAATGCACTGACAATGATTTGTCAGAGAGTTGCAGCCTCTTTTCATTGGTTGCGGTGCAAGATTTTATTCACAAACACGTTTTTCAAAGCTCAAAAATCAGTCCCATTGTCATTTTAGATTATTTAAATAAAAAAGTGTGTCTTTTATCGAGTCAGGGGGCAAAGCTCTCGATTTACCGATCGATCTACGTTCCCACCCTCACCTATGGTCATGAGATCTGGGTAATGACCGAAAGGACAAGCTCGAAATGAGTTTCCTTCGCAGGGTGGCTGGGCGCACCCTCCGAGATCGGGTGAGGAGCTCAGTTACCCGGGAGGAGCTTGGGGTAGAGTCGCTGCTCCTTCACGTCGAAAGGAGCCAGCTGAGGTGGCTAGGGCATCTGTTCCGGATGCCTCCTGGTCGCCTCCCTCGGGAGGTGTTCCAGGCATGTCCTATTGGGAGGAGGCCTCGTGGAAGGCCCAGGACACGCTGGTGGGACTATGTCTCCGAGCTGGCCTGGTGTCGCCTCGGGGTCCCCCCAGAACAGCTGGAGGAGGTGTGCGTGGATCGGGAAGTCTAGGCATCTCTGCTGAGACTGCTGCCTCCGCGACCCAGCCCCGGATAAAGCGGAAGAAAATGGATGGATGGATGGATGGGTGTCTTTTATCGATTGCATCTTGAGATATTGTGAGAGATATCTGGCTGGTGTCATGAAAATTTCATATTAAAAAGAGCCAGTCTTTTGAATGGCTCTTTGAAACTAACGGTTCCCAAAGACTTGGCCATAAATCCCATCACTACCACATATACTTGGACACAAATGAAGCCTGTTTTGTTCATCATTATCTCCGGTGAAGTGCCAATGTCTGTGAAAAAAATACAAACACACAAACTCTACTTACATACTCTCGTGTGCCCCCATCTGAAAATGTGACCTCACCGCCTTACAGTGTCTGAAAACAACCAATACTCTACGGCCGCAGGTGAATGGAAACAGAATATGTGTCTTGCCGCCCATGTACAATGTTGTTTTGTTCATTCAACACGTTCTCACTTCGCGGTGCACAGCTTGAGTGCCCGGTCGGCGCACTCCTGTCCTTGATCAAGGCACTGTTTCATACCAGTGTGGGGAAAGTATCTGACTGCAAGCCAAGGGGGAGGCTTGTTCTCAGAGATATACGTGCTGTAAGGGGCTAGATAAGAGTAAAAGCAAATGAGTACGACAGCCTGACAGACCCTTGATGCTGGATGCGCTTTTGTAGCTCGTCTTATGTATTTATTTATTTTTGTGTTCCATAAAAGCGGGAGAGTAGCGGGGTTTATAGCGAGAGTTAGGAGCTGTCTGTCTTCCAGAATAGCTCTGCACTGCCGGAGATGAGCTGACAACTGTATGTCCAAATAGTGGGGGGGGAGAGTCTTTTAAAGTAAGCTGAAACATATGGTTAGCTGTTCACGCTTGAGGTTCTGGCTTCATTACAGAGGGAGTGCCGGCGAGAGCAACTTTCATTTCAGACCAATTAAATAATAAAAGCTTCAAAGCTGGGTTTTGGAATTGACATTAATTGCATTCAAATTCAGTGCGGATAGCATGATTGTTTTGATGTCATGGCTCGGACGGTAGTGTGTGATTGGAGATAGACCAAAGATAAAGATGTGAGGAAATATAAATCTGACAGCGCTTCCAAATTTGTCACACGTCATTGCCTGTAGTCTTTCTTGAAGTATACAGTTTTAATGAACAGCCAAGCACTGAGTAAATAAACTTACTGTGACAACATTGTGCAGCACGTAAATTAAGATAGGCTTGTCCAGGCAGATCTTAAGGAGGGTCCCCATCGCTGCACAGAGCATTTTACATCCCAGGTATGAGAGGATGGGTCTCTTTGTTTTTTGGCATGGGTTAAGATAAAGTATACATTTTTACTTAACCATCCATTCTTCTTCTGCTTATCCGTTGCCTGGACACGGGGGCAACAGTTACAATATTCACCTCATCCCGGAAGTTCCCAGGAATTGGGCCCGCCCCATCACTAGTAGTATTAGTTCAAGAGAAAACCACTTACTAGACGGACACAAAGTCGTTATCAGGCTGGCAAGGGAAACTTCTCGGTGCAAATGAACATCAGACATTGTACGCAAATCAATCTACTGGGTGTCAATATTTTAGAGGCAATCCGTTTCCCTCGTTCTCACCTTAGCGAATGGACTTTGCGCTTTAGTGGAAGTGTCAATACAATGAAAGTGCCGATCCATAGCAAAAGGAGGCAAAATTGGACAGGGCAGATTAAGGTGAATAATCTGAGCACTCTTCACCAGCCCTTTGGGAGAGACTCAACCTGCCATTGTCAAGGCGGGATACGTAGCCAGACATGTTGGTCTCTCCTCACACGGGGCTTCTGAACCGCTCTTGGTCTGACCCATGAGCTAGGACCCATGGGAAAGAAACCCCCTGACAACTTATAGCTCCTTGGACATGGGTACTCAAACCCTTCCACCATGTGTAGATAATGGTTCAAGAAGAGGTTACTTGATCATTTTATTTACAATTCAACATGCAAACTTTTTTTGTTTTCTACTTGGCTACAATCTCGCTGTACTGTACTGTTTTAGCTTTAGATAATGAGCCATACAGCAGATTAAGTTTCCTTTCTAAATTCAGCAATTAGACATGTTATACTATCACTCCACAACTTCATCAAACACATACATACCCCACCAACGACTGTATCATTCCATTTTGATTACTGTTATTCTCCCTTCTTCCCTAATTGCTCTTCCTTGTCACTTCGCCGGCTTGTCATGTCCCCGTTGGTTCGCCTGTGCGTGTGGGTGAAGCATGCGCCTAATGGGTCACGCTGTGAGTTTCCTAGCAATTAGCTCGTCGTGGGTAGATTGATTTGTCTGTAAAATGGAGGTCACACGGCGAGGCGTCAGCAGCAGCCCGCGGTCCGTCTCGGCTTGAACTCCTATTTGGCACACACTGTTATTCTTTTGACGGGTTATTAGCCGTCTGACTTGTGTTGCCCCCCGGTGTCCGTATATGCAAGTCTGAAAAATGGCCGCACATTTGATCGTGCAGCAACATTACATTTAGAGCAATCCTGGAGAGTGGACTGAAGATGCAATAGGCGAGATGCTTGCAAGGAAACGTCAGCGCTGTGGTACAAAGACTTTGCGATTGCTATTAGAGTTCCTGGATTTACGGAATTCCTGAATTCAGATTTTGAAAGAAAAAACTGAACTGAAGACATAACAAAACTGAACATCTGCGTATGTTAAAACTGATCTTATCTTGGGGTTTAAAGTCCCTTTGTCAATTTCGAATCAATGCTTAATGGGCAACTTTCCGATCCTCTTGCTGTCTGGCTTGTACCGTATTAACACTGTATATCCATATCTTATTTACATAATGCCACGTTATCTAGACTTGGGAGAAGCACAAAGAGTACACAGGCTTGTGAGCAGATGATGATCTAAAGGTCTTCGAGCGGCATTTGAGACCTACACAGATTTCTTCTTCTGAAATACTGAAGAGGCACCAAGCGTCCCCCACACCTACAGCACTGTAGGGGCGTCAAAAGAGGGGCTACAGGAAACAAAAAGGGTCATACGAGGAGGTATCCGGGCAAGACTCGCAGCTAAGGCACACAAGCGTGGTGGTGGGAAGGACCCCAGTCTTTTAAGACGTAGCTTCATCAGGAGGAGTTCTTTTCACCAAGCATCATCATGAAGGATGTCAAGCTGAGATCTGATTATCAGTAACTTGAAGTTTGCATGTAGAGTGTCTCCGGTTTCCTCCGGTCTCCCCTACCTCCAAAATTACGCTGGTCAGGTCGGCCCACAGAGATGGCACGCAGAGTCGCAATGGCTCAAGATTAACCCAACATCTCATCTACGCAATTTTGTTGTACAATTATGTATAATGACATCATTCATTCAAAAGGGGGGGGGGGGGGGGGACTTCTCTGTACTAAAGTGGATAAAAACCAAACATTGCCAATGCAAATAAATACATAAATAGAAATGATCATAACTGTCCTTTCAGAAAGATGAATAATCCTGCCCATTTTACATACATTTTCCGAAGACTATAAACCAATATCATGCACCGAGTCAATATTTTTATCCATGCTCCGGCTGCCAAGACAAGCGGAAAACGGATGGCCTCTTTCTGTTGGGGTGGTATTACTGTGTCTATCAATAATACAATCTGTGTGTCAGCTGCACAGAGCATCCATGAGCGGCTGAGATAAAAAGACGAGCGCCAACCTCATCTATGTGTGCAAGAGAAAAGGGAGGGGGAAAAATGTGTTTGAATCCTGATTGGCAGTGAGTGGCGTGTCTTTATGAAACAAGCATCTGGTAAGAAAGCTGGACTTGAAAAAGAAGACAAGGAAAGCAGATGAATCAGGCAAGAAACGGATCCAACTGAGCTCAGGGCTGCCAACACGGAGGAGTGCAAATTCCCTTCCTGGACTCTCCTGCGGCGGTAACTTCCTCTCAAGATCCTTGCAAATTAATTATGCCTTCATGTGGCATATGGTGATAGAAGGCTTGTTCATTATCACCTCTGAAGGAAGCCACAGTTTAGCGGAGGTAAGGTACCAAAGGGTGTCAGTCAGAAAAGTCAAGTGTAGGAAATGGAATAACGTAAGCGATATGTTTGGTGAACACTGTGTTTTTTTCCATTGAGGAAGAGTTGGAATTGAATGGTCTAAAATCAGAATCTTTGCCCACATCGCAATTGTCCCAGCCAAAAACATGAAGTAATAGTTTGACAAAAGTAATTCGGGCAAAATAAATGTGTTGTCATAGCCACATCGGACTTTCACATTTTTCAAGGATTGCTGAATTGGCATGGTGCTGTACTTGCAGGTTTAAACATTAAATTAAGTTAATTTAGTATAGTGAAGCTTATATCGTCGACTGGACTGAGTTTGGTTGAGTTGAGGATGTTTTGCTTCTCTTCACAGAAGCGAAACGTTTTCTTCTTAGCTAAGAAGGCGCTTCTGTGAGCTGAAACGAAACCTCCTTAACTCATCCACACAGAGTCCAGTTGACGATTTAAGCTTCACTCCGATCAATACTTCATGGACAAATTATACCCTTCACACACATATTGGCCTATTGTAGATAAATGATATAAGTGAACCTATTGCAACAGTATTAACAATTGTTCTTTTAGAAAGACATAAGGTTTGTTTTACCTGCTTTACTAGTTTTGATCACTTCCTGTGATCTTCCATGTCACCTTGTGATGGAGTTGACGTGTCGTAGGCAGCTTACATGGATTTTCCAGTCAGTAGGGAGAGCCCACTGACTGACGCCTTCTCCAAGACGGCATCCCAGGTGTGGGATAAGGTGCACGCTCCGTCATCCCGGTTCATAGATGTTGGTGCATGTTTTCTGATCTAGATCTAGGAAAGCAGGTAAACAAACCTTTTGTCTTACTAAAAGAACAATCGTTAATAGTACACACTAAGAAGACAGTATGAACCTTTTGCAAAGACTATTGTAACAGTGTTTCCCAACCAGATTAGATTTAGATTTATTTGTCATTATGCAGGACAACACACATCAACAATCCAATGAAATGCACCAGGTACGGGGTCCCCTGGGGTACTTAAGCACTTTGCAGGGGGTTCTTTGAATTACCTCAGAGTTAAAAAGAAAAACAAAAAGACTGTGAAACTGAGTAGAATTGAAATATTACTTCAGAGAAAAGTTAGTTTTAATGATTTTTTTTAATAAACCGTTCATGCTTCACAGCTAGAAGGTCCCGGGTTCGATTCCCACCTGGACGGGGCCTTTCTGTGTGGGGTTTGCATGTTCTCCCTGTGTCTGCGTAGGTTTCCTGCAGGTACTCCTGTTTCCCCTACCAAAACACATGAACAAGCACTTGAGAGTGCGAGTATGGGACAACGGATACAAATCCGCCGTGGCGTGTTTAACATGCATGAGTCCCATGTATGTTCAGTCTCGACCAAATTAACAAATAAATAAATGGATGATGTTGTTGAGTTTCTTGATGTAGCTAATGTACATAAACCCTTTTTTTGGTTGTGATGATTTGGAGCTTGTGTGGAAAAACAAACTTCAATCATTCACTTTGAGAGTGTTTAAGCTCCTGTCTATTTTGAATATAACACTCTGCTAAATACTATGCATGTTTAATTGCTCACTTTGTTAAAATTATGGCAAGATTCTCGAGTTAGGGAGTGGGTAGTGGGACAAAACTGTTCAATTATTTACTGTATAGTGACCACCTTTACCCGAAGTTGCATATTGTTTACCTCAATATTTAACAAACAGAATGCCTAATTATGGCAAGTACTTTGCCTTTCACAACACTGATAATGCAGTACCTACCTCTGTGCTAACTAGTTGAAATTGCAAACTGTTCGGGGATATTGATAGTAGAGTTTCCAGGAGTTGAAAGTAATGGCGGTTTGGTGACTCTACTCCAACGATACAGTAGTGGAAACCTCAACTCTCCCTGATGAATCGTGTCTGCCTTGTTAGCATTGGGTGTACCGGCAGAACACATCAGCTCAGTCACTTCTCTCTGGCTGATTGTGGGAATGAAAACCGCAGCACCACGCCGAGCCCTCTACCTCCCGGTGATGCCGCTGGGGCTCGGGATTTGCTGCCAGTTATCAGCCGCTGTCCGTTGTAATTCAGATTGATGAAAGATAAGGGAAAAGTGATGGTATGGGATGACGGACAGCTGTATCACAGATAAATCTAGCTATCTGCGTGCCAGCCGGATTGACAATCTGGGGAGCGTAGAGACGGGTTCCATTTCAGAGCGAGGTGAGTTATTCTGCCTCCGTCACGCATGTTAGTGAGATGTCAAGCGAAAGCAGCGACTCCCAGTGCGCTGCCGTGCCGAGGAGGATATGTGTGAAATGATGTGGAAATTTCCAGACCAAATAACAAAAAAATCTGAAGTTGGAACAATAGGAACCCAGCTGGAGCTCATGCATATGCGCCTGCAATAACAAAAGTTGGGTTTCTAAGCATATAGAAGCTATCAAAAATGATTGTTGAACACACTTTTCTTGTCTTGGCCATGGATAGATATTATACACTGACAAGGAATCACATTATGGCCTCGACTGGTGAAATGAATCTCACGGGGCATCTCTTCATCAGGGGGTCATGTGGGTGGCATATCTTACCATCAATGTAGCATGAAGTTGATGTGATTTATTTTTATTTAAGATAAGATAAGATAAGATCTTATATAGCACTTTTCCATATGCTAAATTTGTCTTTACAGTTTTCAGTGGTTGCCCTGGAGTAAAGTAGATTTTTATATATACATTTAGCATAATGTACAGTATAACCACAAGCAATATTCTTCAAAACAAATGTAAATCTGGATCAATACTTACAATCTGTAGTGTCTGTCATATCTCGCTTGGTGATTGGCGATATAACTACAGCAATGTTAAATTCTGTTGATTTATGTTACTTGGCATAATAGTGATGGTTTGACAATTGTGGCCATGTTCTGCAGCGGTCAGTATCTATACTGTTGTGTTCAAAAATGGATGAAAGAGAATACGTAGGCTTGTTCTATTAAAATCAAAATCATTATTTTATTCCCTGAGTTTACAATCTAAACACAGAGCGCTACATCTGGACATGTTGACCGTCTGGCCAGGAGGGGGAGAGAGGGAGGAGCGGCCCCGTGCCTGGCCTTTTATAAACACAGGAAGTAGGCGTCTCCTTGTTGACACTTCTTCTGCGTCTGCACCATCTGACTCCTAACACACTGCCCCCCAGTGGATTCCAAGGGTAAGGACAACGATAAAATGGGGGACTTTAAAGCAGAGATTACATCACAGTTTCATATATAATCATTAAAGCCTATTATGACAAAAACATATATAGAAATATTCAATAATACCAAGAAGAGTCTAGATGAGGGGTGTCCTAACTTTTTTTCATTGGGCCCAAATATTGCGGGCCATTGAGGGCCACAGACCGGTGGTCAAATTAGCAAAAGATTCAATTGCACTGGGAAAAAAAACATAATCTGAAGAAATAATGACATAATTGAATTTGATTAAGATATTAATGTGTAGATTTGGTCTGGCATTAGACAAGGTGAAAAAATGTATTGCCAATGGAACAAGTACATTTTTTTCTCTTAATTCAGAGTATTTTGTATCATATTAATGAATAAGAAATATGCTTTTAAGTAAAAGTGAATTTGTCTGATTACAAGTGAGATTCATTTTTTTAAATCTCAACTTAGATTAGTTCAAACCAACTCAAATTCAACATAAAGACCTTTATCATTTAGCAGAGATTTTAATAAAAACAATAAAAACACCTTTATTCATGCTTGGAAGATTAATGCAGCTCTTTCTCACAGTAAAATGTATGTTACTGTGGCCATAATCATCTAGATTATTAAACTGCAGTCAAATGTATCTCTGGTGATGTATGTCAAGTCAGCAAGAAACCTTCCGGTGGACGGAATTGATTGCCTTATTCTGCATAACTAGATGTCTTCACAAAAGGAACATACAGTCATACAAATAATTGAAAGTTAGAAATCGTTACACTTGAAAGAGGATTCTATCAGCCAACGTCATATATTTAAAACATAAGCCATCAGTTGCCATATTCACACTGACTATATTTTCCCAGAGATCAGATCAAAGACTCCATGTAACACAATTATTTCTAAACATATTTCCCTCCTCTATTGAATTATGGAAATGTGTTCCTTATGCCAGCGCTTGTTTATGGAAGCGCCGTGTTTTCCACCTCAATCCTCTGCTTTCTGACATAAATAGGCTCAAATTGATTGCATCCAAGTAATAAAGTAACAACAAGCATAAATATCCTGTTCTTTTCCGCCAATGTTTGTGAATGTGCTCAGTCGTCCCGGTATGTACCATATTCATTTAACAAAAACTAGATTGGACCAGGTTGAATATACTGTACTTCCTCTCCCCTCTGTATCAGCATAACATTGGGACTAGGGCATTCATGGGTTTCGGTCATAACTTTTTCATGTTATGGATGCCATTTTGATGACTTTAGACCTGAGGTTCTCAACTCGTGGGTTGGGGTGTGCCATTTTCAGAAGGTCTCAAGCTCATATCATTTGCCAAGCAGTTGCAAAGACATCAAAATGGTAGCAAAAGAGGAGCCATTTTGTACTCATGTTTCTATCATTTACACATTAAATTTAGGACCCTAATACTGGCGAGTTCAAAAGGTAAATTAGCCGCAACATGACCACATAGCTATCTGCTGATTCCCTGCTTACACTCTAGTAAGCTATTGATAAATGACCCCCCAATGTGTTTTGATAGTTTTCAATAGTTAGCTTGAATGATCAATGTCTAAAATCAATGAAAGCAACCAACACTGAAATATAAACTGCATTTTTTTTTTTTATTAGGTTTTATCACTGCTCCGGTCCATTCAAAAGACAGAACCGCTAAAATAAATATCACTCATTTCACATCACTTGAAACTCACTGAGCCTTTTACTGTGCACCCAATACGGCGGCGTTATTTTCCCAATACGAAATAACTTTACTATTCCTAATAATGACTGGGCTCACTGGTAGAAAACACCATCAATATTAAAATTAATTGAGTGTGTGCAGCAGTTTGCAGATGCCAGCACTAAAAGAGCCGGCGCACAGTGGAGTGGACTTGCATTTATACCACTAATAGAAGGAGCGGCGGAGGCTAAAGCTCTTATGTTAATGCATGATTAGTTTAATTGCAGCATAGAGTCACCGAGATCTCTCTCTTCTCTCTGCTGCAATGGAATTAATAAGACTGAGGGATTGTATCTGCGTGTTCATCGCTGCGTTACAGGCCACATTCTTGCAGTTTATGAAGATTTTTCGCCTGAGATGTTGTCAATATGAATGAAAATAGTCTGGGGGGCAGAAGGCAATCTTGACTCATCCTATTGCTGTGTCATTCTGGTCGTATGTGCTACCAAGTGTGATTAGATTTCAATTTCTACACCCTGATTTTCCTCTAAATGCTGATTACAAATTTGATTTTCTAAATTGCAAGTTAAAGTGAAGTACTGACAACATAAAGTGGAGTTAAGATGCAGTATGTGGAACCTGTGAGGAGTTGTTCTATGCAGCGCAGTGACACGTCGAACACAGTTGCCGTTTTGTTGAGAGATAAATATTTCCTCCTATTTATAACTTTGTATATTCAGATGAAGACGAAGTGTTGAAATGTCAAATCAATTTTCTCCATTGAGAGATCATTAAAGTCCTATCTTATCTTAGGGCTGAAATCTTAGTCACAATCTTAGTGAAAATATGTAAGATGATCCAATTTCCACATCTATAGTTATTTAAGTAATATAATGTCTACACATGATTAGAAACTGCTGGGCCTGCTTATTTGGACACTATGTTTGCCTGGATACAATTGCCTGAACTTTACATTGTCTTGTTTATTGTTTGTGTCATTTTTTTTAATGTTTGGACAGTCCTGTGAGGCAACTGTTGTGATAGTGTGCTATACAAAACAAAATTGAATTGTTTTAGTTAACTTTGCTGTTCCATAGCAACTCTTTTGGACATTTAACCTGTAACTTGCCGCCCCGTGGGCTAGGGTTAGGTTTAGGGTCAGGGGCTGTGATAGGGTTAGGAGCAGCAAATGTGATGTAAGTTGTATACAATCAAAAAGGATCGAGTCACTCTGTATCCCATTACTCAACATGTTTCAACTCTACCGAGTCTTCTGGGAATAAGATGTAACTTGTGGTTCACTCACACAGATCTCATACATATTTTTTTTTAACTAGAAGGTCTTGGCTTTCAAATGAGGTGCACATTGGAATATCGGCTGTAAGTTCTTCAGTCAATGCGCTGTCGTGGATTTTCTTACCACTCTAAAGGAAAAACTGAAGAAGTATTGTCTTGTCAAGGGTGAGATTTATTATGCATGCGGAGAAGTTACACACAGAGTGAGTCCGTGGCAAGCTCTCGGGAGCAAGCTCTCTGACCAAGCTATATAGGTAAATAAAATGAAAGACAGCACAGCAGGACAACAGGATGCAGTGAAGACAGGCGCCAAATGCAAGTACATGGGAGACAAACAACTGGGTGCGCCTGGGATGTTAATGCAATCAGGAGAGGCCTTTTGGTCTATTGTCTTAGGTGTGAGAAGGACCATGTCTGGGATGCAGGAAGTAACCGGTGTTCTCCAGCAGCTAAATAAAAGCCCAGTGGGTCCCCAAGACGGCAGGACACTACTCTGTGTATTCACACTAAGGCTAGCTTTAGTGGTAACTAGCTAACTAACTAAACTTGTCATAACAGCGCTTTGAGATTTGGCTATGCATAATTACAAACTCTAACCCTAAACCTAACCCTAAAGCTTGTTTTGAATTAAAGAATGAATAAATACATATCAAATTCAAATTGCAAGACAACTTTGCACTGAAAAAACATTTTCAAAAACTTACCAGCCCTATATGTCTTCTACTACTGCCAAAAACCAACGCTTAGGCAAACGTACTGCAGCACCTTTTGAAGCTGTAATTATTACTTCAAAAGCATTGACCAGGCAATACACTTGAATTCTCCGCCTTTAAAAACAAGTGGTATTGCTGCCTGTTTTAGCTTACCTCTGAGCCATCCAATTCTCCCACATATAAACTCTATTAGAAGCACATAAAAGAGGCAGCGGCGAAGTTTATTTCTTCTCCTCGTCAAACTATCAAGCGCTGGAGTGTCCCCTTGAGCGCACTCTCTGTCACTGACTGACCATGGCTCTCCCGAGATGAGCACTGCACCGCGCTGATTTGTTTTAGAGTAAACCACTTCGCTGTTGGTGTAATGAAAGAATATGTCTCCCCTCGCTCTACTATATGATACTGCCTTTTTATGGGTTTTAATAGTTCCAGGGTGGCAATTGGTTGATGCAATGCTACGTAAAAAAAGGCCTGTTAGCGCGCGAGAAGTGGACAGCGGTGATCCACAGGTGATGTCGACCTTTATCTGTGTTAGCGTGAGTAGAAGATAGAATGCTGCCACAAGGGGAAAAAATCAACAGTTCTACTTGAACCATTCACTTCTGAAGGACTTTTCAAGGGCAGTGTTATAGCAAATTCGTGGTATTTTTGAAGGCAGGGGACCCAAAACGAAAATGTTGCTGCATTTTGGATGGTAAGAGAGACAATATTTTATTTGGTCTGGGACAGTAAGGGAGAAGTTTCATGATATTCTAATTGTATGACGAGAACCTGTATGTTGTTTCTTGTTTAGCGCAAGAATGCAACATGCCTTTTTAGAGCTTTTTACCGTGTTACTATGTGGTTCTCTCATCCAATACTGTGGAGTTCTGTGTCAAGCCTTTGAGTAATCTTTCAATCTTACCCAGAGGCTATTTTTGTTTTATTTTAAGTCCTACGTATCCAGGAAATGCCTTGCTCACCTCTCGATCTCTTGCTAAGCGCAATCCTTTCATCGCGAAGTAAAGACACTGGCCATAGCTTCAGCGCAGCCTCTTTATTGAAACAGCTGCACTACACAGGGGAGCTAGAGGAGCAGGGGGTTTGGGAGGGGGGTTAATGGAAACGTGAACATTAGGAAGTGTTTTGTTTCAGCTTTAGTTTTAGATCAATATTGCATTTTCTAACCGACACAGTGTAAGATTATAATGAAACTGTGAGAATATTCCCAAATAACTGCAAAAAGCATAACACCCCCTCTTTAAAACAGCAAGCTTTAATTCTCCTGGTTTGAGTCCCAGGAGGACATAAGAAAACAAAACATCGAAATACTAGCATCCTTTTTCTTACAGAATGCAATGCACAGTAGTATTGCAAACGATTGAGGAGGAAGGCTTTTTTTTGGAAGCGACTGCAATTCTTTCATGTCGAATTCGGCTGCGAGTGACACTAGTATTGTCAGAATGCAGGTGAGTAGTGACACGTGTGGCTGAGTGATGAGAGTGTCCACCCACAAACCCAAAGGCTGATGGTTCGATCATATCGCGGACCAGTGCCTAACGATGCTGTGTCCTGGGGCAAAACACAACCGTAGTTTTCAATTTGGACACAGACGTATGACATAAATAAGTAGCCTACAGTATACGACGGTCGTACTCGGCTTTAGTGTTTTTGGTATTCTCCTCTTGTGCTAGCGCTTCATGTTTACCAGTATGATCCATGATATCAAGAAGAACGTCTTAATATCATGGACAGTACTTTATTTGTAATACGACTACTAATATACATATGTATGGTACTTTTGCTTCTTGAAACCTATGTTTGCTGAAATATTGAGTACTTACTGTATCAAACGGCTTGACCCATTTCCAGCATCCCGGTCAACAAGGCCAACGCTATGATTTAAAAAATAATAATTATACCTATATGTCAAATGTAAGCCACAACCCAAAGGCCTTTATATTATCAGTTTTTACAGCTAAGAGGGAAAGACACCTTACAATCACCTCACTCTGGTGACAGCACTATATACATGATTGACTGTAATATTCAGAGGACATATTTTACTACGTGCCTCATGATGCTAGTAAATTTTCTCATTAACCGAAGGATTTTATTTACACTGTGGACTCGGCATCGCAGGTGAAAGGGAAGGCAGTGTTTTTTCAAAGTGACTCCTATAGTCTCCTCCATTACACTAACCGCTTATTTAATTGGAACATTGTCCTTGTGGCAGTAAAAGCGTAAGAAGAGTCAAGTTATTGAACAAAGAATGGCATAAACAAAAGATTGAGTGCACAAAAGTTTGACATTTCCCCCAATGCCAAAATGTAAATCGGTAAAAGCAAAAAGCAGCAATGAGTACAGTCCAAGCAGATGCATAACAAGACAATGTAGATGGCGGTGTTGTATTTCCTGGGGGTTGAGCAGAAGGTTGTGGAAGAGGGGGGTTTGGTTGAATGAATAACAAAAATGCAAGTCCCTTTGTTTTGTATACCATGTGGGGACATTATGATAATATTACACAATAGCACTCAGCATTAAAATGGTAGATTTCCCTCCAAGTCTTACTTTCACTTAGGGCCGGCACCTCAGACAGGCTCATTACTGCTACAGTATGACTGATTGATAGGTATTAAATCATATATTTGAATATATTTTTTTAGGAAACACTGCACTTAGCTTCCACTAGTTCAGTTTCAACACAGATGGTTGGTAGGATGATTTTGTAAAACTGAATGAAAAGGTTTGTGGATAAAAAAAAAAAAGAATAGGGTGAAGACTTTTTATTTCAATAAATTAATTACATCCATCCATCCATTTTCTTCCACTTGTCCGTTGCCGGGTCATGGGGGCAGCTGTTGGAGCTGCCCAAATCACATTGCACCAGCCCCTATGGCTCCTCCTGCAGGTGGTGGGTCCAGAGAAGGACGGCCTCACAATTCTAACTGGGCCTGGTCTCTCATAAGGGGCTTCTGAACCGCTCTTTGTCTGACCCGTCACCTATAGGACCTGTTTGCCATGGGAGCCCCCCGACAAGAGAGCTCCCAGGATCATTCGGGCGCTCAAACCTCTCCACCATGTTAAGGTGTTCCAGTAGGGGGAATTAATTACATATGTTATTTATTTATTTTATCAGTTTATTTGAGCGGCAAACAAAGCAGACAACAGGAAAAGGAGAGAATTACATAGGGTTTAGTGCGGTTAAAAATATTAATCGACATTAATCACTTCAGCAGCACAGACACTTTTTTTTTACTGTCAAACTTGTTTATTCACACATTTAGGCCGACATTAACTTACTTAAAAAGATCATTCTCCAAAATAAATCAAACTGCTATTGTCTTAGAAGTGTTTGAAACGAGCACACAGGCCTCACATCTCCACTTAAATAAGTTAAAATGTAGGAAAATACAAAGAAGCATCTAAAATATACCTCTAAAAACATACACAGCCCATGAAGAAATAAATGATGCTTAAATGTAAATAATTGCGATTACTTTATTACAAAGGCCATCATTAACTCGATTAAATATGTGTATCAAGTCCCACCACTAAAAAATACTTTCAGAAAAATATAGGTTCAGCACATTCTTCAAGCTTGACTGCATCATTTAAATCAAACAGACGTTTACAACTTTCCCCATGCTTGCTCATCGTCTGATACTGACTAAACATTTACTGTTGTTTGCATCACTGACATAAGACGAATCTTGAGCTTTTTAATTCGCCGCATGTTCATAATTCATGATCTGAAATGTACCACTCGTCACAGGATATCATCATGAAATCATAGAGAAAGAAACTCCCCAAAGAGCTGGAGGGAATGTAAACAAAACGGAGACCGTCTGTTTTGGGAATAGCAAACGGGCAATCAATTTGCCGCAAGCTCTTAAGATGTGGAGATGAAATATTTAGTGGGGCAGCTATATCAAAGATAAGGTTCTTCTCCCCCAAGAAATGGTGTCAACTGGAGTCTATTGAGCTGCGTGTTTGATACATGTCGAAGTGTTGCCAGGGCATGTAATTCAGTCCGAGACAGACTGGGTAGAGGGTTTGACCTTGCTCTTAGCTTGGGTTTAGAAATTCATTTGTCAGTAAGGGGTCTAGGGAGGAAGTGAGCTCCTAGTGATTGTGATTACTTATTTCAATAAATGAAAAAAAAGAAGATTGAACTCAATATTAATTAAAAATGTTATGACTTTAAACATGTTTTTGAAGAGGGATTTTTCAAACATTTTTCTGTTCCAGATCTTCAACTCCACGTTACCCAAAAACCTTCATGAAAATTATCTGCCAGAAAATTGACAATCAGAGATGCATACAGGTTTAGCACAGATACAGTATACATTAGAAGATACTCAAAACAGCAGAAATATTTAGTGCAGTGCTGCTCAAAGGGAGTTGGAGGAAGTTAATAATAACTTATCTGGCTCTACCCCTCAATTCAGTACACTTAAAGGTGCATTATGCAACTTTTTATGTGGAAAAAAAAAGTTGATATTAGTGCGTATTTGACCTTGTAGTGACCAAGCGGTTGTATCAGTGGTCAGCATGGCGCCTTTACTTTCCATCACAGTGGTCTTTAGGACGCTCCAGGATCAGTTGTTTGGATGGTTTTCACTGCTGACGGACCCTCTCACCAGAAAATCTTCCAAACAATTGATCCTGGAGCGTTGTAGAGACCGCTGTGATGGAAAGTAAAGACGCCATGCTGACCACTGATACAACCGCTTGGTCACTACAAGGTCAAATACGCACTAATATCAACTTTATTTTTCGCTTAAAGAGTTGCATAATGCACCTTTAACGCAAACGTCCATACTGCTCACTGAAAGATCCCTATGTCAATAGACTTTTCCATGTGATCAACAAAGTAATTCTATACTGTCTTGAATTATATTTTCTACACTTGTGCAGCATGTTCTCCAATGACCTTGGAATTTCCACAGCAACAAACGGCTCCTCCATAACGAGACAGTCATGATAGGAACTTAGTTTATAACATTCTGCATAATCAGTTAAAACACATAACACTACAGCAATAGCTTATTCTTTTACAAGAGTTCTGCTTACTTTTCCAGTATATGCTTTCTGTACAAACTTTTAAATCCTCTTTTAATGTGTTCCAGAGGTCTACTCCACTGTGTGTAATGCACATGAGGATCACGCTATTTGGCAATGCAGAGCACAAGTATATCAAAGTAGATATACCATAAGAAGCATAGGTTCATTGCTATCAGATTCTCCCCTTACCGTCATGTTTAGATCTCATCTTTTGACCATAAAAGCGTCTGGAAATATTTTTCGGTAATGAGACGAGTGCACAATCTGTACTGCCGCAGCACTTAATAGAAACACACTGAACTTGGTTTCTTGAACTATCTCCCAATCTATCTTTATGCCTTTCACACGAGCGCATCATTAGCATACTTTCTTTTCATTCCTGCTTCCAGAATGCATGACTTCTGCCATTCCAACTCCCTGTTCTTTTATAAACTATACATGTGAGCTCTGTCTATAAAGCAGCGCCGTGTTTTTCATCTTGTCTCCATTTTGTTCAAAGCCACACTTCGTCTCATTTGGGTACAGACTAGTTCTCCGTCCTCCTCTGCCCTCCTTCTCCGTCGCACCTTAGTGGAGCTCGGGGTCGAATTAAAGCTCGCTAAGAAGCCCTCTCGGGTGATTCACTTTCCGGCAGCATGTTACGTGGCAAATTACTTTCTGCGGTGGCTATGGCTTGTATCTCGGCTGCCCCATCTCATCTGCCTCCCCGCCGCCAGGAATATGTTTTTTGAGCTGCTATACCACTAGCGCCTATCGCTCATAATGCACCAAGGAGCTTGTTTTAATACCGGATCAATCCATCACGTTGAGCCCGAAGCAGCCACCGGTACCAGCGCGGCTATGGTGAGATATTTTCAAATTAGCCCCAAGTGGGAAAACCTCGCTGTGAAAAGTCTTTAGTTATTGATGCTGTACATTTAAATCCAGTTAGTTTGGGGTGCTCTTTGGCCCCTGGGTGCTGGTTCCAATCCAATCCTGATTCGGGATTACGGCATGACTGATGGTATTCATTGGAGCAACAAGAAGTAACTTTTGGAATATCTGAGAAAGTTGTGAGGAGTTTTGTGGTTAGGGGCTGTTTAATTCAGCTCGTGGGGATATAGAGAGAATGTCGTCAGTGATGCATAGAGAATAATACAGTGCACTGCAGGTACGTGTCTGAGGCAAGATTAAATAAAGCACATACAGTAGCACGTACAGAGGCTGCATGTTGGGCGGTAGTTTTCACATCCATTTTGGTGGATTGGTTCATCTTATACTGAAAAAATATATAACTCTGTGATAATTGAGCAAAAGATACCATAAAGGAAGTATCTCATAATTCATGGGGCTTAAAGCCACACCGCGTAACATTTCACCCAATGAATGAAGCCTAGGCATTAATTCAACCTGGGAGACAAATTTTAGCATCACCTACCTCCAGCCAGTCATCGCCCTCGGTTCTGCTGTTTTGTTCGGATCCCAGCTGGGCTGCGACCCTCCTCCACCCCGTCCCCGCCTCTTCCGTCTACGGCTCTCCCTGCTGCATCATTCACGGGTCTTCCATACCACCACTAGTGTCCAGGCTCCGTGGAAGACATCTCTAACTCCAACCTGCCCATTCATACTAACTTTAATTCATATGTCAATGTCTACTGCCAGGGTCGGATCACCAAAAATATACATATGTCAATATATCTTTCTAATCTCTGCTTTAATCTGTTCGAGTCTATCCAGGTTGAAATAGAATACAATGCAAGTGTTTTATTTTTATTTTTATATAACTTTAAAAATTATCAAACAAACATTCATATGGGAGCAGGGACGGCTCCAGCTCGTTGAATAAAGGATTGCAATTTTCCTCATTTCTAAACGTGGTATTGTACTACTGTAACATTGTATTTATTGACTATTATATACTTGCATGCTTTACACATTTGTCTTTAACCTCAACTTGTGCATTTATGGAGGTTGTCACCTGTTTAGCCCTTGTGTGTTTTTGGTAACCTTCCATCACATTGTTTTTAAACCAGATGTAATTATGCAACTTTTGTTTTTACTATATGAAAAAAAAGACAAATAGGTTTGGTTCTCATCCAAACCCTTTACAAAATAGCATTTGCTGTGTCTTGCTGGTCAAAAGGAGCATAGATAGTATGACTTTAAAAGAATTTTGGAAGCTAATTATAAAATCAATTTCAACCTGAATATTCATCTAAAACTCTATAAACAGAGAAGTAATCAGCTGTATTTTTCATCTACAATCATCACACGTTGGTAATTTGTCACCATCAAAACAAGTTAAACAACAACAAAAAACCTCTGTGGGTCGAGTGGTTATGGCAGCTGTGGGCTCATAGAACACTGTTCTCAGCGCTGTGAGGTCGAGTCACGGCTCTGATATTTTATTCTGAATATCTCTCCCCGCTCTTTGCCTCCTTTCATGCTGTCCTGTCTAACAAAACTCATATGAGCCAAAAATCTTTAAAAAAAAAAAAAAACTCAATGAGTATTTTACCTTGAAAACTGGAGCAGGTTTTACTTTTCAAACTGTGCTCATGCAAGGGTACAGTATTCATACACAAGAAAAGCCTTAAGAAAATAAACTCTTGAATTGATCAAAACATTAAAGAACGGCCTCACCCAACAGATTTAACCCCAGATGTCCTCAGTACACTAAACTTTTTTTCTATTCTGTGTTACTCGAGTAGCTCTTTTTAGATATCTTTTAAACTGGCAGAAAACCCATTTGTTCAACAATAGTTCAATGTAGCCCCTTTGAGACTCAAAGAGAGTAGCTGAAGACTTCACTAAAGTGTGTTTTGATTTCAGCCTAAGGGCTCTATCTACGTACTGTATGTGCTGTTCCCTTGCACAGGCAGCTTTGTTAGCAACTTCTGTCGCACATTTTAACTCATCACTTGTATGTGTTTAAACAGACTATTGATACAGATTGTGAATCTCAGAGGTATAATTTGCCTTAAATTCCTATCAGGCGTTACATCTCGTCAAAGCAATTTCCAGTATGTTGGTGTGAACTCAGGGGCGGCGCTATGCAACATTTTGTTTGTGGCCCATTCAGTAACTTTCAATCCACATGTAAAGCACAAACAGAAATTTTAAATTGCAGGACAATCAAACTCTTGTTATTAATAAGTTAACACTAGATACAGGAGTAAAAAATATATAGCATTTCTTTAAAATAATCACACTATTGTCATTACTACAAAAATTGATTATCCTTTGCCATACATTTTAATGCCAAACATTAAACTCTGGTGCAGTCCATCTTCAAGTGGTAAACTCTGCTTCCATATACATTTTTCATTGCATTTGTTGAATATTTCTATATATGTTTTTGTCATAATAGGCTTTAATGATTATACGAAACTGTGTTGGTCTGTGCTTTTGGGGTTGATTTGAATTGGGCTGACATTTTGCTGTATTGTTGTTGTTTTTACTCTGATATCCACTGGGGGCAGTGTGTTAGAATGCGGAGTCAGATCGCGCAGAAGAAGAGTATTCTAAAGGCACTGATTGGTTCTTCCACAAGGAGACGCCTACTTCCTGTGTTTATAAAAGGCCAATCCACGGGCCTCCTCCCCTCTCTCTCCCTCCTGGCCGGACGGTCAACATGTCCAGATGTAGCGCTCTATGTTTAGATTGTAAATTCAGGGAATAAAATAATGATTGTGATTTTAATGGAACGAGCCTACGTATTCTTTTTCATCCATTTTACACATTACATTCAAATGGGAATTTCGATGAGAAAGTTTCCAGAAATGCAATCGGACAGTTTGGCGGATTCTGAGTCTCTAGAGTTTCCTCTTCCAGTGTCTCCATAGATCCTCTAGGCGCTCACTTTTATCTTAACATAATGGGCCTTACATTTATACATTATTCTAAAATGTAAAATATGGCATAGTTTAAACTTTTCCTATAGCATTCTGGTGCTTATTGACAGGACGTGAGTTGCAAGCGGTGTCAGTTCGGTGCAAGTGACTGACCTGTCGAAATTGGAAGTGAAAATTGCCTGGTGAGCTATCATATGCCGCTTTTAAGCAAGTGACAGAAAGCTAGTCTACCGATACGCGCTCTGCCAAATGAGTGTTTTTGAACCCAAATTTTCAAATTCAGCGCGATGATGATTTGGGAAACACATTATGCAAACGTTTTAGTGCTGGACTGTAACGTGGTTTTGAGTTCCTCTGACAGCTCCCAGCAGGACGGCGTTTTCCCCACAGTCATCTGCATTTCAGACGCCCTGCACAGGTGCTGGAGAGGACACCGCTTTTATTTATTTGATTTTTTTTGCTCCTGAACGCTCCGCCGTACCTGTCAGATAAGAAACCAGGAAGTGTTGAAAATCATATTCATAGAAGTAAACGCAGTTGCAAAAGTATGAATTAATTTGAGAAGTTTTAATTTCTCCGGAAGTTTTAGCAGCCCATACAACTCATGTACGAATAGGAAATGTATGCCTAAATAACCTTACCTTCCATTTATGAAGTTTACTTTTACATACTTATTTCACTCTTGTCACATCATTAGTTCTCAAAAATGTGGTACAGGTTTCACTAATTGCTGACTATTGATGAGGTATCCCTAATATCTTAAATTGCTGGTACTCAGGTCTGAGGTCTTTTCATTGTTAATTGCTGAATTAGACCTGGTTCAATCTGGCCTTGTTCAATAAACTAGTCCTGGTTTAAGGTTTACTTTATTTTCTCTGTGGCAAAATGTACATTTGATGCATTTGACCCATCTTTCCGTGGCGCTGGGGAGGTCTGATACAAGCCCACTGCATATCCACATCCATTCCAGACCTCGCGCCAACATATGGTGCATATTTTGGGTTGATGGGGGAAACTGAGCACCCAGAGAACACCAATTCAGGTACAGGGAGAACATGCTACCCAGGAAATCCCACCTGGCTTGGGAATCGAACTTCTGAACTTCTTGTTTCAAGGTAAAAGTGCTTACCGCTTAGCCACTGTTCAGTTCTCGGTGGTGTTCTTCACCTTTGTTTTAAGATAGTACTTGATACAAAATAGTTTCCACTCTTGTCAACTTAAACTGTGCGTTGATATGCATATTACAAATATTGTTAAGATGTATAATTGCAGAAGTCAGTCAGGACTGGACGGTCTTGCGGTCTTGGCCCGTCTGCTGAGGGAGTCCCATCGGTCCTGAGTCTATAGCCTGTCCGTCCATGGGAGTGGATCTCTCCTTCTGTGGTTCTCCCCAAGGTTTCTCTTTTCTCCCCCCGGGTTTTTTTTTTTGGTTTTTCGTTGCCATGCTGGAGAGTCTAAGGACAGGGGACACCCGTGCCGCTCGTCGCCATCCACTGCTGACACTTATTTGGACACTACGTTTGCCTGGATACTTAATTCGCCTGAACTTTACATTGTCTTATTTACTGCTCTGTTTTATTGCCTTAATGTTCGGTGCAGCCCTATGAGGCAACTCCTGTTGTGATGTTGGGCTATACAAAACCATTGATTGATTGGTTAGAATAAGTGCATTTATTTATGTTCTTACTTGGCAAAAAGACTGTTGTGGAGCAGAAGGAGTGGAGGGAGATGCACAGGAGGAAGAGGAAGGAGGAGGTGGAGGAGCTGAACAGTGCAAGACGCCATGCTCTAAAACAGGGACAAACCCAGGAGGCGGTGCACCGTTTCAGAGGAGCACTGAAGGCAGTACCCGGTTTCCCCTACCTCCAAAAACATGGTGGTCAGTTTGGCCCACAATGGCAGCATGCACAGTCGCAGCAGCTCAGGACTAACCCAACACTTGAACACAATTTTCAGTGGCCAAATTGACTAGGCACCACTATCTCATCCTGTCTCTTGCCATAATAAGACAGTTCTTCAGAGTCATTCCCAGTTTTTCCAGCACATTGTCCTGCCTCTCTTTCCCTCCATGGACTCTTGTATGAGGGCTTTCTCCAAACGGTCGTCTGCTCTGATCACATGTCCAAAGAAAGACAGCCTGTTCCTCTCTATTATGTTCATCAGAGATATTTTCACTTGGATTTCTTTCAGGACCCATTGGTTTGTTTTCTTCGCTGTCAATAAAGCACTTACTTACTTCAAAAACAAATTTGCAATAGGTGACCTGAAGGTTGCCGGTTTAAATCCAGGTTTCCCCAGGTGGGTTTGAACCACATGTTGAACCGTGGGCGTGAACTCAATGCAATGGACTCAGATCAAGGGGCAGCAGGGCTTTGTGATTGCAAATGGGACCTCCTGTTTTTTCCCCCCTCCAGACCAGAACAATGCTTCTCCCAGGAGTGGGCAAGGTTTAAATGTAGATCTCTAGCTTGTTGTTGGATCGGTCAATCTTTTGCTACAAGAGCAAGAAGAAGCTTCTGAAGATAAAAGTTAATCATCTCATCTCTGTCCCAGTCCAGACGACAATATTTGAAACACTTTACTCCGTTTGAGTGGCCAATGCGGATGGAAAAGCACTTGAGAACATTTACCGTATAGTACTTTTATTTGGTAAATCAAATGAGTTCAAACAAACGCACTGTACATCTTCATCAGTAATACCTTTTGTCGAAGAACACTTTTGCAGTTAAAAGGCTTGGTATTCCCCACCACCTGCGCTATCCCTCAGAGCCTCTTTGATTGGCAGCTATTTTGAAAGCTGCCAACAAAGGACTGAACTTCTTCTTCTTTTTTTTTTTTCCTGAGGTCTCTATCAAAACGGGAGATGTTCTGTGATGTCGAAAATCATGGCGCTTCAAAAGAGAGAAAGGCGTTCTAATCATTGACCGGCACATGTGCGTTTATAGTGGCTGGCGTCTCTTCTTCAGAGCTGTCAAGATGAGTGAAGGAGGGATGCCATAGATTATCTGCACCCCCCCCCACCCACTTCGCAAGTCAATCACCCTCTGGTGCACTGTCATAGCATGGCATTCAAGGTGCCCCCGTGGAAACACAATGGGAAAGCTTTCAAACGCTCCAAACATCAATTCTGTCTGACAAGTGGAAGATCCTATTTGCAGTTTAACAATTTTTGGAAATGTTTGGGGAAGTTCTGCTGCCGTACGACGTGTCTTTGGAAAGGCTTTGGTGTGTGTTGTCGCAATACAAAAGTTTGCTTTCTTTCTTTTTGAGATAGTTTCCTTTGTGAAAAGTCAGTAAAATGGAAGGCATTGTAGAGCAAATTTTGGGGAGCACAAAAGAATGCTGGTCTTTATCTGATTTGTGTTTTTCATCTGAAGGCTGCAAGTCCTATTTAATAAAGTGTAGCCCCAAGTTAGTATGAGTGTTGCATTCTTTTTTTGGACAACGTTTGTGTCTCGCCCACCACTGAATTTGCTATTGTTGAAAGAGCACAAAGATCTATTCTAACTTTGATATGGACTCCGGCATGTGGCGTCAATGCAACATTATGCTGCACTATGACAAGTAAAATCTGGAAATGGTATTTGTTGAATAACTGTGCAATGGTACTCACTGTAAGTGTCCAACATTCTGCAAATTCTGAAACGTCTCTAAAAGGAAATTGAAACTCTCTATTTGATCCATCGGTGTAAACGCTGGACCACCGTTTTCATTCGGATCTCGGTCAGGATTACCAATTGGAATTCGTTTACTTTGCAGATGCCTTTCTATAATGTAATACATTTCCTGATTATAACACTATACTGTCGCTGTTAGGAACTTTGACCCCTCCTTCGATGAGATTCAGGTAACCTGTCATTACCTGTCTGCAAATCCTGAGCTAGGTTTGGAGGATTGCATTGAAGTTGTGTTTTTTTATGCTCATTTCCACATAGGTACCTCTTAACCAAGTAAAAGGTAAATATGTGAAACAAAAAGTATGAATCGGTTCCGCGACTAGCATAAAAAGCTTGTTGCCCTGCTCATGTATTTGAAGACATTCACTACTGCGTCATTCTCTAACCTAATGGCCTCTGCTGGGAGAGAAGCCTTGGCCAGTTCAATAGGAGGCAAATATTATACACGGAACATTATGCAGCTTCCTATTCCGTCTGAACGGCCGCTGCAGCTTTGATGAAATACAGAGCATTCCCTTTCCCAGAAGACTGGAATAAAACTGGAGGTGAAGGTCTCCCGTATTATCACATGACCTATAATGAGACGGGACTTATGAAAAATTGCAAACAAGATTGTCCTTTGAGAGCGACTTTTGAAGGAGACTGCAGCAGCAGCTCGGTTTAAAGCCCCAGTCGGCCAAACGCTGATGGCAGTAGGAGTGTATTAGTGACCTTTGCATAGTGATTCTTGTGAGGGGGGAAAGGTAGACGTGAGGGTAGATGGTATCTCCTCTACAAAGTGTGGAGCAGAACAGCTTAAATCAGCAGAAATCCCAAAGATAACATAACGGTCCCGGGCTATTTTTATGAAAGTAGCCGCAGAGAACATGCTCCTCTCTGGGGAGGCTTCTCCGGGATTGGAAGCAACATAGAAATGCAATGGTTTGGCCACAAGAGAGGACTTTTTACACGGTACCTTTGCTGCTGGCACGGATTACCCGGGACGTTAGTGCAGAAAGATAGAGGTTCAATTTAGGACCCCACTACTGACATTGCATACTGCTATCGTGTGCTTGGGCAAAACACTTCATCCACTTTAGCGCCCTGAATGGCCATTAGTGCATTCATTCATTTAAAACGGTTTAGAGTTGGGTCCAAACGCACGCTGCGGGGCAGTTTGTTCCACAGCCGGAGAGCAGCAGCAGCAGTAGCAGCAAAAGCTCTGTCCCCTCTGATTTTCATGTGCATTTTGAGCACATCCACATCCAGAAGAAGCAGGTCAGCTGAGCGAAGTGCTCTGGACAAGGCATGAGCTCAGACAGATACAAAGGTGAAACTCCATTTAAAAACGATCAAAAGAATCTTGAAGTGTATGGCTGACAGGGAGCTAGTGCAGACGAGCGAGCACAGGTGTGATGCGCTCCCGTCACCTGGTTCCGGTCAGCAAACGGGCCGCTGCATTTTGGACCATTTGCAGCCTGTTTTTGGACGCTTGGTCCAAACCACAGTACAAGGCAGTACAATAATTCAAATGAGTGCTAATAAGTGCATGTACTATCTTTTCAAGTTAATTTGGGGGGAATGTAAGGTTTGATTATGTCACTTTAGGCGTGCTCTTATAGTTTTTATAGCTTATTATTTATCTAAGTTATTATGTTTTATGTTCTGAGAAATTCCTAGTTTGTGAACCTGTTCACCGACAACGGCAATTGATTCTGATTCTGATTTATTCAACTTTTTCTCATGAATCCACTTACGTTCGGCTCAAAAATTGTATCCATTTAATGGTCAATTTATAAAGCAAAGTCACAGGTGATTTAAAAAATAGTGCATAAATGGCCCCATATAAAATGAGAGCATGGGCTGAAATAGATTGAACTTTTAATTACACAGCAATCAAAAATGTGGCGATAATGGAAGTCAATGGACATTTACGGCCACTTACTGCACATGGGGAAGAAAAACTAAAATAAAACTCCAGCTCTACACAAAAACGATTTAAATAAAAGTTGGCGTGTAATAAAAGTTCAAATGTCAGCCATACACTCTCTTTTACAATTTGTGGCGTTGAGCAGAACTGGAGTGGATTAACATGTTTATGCAGAGAAAGTTTTAATGAAAAATAATATATGTTTTCAGAGCAGCCGGGAAAAAGTGACATTTAGTGTTCTCTAATGGTAAACAAGCGTTAAATGAATCACCCGGATTTCTTTGTGCTAATGTGACAGAAGAAATGATCTGTAAATGGAGGCACTCAGCCAAGATACTCTATACACCACCATGTAGAAGTGTTTATGCAACGGTGGGCCTATAATTACAGTTGAAGTCTTGAGATGATTAACTTATGAGGCTGTGATTGTAGCATCTGTGTTTACAACAGAACAGAGATGGGCATGAAGCAGGTGGCTCTTCTTGAGACACTGATTAAACATTGGCATTCAGAGAAAATGCATATACTGCAATATAGTGTAGTGGCCACTTCAGTGTAACGAACAGGTGGCACTGGGAAGTCAGTCTTCCTCACAAAGTCACGCGAACTTACTTTGTCAAAGCTACAATCAAGCCAAGTAACTGAATGGAGTCTTGAAATGATGTGTTTTCCAACAGTGGCGCAGGTTCAGAACAACATACTGTAATTACAGCAACATACTACACAGAAGTGCTCAGAAGCTTCATAATTGTCAGGAGTCAGTAAAACTGCAAAGCATAGTTTGTGTGTGATCATGTGTTTAAGTTCAGCCTGATTATCACAGAATTGTGAATCCAAACTATCCACATGTCTGTTTGTTTTTTGTAATCGACAGGTCTACAAACAATCCTGCGGTAGTGACAGCTCATTGTGGAGTTCAGGCTTCGAAGAATAACATTGAATGGCATTTTGTGTAAAACAATCCTCCAGTATTAAGCCTTTATTTGCTTTTTGAGATCAGGTTTATTTTGAATCTTCTTTCTCATAAACCAGGGGCAGGTAACATGAGGCTCCAAGGTCATTTTGAGAAATGTGACTGTATATGATAGAAATCCAAATAACTGTTCGGGTTGATAAAAAGCAGGGTGGGGGTGAGTGCATCAGTGGGTCACAATAAAGTGGTGATCAGGTGCTCTTTGAGGACAAAACCACCAGAACATGGATAAGAAGAACATGTAATGTCCGAGGCACTCTAATAAGGTTAAACGTCCTTTATTTGACAAGGGACGCCAACGCGTTTCGACCTGGCATGGTCTTCAGGGCATCTGATATCAAAAACACCACAGGTGTGTTAAATAGAAGGTGAGCATTACGTGAGAAGACACCATTAGCTACCAAAGATACCCCGTTTATAAGACAAGTGTACAGAAACAGGAAATATTATACAAAAGATATTAAAACTTTTTTTTTAACATCTCCGAGGAGAAAACGTGAGGTAAAGAATATCCATGTGGAACCAACACCAAGCCAAATGCAGTGTTGACTTTACAAACATGGAACAGTCTACAACATGCAGATAGTTGGACAAGTTGTTCTATGGAGGCTCAGTGATGTACTAATGCCTGTAATACTTGAGTATTGGACCCAGTGAGGTTTGGTCTCCCACCGTTTGACCAGGAAATATCGTCACCGAATTGAACTTGTCCCTGTCATTAACCATATAAGTAAAAGCCATATCTGTATTGGTAAACAGATTATTATGATCTGTCAATATGAGGGTGAAAAATGTATTAACGCTGGGGTACCTGATTTTTCGTGTTCAAGCTGTGATTTTGTTTTAGTTTTGGCCCAAACTCATTTGAATGTGTGGGAGTGTTTGTGAGAGCTACAAATTGTTCAAGCAAATTAATTATATGCACGTTTCACGCCTGTCAAATGTGCATATAATCCAGTCACAGTTATATATACTATTGCACTTTGGATGAAATACCTGCTGATTTCTGAAGTTCAGTGGATCAACTGTCAGACTGTCTTGACTATATGGACTATAGTCACGCTTAGGTACTCCTTGAAAACCCAAATTTAGTCAACAGCCAACGGTCAGGTAAAAAAGGATTTTATTAGTCATCGGAGGGAATGCTTAGCTTGTGTGTCTATAAGCGCAGAGCGTTTAACAGTGACATCCGCGTCACTGTTCATAAGCGTTATCTTTACCGCGGCGACAGGTCAGAAAAAGTTTATCATATCTTAGCAGCTCTGCCACATTGAATCATATCTCAACTGGAAATCCGCCATAAGCTGCCTGCTACAGCCAATCAACCTCTATTGTTGTCAGCTCAGTGCAAGACTATTCACTCCCGGATGTGGAGGTACCGGAATGAAGCGATACAAAACTACAGCTAGATATTCAGTTTTACAGTGGCTGTTTGACGACTGAAATCATTGGGGACATTGACAACTTGTTTTGACTGCGGTGTGTATAGCTCCACAGAAAGACAGCACGATAAAAGGACATGATCACGTTCCAAAAAGCGTGAGCGGAGTTTTTTGTTTTTGTCTATATTGATGAACGGCATTCACACACTGTATTAAAACACACACATTTCGTCTGCCGCTTGTGCTTTGATCAAATAAATACCCACTGAATCCCTTTTGTGAAGCGCGGTGTCTTTTTCTGCGACGAGACGTGGCATGGCATTTGGGAGGAGTATTACAAAGGCTGAGCTGAACGAGGAGATTTTTTAATACGGATTTATTTGCTTTAATTGCCCTTTGAAAGCCTGTTTTCCTCAAAATTGCCGCCTATAAACCTTTGCAGATCTCTCGGCAAACGCAATAGGGCATTCAACCTCAAATTGATGTAATTATAATGCCGTTGAGTAATGATACCGCCAAAAACTCGTGAGAATTTAATGTGTTGGATGCCTAACTGGTGACACTAAATGGCCCCTATTGAGTGGAGTAGAATGGTAATTTCCCCTGGCACTTCCTTTTGGCTTTGTTTACTCAAATCCTCCATGAAATTCTTTGCAATCTAAACGTTATTAACTAATGTCTGTTAGGCCTAAATGCTAAAATGTAGATGTAATTTTGGTAATGGCATGACTGCTGCCATTGTTTGGGTTGTACAGCCTGAAAGGAGGTTGAGGAGTGAGGAGAGACATTCATATGAGTGCCCAGCAATGCCTTTATGTGCTGCAGGCTTATCCATAATAGGCCATCAGGTTCTGGGCCAAGTATGGCTTCTCCAGGCCCCAAATCATTATGAAAAATATAACAGAGATCTAATCACCATTTTAAATACTGAAAAAATACTTGGAATACTTGTAGGGCAGTCACGATAATTACTATATTGACTTATCATTTACCAATTGTGAGATGAACGATACATTTTTGTGCTCAAAATGTACCGTCAGTACATTTATTTACAGTTTTCCCCCTTTTGTCTTATGTGATGCTTTATTTTTGACCCAAAGCCTGTTGTGTCTCATTGTATTTCAAGTCCATTGTGGTACATTTTAACATTAGGTGATTTTTGAATAAAGCTTAGCTGCCATTTTTAAACTTTAGAGTTAGTTTCTGCTGCGTTTTAAAGGAATAGGCCACAGTTTTTACATAATGACATATGTGTTCATACCTGAGCTTAGACGAGTTGATGCGTAACCGTCTGGTCTTTGTGCGTGCGCTCAGTCACGCAAATAGACGAAAGACGTTGTTAGCATTTAGCCTCTCCCAGCATATTCATAGCTCCAAACAGGGGTGAAGTTAGAAGCGACCAAGCTGTTCCACGTTTTCCCTATTTAAATACAGTTACGTGAAAAGTTACACGATCCAAGTATAGTTACACAAAATTAAACATGTCGATTTCTTAGTTGAAGTGCTCCTAAGTTATGTTACGCCTAAGTAATATTACGCCTTAAATATAGTGCCCCTGTTTATCCGCTTAGAAAAACGACATGTTTACCGTTGATCACAGTAGTTGCCTGCCTCAATAAATCGAACTTTAGATTTTGTTATTGTGACAAGCCTAAACATGGATTATCATTTTATTCAAAACAACAAACAAACTCTGGGACTCTGAGACCTCCCTGTTTAGTCAATATGATGAAAAACTGTACAGGTTCAGCCCCCCTTTTGTTGACAAGGGAAAATTCATCCCATCATAGAACACTCGTGCACAATTTGCATTGCTATACAGTTTGTTTCTTACAGTATACCATTCTTAGCATGTGCTTTTCTTTGCCATGTTGGTGCTGTCGATTTCTTGCCACTATTTTTACTATACACATAAGTTGGTGTTTATTCATTGTGTGTCACTGTTTGAACACAGGGAAGCAATGCATGTTTTATAAGGAATGGGTTATAAAAAGAAAGGAACTCTATTAACACTTGTAGATTTTTTGAATATTGAAAAAAATGGATGCCTGCAAAGGTTGCCAAAAGTCATTCCTTTATTCATTTGTTTTTTCATTGTTTGCTTAGATTATTTACGTTGTTCACACGAAAGTGCATTTTGTGTGTTTTGAATGAGGAGGATCAGACAAAGCTAAGCAAAAAAATGCAATGAGAATTGAACAAGTGCTTGAGGTTGCCACATGCCTATCTGCTATTTACACAAAGGGCACTTAATAGCCCATGTAATGTCTTCCTCCAAGCCATACCAACGTGCAGTATCACCCGGCCTGTCGTGGAAGATTTCAACTCCGGCCGTGATAAGGTAAACTCGCGAAGCGCATTCAAACCGTGTAGCCACGTCTATCGGGCTGCATGTGATTACAACCTTTATGAGAGAGCACATTGTATCAACATTATTCCAGGCGCCACATTTTCACCTTGACTTTGTGCCGTGCTGCGTGACTGGAGCCCATTTCAAGAGCCCAGAACTGCTTACCGTTGCAGCTGTGCACCAGTGTTTTATGTCACAGGTAGATTGTAATAGAAAACAAAGCCTCCTTTCGAATCCGCTGTTGAGAGAGCTGTTTGCCGATATTGGATTTTCTCCCAAAACAGAACGAAATGGATTCCATAAAGCGTTTTTATATGCTGTGTCTATACAGCAAATGGGATCATAGGCGGTAAAAGTCACTATTGCTTTACTCACGGCATTGCTAGGCAGGAACCTAACCCGTGTGTTGAGAGGCTTATGTGGTACTGTATTACAAGTTAAATCACAATGAGTCTGTTTCGAGGAATCACATCAAAGCAACCAGACAAGTGCTAAGTGCTTGTGTGTTATTAAAGCTAACCAAGTCTGACATTCGGATGATGAAATCACCGTTGCACATTGTTCCCTGATTACCTTGACAAATCTAATACAATGATATACTTGTTGTGACGTGGGGGGAAAGTTGCTCATCGAGAGTGTACCGTATTTTCCGGACTATGCGTCGCTCCGGAGTATAAGTCGCACCAGCCAAAAAATGTATAATGAAGAAGAAAAAAACATATATAAGTCGCTCCGGAGTATAAGTCGCACCAGCCTTGGCAATTACATGGGCTCGGAGGTGTAACTGCAAGCACCCATTTGTGAACTCGCTCCTCTAGCTGTGACAATCTAGCTTTTAGCCTGCGATTAGCTTTTTTTATTTCCTTCATTGCAGTAAGAGCAACCTCCGCTTTTCGCCAGTCCCTCACAAGTTTCTGGCTCACTCCTAACTTTACCGTTTTTAAGTTTTCAGTGGTACAGTAAGTGAAAATAACAAAAGTGAAATTATATATTTTGATGTATAAGTCGCAACTGAGTATAAGTCGCACCCCCAGCCAAACTATGAAAAAAAGTGTGACCTATAGTCCGGAAAATACGGTAGTAAACCTTTTTGTGCAAAATGGCACTGGAATATACATATACAGTAACTTGAATGTGTTTATTTCAATTAACAGTTTTTTTTTTGTTCCTTTATATCAGACACTTATGAAAGTGATGTGCTATGAATTACTTTTTGGTAGGTGTAAGTGTCTTTGGTGTGCTCACACTTTTTACAGCTTCTCAACAGTTTTTCCGCTAAAATCAGAAATATGATAACGAAAGAGACACATACACTTTCCCTACTTTAGCAAAGTTTGTCACCCACACTCACATGCCTTCATTCCAACAACAACCCCACATTCTTGGTATCCACAAAAGTGAAATTTCTCTTCCTGTGTAGATTTGTCAAAGCCTTTGTTTATCACACGGCTGTGGCTTCAAAAGGACATGCATCAAACATCCCTATGCTTCCTTGAAACCTGTATGAAGTGTGACTGACAACTCCGCCCACACCAGCCCATGGGAACACACCTCCCTCTGTCAGCAAGTCTGAAGAAAGTATCATCCAATAAACAGGAGGAGTCTTCACAGCTTGGCAGACATTGCGAGTGGAAAAAAAAAAAAACACACAAAAAAGACAACTGGGTGTTTGTGAGATATGTTTTGGTGTTTCTCGGAAATTTGCTCCTTGCCGCCTCAGGGTGTTGTCACTGGTGCTCATTTTGTGGACATGGGCCGACTGTTTGGCACAATGTGTCAACATTGCTGTGTTCTGGAAAATGGCAGGAGTACTGGGAATTAATCAGATAATCTTGGGTGCATCCCCAAAAAAACTTTCTTGCTAATAACTATCTGCTGTTCCTTTGCTTTCTTTTAAACAGTTTCAGACCAGAGTTTAAGTGTAGGCCTATTTTAAAGGGCGGGTAATGCAAACATACCTGGAGTTGTGTTTCGAGCAGTGAGTGCATCTTTGAGTAATCTTTGGATCTTCACCAGTGGCTATTCTTAGCACAGCAACACCCAAAAAGCTACTTGTTACGGCCCCAGGCCTCCAGTGTCCCTGCCTTTTGTTGGTTCTGTTTGTGTGGTGCTAATTTCCCCTTTTCCCTCCATGGAAACCCTGGCTGTGTGAGCCCTGGCCTGGGATTGGAGGCCTGGTTTCCCGCTCTGGGCTGATTGGCTGCTGCTTCCCAATTAACCACCCGCTGCGGCCACGCCTATAAAAAGCCAAAACCTAAGAACATTCAGGGCTGCTGGCCTTTGTGGCCAGTATGCCACTTTTGTCTGTGTTCCTTTGTTTGTTTTCTAGGAACATTCGTTTTGGATTGCCTAAAGTTGTGTCTCCCGTTTGTGTGTTTCCTTGTCACTTGTTTTGTTTAGGCCTATATGTGACACTTGTTTTTGAGACACTTGTTTAGCTTATTTCAGTAACCTTGGTTTGTGCACATTTTGGTTTCTTCAGGTTTAGTTACCATCTGTTAACTTGTAAATTGTGTATATTGTAAATAGCTTTTGTTTGGTTATTTTTGTTAACCCTTTGTCAAATTTACCCTTTACATCCCTTTTATTAAATTACAACTTTATTCATCCATTTTTACATCTTGGTTTTTGTTACTTCCTTTTAATCTAGCTGAGCCGGGTTGTAACACTACTCCTGAGTTATCCTTGCCTCTCAATCTCTTGCTAAGCTTAATCCTTTCATCGCGAAGTAGAAACACTCGTCATATCATCACTACAGCCACATGTGCTGAGCAATCTATTTTTTCTTTTATGTTTTTCTCTTTATTGAATCAGCTGTGCAGCGAAGGAGAGCAAGAGTGGGAGGTGAAACTACTGGATATTCTGTTTCAGCTGTTTTAAACCAATTTTCTTGCCAACAAATACTTGCAAAAAGCTTTATACCCCGTCTTTAAATTCTAAAACATAAAATACCAATGCTTGCCATGCCAACCTGAGATCCCCGATCTCGTCAGATCTCAGAAGCTCAATGTCGGCCTGTTAACTACACGAGGGTGGCCCAGCGCATGTGGCTGTTGTGGCCTTGGGTTCATTGACAAAAGCCCTTCTCAAAAAATATTAACCTTCAAAAGTGTTTTAGCCCTCTAGGTTGTTGCTTCATAAAAGAGTACGAACTTCCATAAACAGATGATTATAAAAGATGTACATAATAATGTGCCCTACTACATTTTTTTTTTAGATAGAAAGGGAAGTGTAAGAAAGCCTGCCCTTTTAAAGCTTTAAAACACTAAGCTGGAGCATTTCGGCCGCAGTGCTTATGTTTCCGCCCTCTTCACTCCGCTCTCGGCTACTCGTGCGCTGACAGCAGTTTGCGGTCACTTAATTGGTGTAGCTTCGTGGTTTGCGCCGTCCTTGTGAACAATGGTTTGTCAGGTTGTGGTGGAGACTGGATGGAGCTTGTTATAAGCCGATCCTGTTAGCCCAGTCCTGACAAGACTGAAGACAGTTAAGGGTCCTGCATCATGTGTTGTGCCGACTTGGATTGCTTTTAATCAAAGGCCACATGTCAGGCTTGGATTCTTTCTTTTTTTTTTTAAACAACTTGTTTTAATCATTCAGGTGGTAATTCTCATTTATTTGGGCACTTGAATTACTACAACTGCAAACCATGCCTCGCTTATTGCTGTCCACTATTGGTTTTAGCTTAAATTGTGCTGCCTCCAGGCTGGCAGATAAACTCCAGTGAGATGAGGTGTCCAAAGTATTTTTTAAAGGCACGAATAAAGAATAATAAAGGACCTTAAGAATATGAGGAAGAAAAGAGTTATTTTACGGCACTGGCTTTGTCAACTAGAACGCTTCAGTTAAGTGCCTTTCGCTCACTGCTGTTCACCTAAGGAGATTATGTTAGTGCTGGACTGTTTTAAAGGGGGCATCGTCATCATCATTATATTGCTTTAAATGTTCGCAATTAGGCGTTGGATGGCCCTTCTCCATGCCCCTCGATCCCTCGCCAGCTCGACAGTGGTGACTTTCCACACACTGGGCCCGATCTTTCGGCTGCATGGCGCTACAACAGTGTTGCTCGAGATGAGGCTCCAACAGCGCACCGACGCTCGCGGCCAGTAGCCTGAGGGCGTTGCTTAGGGGTAAAAAGGGGTCGACTGAGGCTGGCGGTGCTGACTGCAACGAGCGCTTGCTGCTTGCCTTAGTGTACATCAACATTCCCCCCTCATGCACATTCAACATTTAGGCTGCATCCTCTATAAGCTCTTCTTCTCCCGCTGAAGTGCTTTGTTCTGCATTGCTGGATTTTCATTTAGTTCTCTGTATTTTAAACACTCTTTAACCATCAATAGACCTGCTATTTTTGCTCTTATAGCCAGAGCTTTATGTTGGTTTCAGCTACAACTGTGGTCTTCCTTAGAGATTGTCACTATAGACATATTATTAATAGACTGTCATTACTCACTCCTCACCGTTTGCCACAATGACTAAGTTCGAGGGGAAATCATGGCGGATTTGCAGACTCCTCCTACCCTGCTGTGACGGAGCATATTCCTAAAAAGTTCATAAGGGCGGAATCTTCACTGTAGACTCGGCCCTTGCGTGACGTGTAGCTCGTGCAGCTCCAATGCTAACAGTCAGACCCCCGTTAAGTAGGAGATTTCTAAAATGTATCCTACCATAACCAGTTCAGTCGTAGCTCTAATGCTAACGGCCTATCAATCCAAGTCCGGCCCTCATTAGTATACGAGATTTCTAAAAAAAAATCTTATGAAAACCAGCCTGGTTTCTTTAATTGTAACCCAGCGTTATCATGGAGCAATATCTAATGTAGAAAGTTCAACTAAATTTGAAACCAGGCTTTAAAGTTCTTTTTAACGTGTCTTAAGTGCAATGCTTTCCAATGGGAGACTAGCAGCTATATGGAGATACTACAGCGATGGCGGACCAATGGTGGCCCCTAGTGTCGTCGTCACAAAGCAGAGCAGCCAGCGGCCATTGGTTGTCACGTGGTGTTGCTGTGACGTGTCTGGTCCGGTGATTTAAACAGTTTTTGGCACCGTCTTCATGCTTGTAGTAGCAGACTGACAACGCCATCTGCTGTCCAACTTCTTCAGACATGTGTCCCAGGAGTGGGAAAGTTTGGGGGGGGGCTTCCGGATCTCGATGGCTTCTATGATCCAGCGGTGGCATTTGTTGCTCTTGTTGCTGATAACATAGACATTGTCCCAGTCCATGAGGTGGTTCACCCTCTTTCAGTGGTGTCTGATCTGGCAGACTTCAGCTGTTCTTCTTCTGCTTGTCGTCTGGTGGCTCGTGTGCACGCTTTTGATGTTTCCTTATCATCTATAAGAACAAAAATAGCCTCATTACTAGAAGCTAATGAACCTAATTGGACTACATCAATGGAGCTCTTGTGAGCCTTTCTGCACTCAAAATGTGCTTATTACGGCCCTATTGATTTATTTCCATTGCGCTCCAACTTAGGTGCTCCAACAAGATGCACACTTTTTTTCCAATTCTTTTCCACGAATGCACATTATTTTAAGTTTGATCACGTGAGGGGCAAAACAAATAAACAATGCAGAGGTGCCCAATAAGCCTCAATTATGCATGATATACACTTTAAACAGGCGGCAGTGAAACTCTATCACGTGCCATGTTTTTGTGGAGTAACATCATAACATATTAAAAGGGTAAAAAGTTGATTAAGCATTCTATTGGAGTGTCAATTGTCTAAAATAATGAAGGCATCAGTTGAATTGTGTGTGAGAGACACTTGCCGAGACTGTTTATAAGACAGGATACCACAAATAAACAAGGCTGCATTAATATTATGTAAATGAGCATTTCCCAAAGGACAGCTATTAAGAATGTTTGTGAGTGACCTGCAATTTTTTTTTTTTTTTTTAAACAATCATTAGGTATGGCTTGTATGCAGCCGGAAAAATGTCACTTTCAACTCTTTTATTTTTTTTACTGGTGATAAAAAGATGCGCCCGCAGACTTAATGGGGCCTAATTTATGCGTTTGGTAGCTCTTTCTCATACCTCGACCATTCTAATTTTAACTGTCTGTATCTATTGCAGTCCAAACGCAGAGTAATGAATCACTACTGGTGCGCGCCGCATTTAGAAAGGTTGTCCTGGCATATGGCGCGACGAGGAAAAAAAAAAAAAGTGGTACGGTGTAATTTCAGAATGACCAAATTAACCTAAATTGGTTTTGAGTCACAGCGATGGCAGCAATTAGCTTAATGTGGTGATAGTAGCAGTGCTGTTAAAAGCTGTTTTTTTTATTCTTTCTTTTTGGAAGTGGTTGGCAATGGGCCCACGATTTTTGGGTTCTCTTTTGCCTTTGTAAACTGTATTGTTATGGCGACAAAGCTGGTTTCCATGTATTATATCTGGAACTTTGAAACAGATATGGTGTGTTATAGGGAAAAAATGTGGTTTGATAGTGTGTCCATACTACTAAGGCTCCATGTCAGTGTATATTAGGTATTAGCGAACAAAAATTTATTGATTCCCCTCTCTCTGTGTCTCCTCTCATCTATATTTTGTTCAAGAGGCAGAAAGCCACACTGCAGAATAGGGCTGGGCGATATGGCCATAAAATAAAATCTGGATTTTTCTACTCAGGTTGCACGATTACGATTTTAAACGATTTTATTGGAAATAAACTTAAAAAGGTCTTCTGATCTTTCATATGGAGAACACTGCACAGAGTCCTGCTCATTAATATTTAGATTCATAATATAGCCTACAATTAGGCCTATTCAAAATTGTTATTTCTGTTTTTAAATATTCTTTGTCTGCTCTCAAAAGTAAAACTTAATAAGCCTTTAGTTTTATCATCCTCGAGCTGTGATTGACAACCATCTCCATGGCGACTCAAGGGGAAAGGGGCGGAGTTAAATGCTTGCAGTGGCTCAGAGCACGGCTCAGCGTGAGAGAAGGGGAGAGAAGCAGACCGGGGGAAACTTTGTTTTAGCGAAGAAAACTCCATCGCGCACAACGAAAACACAATGCACGGCCTTTATAAAGCAGCAGAGATCTCTAGAAAGTCGCTGGTTCCGCTGGTGTCATTTTCGAAAAGAGTCGCTACGGAGCGTCTGAAACGCCGCTAAATGGCACCACGGCGCTCGTCAGGCGGACATGCAGCGGCGGACACGATTTTACGATTTAGCCATTTTCCACATCGTCTGTTTTTAAAAGCATGAATTAATTGAATTAGTTCGATTTATCGCTCAGCAGTATGTATATATATATATATATATATATATATACACTAGCCGTCAAAAGTTTGGAGACGCTATTTTTTCCTTTTATTTCAAGACTTTTTATACTGTACTCTTGCTGAAGGCATTCATTTATGAAAGAATTTATTCATTTATTCATTTATGAAAGAACACATATTGAATTATGTTTTAAAGCAGATCTAAGTAACTCATGTCCCTAGAGCCCATAAGCGCCACTGCAGGTGTCGTAGCATGTTGCGTTCTTTTACGCATTAATTGTCCAGTTGACGACCTTATTACATGAAACTCATTGAGAAAATTCTAAGAATAAAGGAAGAATTTGAAGTATAAAACATATTTTGGGTTAATTCTTCTCTTTTTTGTTTCCTACATAATCCCATGGGTTTATTTATAGTTTAATGTCTTCAATGAGAATCCCACATGTCAATAGTGTTGAAAATAAGGATCAGCCGATGCATAAAAAGGTAGTTTATGTATACTGTATGAGTTTAGAGGCACATTTCTCATTTTAGGGTAACTTTTCATGGTCACAGAAACAATAATAGTTTTTAGGTGTTTGGGACGAGGACCTAATGTATTTACATCTGATGTTTGGCTGCCGGTCGTCAAAACAAAGCAACAACATCTATGGAGAGCTGGTGAACCAAATCACTGTAACATCACGTTTAATAGGTATTTTTTCACTGATAAAAACCCCCACAATGAAAGCAATGTACTCCATTTGCTTCAGCATAAAAATGGCATGCAATACTGTATTTTGCCACTTGTATATCTCCAAATGTATTTTTTTGTTTACCCGTGTTGTCAATCTGTTGAAAAAGCATGTCTCCAGTTGCATATTTGAACTCTATTACTGTGCAAAAAGTGTGCATATTTATTTATCCAAGGATAAGATGCCAAACGCACAGATTATGAAGTCACGCTGTCTTTCACATGAAATTCAAATGGGCAAACCGTAAATAACTGCGCTTTTTACATCATAAAGCACCATTTACACACTACTTCATGTCCATCTGTGTAATATGCCATATTCACCAAATGTTTTTCATCCAAGGAGCATGGCTAACACTTTGATTACAGCCACACATCGCCTCTATGAGCCCCCCCGTCAGTGCATTTGTCAAGGAGCAACGACGTGCAACACACAAGGACACGATTTGACTTCTTCTTTGGGGGGAGATATAAAGAGCCCTGATTGCTTTTTAGATTTTTTTTGACTTGGTGGTGGGAGAACTCGGGGCGATATGTTAATTCAGAGTTAGGCGCGGATATAACCCTGCGGGGGAGTTCTTCGTCAATGGGTGATGGTTATGCAAGACTGGCAGAAGAAAATGTGAAAATGTTATGTTCTGTCACGATTAGAGATTTTACGCGTCTGTTTTGAAGACGGAACAAAAACGCTTCATGACTTCTGAGATCACGTTCAGCCACACATTATTTTAAGAAGGAAAACAAAGCAAGCACGTTCATGTTGTAGTGAAGGTCATCGATTGCAAATCATTCATCAGTCTACTTATATTTCCACATGAGGTCAGTTTGTATGGCATTTCAGCTCACGTGCACATTCCACACTCCATCAAATACGTTTGACTTATTTAGATCATGACCTTGCACATCCAACGAAAAAAAAAAATCTATCCATTTCTTCGGACGTTGTGAAACCTTTATTTAGCAGCATGTCTTTTTTTTTTAATGAACTACAATTTCCAGGACCCAGTTGTCGGTCCATCTCTATTCCTAGCCCGTGGCAAAGTCATGCAAATTGTCTTGGACAGTTTCACAGCTCCCTGCAAAACAACTTGAAGGACACTAGCCACGCTTTTCTTCAATGAACCACAACCATATTTCATTGGAGAATTTCTGTGATACAGTATTTGCGTTAAACATGGCCACTTGCTTCTTCAAATATGATGCTTTAGAAATACATGTTGACGCTTAGGCATACTTATTTAACATTTGCTAAAAACACAAAAGTATTGGTTGTGGACGTCATTTGAGCCCTGAAGTCATCGGAAGAAAGCAAAAAAAAAAAAACACCACCTCATTACATTATCAAGTTCTAGGCAAGTGTTTTGAGCTCTTGGGAAGGAAACAGCCTTACTCAAACATGCAGAAATTAAGTCAAAATAGTGTAATGTAATGCATCCATCCATCCATTTTCTTCCTCTTTATCCGGGGCCGGGTCGCTGAGGCAACAGTCTCAGCAGAGATGCCCAGACTTCCCGATCCGCGCACACCTCCTCCAGCTGTTCTGGGGGGACTCCGAGGCGACACCAGGCCAGCTCGGAGACATAGTCCCGCCAGCGTGTCCTGGGTCTTCCAGGAGGCCCCTCCCAATAGGACATGCCTGGAACACCGGTCAGGAGGCATCCGGAACAGATGCCCTAGCCACCTCAGCTGGCTCCTTTCGATGTAAAGGAGCAGCGACTCTACTCCGAGCTCCACCCGGGTAACTGAGCTCCTCACCCTATCTCCAAGGGTACGCCCAGCCACCCTGCGAAGGAAACTCATTTCAGCCGCTTGTATCTGCGATCTTGTCCTTTCGGTCATTACCCAAATCTCATGAGCATAGGTGAGGGTGGGAACGTAGATCGATCGGTAAATCGAGAGCTTTGCCCCCTGACTCAGCTCCCTCTTCACCACAACAGTCCGATACAGCGACCGCATCACTGCTGACGCCGCACCGATCCGTCTATCGATCTCACGCTCCATCCGTCCTCACTCGTGAACAAGACCCCGAGATACTTGAACTCCTCCACTTGGGGCAAGGACTCTCCACCGACCTGAAGAGGGGAAGCACCTTTTTCCGGTGGAGAACCATGGCCTCGGATTTGGAGGTGCTGATCCTCATTCCGGCCGCTCCACACTCGGCTGCAAACCGCCCCAGTGCGCGCTGAAGGACCTGATTTGATGAAGCCAACAGAACAACATCGTCTGCAAACAGCAGAGATGAGATCCTGAGGTTCCCAAACCGGACACCCTCCGGCCCCTGGCTGCGCCTAGAAATTCTGTCAATAAAGGTAATGAACAGAACCGGTGACAAAGGGCAGCCCTGGCGGAGACCAACACGCACCGGGAACAGGTCTGACTTACTGCCGGCAATGCGAACCAAGCTCCTGCTGCGGTCATACAGGGAACGGACAGCCCTTAGCAGAGGACCCCGGACCCCATACTCCCGGAGCACCCCCCACAGGGCACCACGAGGGACACGGTCGAAAACTTTCTCCAGATCCACAAAGCACATGTGGACTGGTTGGGCGAACTCCCACGAACCCTCGAGCACCCGATGAAGGGTATAGAGCTGTAATGTAATGTTCACCAAAAATGCATATGTGTTTTTATAATCTTGCATGTCTAAGCTATTCCGCCTATTAAGCCTGTCTCAATGTCACTCCATCTTCTTCTTCTTCATATTGGGGTTCCGAGGTCAACAGTTTCAGTTCAGTTCATTTAGTTTTATTATCAGTTCCACCAGATAAAAAGCACATCGAGTGAATCAAAATTATGTTACTCTCAAACCCTTGGTGCAAAAAAGTCAATAGTTAATAAAAGAGCTATGTCAAATCCATGTATGCACACAATTGGTGGCAGCAGAGAGAGGGGAGGGGAGAGTTCAGCTTCGTGACAGCCGGGTGGATAAAGCTGCCCTTCAGTCAGTTTGACATAGACTCCTCCGTCTCTCTCTGTGGCAGGACAATGGCAAGAGATCAGCTGATGTGGAATACTTTTCCTTACACATTATTTTAAATAAGCAAATGCTGTGGTGCAGAAAAAAACACTATTAAAAGCCTGAATAATACATATAGGACAAAGTTCATAAAGTTCTGAAAATGTTATAGAAGTGTAATTGTCCAGGATAAAAAAAAACATCTATTATTCAAGTAAAAATAAATCACAGAACATTATGCGTCCAAACACTGTCGACTTTAGAACTACCACATTTTTAATGCATGAAGTATAGATTTACATGGCCGTATCCCGCTGTTTGGACTTTGAACTCGAAAACACCACAACATTTAGCTGCAACAAGAAACAACACAAGAAAGTGGTTCATAATTTAGTGCAGTCCTATTATATGTGCGAACTACCTGAACAGCAATAATGTGCATTTATTAGGTCCGGTAGAAAAAATGATCTCAGTCGGGAGCCACATTTGAATCATTTAGGTCCATTTTAAAGTTACAAAACGTTCCAAAGCACAGAACATTCACTGTGGAGTAGTTAGAGGACATTGGAAATAAGATGAAAAGGAAGCACTACTACTACTACTTCAAATGAATGAGTGCCATTTAATAATGCGCAAAGTTTGAAAGTGAATCTAAAGAACACTCTAAAAAGAAAAAAATGTATACATATTAAATAATATAAACAAAAACAATGACATCTCAGACTTTTTAAAAAACATGTGTGGTCATGTCTTGCCTTCATAGCATTAGCATTATGTTGCGTCTGCTTGCCCCATCTTCTACGCTAAATTACTGTTTACTACAAAGGTGTTTAAAGTTCTAAAAGTAGTCATCAGGACGTGGTAATTTAATGGAATGTTTCACCTCTCATTTACGAGTATTCCAAAGGTCTTCTGGTGAGGAAGCTGGATTGGTAATGCTCATAGGGGAGAAGTTTAACATGTTGTTCACACTGAACACTTTCAATCAATCAATCAATCAATCAATCAATCAATCAATCAATCAATCAATCATTCAAGTTGTTTTGTGTAGACCAGTGCAGTATCACAAGAGGAGTTTCCTCAAAGGGCTACACCAAACATCAAAACAGTGAAACAATAACCGCTGTAATGCCCAAGCAAATGTAGTGTCCAGGAAAACATAATGTCCAAACTAATGTAATAAATAGTCAGTCAGCAGCAGATGGAAACATCCCCGTCCTTAGACCCTACTACCCGGGAGGAAAAACTCAAAAACACAGTGGGAGGAAAGAGAGAGATCCACTCCCATGGACAGACAGGATAATAGAGATAGACTGATGGGAGTCCCCTGCAGACAGGGCCGAAGGCTGTGGAAGAACCTCCAGTCCTTGTTGGAGCTTCTTGTTGTTCTTGTTGTCCAGTTGGGGTTCTTAACTGAATAATATACTGTATAGTCTTCCTCTAAATAATGTAGTGCAGACGAATACCTTTAAAACCACTTCTTGATGACACAGACATAATTATCTTACGTAACAGTGTTGACCAAAAATCCTTTATGTTGCAACAAAACACTGACAAAAGCCTTCCTATCAACTTTGTTTCGTGCACTAAAGCTGTTTACTCGTCTCCTGCTCTGAGTCTGATACAAATATATGTGGGAGATCCCCCCACCCCTTCAGTGTGCTCTCTGCTCTGAGCCAGTTCAAACCGCCGTCACACACGTCATTACAGAGCCCATATGTATTCATGAATATGGAGATATCCCTCATGGGAAAGGCTCTTCTGTTGTGCCGCTGCGTTATGTTTGCGGTCCATCATCCCGACCCTGACTGCTCCAGTGCTTCCTGTTTTGATCCCTAAGCTCGACTGCCCGCTGCAGTCGAGTCGCTCCGAAGTGTCACACGCCATCCCTCATATTTATCTACTGACGGGGCTGAGGCGCAGAAGATAGAAAATTCAACTTTTGTTCTAGTGTAGTTTGTTGTAGTATTTATTTATTTATGTATGCATTTGTTACAATCAAATAAGAACATTTGCCGTAAAAAAATAAATACATTTAAACTTAAATGTATTAATACTCGCTGTGTGATTTAAAAAAGAAATGGAAAACAAGGTAAACTAGTCTGGATTGGTGCCAAACATGTTGACCAACACAGATACAATACAATCTGTCAACTATATTTAATCCTGAAATAACTTTTAATCATTCCTATACTTTCATCACTAGAAATACTATCAATATATCTCTGAATATTTATCAATAGATAGATAGATAGATCAGTTATGGCTGCTGGGATAAACAACCTCTTGAGTCTGCCACTGTGACCGCTTTGCCGAGCGACTGCAGTGTCGTGCAGTTACTGAGGATGGCCTTCATTATGCTCCTCACCCTGCTCTCCACCAGTTCTGCCTCCGAGTCCACCCCCGTCTCTGTCACTGACACACTCTTCATCACTAGTTTGTCCAGCCGGTTCCTTTCCCTGGCCATCATGCATTTCCTCCAGCACACAACCGCGGGAAAAAAAACTGCAATGGCAACAACAGATTGATCAAAAGGAACAGCATCTTGAAGAAGAAGGAGGGGTGCAGAGTGAGGGTTGGGAGATCAGCTTCCTGATGGCCTGGTGTATGAAACACCAGGCCATCAGGTGGTTACAAAGCTACCTTTGTAACTTAAGTTTCCCCTGACAGAAGCGCTGTCGCGATAGCACACTTCAAGTCAAGAAAATCCACTGCATTATACATTTTCTTTTACATTGTGAGACACTGATAGCGGCCTCTCTACTTTCCTCTAAGGTGTTAATGAAACAGTGTGTTATCACCCCACCTTTTGTAGCCATGGAGCATCCTTGACTTAGCTTTGAGACAGCCACGCAGGAATCTGCTCCTCTCCATTCACTTTGACGAGGCCGGAGCACCCATTATGGCTTCCGTAGCATCCAAGGCCAGACACCTTGAGAGCCGGAATGCATAATTTAGTGTAATTCATGGTAATAATTTGTTGCATTAATGTAGAATTCACTGCACCTGATCACTGCTTGCTGTGGGGGCTCCTTGCAGCTAAACAGGCAGAGTTCCACATGGGGAAAGGAGATTAATAAGGTCAATGTGTACATCCCTTGGCGGTCGGTCTGAGTTCCGTTGGTTTGTTTAAGCTTTATATCGTTATTCTGATTTTAAAAGTAATTTTGGACACCTTGGCTTCGGTACTTCTTGTGGTGCAACTTAATACCTATGCCTAGATAATACCCCTAGGACTTCAAATGTAGCTACACAAAACGTGCAAAGAAGGCGCATTGTTGTCACTGTGGCAAGGAGGGAAAAGAAAAATAAGAGCTACATATAACGATAGCTCGCTTTGGTCATAGTTTCATCTAATTTGGTGAAGGTTCTAGACTTTAAGGGTGCGTGTCTGACTCAGGCTCAATTGGGAGGGAGGTCTTTGTGCCTTAAAGAGAGCGCACTCACACCTGCACAAACAAACCAAGCCCCTGTTTGATCACGTCATCATGAAGCGCTGTTTATTTACATAACGGACCAATGTATTATCACATTTCATTTAAATTAGGGGATAGAAAAGTAAGCTCAGCCTCAGTGGAGCTTCATGGAGAACTCTGAAGAATCCGAGCAAATGGTTCTGGGAGCTTAATAGGTACTGTAGACGGACTGATTATTATTGTTATACAAATTCACTCCAGGTTTGAAATGATAGAGATATAACATTATAACATGATCAAACGCTCCAACAAAGCTGCAGGCCCATTGAGCTTTGGTATGGCGTGCATGGGTGACAGATGCGTGGAGTTAAAAAAAAAAAAAACTTTAGCATGTTTAGGACGTGTCATAGGAGCAGATGGCAAACATTTTACAAGTCCTGAGGAGAGGAGATGATTACGGGCAAATACATTAGAAGTGCCACATACACTTCCTGTTAGAAAGATTCGTGCATGTGAAAGGCTTTGGAGTGTGTAGTGCATACAGGTTCCACATTTTTCAAAACTGTATTTTTAAAGCTTTGAGTTTGGTATCAAATGTTATTTACTGAACGTTACTGGGCAACATTTAATCCAGCCTTTTGTTGGTGAAAGGTGACAACATCTATTAGCCAAAATAATGTATCAAAGTAAACTAAACATGTGGACCAACCAGGTAAATAAAGTTAGTACTTTAATCTTTAAATGGAGTATTTAACATTTTAAAATAGCTCAAACATTCTGTTCCAGTAGCTCATGTCGTGACGTGGTGTCCTCCTCCTCTTCATCTGCATCTTAGTAAAAGACCATGAACCTCTGCCGGACCTCTTCTGAACTTCTAGATGTGCTAATCTACAGCTAATTTGCTTTATCCTTTTTATCCTCCTTTACTCTGGTTTATTCATCCTGGCATCAAGGACGTTTTGTGGGCGGATTCACTTTTACCCATAATCTTTCCAAAGAACTGAAATTAAAACATTCTTTTCATTAAGAAAATATTGAAAATGGTGAGGCAGCGCCTGCACCTCCACAAGCCTAAATGTACAATAATGAAATGTTATTGCATGTAAAACAATGTGATTATTATTAGACCTAATGGTAAACTGCTTTGAGAGTCTCATTTTCCCTTACTGGTAATTTGTTTTAGCAGTTTTGATGGAGTTTTCTGTGTGACCTTCACTGTGACTTGTTTTTGTTGATAAAAGATACAAACATGTTTTTTGTTTTAGGATATCAACAGACTTAAATGTCAAAGTATTTCTATCCTTCTTTTGAACTGAATACCTCCATCATTTGAGTTGTTTACTATGTTTTGCACAAGCATTTGTAAAGCTCAAGCAAACAGTTCAGTTGCAGAGCACCCATAAATGCCCAAGGTTTACTCACTCATCTTTGCAAAAGCACCATTCTTTTCTCCCCCCCAAAAAAGGGGGTAAAAAACAGATTTTTGCTACATTTTGCTTTCGTGAAAAACATGCATTTATCTAGAACTACTTTCTGAACTGAAGACTTAGTGGGTGAGAATCCATTGGCGGCTATCATTTCGGAAAACCACAAAGTACAACTTAGTGCTTGCAATTACAAATACATTGTCGTTGCAGCCAATGGATTTCAGTTGTGCAAGCTTTCACAATATATGAGAGGTAATTGTGTAAATGTAAAGGTATAGCTTTTATGTGTAAAGGAATTATTTTGTGCCCTGTGCCATCAGGGAGCTGATTAAGTTGTAACCCTCAATGTCACTCAGTCTGTTCCATTCCTTTTCTTTTGATGAGGTAAATCTACTGCTGCTGTGTCTGCAATGAACTTATAATGAATTTCAATGTATTACTGTATGTATCTTTTCTGGGCAAATGGGCAGAAAGAGCAAAAGCCAGAGGTTCTTAGTCTTTTTGATAATGGGGTCCACATGTTCAGGTCCAAGCAGCATGAGGCTCATCAACTGTATTGCAGTAAAACAATTTGTCGTTGGGTATGAATCTCGGCCGTAACCTTTGACTGAATTACCCTTAAGTTTCAAATATTATTTAAAGCATAATTAGTAAATATTACAGAAGAGGGTATTGTTTTTTTCTTTATATTTTATATTATTTGCAGCACTAATATATCCTCACATCTTTGGCAATATTCAAAACTCACTCTCTTGTTTACAACCAATTTAAATGTAAATGAAGTACCAGCCTTTTGAAAACGTTTTGCAAACTATTAAAATTGCATACAGCTCATTCTCCATAATTAGCTGTGATCGAAAGCGTGAGGTCAACAGTGGCTAACCATCAGAAATACATTCCCTATTTTACATGTCCGTCACACTCTTCCTGGGGGACATTTCAGATCCGCGCCGGGACTTTGATGGAGCGCTGTGATAGAAGTGGATTCCCCATGCGGCTGTCTCCTGTGACCCCTTCACTGGCCCTGAGAAATGACGGTATGAGTAATGCCATTCATCCCGTGTGGTCCAACGGAGTGAAGGGCACTCGCCTATTGTGCTGGCCCAAAACAATAATCTGTCTTTAATATGAATCCTTTGTCGCCGGTCGTGCAGCAAGTCCCGGTGTCCTAACCTTCTTTTCTCTGACACATTTTTCCCAGCAGCTTTTGAAGAGAATGCTAAAGACATGCTAATTTCACACTTGGCATAGGCCCGGCAGGGTAAATGGGAATTTTCATAGGTGCTGACATTTGGGGCAGTGTACCGTGTTGATCGTTACTGAGGGTGTGCGCTTTGTGTCGAGGCTTTTTGTTGCTGTTAAGCTTCCTTCACATGCTGTGCACTTTACAGTAGTATATAGCAAGGCAGAATAAGCCCATCTTTAACTGAACCGAAAGAAAGGAAACATGCCATTTTCACAACATAAACAATGAATAATGTTTATGGGTTTGAGACTTTGATTGGATTAGAATATCAAAGTTCATTTATTTCTATTATTCAACTTAATATGTGTAACTGATATATGATATAGACTCATTACATGCAAAGTGACATATGTCAAGCCTTTGTTTTGTTTGATTATGGCTTACAGTCCATTTTCAAAATATTATAATTTTATGAAACTTTTTTTCTTATAGCCAGACCTTAGTGTAGTTTCGTACCTGACGGTTTCGGCTACAACTGTGGCCTTCCTCAACAACACCACGTGACAACCTCTGAGGAAGGCCACAGTTGTAGCCGAAACCGTCAGGTACGAAACTAACACTAAGGTCTGGCTATAAGAAAACAAAAGTTACATAATTTTCAGAAAACCTAATGAACCTAATCGGACTATAATTTTATGAGATTTTTAATTTGGGGTTTTTACAAGCTGAGCCATAATCATCAAAATGATAACAAATAAAGGCTATACATATCTCACCTTGCATGTAATGAGTCTATCATATTAGTTTCCCAGTTTAAGTTGAGTAACAGAAGTGAATGCACTTGTTCATGATATTCTAATTGTATGACAAGCACCTGTATTTCTTTTTGTCAAGACAAGTGAGCCAACACAGCAATCGCAATGCATTTGCCCATGTACTTTCATTCATTCATTCTGCCAGTGTGGCTGTTAAGTGCCTTCTAGCAACTACGCGGTACCCTGCACTTATTTTAACTTGGATAGACTCAAACAGACGAAAGCAGTGATTAGAAAGATTTATTGGTATATTAGTTTTGCCGATCAGACCCCGGCGGTAGACATCGATGTACAAGTCAGTGTAGGTAAACAGCTTGGAGTTAGGGATGTCTTCCCCCGGAGCCTGGACACTGGTGGTGGTGTGGGAGACCCGCGAAGATGCGCAGGTAGAAGCCGTGGCGGAAGAGGCGGAGATGGGGTGGAGGTGGGTCGCAGCGCAGCTGGGAAGCGAACGGATCATGATTGCTGGGGCTTAAAAGCGGGACCGAGGGCGATGATTGGCTCCTACGAAGGTGCAGCTCTTGCGCTGATGGCTGAGGAGGAGGTGTGGCCCTCTCGGGAGTGATCATTGGCTGGAGGTCGGTGATGCTGAAATTAGTCTACCAGGTTGAATTAACGCCTAGGCTTCATTAGGGTGGGTGATGTTACAGGCCTCACTGCAGGACTTTACTCAGGCACGGAAACCACTTGTACTTCTTAATCTCTTTTATTGAAGTAGTCACCAGCAGGTAAAAAACCTTTAACAAATGGACACACAAAATCCACAACTTGGGTCATGTCAACATAGGTCAGCATAGTGACTTACGAAACAGCACAATGCATCGGCAGTAGTGAGCTGTCCAAACTGTCCAACTTCGGATTTTGGAACCATCGGTTGCACTTTGTCCTTGATTTAAGGTCAAATCAACTGCTTTATGTCCCCAAAAGAGACATGCACAATCACTTTTGAGCTTTTTACAATGCTATTACATTGCTTCGCTGTCAAAAACATACCTGGAGTAGTTTGTTGCCTTCATTTAAATATGTCCTGGATCTTATTGCATCATAGACTGTTCCCCACATTTTGAAAGCCCATGAGCCACCCTGGGACCTGTTCTGAGGAGTTCTGCTCTCAAAGCATGTTCATCACGGCACCATTGATTTGCTTGCATGCTGTTAGCTGAAATCAAAAGTTTGTTTTCAGTGTTTTGTGATGTGTCTTTCCCACTATTGCCTGTAGAGAGTGCTCCAGGCCAAATTGAAATCGTGACCAGCCAAGTCTCTCACTTTTTACTGTGGTTTCTTTACATATAGATTACTTAAAATTATGTTATGCAAATTATATACAATTTAATGTTAAATAATGCATGATTATGTCCACTTTAAGGTGAAACCAACTGCTTACTGCATCATAATTCAATGTAGGTCCTGTCAATTAAAACTTAAATATTTTTGCCAGTATAACTACTAATAGTATATTCGTATACTCGTTTTGGCTGCATTTAGCTCTGAAGCTTTGATAAGCACTGAAGCCCTTGTTCAACCAGACTATACACAAGCCACTTACTGCCACGGCCCTCACACGCCCTGAAATCTATTGAGATATATTATGACTAAAATTGTTTTAAAACTTTTATTTGGCACCCACGGTATATGACATATTCCCCAAACACACAAAGATCTCCTGGAGGCTCTTGTATTGAATTGGTGGGCACTGGTGGGAGGCAGAGAAGCTGTATTAGGTATTTTTATCCACTTATGACACGGGCCCCTGTGTAGTGTTCTACCTCCGGGCCCTGTCTGCAAACTGGATCGCCAAACTGTCTCACTCACGCTGCTATTTTCCATGGCTTTTTTTTTTTTTTTTTATTCTTCGCACTCACTCCCCAACGGCAAGGGCTTTACTAGAGATGTATTACTTTATTGAATGCTGCTGAGAAAGCAACCATTCTCCCAGTTACTTTTTTTTTTTTTTTTTTTACCGTCTGCTACCTGAAATATTAATGTGACACGCTGTGCTGAATATGAAATGAAAGTGGGGTTTGGAAAATAAAGCATTGTACTTTTGAGTCCTGTGTTGACAGTCTGCATGTGATTGTCATTCTGGGTATTTCGCCACACTTCAAGAGCTAAAAGGAGATGCTTATGTTCCGAAGGGGAAAAAAAAAAAAAACACCCTCCGAAGTTTGAGAGGAAATATTTTTGTTTAAAAACACCTCGTGTAGCGCTGTATTGGTGACATTTCCTGTCATGGCTACTTATTCCCTCCAAGTAATGTAGTGGCGGATCGGTTAAGATATAAAGTGCCATCTGAACTGCTTTTCACCGGGGCCAAACAAGTGGAGAGGCAGCGCATGTACAGGCAGAGAGAACAGACTGTCCTGTTTGGAAAGACTGCATGCTTTGTCTGTGTGTGGCCCGACTGTAAGGAGCAGGTGAAAGGATAATGATAGAAGAGAGGTGAACACTGGTAAGCTGAGGTGTGAGTGAGCTTGGAGACAGCAGAAATTGTCCAAGGATCTTGGGCTTATTTGAGCTCACTACTTTCATAGTTGTGAAGTAGCCACGTAAGCAGTGAAGGTCTTGCTCTAAAAATGGTCTAAATAATCCAAGAATGCCGAATGGATTGCCAACATCAGTGAGCAAGTCAACTACACAATGTGTCTTTTCTTATTGGATCTGATATATTGGGTCAGTGTCACATTTTAAGTTGAATTACAGAAATAAATGAAACCGCGTTTCACCTGTACTAATACAGTATATGATATAGACTTAAATGCAAAGTAACCTATGTAAAGCCATTATTTGTTACAATTTTGATGATTACGGCTTACAGTCCATTTTCAAAATATAGATTTTAAATTTGGGGTTTTTACAAGCTGAGCCATAATAATCAATTATAACAAATAAAGGCTATACATATCTCACTTTGCATGTAATGAGTCTATATTAGTTTTGCAGTTTAAGTTGAATAACAGAAGTCAATGCACTTTTTATGAATATTCAAATTTTCTGATTTTGACTTGTATTTGGGAATTTACAATATTAGCGATCAGCTGATTTAGCTCCGATATCTCCGTGACCGAAAGTGGTAGAGACTTCCAGTTTTTTTGCACTGGTAATAGCGAAGTCCGGGCTTTAAAACAAGTCCTGCTCTTGGTTAGCTACAAGTTTGTTGAATAGCCTATACCAGTTTCACTAAATCTCAGTGAATGACATCTCAGTGACATGCTACATTTTGAAGCTCAAAGTTAGGTTTAACCTGTGCAATTGTATTTTTGATCAACGCGCAAAATGCTGTTGCTAGCCGCGCTGTTGCTAGCCGCGCAAAATGCTGCGGCTAGCAACAGTATGCTAATGCTAGCGGCAACTAATCAAAGCTGGGACAGAAACTATGATTGAATCAACTAAGTAATAAAATTAAATCGGCCACTGCTGGAGCTGTCAAGTATTTGTGTTTTTACAAGATTATAGAACAGGCATTTGGAAAAATCGGCCATAAATATTGGTCAAAAAATCTGCATCATCCTCAGAAAACCTCTAATGAAAATTTTATGTTTTCCATAAAATCTCATATGGAATAGCCTTCCTTTCTCAGAACAAGAATACACTGTCGAGTTTCAGAAGAAAGTTCTTTTTTTTTTTTCTGCCCATTTTGAGATTATAATCAAACTCACAAATGCTGATGCTCAAGATACTAGCTTAAAGGAAGGCCAGCTTTAATCACATCGCATAATTGCTGGAGGGTTTTCTAATCATCAATTAGCCTTTAACACGATTAGCTAACACGAGGTACCATTAGCACACTGGAAAGATGGTTGCTGGAAATGTGCCTCTGTTCCATTAAAAAGCAGGTTTCCTCCAGCTGCTCTGGTTTTCCCTACCATTCAAACATGTACAGTAGGAACCTCAACTCTAAAATCTAAGCAGGACTTCCCTAAATAAAGCTTAAATAAATGACCAACTCACAACACCACCAAACTAAAATGCCTTGCACTTAAACTATAAGGTCATGGCGATGTACGTTGATAGAAAAAGACCCACCGAGGCAAAGGTATGCAAATTAATACCGAAAGGCATGGTTGTGGATTCAACCAAAGGAGATGGATAAATAAAAGTAAATTAACGACACAACCATTCCCGTTCCGTTAAGTGTATTGAAGAAATTGAAAGATGAAAAGTGGCCCAGGGGACACAGCAAATCACACCCAGAACAGTGATCGCAGATGACGAATGCGGCATTGTCACATTAATGATCAATAAGTCACCGCTGATGGCCTCGCGCGCCACAGTTGGCATCAAGGGCTTCATTTGACACACAGCTTGAAGCTCTATCACCAACCTCCAACGACCAGACACCCCCGCCCACACCCACCCACCCAGTCACCGTTCTGAGAGCTATCCAGACAAGCGCTCCAACTGTCAGCTATGCCCCCACCCACCACCAACATAGACAAGTGCAGCCAATTTGAAGGCCTGTCGGGCGCGTGATGTAAAGATTTGGAGATCTAATGTGCCCACCTTGTCAGCGAGGTGCCTGGGATGGGGGAACAATGCTGTCAGATTGATCAACCAAAGAGCCCACAAGAAGGAGCTTGTTAAGGAAGATTTCTCCACCCCGTGACGCGGGATAAAAGTAACACGTTGGGAAGGCTGCTTACCTGCTCTATGTGCACCCACTTCTCACCAACATACTATACTCACATATCCCCCGTAATATGCTTTCCCCTGAGTCTGCCGTCCTATTTAGCCGATGGAAGGGTTTTCTGCTTTAGACAGGTATTGAGGATTGTGTCATCATAGATATTCAGTTTATGCAGATCTAAATTACTTTCAATATTGTAGGATGACCTGATAGTATCTTTCTAAAGGCAATTCATTTTGTGATTTGGCTATTTAGTATGAAATCTATTGTATCTTTATAGAGTATCTAATCTATCAACATCCTCCTCTTTCACAACTAACAGTGGATTATGTTCACATCGACATATTGCAAAAGAAAAGAAAGAAAAGGGAAACATAATGAAGTGCATTCTTACATCACCACCATTGTTTGTCCTATTTGGCACTTCAGCCATTACCAACACAGGTGTACAATATGATCAGTTCACATTGCTCTGACAAGGGATTAGATCTGGAATGGGCAAACCGTTTGATGCAAGGGCCACGTCGGGTTTTTGAACTTGCCCGGAGGGCTGGACCAGTTTCAGCTTGGGGCGTTTCCAACAAGTACAAATGTTAAAGGGATACTTCGGGATTTTTGACATAGGGCCTCATTTCCTAGTTATCCAGAGTGTTGTTGATGTCTGGAGATATTTTTTTCTTAAATTCATGCAGTTCTTATATTTGAAGAGTCTAGTTGCGCTAGCCTAGAGCAAGGCTAAAGCATTTCTATGGTAAACGCTAGCCCGCATTAAAAAACAGTCTGGCGCACTCCACAGTGCACCTGAGGTAAATCACTTATAACGCCAGACTAACCATATAAATGTCTGTGTCGATAGGTTAATTTTAACCATTTTGCGTTTAAATTAAACTTATATTTGAGCGGCATCAGCTTCGTGGCTGTAAGCTAAGGCAGCGGCGGAGTGATCTGCGAGAAAATAGTCCCTCAAAATGCGGTAATTCATGTGATACAAGGTCAGTTTTATTAAAAAAAAAATTCTATTAACACAGACATTTATATGGTTAGTCTGGTGTTATATGTGATTTACCTCAGGTGCACTGTGGAGTGAGTCAGACTGTGTTTTAATGCGGGCTAGCGTTTACCATAGAACTGCTTTAGCCTTGCTCTAGGCTAGCGCAACTAGACTCTTCAAATATAAGAACTGCATGAATTTAAGAAAAAAATATCTCCAGACATCAACAATGCTCTGGATAACTAGGAAATGAGGCCCTATGTCAAAAATCCCGAAGTATCCCTTTAACTTGACTAAAATTGGCTAAACATGTTACATGCAACACAATAGCGGCAGTTATGTGGTTATATTTCTTCATGGCAGTGCAAACAATGGTGTTGTTCACAATCGGGTCTTATCACGTTTTGGCCTTTGATGAAAGAAAGATAATACTACATAATGCTCTTTATTGAAGTCATAACAAATGTCATTTTTAGAGAAGCACTGCTCGTGTGGATGAGTTAGCTTTGATAATAGCATTTAATTTGATGGTAATTTAGATACACAACAGTAGTCTCATGTGTAATTTATCTAGTCTACCTTCAGAACTAACTAAACCACCTGAATTTGAAGTAGGGCTGGATAATTTTGGAAAACACACTTCATAATGATCTTCCTGACAAGTTTTGCAGACAAGAAAGACAAGACTACAATTTTAAGCATGGCCAGAAGTATTAACATTTGGAGAAGACTTACTGTGGTTTTGAATTGTGAAGAAACCGCATTGATACATAATTCTACAGGATATGTCACTTTTCTGCAAAGAATATTGTGGCTGCTGTAGCCTTTGCAATTTTCTCTTAACCTTGCAGGATTAATGGGAGGTGAAAGGTCTTAAATTGAATGAAAACTTTTATATTTTTAAACCATTGGTGCTGGGACATGCCTATATGACTGAAAGCCTGGACAGACACATTTATGTACAGAATAAGGCCCAAAGAATCCTATGACAGTATGTGTGATTGAAGGACTTTGTTGCCCGGTATTGTGTGTGTGTACATTACATTCTGGACCAGCGAGCCTCCCGTCAGCAGAGAAATTGGTATCTCTTCCTCGTCGATGATTGATTCCTCGCGGTATGCCCGCCGAACAGAGGTGCTATTGAAGCCGTGCGGGAGCAGTGTGAACGTGCCCCCCGCCTTTGTACGCCGTATCCACACCAATCTCGAAATGCACATTCAGACAGCGCAGGAGGGATGTGCAGTGTTTAAGGATATATATTTGGCTCTTTCAACACATCATGTAGTAGTTTTCATACCTAACCACTAACTGTGAAGTGATTGATAAAAAAAAAACATGTTTTCTTCACTTACTGGCACCTTTTTGGCTTGGATGGCCAAGCTGTGAAATCACTCGCATATCCTTTACAGTAGTTCTTTTGGGATGTTCTTTCTTTCTCCTATTCATGGACTGCATTCACACATTATTATTATTATTTTTTTTTTTACTACAATTTTGAGGTCTGACTCTTGGTCGTTCCATATTGTTTTGGCCGTTGTCATCATCTAGCGTCCATGAATAGATATAACAAAATCAATTCAAAGATTTGGCTGAAGGACTAAAACATTTTCCTTCTTAAAATTTGAAAGGAACTAATAATCTACATTGATTGATTGCAAGACTATTAATTCTAGAGTGTGATGCCTGACCTGAAAGCTAATCACAGTTGCTAATGATTGGCTTAGATTTAAGGTCATAACACTTCTTAATCAAAGGTTAACTATTTTGTTCCTGCTGCTTTATAATCTGGACAGCATTATTAAGATATATACGATTCTAAGGCATGCTACTGGAAACACTAAGGCAATGGTGTACCCAAAGTTAACAAAGGCTGAAAAAAGCATATCATTTTTTCTTAGTGTGCCAAAAGAGTATGTTCTTTGGCACATCCATGCGTTTCGCCCACTGCCTACAGATGGCAGGACCTTGCACAATAGAGACTTGATTTTTTTCTGAGCGGGGCAGCCTGTCTGCTTTCCCTGTCTGTGATTGAACCGAGCTCAGTGGAATCAGGACAGTAACCTCTCTTAACCCCACTCAGGGAGCTGGTGAACACAAACAAGATGGACAATTCCCTGCATTTAGCGGGAAACACAGCGTGGCACTGGGGAAGGTTTGGTGTAACAGTTGCATTCCAAAAGTCAAAAATCAAAGTGCTCGGGACAGTTTGTGTTAAATGTTATGTGATGAAGGTGCCATTTCGTGATTGAGGAGCAAACGCATATGAAAGAAAAGAAAAACCGAGGCATTCTACATGCATCAAATAATCTACTTACATTTACTTAAGTTATTTTATTGGCTAATTCATTCCTTTTTTTTGTTGGCCAACATGTTTTAACTGTCATGAAAGATATAACTTTTACTGTTTTCAGAATTGTGTATTGTAGAAAATACTGTTGTTTCATGGCATGCACAGAGTAAAACAGCTGATTTTTAGTACTAAATCTCATGCAACAATCTGCAATGCTCGTTATTGGAGACGGTTTGGTAAATTGTTGACTGTGGAGCTCACACAGTTTGAGGCCCAGAGCATGCGGAGCTTGGGCTGTGTTTCACCGAACACTGTGGTGATTGCACTCAATTACAAACATGTTCAGAGTCCATGCTTGCATTTGTAATTGCACGACTTGGCTTTTATGCTTTGAATAATATGTTTTGAGCCAACGATACGTTTGTGTTTCTCTTTGAAAGATAAAAAGTCATATTGTGCGATGGTGTTATTGCTGTGAGGAGACACATTGCTTGTGTTTACAGTGGAAGAAGAAGTACTCGATTTCTTCTCTGAAGTAAAATCACAGTCACAGAGCAAGGAGAAGTAAGAGGTATCCTTAAAAAAATAGTACCTCAATTTTTTTTTCACTAAACAAAATTCATAATAATTATAATGCATGTTGCTGCCTTAGGGCGTTTGTGTGTGTGCTTACAGTATGTCTAACTCTTATTCTTTTTTTTTTACTCTACTTTTTCACTGCTAATTGTAAATTAACACTGATCATGGCTGAGCTCTGAAACCATATCCAACCAGACCAAGTCCTGCCTGAAAAATATATCCCTCCAATTAAGTCATTTTTCCATTTTAAAGGTAATGCACACACCACACGAAAGGCCAGTGACTGGGATCCAGGCAGCCAGAGACAGTGGTGTTTCCACTAAAAGCATTTTAATTATACAATTTAATTAAACAGCAACAATAATAATCAGACCGGTGAGTGCTTGAGCTCCTGACCTCTAGACATCAGCTGCGGTCAGGTCCAAACTGCTACCTCAAAGGGGTCATTTACGAAACGTTTGCTCATGCGCAAAACAAGGATCATCAGCATTCAAATTTAAGATATTGGATTCAAGTGATTTAAAGGGATTAAAAGTAGAGGGAATGAACAGAAAAAAGGGGGAATATACACATTTATATGGAGGAGAAAAGAAAGACTGCCTGCGGTGGGTGAGGAAGTTAATTTTATATATATATATATATATATATATATATATATATATATATATATATATATATATATACACATCCATCCATTTTCTTCCGCTTTATCCGGGGCAGGGTCGCGGAGGCAGCATTCTCATTTTGGCCGCTATATATATATATATATATATATATATATATATATATATATATTAATGATATTAAGGCTATGATATTATGATATTAAGGCTATAATGAATTTATACCAGGACCCTTCCAGACTGAGAAGGGTCCTGGTATAAATTCATTAATAGCCTTTTAGTGGGAGATTTGATGATGATTGGATCGAGAGCACCATGTTTTAATCAATCACAGCCAAGTTTCATAACAAAGCTGCACAAACCTTAAATCAGTAAAATAATAATATTAATAAGTAAAACATTGGACGCTTGTGCTTACTGAAGTCAGACGCTTGTCACAAATGTCACCGAGCGCCAAGACGTCAGCTCAGAGTGCGTTCATAGCCATCTTGGAAGCAGCTTTTGCCTGAAAACTACAGTTGTTTGGAGGCTAACTACTCTCCCTCTTTGCTCCTGCCATGTCCTATGGATCTTTAACTATACTATCCCCAGTATTTAAGCTCATGGTGGCAAGTGGCTATAGGCTAGGTTAGCCCGGTTAGCTTGTTGCGATCGCCTACAGCTCATTGTTGATAAAAAAAAGTGTGCAATAAACCACAAATGTGTCAACCCCAGCTCAGTGTGTGACCATCATAAAGGCTGGTCTGTGTAGTTAAGGGCTTTATTGACGTTATTTGTGCATAATACTTGTTTTCATGGGGTCAATGCGAGCTATCTGTTTGCTGCTAAGCGGCTAGCATAGGATAATTATTTCTATGTGCAGCTAGCTCCGGGAGAAAACAGATCGACTTTGGCCCGTTGTAGATAAAATGTGAGCAATAAACTTAAAAATCAACAAGCCTGGCTCAGTGTGTGATCATTGTTACACGGTTGCTTTATGTAGATGGGGCTTAATAGACTTTATACGTGCGTATTTCTCGTTTTCACATCGATTGGAGATTTAGCTTGTAGCAGCTTTGGGAATGCTCTGTGCATCATCAAGGCGCAAACACATTCCCAGTGCAGATCCAGCCACTCAAATAAGTTTTCTTGTCGCCGCTTGTAATCCTAGGTGTTTAGGTAAACAACACGATGAAGCTAACCTCCGTGACTGACTGTTTACATCTGCGGGCCGGCGATGGCTCGCTCAGCTCCAACGCACGTCACTGCTGGGGAAAGCTCCTGATTGGTCGACGCTCGCGAATTTCTCCAAAAAGTTCAACAATTCCAACTCTAGCGTCGGCCGCTTTCGAGGCGCTGGATGTGCGTCAAAAGCTTGCCACGCACGAAAAGCTTCAACACGCGCTGCACAGGAGGCGCGGGACGCACTGTGGGACCTCTCGACGCTCCCCGAGGCGCGTCCCCCGTGTATTTTCAATGTAAACCTGACGCTTTGGAGGCATTGGAGGCGTTTGGTCTGAACGCAGCATAAGATCTGAACTGTATTTTGTAGTTGCCTAACTTATGTTTTCCTAAAGTTACTGGTTTATTATTAGGTGAAACTCGGAAAATTAGAAAAAGTGCATTCATTTCTGTTATTCAACTTAAACTGTGAAACTAATATATGATAAACTCATTACATGCAAAGTGAGATATGTATAGCCTTTATTTATTATAATTTTGATTATTATGGCTCAGTTTGTAAAAAAAAATCTCATAAAATATTTTGAAAATGGACTGTAAGCCATAATCATCAAAATTATAACAAATAAAGGCTTGACATATGTCACTTTGTATGTAATGAGTCTAGATCATATATTAGTTTCACATTTTAATTTTCCGAGTTTCACCTGTATTTTTTTTAAAACATAGGTATTCCAATCACGAGACAGCCACATGAAGGGTCTCATCCACCAGCGGATTTAAGCCCATTGCTGCCTTACAGGCTTTCCTCTGTCTACTTAGTACTCATGTGTACAAGCCTTTACATATTTGGGGGAAGAGAAAGGAAAAAATAGATATGAATATTTTAGCAGTGTTCCCGCAAAAAAAAAAGTACCCAGATGATTCTGTGGGAGCAACATGATAGACTTACCCCAAAAACTTCCTCCATTCCAACCATTAGCACTTTGCAAAAGGAAGCTGCTAAGAGATAATCCTTTGAATAGTTCATAAGGTTGCTGACCAGAGTTTTGCATCTTTAATCCTGCTATGCTTTTAACTAAAAGTTCTCACGGGAATGTGTTTCTCTCAAGGCAAAGAATGAATAAAAAAGAAAGATATCCCGTTGGCCTGTGTGAGTAGATGCTTTGTAGAATCAGTGTGAGTTTGAGAGCGCTCAAATACTTGGGCAAATTGCTGGGCCGTTCAGAGATGAAGAGTTGTCACAGAGGATGGGGAGGCTTGTGTTGTCAGTATTGTGTTGTCACTTTGTTTGTTAGAGAGATCTGAACTGACTGGCTGTCCTCTCAAGTTTGGGATGAAGTAAAGATACATGTTTGGCAATAACAGAGAGTGGTTGAATGTTCTCACTTTCGGAAAATGTGCTGAAGGGCTTGGCCTGAGTGTAAAAGTAAACAACGTCTATGGATGGCTTTACTTATGAAATGCATATGTTTTATGATGTGAATTCTTGTCTTCATTCCATATTGAGTTTTTGTTGTTTGAAAAACTGAAGTGATTGAATAGATTAATTACACAATGCCACGCCATTGTCCACTTCTTGCCAATCAGCCGTTTGTAAGTCTAATTTGTCCTACAAACAACTCTCACTGATGTTGTCATTAATTCTCTAACTCTAAAAGCTAGTTTAAAATTCAAAAGTAAAAGTCACTACCCTCCCCATGACATCAATCAGTTCTATTATTTGCCATATGGAAGCCCATATGGGTATATAGACAGTAGTCGGCTGGCGTAATGGTGAGTTTGCAATCTTCCAATGTCTGATCTTCATGCAAAAGTGGATGTTTTGTATTTTATTGGTTTATTTGGTCGGGACAGTGCATGTTAATGAACATACATGGGTCTCATGCATGTAAACACGCCACACCGGATTGTAGCCATGGGCTAATTTCCATCCGTCATACATTACACTTCAGAACAGAAAAATATGATTGGTTCCTTAATCTGAAAATGAATCACTGAACATGTAATTTAAAGCAAAAGGAGAGTAGTAGACAGTGCTTGCTGAACTTGCTCTTTCAAGTTTGCGGTCACCGCTTTAAAGTGACTGCAGTTATGGCTTTTGGATAGAGATGGAAACTCTGGAAACTGGAAAGAAAAAAAAAAACTTTGAACTTTCTTCTTGATGTTGGAAATTGAAAGTTCTGACAACATTTTCCTGGCCTGATGGATAAAAAGTATTTTAAACGGACACGGCGTACCTCTCATCTTTACTGACCATCTGATCGTGGTTACTTCTTTTATTAGTGGGTCAAACGCAGGGCACTGTGTATACATTTAGCCCTAACCATTTATGTTCATCTTTCCTCCAGATGCAACGTGGACAGCAAAGTCTCTCGAGTGGCATGGCTGAACCGCACCACCATTCTGTTTGCGGGGAACGAGAAGTGGTCCCTGGATCCCCGCGTCGTGCTGGTGGAGAACACAGCGGTGACGGAGTACAGCATCAGGATTCTCAACGTGGACGTCCATGACGAGGGCCCCTACGTCTGCTCCATCCTCACTAACAAGAAGCCCAAGTCCACCAAAGTGCACCTCATCGTTCAAGGTACAAGACTAACATTTTCTATTGGTGCAGTTTCGGATTTGACTTGAAAGAATCTACAAGTAAAGTTACGGTTATAGATGGTTATTGTTAGTTGTGGATTATTGCTAAACACCTTTGGAAGAAGAACAAATACTGGGTTTTGGAGTGATCCTGCTCTAAATTAGGACTAAACTCAACCAGATCAAAACATAAAAACTGGTTGTGAATTTTGCATTTATTTGCATTTTTTGCCCTGTTGTTTCTATAATCTGTCGAGACCCTATCACCCCACGTTGTCCTCCAAACTTATTGTCCTACTTTGGTTGTGTTCTGTACTTGTAAGAGTACCCCGTACGGTCGAACAAAATTACTCTTCTCTCGTTCTCCAATGTTGTGATTAACTGAAATTCACCAATTTACTTTTAATTTAACATCGCTGATGGCTATTGATTTGGGACACAGTGGTCCGATTAATGTTCTGGCCCAGTCTCCTGCGGGCAAACTGTGAGCACCGCGACCTGGGTTATCTTTTCTGATGGAATCAATTAGCTTTCCACAAACACTTAGCGTCGCTACCTCCGAGTCAGTATCTAGATAATTGCAGTTTAAATCAAGCGGGCAGTATATGATAATTAATTAAGAAAAGTCAAGCAAATAAAATACAAATGAGGAAACATTATTACTCCTTTTAACGGCAGACGGGTCCAGGGGAATGTCAAATATATTCAAGTGTATATTTGACTTAATTGCCTTTTGGGATGTCGATATGAAACCTCTTGTGCAATAGAGCTGCTTTGTTTGTTTCGTGTTGTGAATGTGATACTACCTCGTCCATAGAAATAAGCACTTATTGACATTTTGATTGATTTGGAGATTTTTATTATGTAGAGTGTCAGTGCCAAAGAGAACACTGAGACATATCCGTGTACGTTTTTTGGGATTAGATTAGATTTAGTAAAGATTGATGTGGCAGGAAAGAACAAAAGTTTGACCTGGAATGTGTCCATCACAATATATCAATCCATATCTCTAAAAGCTTGAAGACAGAAAGGCTTGAAATGTCTTGAGTAAAAGACATTTCATGCTTTTTTGTGTTGCTCTTCTTGGCTGCACATGTTTTTTGGCGTCTGAGCTCGTATCCAGCGGAGGGGGCCTGAGTCATAAAGGCATGCAGAGGAGACGAGCTGTCTTTTCTTGTGTTATTGTAATACTGTAGGGCTAGACTGACTGACTGCGGCCGACAATAAAGGCGACCAGAAGTAGGTTTGGAGGTGCAGACCCTCCTCAGTGAGTGTGTTCCAAATTATTATTCAAATGATATTTTTCTCAGATTTTCAATCATTTGAATGTGATTGAAAAAATCTCCCAATGATAACAGTATTTTTTTTCAAAAATAAATATGATTAACAACTTAAAATGTACTGTTTATGCAGTATTTATTATGCACAACAGCATTTCAATTCAATTTATAGGTTGTAAAGAACTGAAAATGGTAATTTGTTGAATTTGCAGCATTTTGATTTCAGCATGTTTACTGAAATCAAAAGCTATTTCAATCAAAAACATCTTAACAGCTCAAGTTACATTTTAACATAGGACCTCTTACAGTATGTGATAGCAAAATTCTTGCATTCATTAAACTTGTGCGTTTTTGGATAGTTTCTGCTTGGATTTCTTTGCAGGATGTCAGAAATGCCTTCCAGAGCTGCTGTTTGGATGTGAACTTCCTCCCACCCTCATAGATGTTTTGCGTTAGGATGCTCCAAATGTTCTCAGTAGGGTTGAGGTCATGATAGGACGGGGTCCACATCATGAGTTTATCTTCTTGTACTTTATGCCCATAGCAGCCAATGATGCAGAGGTATTCTTTACAGAATGACATGGTGCATTGTCATGCATGAAGATGATTTTGTTACGGAAAGTATGGTTCTTCTTTTTGTACCATGGGAGAAAGTGGTCAGTCAGAAACTCCACATAGCCTAAAGAGGCCGACCAGCTCTCTCCCCAAGATTCTGGCCCAAAACATGACTCCGCTCCCTCCTTGCTGACGTCACAGCCTTGTTGGGACATCGTGGCCATTCACCAACCATCCACTACTCCATCCATCTGGACCATCCAGGGTTACACGACACTCATCAGTGAACAAGACTGTTTAAAAACGAGTCTTCATGTATTTCTGGGTCCACTGCCGCCGTTTCTGTTCATGAGCATTCAAATAACAGTTTAGGGGAGGCCGGATAGAAGGTTTATGCACAACTGCAAGCCTCTGGAGGATCCTACACCTTGTTCAGGAGACTCCAGAGGCACCAGCAGCTTCAAATACCTGTTTGCTGTTCTTTTAATCTGTTGTATTTGTCTGGCAGAAACCATCCTCATTGTGGCTTTATCTGCACAAACCCGTGTGTGCTCTGAATCAGTCACAAATCTCTTAACAGTACGATTATTACTCTTAATCTTTCTTGAAATATCGAAGGTTTTCATACTTTGTCCAAGGTATTCAACTATTTCACGCTTTTCAGCAGCAGAGAGATCCTTTTTCTTACCTATATTGCTTGAAAATAGTGGTCTGTTTAATAATGTGGAACGTCCTTCCTCAGTAGTTTTTGCCTTAACTGGGCTTACCTGAAAAACTAATAGTTACAGGTGTCTGAGATTGATGTCAGGGATTCCTGAGACGCAATACCATCCATGAGTTTAATTGAACACAACTTTTTTTTTTACCTATATGACACTGAAATGCAATTTGCATAATAATTTGGAACTAGCCGCCGCTTTAGCATTAGTGAATGTGTTGCGATTAACCTTGTATGGCCTTACAGCAGGACCAAATATGAAACATTTAGATGCTTTTATACTGCGATTCCCTGTCACCAAATATTTCTACAGTTCTGGCTCATTTACACCTGTCCAAAACATGTCCCAACTTCACGGCCGTTCACACATGTTTGAGGCTTGCTGTGCATGTGCAAAGTGACCTAACTTGTATTCCGGAAATGAGGAATTTGACTGCCAACGATAATGCTGAGATAGTTACGTATAAGTGTGTAGCTTTTTAGATCAGATCTTCTTCTCAACTTGTGACTGGCAGAGTTCACTATGGATGGGTTTATGTCATTAATTTCTTGATAGATTCTTTTTGCATTATTTCCGTTTTCAAAATGCGTCAGCAAAAGTTTTCAAAAAGTGGAGGGTCATTGAGAGTTGAAGACCTTTCGATTTGTATCCACGCCCCCTCCCCCCCCACACACATGCATGATCTCATTAAGCTGTAATTGACAGCGAGAGATCAAGCCGCGGTGTGAATAAAGTAACAGAGAACATGCATGGCAGCCCATCTCCAATTATCTTCCAGCGCTGATTTGACGTGTCCTTTCATCTCACCTTGAATAACCTCGCCATCTGGATCGGGGCGAACCCTCTTCAAAGCAGAGGCAGTAACGAGCCGGGCTGGGGTTTGGGTAAGCCAGCAACGGGGCTCACCGGGGGCCATGTTGTTCACACCTGAAAGAGGAAAGTGGGCCAGGGAAGTCAAAGCGGTGTGGGGGTGAGCCAAGCAGCAGTCACAAGGCTTCCATAAATATCTGTGTCAGGACTTTTGACACGGGCCGTCGAAGCGGAGCGCTGAACGCATCCATCTTCATTATTCTACAGTGCCCAGTGCAGCGTGTGTTAAAGATGGGTGGTGGACATATTAGCATGGGAATTAGCTCGAGTTAGTTTTATGCAAATAAATAAATACATAATAAGTTTTTGAAACAAGATTGACTTTTTAAAATCATGCTTTAATGCCATTCTTTGAGGAAACAGCATTGTGTTGCGTTTCATAAATGCATGTTATGAATGTCAGCCTCGTTCTCAGAAAATCAAAACACCCCATCAGTCGAGCTCATGAGGTGGTTTGATTTATAAGTTCATGCGCCTTCCTTCATTCTGACACCGAGCAGCTATTATATTGTATTTAGTGCGTTACTGCTTGCACCGTCTGCTGGCAACTTTGTCATTATGAGCTGAATTACACTTATTTTCTACGTATAGTGTACTTTAGTTATAAAACATGAAGGGCACAGGGCATGCGAATAATAGCTTTAGAACATTCAAAGGCAGACTGTGTTTGGATGACCGTGAGGGCAGCATATATGGCATAAAAAAGTAATGAAAATGATACTGAATAGGTGCTTTTGTTGTTATACAGTGCCTCTCGAAAGTACTACACCTTGAACTTTTTCACATTTTGTCATGTTTACAACCATAAACATAAAGATTTTAATTTGAATGTTTTACTGAAAGTTCACACACAAGTAACAGACAACTGTGAAGTGAAAGCAAAATGATACATGATTCTGTTATTTTATTCTTTTTTATAGAAAACCGAAAAGTCGGGCGTGCACAAGTATTTATAGAAAATAGTATTTTTAGCCCATTCCTCTTTACAAAACAACTCAAGCTCTGTCAAATTAGAAGGAGAGCGTTTGTGAACAGCAGTTTTCAGGTCTTTCCACGGATTTTCAATAGGATTTAGGTCAGGACTTTGACTGGGCCATTCTAACACATTAATATGTTTTTTTTTTTTTTTAAACCATTCCATTGTAGATTTAGCTTTGTGTTTAGGGTCATTGTCCTGCTGGAAGGTGAATCTCCGCTCCAGCCTCAATTCTCTTGCTGACTCCAGCAGGTTTTCCTCCAAAATGTTCCTGTATTTGGCTCCATCCATCTTCCCAACTATTCTTACAATCTTCCCAGTCCCCGCTGAGGAAAAGCAGCCCCACAGTATGATGCTCCCCCACCATATTTGACACTGGGGATGGTGCACTCAGGACGATGAGAAGTGTTAGGTTTGTGCCATACATAACGTTTTGCATTTGGGCCAAAAGTTCAATATTTGTCTCATCTGACCAAAGCACCTTCTTCCATATGGTAGCTGTGTCCTCCATATGACTTCTAGCAAACTTCAAACAGGATTTCTTATGGCCTCCTTTCAATAATGGCTTTCTTCTTGCCACTCGTCCATGAAGGCCAGATTTGTGTAGAGTACGACTTATAGTTGTCCCATGTACATATTCCCCCAGCTCAGCGGCAGTACGTCACAGCTCCTCCAGAGTTATCTTGGGGCACTTGGTTGCATTTCTGACCAGTGCTCTCCTTGTTCGGTCTGTTGGTTTACGTGAACGGCCGTGTCTTGGTAAGTTCGCAGTGGTGCTATACTCTTTCCATTTCCGAATGACGGATTGAGCTGCTTTTAGCTTCTCCACAACTTTATCCCTGACCTCTCTGGTGTGCTCCTTGGCCTTCATGATTTGTTTGTGACCAATACACTCCGACCATAGCTCTGAGGCCCTCACAGAACAGCTGTAATTATACTGAGAGTAGATTACACACAGGTGGCCTCTATTTAATGGTTAGGGCAAGGTGTGAACTTTCTGCAGTCATTAGGAATGTTATAAAGGCAATTTAATGCACTAATACTGTATAAATATTTGTGCACGCCCCACTTTTCACTTTCTATTTTTTTTTTAAATAACAGAATCATGTATCATGTATCACTTGTGTGTGAACTTTCAGTAAAAAATTCAAAATAAAATCTTGATGTTTATGGTTGTAAACATGACAAAATGTGCAAAAGTTCAAGGTGTATTAGTACTTTCGAGAGGCACTGTAGAAGAGACTACAACATATAAGAAAAGAAACCTTGAAGCTAAGATAGAAGCTGAGAATACAGCGACAAGATCTTTTGATGAATTACCTTGACACAGTCACTAATGCGGTTCATCTATCAGTCATTTTTAATGGGAAAAGTCAAGACAATGACTGATTTTAATCAGTTATTAAACTAGGCATGACCTCCATATGCGCCATTCACTGTACAACAGAGGTGGCCAGAATAACCCAGCAAAAGAAAAGTCTATTCAGTCTAAGAAAGAAACTAGAATATTGAGTAATACAGTATAACAACTAATTGTATAAAAGCCAATTGAACATGAAGCATATAAATTCAACCAAATTCAACCACTTCATCAGTTTGACATCTCTCACCTTTTAAGGCATTCATAAAAGGTGTTTCTCATGTAAAGTGTATGTTCTCCCCATGTCCGGGCAGGGTGCACAGCTTTCCCCTGTCAACAAACGACAGAAAAAAAGGGGCCACACCTGCCAGCAAGATCCTGACCAAACCCATCTCAAGATCTGGAAATGTGTCCCCAATCCCCCTCACTGTGAAAGGTCAAATGGAGAGGGCAAATTTCCCTACCGGGTCAATAAACAACATTAACAACGGTTCTCAACTGGTGTAGTAGAAAACAAATATTTGAAGTTTGTTGCTGTTTACATTCAATATCATAATACAGTATTTTCTCATATTCACTGTATCAAGAATAATTTCTTGATAACAGCTTAATATTCCGTACATTAGTCTAATGACGTCTCACAGTGCCAAAAGAGTCCTGTTACAAGTCCAAACTATTGATTACGTCAATCCACAATAATGTAGTTGTTTATTTATCATTCACATGATGGTGTTGAAAACAGGAACTTGTTTTTCACAGATCTGTTTCACATTCCCCCAGCACGGGAAATAAAATATTCATCATATCTATGCTTCGGATTCAAATCTACTTACAAAAGCTTTTCAAATGTATTGTCCCCCAGGCTGGAAAAAGCATTGACATTTTCATTTTCAGAGAATACGAATGGCTTTTATGCTGCCTGTAAAAGTTTTGTTATTGCAGCACTAATGGAAAGTTAGGCCACTTCTTCTGACATTGCTTTTGTGTTGGGTCAAATGGGAGAATTGTAACCACGTCTAATGCATTCTGATAGATCCACACTGTCTGCATTGGACTCATTCTTCCATTTTAATTTATTTGCCTACTCGCTTGTTTTTGAGTTGATGACAAAACAGGCTCGCACCAGGACCTGGAATCACACCCGAAACCTTCTTAAAAATCCAGTCCTCGTGCATCCAACCAAACCGGCAGCCTTCTCTTTTGGACAGCCCCGTTAGAGTGTGTCCCATGGGTGCACACTCCTCTCCTGGAGAAGAGTGGAGATTGTTGCCGAGCCTGTACACAGACAGACTGTGGTAGAGCACGCATCAATCAGACTGGTGACCTTGTCAGTCCGCACCCTCAGGAATAAAGTCACCGCTTCTTCCTTGGAGACTGCACACCGGGACTGGGCCGACTGCACCTTACCATAGCAACGGCCCAAAAACGAATACATCTGATTCATAATGCATTCCCTGGTAAACACGTGCCGTCGTGCCTTTGTCAGAAACATATATCTTCATGCATAATTGAGTGCTTATGTCATAGAGTTTGTGATTATGTCATGCGGTAGTGCTCCTCTGTGTTTAGATATTGCGATCATTTCAAGGTATGGTTGATTCAAGGGCATATTATGATAAATATGGTGTCTCCAAACATTTTCCCAATGTTAGCTATAGCACTTTAAGGAAATGAAAGCGGCAGAGATGGACTTTTACTTTAAAGAGGGGGTATTATGCTTTTTTCAATCACATAGCACCAGTCTATAGCATACTACAATGATGACGTAACCTTCTGTTGGTCTGTATATGCAGTAAATTAAAATAACTGCCTTGAATAAAATTGCTCTCTCAAAATGGCTGTACTGAACGTCTTGAAATAGGCCTCTGTCTCTTTCAGAAGCTTTCCGACACGCCCCCTTCAGCACACTGCTGTGGCATCTAAACAACACTACTGTGCGGGGAGGGGGCTCTGCTGAGCTGAGGAGCAGTGGTTGGTGGCTTGGCTGGTGACGAAAGGTCCAGAGGCGTCTCCAGGAGGTGGGGGCGTTCCTAGGAGGACTGAGGCATAGCTACACCTAAAATGGCTGCCGTCTAAGTTTTTACTGATTACTCAAAAATATGTGAATGAGCCAAGGCAACACTCCAGGCATGTGTTTGATGAGGGAATGACATAATAACATGATATAAAGCTTGAAAAAGTCGATTTTACATAATACCCCCCTTTAACAATACTTCACAAACAGTAGTACAGGCTGAATACATTGTGGACGGTTTTCCTAAATATTACAAAAGAAAACAACAAAGTCAATAAAAAAATGACTACTTTATCCAAGGCTTCTCCTGATGGCTCACTTCCAAGAGCTTATATGCCATTTAAAATATTCCAAGTTCATTCTAACTCATTTAGATATTCTTTTCTACAGTGTATCCCAGCGAATGCAAGAGCAAAAGACTTAATCAGTGCATCCGTGCAGAGCGGCAGTAACGGTGCCAATCCAACGTTTACGACTGCAGCTCCTTTAATAAACTAAGAGCTTCTAAAAACAAAGGCTTCTGTAAATGCCTCATGCCTTGACACTGTCACACGATGACGTGGGAAGAAAGCATTCTGTGCAAGCAATTTCTGAGAGTGTCCAAATAACCTTCACAGCAAAGTTAAAAAGGAAAAATATATATAATTGGTAAACCTTGTTTTTTTAGGGGAAATACAGGAAGAAAATACGGGAGAATTAGTTAAAGGAGCAGGCCACCGTTATTCCATACCGAGATATGTTCTTACCTGAGCTTAGACGAGTTGATGCGTACCTGTCTGGTCTTTGTGCGTGCCCGTGAAGAAGCGTGGTCACTTCTAACTTCACCCCGTTTGAGGCCATAGGAATATGCTGGGAGAGGCCAAATGCTAACAACATCTTTAGTCTTTTTGCGTGACTGAGGGCACGCACAAAGACCAGACCGGTACATATCAACTCGTCTAAGCTCAGATAAGAACATATCTCAGTGTAGAAAAACGGTGGCCTGTTCCTTTAAGGGAAGATACCAATTATGTAAAATGTTCAGAGTGTGGGATAATTTGGTCTCTCAACATCCGAGCTTTCACCTAGCCTGATAAACCCACCCACTTCTTTTCTGCGCGAAAGACGGTGGGTCTGAACATACACGGTAAACAAGTTGCTGATTGGCGGCTAAGGCCGAACCAATCACGACCGTCACAGATAATTGACACGGTTACATCACTCGCTGCGCCACTATGTTGTAGTTCTCTTAACAGTGACAGAAGTTATTGGCCAAAACTAATCATGGATAAAGTAGTCGATGATTTTGCCTCCGCGTTCTCATGAGTTTATATTCAGTTCAGATTTAGTGAAATGGAGCTGTCGTCCCAGCGGTTTATTTCACTAACCTGTGAGCGTTAGGCCCGCCCGTTCAAACTGTTCCTATTGCTCCGTGACCAGACTAACTTCCCCGGGTGGAAAGGACAGGGAATAGTATGGCAGAGCCAAGCAAACTTTCACCTGGAAACAAAAAGAAAAACCTAATCTTGTCATGAAGTTCTTTTTAATTATTGCACTGATCCAATGTTTCTCCATAGATTTATGTGGGAAATTTTCTCAAAATGCTATTTTTCTCACAAAATATATCCATATAAGTAGCAAATAAACCATAAATAAACCAGTAATCTAAAGTGTCCCCGTTCACCTGCAGTATCTCGCCTTAATGTGTGATTTTCAAAGTGATGACAGTTGGATTTGAAAAAAAAAAAAACAAGTACTGGGCTTATTTGTCAAAAAAATAAAATGCAAAAGGAAACACTTTACACTGGATTTCATAAAATTTCTGTCAGTGGACAATTTCTCTGCAAGATGGTCCAAAAGCAATTGTTGGATTACTTTGACATTTTTGGAAAATGTCAAAGTAATGGTCCGAGTAAATGAAGGTTTTTTTTTCCAGGTGCTGCTGGTGCTAATGATTGGTAAAAACGTGGGTGGTTTTGGAGCTCACTAAAGCATTCACAGTGCAGGTTCAAGGAGACTTTATTGGACATGCATTTGACTTAATGCGATGGAACTTGATATCTATGATATTTGGCCAATGCATCATAAAGGGGAAGGTATTTCTGCTGTGTAATATGACGCAATCAGAAGCGGTTTGACACATTCTTTGCTGTCGCTGGGGTGTCCCATCAGTAGCACTAGTTCAGACTCTTTTCCAGATTATCCTGACTAGTCTTCAAAAAACGAACTATATTCTGTCTTACCACGTCCTCAAAATATCAGGACAATAGGTTGTTTGTTGTTTAGTAAAGCTTCAACGGGCATGACAATCAATAACCAAGTATAAACGGTGAAATTATGGTAAATAATCTGTCGCCACTCTTCTGTGAAGCCTGTCCACGCTTGAGCTGTCCGCAGTTATCAGCAGCAGACAAACACCGGATTGTTTCTGTGAGCCCGTGCGCCTTTTTGCATGTCATCTGCCATGTTAGAATTGCAGGCGTCCCTCCAGCCTCCCTCTACCCACAGCGTTAGAACCCATGCCCCGCTGAGCTCTCCCCAGGCAGCCGGTTCTGGCGCTTTGAGGAATCCATCGGACTTTAATAATGCTTTTCATGACGAGAAACAGAGCGGCCCACCCAGAGGGCGCCCACTCAGCCCACCGGTTGTGGATTTATTCCTTCCTTTGTTCCGGCTCCATGAATCTGGTTCTAACAAATAATCTTGTATTAGACTCTGTCTTCAGTGATCTATCTTCAGCGGGACTGTTTTCAAGCTTAGTGCAAGTCAATTTGCTGTTGGCTTTGCATAGAGTAGGGCAGTAGGGCTGTGCAATGTTTGCAACTGTTTAAAGAATATAATCGCTTATTTTCCTCTCTTCTCAATTTTCAGCTTCTTAAGATTTCCCCCTGGAAACAAGGCCTTGCCTAATCTACACCCTAAGCTCTTTGTTTTTATTGTACAGCGTTTCTCCACAGTGTTCTATGGGTTATTTTAAATGGTCTCAACTGTATATGTAACACTTTTACCCAAAGCGCTTTACATGGAGAAACCCCTCACCCATTCACACTCTCATTCATACACCAGTGTACGCAGACAGTGGAGGTTAGGTGGGTGAAGTGTCTTGTCCAAGGACACAACGGCAGTGTACACCTGCAGGGGGCAGGATTCGAACTCCTGACCTTCCGTTCATCAGACGACTCGCTGTATCATGTGCGCCACTGTCACCCCTGTAGCTTCAAAGGCCACAATATTTATACATTATTTTTTGTGCTTCATCAGTAGAAGAAGAAAGACCAAAGTCATCAGAATTACTCAAAACAACGTAGTTGAAGTAAAATGTTAATCCAATTACCCTGTTGTTAATGAGGGAACAAGATTAAAAGCTCAAAAAGATTCTGCCTGACATGCCTCTGCTTCACTCCATGGGCCAGTAGTTGGAGTCCTTATGCCCTCTTGTGGTGTTTTGACTGCAGAAACATATATTACTAATTAAACATTAATTCAGTATAAACAACATGTAAGATAAAGGCTGAAGTGTCAAAAAGTAGTGGCAGGAAATGACTGTAAATTTGCATGTGCATCTTTCCTACTGTCCGTGTTTACTGAATGACAAATGCTTAGCTGCGTTTCAGAAGCAGTTCAATCAGTTTGCCTCTGCAGCTGAAATGGAATTGCCAGGGACCTCATTCGCTGCATAGAATTGGAAAAGAATTAGGATGGATGGGCAAATTAGATAGCACTGTCTAAGTATCGGAAAGACATCAGCGGCGGCTAAACTAAAGTCTACCTCTTGATATTGAAAAACCATAGTCGCGCTCAATGACCTTCAAATGCACAGGTTATAAAGAACTGTAGGTTTCACATTTTAAGTAATAGAATGCATTTTTTACTATTCATTCATGCCACAAAAAGGAGTGTATTGGATGACAACTTTTTTTTAACACACATATAAAAGTTAAATACTATTGTCAGGAGCTAAATACTATTGTCAGGAGCCCTCATAAGGAAAATATACATTTACCTTGTTTACTATTGGAAAGAATACATTTTCATCCACTTGCTTATTTGGTCAGGACTAGGGCTGGGTACCGTTTTTTGATACCACTGCTTTAACGATACCTGCTTTCCGGTACCATTGCCTTAATGGTACTTTTTTCGATACCTATGTTATTTTAAATGAATTAAAATCCATCCATCCATCCATCCATTTTCTTCCACTTGTCCGTTGCCGGGTCGTGGGGGCAGCCGCCGGAGCTGCCCATATCACATTGCACCAGCCCCCCATGGCTCCTTCTGCAGGTGGTGGTCCACGGAAGGACGGCCTCACGGTTCAAACCGGGCCTGTTGGTCTCTCCTAGGGGGCTACCAGTGTAGGCAGACACTGGAGGCAATGTGGGTGAAGTGCCTTGCCCAAGGACACAACGACAATGTGCACAGTCAGGAGGCGGGATTCGAACCCACGACCTTCCGATCATGAGACGACCCGCTCTACCATCTGCGCCACTGTCGCCCCATGAATTAAAATAATGTGTATAAAAAATCGTTCAGGAGAAAATCTTAAAAAAAACGGCACAACAGAAAGAACACAGGCCGCAGCAGAGTCACATGTAACTTCATTTTGAGCATAATTTTTACTTTAGCAGTGATAAAAAGAGAGAAAGGACATTATTACCTCCTGAGCTGCAGGGTCCAGATCCACATCAGGACACCATTTTTCTTTCAGCTAAACTTTTCTAAACACACTGCACTGTTCCACAAAGTGAAAGCGCTCCACACCTCAAAGATCTGTTACACAGTGAGAGCGCTCACTCTGTCACTAATCATTTACCAAAACTGTTCCAAAAATGGCGAATGCAGACTGAGCGCTCACTTTTTCCACAAACAATCTTTGATCTCCTCCTCGGGGCAGCATGGAGTTTAGTAAACAACAGCAGTCTTTCGCTAAAGGTAAATAGCCGTGTTTCTTGTCACTACCGTGTTGTCACTGCTTTTCTCTTTGTCTAAGAGCTCTAGTTGACTAAGTGTTAGTAAGTTGTAGCTTGCTTCGCTTTAAGAAAACGTCAGGTTGCTTTTTCTTCTTTCACTGCGGATTCTTTATTGACATCTGGAGAGTAAAAGTACAGAAAATTGGGACCGAAAACAAAAAGTATTTCGATACCGCCCCCTACCAGAGCTTTTCAGTCGGTGCCAAGTAAGTACCGTTTAACGGAACCCAGCCCTAGTCAGGACAGTGCAGGTTGATGCCATGGACTCCTTTTTTGTACCATTCTTGCACTCAGTGATTCAGACCCTATTCTACATACAGTATGTGAAAGTAATGCTTAGGTTTATTTAGTCCAGTTTTTACGAAACAAATATAGCAGAGAGCTATTAATATGCTTTTAATATATGATAATATTCCATTGATACTATAATAATAGTATCAATGGAACTTAGGCAGAGTGCACTCTGGGCTATTAGGAACCAACAATGTTTTTTTTTTACACAACGTAATCTAGATATAAAGAGACAATGCATAAATGTTTTTAGTTATTTTACAGAAACAATAACTATATTTGAAAAAAGAAAATAAAGTAGTGCTTTATTTGCCATTGTATAATTGTACCACAAAATTGCAGGTGTTGGGTTAGTACTGAGCTGCTGCGACTCCTGGGTTTGTCCTTTCAGAGCGTGGTGTCCTGCACTGGTCAGCTCCTCCACCTCCTCCTTCCTCTTTCTCCTGCGCAGCTCCCTCCGCACCACAACAGTCTTTCACCATCTTCTGGGAAGAGCGTATAATCCATCTTATTCTCCAGTGAACGGACATCAGACAGAACAATAGTAGGGCTAGAAGGCTCATGTGGCTTACTGTAGCTGTGAGTCTTGCCTGGATATCTCCTTGTTTGCCCCCTTTTTATTTCCTGTAGCTCCTCTTGTGACGACTCCACTGTGCTTCAGGTGTGGGGGGGGCTCTTGGTGCCTCTTCAGTGTTTCAGAAAAAGAAATGTATGCTCTCAAATGTCTTTAGCTCATAAGCTAGCTGTTTGTTTACTTTTAAAAAGCTGGGTCCTTCAAGGCTAGCACAGACTCTCTGCAGTAAAGAAAATCCACTGAACCTCACAGAAACACAGCGAAGATGCACAAAAATATCCAGTACAATAATGTGGAACACAGAAACTACAAATGCAGCTTGCAGAAGAAGGCACACCAAAAAACGCTGCTGCATCAAGAGAGAGGAAAGTTATTTGACCGAAACAATAACTATATTTGACTCATCAAGCAGATACAGAAAAATAGAACGTCTTTTTATTCCCTGTTACATCCTCATTGTGCTGTCCTTTCAAACCTCCCATTCTCCGCTTTGGTAAGGGCAGGTGTTTCGTGGCTACTCCTTCAGGCGTGCATAATTCAGTTCACAATGTATTCAACCCCAAGGCCAGAGTAGAGCTATGCCTGCAGCATGGCCCAGGAATCATCCCTAAAAGAAGACTGTGGCTTATTTACGTAACTGCATGCTGCATTACAAGAAGATAGACTAAAGAGGCAATTCAGAATATAATGAGGCGAACAATGGTTAATGGTAAATGGACTCAACTTATATACTCTCATTCATACACCAATGTACGCAGACACTGGAGGCAAGTGGGGTGAAGTGTCTTGCCCAAGGACACAACGCCAGTGTGCTTTTGCGGGAGCTGGGATTCGAGCCCACGGTCACGAGACGATCATGGGCTCTACCAACTGCGTCACAACTTTTAGTGAAACAGTGTGGTTCAAGTTTTTAACTCCTGGGACACAACAAGATAATTTTCTTGAGCAAATCTAGAGTCATTCTGTAGTACCATTTCCATCCCTTGTGCTCAAACAGATATCGCCTGCCACATAGAGGTGTACAGAGCATTAGCCGGACAGTTTACATTACTTTAATTACACTGGAATGGACAGTCAGGATAAATGGCACGCTCCAGTAACACAACTTTATTTGTAGCCTGGCGCTCGCTGCTCCCTCTGTATAAACACTGTCACTGTGACATGCTTTATCCTCCATCTTCACTCTGCATCCATCACGGCGGACAGACAAAATGACTTCCTGAGCTATTTGGCCCCAGACGCACTTGGACCTATTACCTAGGTGTCGTCCGGCTGAGATTTGTGCACCACCTCTGGCTGTTTCTTCCGCATAAAAGATGGCTGCTGTCCGGGCGACTGGTTTCCAGTCCGTGACGCTGACACAACACATTACTGTAAGCATATAACAGCTCCTATTGTATTATCTCTACCTGGTCTTATTTCATTATCATATGGCAATAATGAAATGATTAAATGTAGGTTTATTTTATTTCAGAAATTGAGCCCTAATCCCCACCATGTTACCAAAGAAAATGCATGGTTTGAAACCATTTTCTCTAATAATGACAATAAAAAAGACTGACAAAGCTACTGCAATATGAAAATATACTGAAGGTAACAAATTGTAGCTCATCCCTTTGTAGACTGTCTTTGTCTTTCTCTGTATTTGACCCATCCTTCAACCAGTGCAACCTGTCAGGAGCATGGGGCAACTCTATTTTGAAAGCGTGCAAATCTTTCCACAGGCTACAGATATCAGGATATTGGTTTCTAAAATGCAAGAACAAGAACCAACCAATTACACACACACGTGTAGCCAGGAAATGGTCATTTCTCCACATACAATTTTACAATAATTTAAAGTGCAACACACATCATGCTCACATGCATGAGTTTCTGAAATGATGATATTCCCTGTATAGCATAAGGCAGTTATATTAAGTGGTTTCTTTTAACAGTTGATTTGCTCCATGAAATGTGCATATATGACCTGAAGGCATCTGAACAGTCATGAAATTACAATGTCCCAGGGGTCACTGAATACCACACAACACAGATACACGGCTATATACCAATCACAGCGTGAGTTTGCGTAAACAGAAAATCAAAGATGGCAGCGCTATCAGATCAATATTTTGCTTCTGGGCTTGTTATTTTGGAGAACAAGAACACCCAAACTCTAAGTGCTTTTCTTTCATATAAAAGATACCTTTACATTAAATCCGGTTAAGGTTCGGTACGGCCTCCGCGTTCTTAGAAAGTCATTAAAACCAATGTTGCACACTCACACTGCTCACACTCACACGCACGAGGCTGTCCGACGTCAACGGAAAGAATCCGCAAGAAGTCTATTTTTGCCGGAGCCCGGAGCCCCTCTGAACAAGCTGACGGAAAAACACGAGCCAAACAGGAAGTGAGGTCTCGTGAGGAAAGAAGATCCGATGTATTTCAAAATAAAATCTGTCTGCTCACTACTTATCTGGACTCGTTTACCACCTGTACACGCATGTAACGTCGTAAATGTAAGCATTTCTCCATTACCAGTGACACAGGGGCACTAGTGTGTTGCAAAGCATCCACTTCACTGGGTGGAGTTGTTGTACTGGCAAATACGGCTTTTGTTTACAAAAGCTACATATACACGGGGCTACTTATCTCGTGAGCTCGCACCAAGAGGGTGAACCCACACGCACTTCTGTTCTCGCGAGTGCCCTTTGTCAGTGTCAGCCGGACTCACTGTGAGTGGTAGTTTGGGGCAAACCCGAACCGGACAAGGACCGAACCCTGCCGGAGTTAATGTGAGCCGGGGGCAATACTGTATGAATGCTACATGATGTATGCACTTCCCAGTATGCCTGCGTATGGACAGAGGCACTAAAAAACATTTTTCTTTTCACAGCTAATTGTATTTCGGTCCGCTAAAGTGTGGTCAGACTATACCGCTAAAGAGCAAACAATACAGATTTTGTTGAAGACCACCAGTCACCTGTTTGTTTCTGCAGGGATTAAAAGTTTCACGCTCTGTTAAGATCTGTAATGTTTAAATTAAATGATCATGTAATGGACCGTGAAAATAACATAATTGTGAGCATGGCTAATATCATGTTTAGCACCACAAGCTATCGGTGTGCTGTCGGCCATGGAATATGAATTGTATTTATTTGTTTATGTAATGTTGTCTATGAGTTGGAACTATGAGTTGGAACTAATCTACACTTAACGAAAACATTTAAAAAAGTACACCTGCCACATTTTTCTCAATAACAAAACATTGCTCTCAAATAAAAACTACTCCTGTGTAACTCCCTGGAAACTTAAGACGTCGCGTTATCTTGAAAGAATTACCTTGGCCTCTTTTTTCCCTCTCTCCTAAAGCTACTCTTTACTTTATCTTTACTTTACACTCTGCTGTTGTTTGCCAGTGGCCACAGTTGCATCGGCCCCACCTGAGCCATTAGCCACATGCTCCTGTTTAGACTGATTTATTGAGATGTATATACTCTACTTAACCTACAGCGCGTAAACCTGCTGCGGGGCCCCTGGACTGTGGCACATGCCGCCACGGCCCAGAATAGAAGAAGTGAAGATGTGTTTGTGCGATCCGCTCACGCTGCTTTGTGCCTTTGACATGGCGTGGCTCTGTGGGCCTGACACTGTCTAAATATAGACTTATGGAGAGAGGAAGGAGCAGGGAGAGTGCAGCATCTGCCACATATTACGGCACTTGCAGCTTTGTTAATTACATTAGCCTTACGCATGTGGCAGCGCAGATGCTAGTTAGCCTTTTGTTCTGACAGTTTTGAAGTTTAATTAAAGGTCACATATTGTGCTTTATTGAGTATTGCTTATTATATCATGCATTTAGTTTCTACTTTTAATCATGTTTTATATATCCTCATCAAAACATACCAGAAGTGGTGCTGTGTTCCATTAATGTGTGTTTCAGTCATGAAAAATACTGTGAATTAGGTCAGTCTTATGACATCTGTGTTTTAAAGCAGCACTAAGTAACTCATGCTTGGCTGTAAAAACTGTTTAAGTGGCTCTAGCCCGCAGTTAGCATTGCCCGTTAGCCTGTTAGCTTCTTCTTCGTGATTCCATTAGTGTGTATTGGTGACTCCGACCCGGAGGCAGGAAAGTTGCAGTTGTGGTTTTCCGGCCAGAGACACCGGGGGCAGATGAAAGACCCACCAATCATCCCATTAACACTTGTATTACCCCCAGAGGGACTACGGAAAGGATTTATTAAGGTAAACAAGTTAGTTCTGCTTTAAGGTTCAGACACCATCTTTGCCAGTAAATAATTTTTTTGTGGGTTTAGTTTTTGCACTGCTTTCCGAGTGCTGGGACCTCATTTTGGAGTTTTATGACTAAAGGCGAGACACGGCAGGTGAAAGTGTTAATTTTTCACGCAGTGGTCGAAGTGGAGATTTTTAGCCAGTTTCCTAACCTTAACATCTTAGTTTTCATGTCAGAGTATACAATGACAAAACTTACCCCGTACGATACTTATTTTATGATGTTTTGTCCACGAGCGAGGCGGAGATATCCCAGAAGTAGCAACTACGTCGCTTTGCAAAGCCACCTCGCAAAAGCCGCCTTTCCCACGGGTGTTCATTCACAAATATTGACAGATTTTACATCCACGTGTCCTATGAAGGGTGACACTATAACCCAAATATGGTATTCTTCCTTCTGCGAGACGCCCGGTACGGAAGAGCGGAGAAATGTGGTCTGCGGATGCAGCACATTTACAAAACTTTAGGGCTGGTTTTCTAAAATTAGGTTTTTGCTCATGCAACGAGTGAGCCACTTTAGTAGCTCCTATGGACTCCACACTTTCCAGTCTTGGGCTTAAGATTTTGTTTTTATTTTTTTCGAGGGACTTTTTAATATCTACTTCCCAGCCTGATTTATTCAGCTTTGAACCCCTCAAAAAACATTTCGTCGTTGAAAATATCAGCAATGTTGGCCATTTTTATGTGCAAAATGCCTTTTTTTTAATATGAAAACATAAAATGACTTGCACTACATTTTTATTCTCATATTTGTATAAGTAATGTTCAGCAAAACTTCAAATTGATCTCTAAAATCTCTAAATTAGTTTTGTCCCTTTTCACCTGCAGTGTCTCGCCTTAAACCGGCCCTCTTACCCCGGAGTTTAGGCACCGCGTTGGTCGTTAGCTTTGATGATTAGAGGTGGTAGAATCGGTTCCAACACTTTTCTCTTTTCACACGGGCCGCTTACACACATAATCAGGGCCGGACACATCTCCACAGTTAGCTTTGAGTTATGCAAATGAAAAGTATATTATTTATGCTCTTTTTATACTTTCTTTCTTTCATTCTTTCTTTGCCTCACCTGCCTTTTTTCTGTCCCCTTATTTACTTATACAGACACTTCTGCGTTATCTCCGCTGGACTGCACCAACTTAAAGTAACTTGCTCTGAGGTCAGGTCAGCGTTCATTAGTATCTCTCTGCTACAGCGCAAAGAAAGCGCAATGCAGAAGTTCTTTCTGATTTCATCATCTCAGTCATTATTTATAAAGTTTATTTATGTCTAAAACAGAAGCCCAGGCTCCAGCTACAGCCCAGTTAAAGCCTTTCGGTCTGTAATAGTATAACTGTAATAGTATAACTGTTATTATTATTATTATTACTTTTTTTCTGATTGCCCAAAAGTACCATGGCCACGGGGAAACATCCCGACTCTCCCAATTAGCCAGCACGCCTCTGGTCGCCGGTGTACTAGAGGAGGAAATGCACCCTCTGCTAGTGTTTTTGAATACTGTATCATTAAATCTAGTGTTTAACATAGGTTATACAAAAGCATGATCAAGGCCAAGTGGTAAGAAGTCGTAGAAGCTTTAATAAAGCATGATATGGGACATTTTAGGGCTTAAATCATTCTATAAGGCGGGGTCTCCAGCTCATTACCTCTCAACCCCTTTCAAAGTAGGTTGCCACAGGCATTTATAAATCAGATGAGTCCAATTTGATTGTCTTGTTGTAACAACTCATTTGTATAGAGTCATATTTATAAATGTATCCTAAAGCAATTACCCTCCACACACCCACACACACACCTACTCACAGTGCATATACATTATTTAAATCATACCATATGACATATGAAATGCCAACGCTAAGAAAGGTATCACTATTTAAAGCATATTCAATTACAGAAGTTTTGAAGTTATTACGTAAACAAAATGGTTGTACTTGTATTTCAAAACTAATTTCAGAGACTACACCTCTGCTCCTCTTGCTTCCTGATGTACTCTATAATGCATCATGTATAATACAACACCTGGAGAGTGAGAAACCATGTTATGATGTTGTTTGACTTGCTGTAAACGTGGCCTGAGGCATAGCTCCTCCTAATAAAATAGTAATTTGTTTTTATTTAAATGTATGGACGTGGTTTTACTCAATGGAAATGAATCCATTAATATATTATAGCCGGCTCACACACCATATGATGTTGACTGACATTATTATTACAGTAAATTCCGGACTATTGAGCGCACCTGAATATAAGCCACACCAACTAAATTCAAAAAGAAAAAGTACATATAGGCCGCACTTGTCTATAAGCCACAGGTGTCAGTCCATGTTGTAACTCGAAAATGGGCTGAACTACGGGACAACTCCTCCATACGATATCTCGGCCCGAATTTCTGGTTGGGCTCGGGCATAAGAGCTAAATGCTACGCCTTTAGCACGTAAAATGTGTATAATAGCCACATTGTTGTATAGGCCGCATGGTTCAGAGCATGTGAAAAAAGTAAACGTTTCTAATCCGGAAATTACGGTATATTATAGTGTAAACAGAGGTGTAAAAACTAAATAATTGTCATACTACAAAAAGCTTGGATTTACTATATTCATTTTGATTAGGTTTCATTTGACTGCAAGACAAAATATGAAAACCTCAGAGTTAAACACACATTTCGTTTTATTGGATTTCTTTTTTCTTTCATTAGATGATCCCTAGAGAATAACTTAGAAGAAATCTATGACATTCCAAAGTTAAATGTTTTAGAAGTTACATAAAACGTGAAATTAAATTGTATCGTTCAAGTCTTTGACGGCGCTCACACGTTTAAGAGATCAGCTTTTCTTCAAACTCCTGTTGAAATTATGCCACATTCATTTCATTAAAGACAGTTTGTGGCCTAGAAATAGGTTTGCAAAATTAAACATTCAAAAAGACCTTCTGTTGCCTGTCTTTGAACATTTAATAATGAAATAAATGTAACACACGAGGACAGCACCCAAAGGGGGTTCTAATCTTTAATCACAGCTGGAGCGCGCATGGAGTCAAGTGAGATGTGGCTTTACTTAAAGGGAAAAGAGATGCAGATATTTCAAAAGGTTTTTTTGAATCTGCAGATGCACTCACGAAAGAGTAAATATTTACCTCCGGATATGTTGTATAATATGTTTAAAATGTTGGAATTATGAAAATGAAGAATGGACTTTTTCATCACAATGCTATTGTCATGCGCTTAGTGATGCTGCTTTGGTAAAAAAAAACTGTACTGTAATGACATTTCTCAATAAAGGAAACACAGCTTTACTCTCATATGTCGACATGTTATTCCATGATTTGAAAGCTCAGGACCTCACAGTTGCTGAAGAAGAAGAAGAAGAAGAAGAAGAAGAAGAAGAAGAAGAAGAAGAAGAAGAAGAAGAAGAAGAAGAAGAAGAAGAAGAAGAAGAAGAAGAAGAAGAAGAAGAAGAAGAAGAAGAAGAAGAAGAAGAAGAAGAAGAAGAAGAAGAAGTTTATTTATATAGCGCCTTTCACAGACATGGTCACAAAGCGCTTTACATGAGAGTATTTTACATTCACTCCACACTCGGTGGTGGTAAGCTAAGTAAGGTTTTTATCAAAACTAACAAACAATTGCAATCCCTACTCTTAAAGAAAAATCTTTTGGTCTTTCCATTGATTCCAGCTTTTCATGAATACAGTAGAACCCATAAGTGCCTTTTCATCACATGTGCAGCGTGAGGACCCCGGGGCACCTTCAGGACATCCGATTATCTTTTTTAACTGGATTGGAATTGCCCATGGCGCTGTCGCACAGACTGCAGGGCCTGGCTCTAAAGCACTCATGTGTGCTTTGTACAGCTGAGCTCCCACCTGACAAAATATTATTATATATATATTATTATATATCAGGTGGCTCAATTTTAAGAACCGATTCTAAAAAAAAAATCATATCACTGCTACTAGAACAGCTTTTTAAAATTCAACTAGCTGATGATTTGCCTAAAAATATATTGCATAATCAGATATCTCCTTTTTTAATTACATCTTCTTTTTTTTTATCCAAACTGTTATCAATTTTGCTATTGCACTCTACAAATGATGCCAGTGATCAGTATAATTCTATTGCTATTATAAATAAATCTATCCATTAAACTCACTGGAACATAAAGATAAAATACAAACATACATATATTTTTGTTTTTTCCAATGGAAAATGCAACACAAGCTTTACCTGACCTTTTAGTCATAGTATGTAATCAATTTAGCCTCCTATAGCTGTGTATAGTATTTGGGACATTTGTGATGAAAAGATCTGCTGTAAACCCGAAAGTAGCTCTGATGCTAATATTGTAAAGTTAACATCATTGGGTTATTGTTTTCTGAATGCTGTGAAGTGTGTATGTGAAATGTCCTTGGAAAAGACCAAACAAATAAAGATACATATTCTGAAACCAAGTCTTCACATAGCCATGCATAGCCGTGCCATCTCGAGTGATGGCTTGAATCTCGGGGACGCCCAAAGTTACACTTCAGCCGCTATGCGTGAACGGGCACAGACATACTCACAGACAGTAGCGATGACAGCGGGTCGTGTGTGTGGAATAAAGGATGGCTGCCCAGAGTAAAGCAGGGGAAAGTCTCTCTCATCACGGCGTCATTTGTGTCAACAGCCGGTGAAACCCATGCTTGATTTATTCCATTATCAAGGGATCAGTCAAGCCACAATTCATTTCCCTATGGGCTATACGCACAGTGTCCCCACGTGATTTCTTCCTGGGACAATGAGATGTCCCCTATCGTTTACATTCACGGTTAGCAGGGTCCCAAACAAAAAAAAGGTAGGAGCTTTTATCTTGCGAGCTAAAGGCTAGTGTTAAAGGGGGGTATTATGTAAAATCGACTTTTTCAAGCTTTATATCATGTTATTATGTCATTCCCTCATTAAGCACATGCCTGGAGTGTTGCCTTGGCTCATTCACGTATTTTTGAGTAATCAGTAAAAACTCAGACGGCAGCCATTTTAGGTGTAGCTATGCCTCAGTCCTCCTAGGAACGCCCCCACCTCCTGGAGACGCCTCTGGACCTTTTGTCACCAGCCAAGCCACCAACCACTGCTCCTCAGCTCAGCAGAGCCCCTCCCCGCACAGTAGTGTTGTTTAGATGCCACAGCAGTGTGCTGAAGGGGGCGTGTCGGAAAGTTTCTTAAAGAGACAGAGGCCTATTTCAAGACGTTCAGTACAGCCATTTTGAGAGAGCAATTTTATTCAAGGCAGTTATTTTAATTTACTGCATATACAGACCAACAGAAGGTCACGTCATCATTGTAGTATGCGATAGACTGGTGCTATGTGATTGAAAAAAGCATAATACCCCCTCTTTAAATAATGACAATGTAACGTGTAAACAACCAAATTAAATTTAAACTCCTTACAGGCCGATTCTTATGTGCGCAGGCTCATTCAAAACTTTGCACTAGTTTTAATGTTCATTTTGTGTTGGCCTCAAAACAAAAACCCCACCGTTATAAACATAGAGGTTTCCTCCAGTGAAGTCGTTACATCTCACGTAATGTTTTCAATCTGCTCCAGTCACATCCGAACTTTTACTAGCTGTCCTTTACGAAGTCTTGAGCCATCGCTTCATTTGTGTGGGACCCTGCTAATTTTTAATGTAAGAGATAGGGGAGAAGAAGGACAGCGCCGATGTTAATGTCCAGGCGGAAATCACGTGGGGTCAATGTGCAATGTGTGCATATACCCCATTGAGATATGGTTTCAGCTATTGTTGCAATATTATAGGTGACACCTTTTATCTTTATCAAATAAGCCTGAATGTTTTTGCAAAATCGCTGAGGTCTTCCATCTGACTGAGATTAGCTAAATCTTTTGCTAACTCAGCCTGCAACAATAACACATGGTTATTTAATAATGTTCAAAAGTTCAGTTTTAGTCTAATTATGTTATATTGTTCCATGTTCCATGTTGAAGAGACTCGACCCTATAGCCAGGAGGCTGTTGGTTCGAATCCATCTCGAGACTGCCCATATTGTCATTTGTTTGTCAGGCAAGACACCTCACCCATCTTCTGTTAACCTTTTCAGATTAATCCAACAGATCTGCAAATGTTCACCTCCATAGTATTCATTTATAATAACAACACTTATATGTTCTTTGAGTACATCGCGCTGTGAAAACCCCATTAGTCTGCTGTCTGTTGCTTTTGTTGTAAGCTTGAGTAAAACTGCCATCGACGGTTTGGCAGCAGACAGCCGAGGGGTTGTCATTCTTTAAAAGTCCCCAAAGCTGTTTAGGATGTCACCATTATTGCTCATGGCCATATGATATTGTATTGATTGTCTGACGAGGGCTGTTTTCTCGACTCATTTTTTTCCCTTTTTTGGGGGGGAGACATGAAAAACGTCAACATCTGCTGGAGATAATGTAAGGCAGCAAAACAAAAACAGCTTGGCGTCTTATCCATCAAGATCACAGGAAATCACTCCAAAGATTCTTGCTATATGCTAATTAGATTTCACTTAGACAAGAAAATGGACACGGCTCAGATTTCTCTTTTTTTTTAAGTATAAAACGCATTCATGATCAGTTTCCAATTTGTTGCAAAGTTTGATCCTCTTTTTACATCTTTTTTTCATATCCACATTGCTGCATATTATTCCGCACATTTGAAAAGGGGAGCCTGACGGGTTTGAGTCCTGACAGTTTGTTGAATGTATTCTCAGTACACAAAATCTGGGACTGTGCCCAAGGATTTGTGAGAGCTAGAAATGAGTTTGGGCCAGTTTAAAGTGGACATAACGTGCACAATAGTGGCTTACAAACCTACTTTTGGGCACCTTTACATTTATGTTTTCAAATTTTAAATAATGTCTGTGGATGGAAAATGATTGTCTCATCTCATTGTGTAGTTTGAGCGCCCTCTGCAGGCAGCAGTGGGGGTGATCAATATTATTTTCCAAAGCCTACACAAGCAGTTATTGTTTGCTAACAGCATGCTAACAAATCAATGATGTCACAGTTTAAGGGCGGAGCAGCATTACACAACAGAATCAAGGGAATACAGATCAGAGTGCTTTAAAAACAATTGTGTGAATAAGGAAAATACTACTCTTTTTTTTTTTTTTGCTGGGTGAAAAGTGTCAACTTGGTTAATAGCTCAAAAAGTCGATTCAACTATATGAGCCATTCAATAACACCATGCCGGTGTGATAGAATGGCTCTTACGCATAAGCATTTAATTAAATTCCAAGTATTCACAGCTTCACTTACAAACAGAAAGGCACGTGGAAAAACCGAGAAACGCTTGATTAAAATGTCGCTTGTAAGTTTTATTGCATCAAATTACTTCAAACTTTAATAACTTTACAACAATGTATACTACACTCTTAAAACAGATGTGTTAAATTTTAACACAATTTCTGTGTTAAGGCTCATTTAACACATGTTGTGTTAATATTAACACATGTTGTGTTGGTGTTGAAATTTCTGTGTAAAAATGAAATTACACAAAATAACACATCTCGTGTTAAATTATTATCCAATCACGTTGCATATTTACAATAACACACTGCATGTGTTAAACTGTTGTCCAATCACGGAGCGGGACACGCACTGCTTGAATCTTCAGCTCGAGCTGACATTTTCCCTGACCTGGAGCAGAAAGGAGCGCCAAGTCAACACTTACAAGGTAAGCGAGCATTACTTGTTCATATTTCACATTTTCCGAAAACTGTTTTCTTTATGTCGTCAGTTTGCCATTCGCGGTAGAAGTTGTTTCTTTGGTAAAAGCAAGTCAACCGTAACGTATGCTAGCTAGCTTCCTCCGGATACAGTGACTGAGCCTGGCTGCTATAAACCAAACGCAGAGTCTGTGACATAAAACTTAGGCCGCATTGAACGTTATTATCTTCGCCTCCGCGGGCTGAAGCGAGACCGCAGACATGTGTGCAGGTGCGGGGCAGCAGCCTCCTCTGTCCCCGTCTCACACGCCTCCGGCCCGGGCTGACTGCGCTCTCCTTCTGCCCCCGCTCCTGGCCGAAGTGCGGACGACAGTCTGAGCAGATTAAGATAGGAGCTCTTGGCACTTATTATGAAGGCACATCGGAGATTATAGAATTTACATTAATATTAAATCAACACTGCCACAAAACTCTGGTAAAATCATTATCTAAAGATTGATTGTGAAACGTGTGCCATAAATATGCTAAAGTAGGGAAAGCAGTTATGAAAATTGAACTTAAAAGTTACATAGGCTGACATTTTTCCCTCACTAAAAACAATTTCTTCTCTTACAGATTGTAAAATGGAGGCTTGAGTGTGACGTCAACAGGTATATGCTCTGTAAATGATTTAAATGAGATGGTCATAAAATAAACCCATGTATATTGTCTGAATATGTCCTGTATTACCTAATCTGTCCAATGTGTATTGCAGTTGCATTTAGTCTGTACTATGTACCTGTATTGCAGATTCATAAACAGTACCAGTCGTCAGAATAACAAGCCTCCAGTGGGACCTTCTCTGTTGATGACCCTAATACAAGAGGGGGAGTTGTCATCAGGAGATCATGGTGAACTATTTTTTTGTGATACAGTCAAATAAGAATTCAGACCATGCTTGATATGTGAGCTTTTCTTATTCTTTGCTCTTTTCCAGCCATCCTTCAAAAATCCAAAAAGATGATACTGTAACTTCCACTTCAAGATGGATTTGGTGAGTATGAACTCTCCGAAACTTCTAACATTCTGTAAACCTATCTCACAATTGAATTTTGTCTTATGTGTTTTCCTAGAGTCGTGTTCCTCCTGAGCTCTTCAGCATTGACCTACTACCTCTGCATCAGGGTGTGCTGATGGATCACTCGCTGTGCAGAAGTTGCTCCAAATGGTGAGAGTGAGTTTTACTATTCATTTCTGAATATTTGTGGAGTCTTTGTAAAACATTTAAACATAATTTGCCTCTGTATCAGTTGTACAATATAAAGACATATTTATAATGTGTTAACTTCATAAGTATTCAAATGTTAATGTATTGTGTCGTTGCTCAGACTGGAAAAAGCATTAAAAGCCCTTTTGGAAAAATACCGAGAGGCAACCAACCAGCAGCCCAGCCCAGGACAAACCAACAAGCCAGCCCAGGACAACCCATCTGCCCAGGACCTCTCCCCAACAGCCCAGGACCTCTCCCCAACAGCCCAGGACCTCTCCCCAACAGCCCAGGACCTCTCCCCAACAGCCCAGGACATATCCCAACAGCACATGGACCTATCCCAACAGCAGAGGACATCTCAACAGAACAGGACATCCCAACAGCAGAGGACATCTCAACAGAACAGGACATCCCAACAGCAGAGGACATCTCAACAGAACAGGACTTACCAGCACCACTGCACTGAGCAGTACCAAAGCACAGAACAACAGTCGTCATCCAAACGAGTGATGAGTACCAAAGACTGTTCTAAATTTGCTGTGTTTGTAATCTGAACCATTTAAGTTTAGTGTTAAATAAATATGATATTGTGTAGTATGTAAGTCGGGACTTGGCCAACTAGCCTAATCTTTAGATTTTCATTTTCGATTGACAAGAGTTAATGGATCAGTGTCTAACACATAACTTAGATGCAAAATCACATCACAATTGGACAACTTAAAACAAACTACATTGTGGCTTGTGAACATCCCTATTTTTTGTGTGTAACATTTGGCACAATGCTAGTGACTTTAGTATGGTGTACTGTAAACTTATGACCATGGTAAACCTGAAAAATGCAATTTTAAAAACTCAATGTTTTTTCAAACATCCTCCATGTTTTCAAACCAACTGTAGAGATTCTTTTATGTGTTCACATTTGTGATTTGCTAATACATAATAAATAAGAATTACTTTTAATTATATTGTTTGTGATTATTGTAGTGTAATTCCTGCATGTGTAATATTCATTTTAGGAGTAAAATACAATGAAATACAAATAACACACTTTTTAACACAAAATGTGTTAAAAAGTGCACATCCCTGTGTCTAGTTAAGGACAACACAACATGTGTTGTTTTTAACACAGTCAGTGTGTTGAAATGTTTAACACAAAAAATGTGTTAAATATCTCAACACACTGACTGTGTTAAAAACAACACATGTTATGCAGTCCTTAACTAGACACAGGGATGTGCATTTTTTTAACACATTTTGTGTTGTTTTCAACACATCTGTTTTAAGAGTGTAGGAACCTCTTAGATAACAACAACCCGAGACACCTTTAAAGCGCTTTTTCATGATTGCATTTTAATTAAACGTGACAGGTTTTCTCGACTGTACTGTATGTTTCAATGACAGATGCCGGGCTTTGAAACATATGGCGGAGAAACAAATATCCCTGTTCACCACGTCAGGGCTATTGAACATAATTTCAAAAGAAGATTTGCTTGTTAGTCGTTACGGCCATTCACATTTCAACCTCAATATTGATGTATAGTTTAGTGTTGCTCTCAAATAACCTAAACACTAAATGTATCTGTAGCACTTAAAGGAACAGGCCACCGTTTTTTTCCATACTGAGATATCTTCTTACCTGAGCTTAGACAAGTTGATACGTACCTGTCTGGTCTTTGTGCGTGACTGAGGGCACGCACAAAGACCAGACAGGTACGACCAAAGACGTTGTTAGCATCTGGCCTCTCCCAGTATATTCCTATAGCTCCAAACAGGGTCAAGTTGGAAGCGACCAAGCTCTTCCACGTGCACGCACAAAGACCAGACAGGTACGTATCAACTCGTCTAAGCTCAGGTAAGAACATATCACAGTATGGAAAAACGGTGTGCCCTCGGTCACGCAAAAGACCAAAGATGTTGTTAGCATTAATAGCCTTTCCCAGTATATTCGTATAGCTCCAAACGGGGTGAAGTTAGAAGCGACCAAGCTCTTCTACGGGCGCAAAGACCAGACAGGTACATATCAACTCGTCTAAGCTCAGGTAAGAACATATCTCAGTGTGGAAAAACGGTGGCCTGTACCTTTAACTCTACAGCACAGTGCATAGGCGCCAATCCGATTTCGGTGCGGCGACTACAACTACCGCTCTTTTAGGTAGAGCACTCTCATGAGATTGATTCGGACCCCATCTTTTTAAATCGGTGTCCAGGGTAGCATGGTAGTGGGATGGGAAAACTAAACAAAATTGCTTACTTTACAGTACTTGATGTATAAGAAGCTCACAGGTCACTGTGGCTAGTTTGTTTTAATATTAATCATGTTTTACTCATCAATGTTGTATTAGCCAGTATTTGCCTATTTTTAATTAGGGCGTCAAAGTTAATGCTTTTACTCACAATTAATCCAAAGATAATTACTGGTGAGTAATTAATCAAAGATCAATCGTATTGACCTGAACCGAGCATATTTTCTCCAGTTTGGCTTTGCCTAAATCTAAAAAAAAGTGTCTAAACAAGGGTGAAAACGCAACAAAAGAGCGACAAAAGCATGGCAAAGAGCGATGAAAAAATGACCAAAAGTTTATGAAAATGTGACAAAAATGTGATGAAAACCGAACAAACAAGTGATGTAAAAAAAAAAAAAAGTAACGACAATGTGAGGAAAAGCTCAATTTAGATGAGTTTTGTAGGTCTTAGCTTTCAAATGAGGCGTTACACTGGCCTATAGGATGTGGATTTGGGTAAAGCTGAACTGGAGAAAATGCACTGGGTTAGGGTGGGGGATGCCTCATTATTATTAATATTATTAGTTTGTTAGTGAAACGTGAGCAAATGCATTACATTAGATTGTTTTATGTTGGCCTATAGTATTAAGTGTGATTGATATAATGTGAAAATGGACAGATTGACAACACTCTTTTTAATATGACTTGCAAATCTACCATTGCAAGTTTTATGGTCATGTGACTAATCACAAACCCAGTGTAAAGTCTGTAAAATATCAGGAACTTGGAAATAACATGGAGCGCTGACTGCAAAAGGTTGTCATTCCAGTAACTGCCCCATTTCTGCCATGCTATTACTTGTGCTGTAAAGTGAATTGCAATCTGTTTATGATGTCAGATATTTCCAAATACAGTTATCACCAGTTTCAGCCCCGGTCTGCTCCAATGTTCTCACTCCTGTGCCTTTGGACTTTGCGTTTTGCTGTTGTACGGTTGATGTAATCACTGGTAAGCCCATTCTTCAGCTGCTGCTTTTGAAACGGCCCGTGAACAATAACTTTTTTAAGCCCATGAGACGCAAGTCCATAAATGCATGCCAGTTGCTATAAAAAAATGCCAGATCCATTGCGGGAGTGGATTATTTTTGAAACAGGGTGATGCTTGCATGTTTACACAACTCAGCCTGCTATTACAATGACTGACAGCTTATTCCTGCTGTGGACTTTGGAAATGGAACAGTGCGTAGAAACCATTATTAAGACAACATTACTGCTATTTTTGTTATTCTGTGCGGATCCTCTGACAGCGCTTTCGAAGGATTCAAGCCAAATGAAAATGTGAAGCATCTCGCAGTTTCGGCCCAGCAGCCCACGGAATATTTTGTATAATATGCAAGCTATTAGGAGGCAATGGAGACTCAAGTGTGGCTAACATACCTGTGCATGTTCAGGTACAAATACAATCCTGTCTTTTGAGGCCAATACGGTCTGAATTTTTTAAATGCATCATGTAAGGGTGGTTTGATAGAATGTTTTAACTTTGTTCATCTAAACCACAACAACTTGGTCATTCTTGCTGGCATTGTGAGGCTGTTGGTGCACATTGGCAATCTTCCTCAGAGCAACTGTGGTCACATTAGTACCTTATAACCGCTGAATGTGCAGAGTTCTACCATAACAGACTTGGCATTATTATTATTTAGAATGGTGGACCAGTTCATGTAACTGTACTTACCGGTAATCGTTTTGGCACGTTCGCTTTCGTCCACTTGGGTTTCCATTCCTCTTGTATTTCAGTCATTTATAAGAACAAGCTTAAAGGAATAGGCCATCAATTTTCCATACTGAGATATGTTCTTACCAGAGCTTAGAGGAGTTGATAAGTACCAGTCTGGTCTTTGTAATAACACCTTAGGAGCACTTCGACGTCCACACAGTAATATCTTCACTCCTAAAGACTTCTGAAGATATTACTCCTAAGGTGTTATTTCGCCTTACTACACTTGGATTGTGGAACTACTCACGTAACCATACTTAAATATGGAAATGTGGAAGAGCTTGGTCGCTTCTAACTTCACCCCCGTTTGGCTCCATAGGAAATACTGGGAGAGGCTAAATGCTAACAACCTCGTTGGTCTTTTTGCGTGACTGAGCGCACGCACAAAGACCAGACAGGTACGCATCAACTCGTCTAAGCTCAGGTAAGAACATATCTCAGTATGGAAAAAACGGTGGCCTGTTCCTGTAAGCGCAAGGGGACTAAGGAATCTGTGGTGATTGGATTGATAGATTTTTGTGTCATTCAACAAACACTTCAATATGCAAGCACTTACCGGCAGAGCTTTGGACCAAAGATAGGGAGGTAATAATAATGGCTGACGGTTGTACAAGCATTTGACAAAGAGAGGCTGCCAGTCTACCACTTCCTGTAAAGCGACGTTGTTGCTTTAGTGTGGCTAACTCTCCGACATGATTACTACACAGGTGCTAAATGTGGATAAGGGCTTCTGTTACTATGGTGATGTCTCTTTACATTTGAGAACCAAATTGTATGGTGGGTAAATTACATTCATCATTGCTCTGACCTTGTAGGAATTTGCTAGCAGTTGGAAAGCTGTACAGTACGTGTAATGAGTCAACCCACTTCCTGAAGTCGATACAGTTGGGTATAATTACCACCTGCTCACAAATGCAGCACGGCAACAGACTGGGAGGTGAGCGCGGATCACAATATGCTGCGTACTGTTCATGCGGCTTTTCTCGAGAGTGACTGTGGTGTTAAAAATGTGCAAACTTTTGTCATACCACATACTCATTGAACTGAACTCGTTACTACTTATGTCATCGAACTTTATTACTCAACAGCTATGAGCCAAACTCCACCCACATGGTTTTAGTGGAACACCCAGAGGAAAAATGCGATACAGACACGCAAACTCTCGGTCTCATCTGGTCTCGGAAGTGAACTCGTGAACCTTGTGCAGTGAGTAGAGAATGAGGGAGTAAAGAGTTGCCTTGTTTACTAAATATGAGATAGATTTGTTTGTTTCATTACTGTTCTGTAGTGAATCACTGCTTCCAGTATGTGATATTACAGATGGGGAAATGACAAACCAATACCAGGGAAGCTCCTACTCCTACTACTATAATGCCCTCCTCCAAAACAAGCATTTAACAGAACCCCAATCTATACTAATGATCAGGTTGAATTCCCTGCATAGAACTGAATTGGATTAGCTCTTGTTACATTGTAAAAAGGTCACACAAAAGATCCTTCATGTAACCATAGCCTGCCATATTAAAATACACACTTTTCAGGGCTGTAATAGGAGCCTAACTCCGGCATGCTGCTCACAAACACCAAGCTCCAAAATGGTTTCAATCAATGGCACCGGAATAGGATGTATTATGTGATATTAGCCCTACTTGGCAAGTGTTTTCTTTGGAGATGCAGTGGCAATCCATGTTTACAATGAATGGGATTTATAAAGAAAATGAGCATGAATAGGGATTGATGTATTAAATAGCGTGGCGAGTTTAGCTTTCGGCTTAGCACACTATTATGTTAAGTGGATCTATGAGAAACTGTTTATTATGGTAATCAACAGAAAAATAAACTTGTCTGTACAATTTAATAATGGATTTTTCCTCATTCACTGACGCACATTTGGACAAGTCTTGTCGTCTGTTCTGTTGACGCTTTGACCCAAATTGCTCTATGATCTTTCCGACAATCAGATTCGATTCGTGTAGGGCCTTTTGGTGTGGAGTTTGCAAGTGTTCCCAGTGCCTTTGGTGGGTTTCCTTCTGGTTCACTACTCTAAACTACTGGTTCTCAAACTGTGTGTAGAATAACATGGGCAGTTGTAACGTGTTTGTAACGTTGCAACTTACTTGTGCATTAAGATAAGATAAGATAGCCTTTATTGATCTCACAATGGAGAATTTCACTTGTTAAGCTCTCAGAAGCACTCAGGGTGTGCAGAATAGACAGGAAATGTGGAAAACAATTGAAAGGTAAATAGAGGTATTTTATATACAATGAAGTACAAGAAGTATAAACATGCTACTTTTGTTCTTATAGCCAGACCTTAGTGTTAGTTTTCATACCTGACGGTTTCAGCAACAACTGTGGCCTTCCTTCCAGGTTGTCACATGGTGTTACTGTGACATGTCTGGTCAGCTGATTTATACAGTTTTTGACACTGTTTTCCTGCTTGTAGTAGCAGGCTGACAGTGCCATCTGCAGTCCGACCTCCTCAGAACTGTGTCCCAGGTGTGGGAAAGTTGGTACGCCCCCTCGACCCGGTTACAGTCTGAACCTAATTGGACTATTGTTAAGAAGTATAAACAGTAAAAAAAATAAAAAATAAACAGGCTATAATTAAAAAAAAAAAGTCAGTATTACCAGTGCAGGTTTACAGTCATAGTGCAAGTGGTTGATAAGTGACGCAGATAAAGAGACGCAGATACAGAGATTATTGCGGGAGGTGTCCGTGATGGAGGTGAGCTTGGCTAATACCCTCCTTCCTCACCTCCTCCACAGAGTCCAGGGGGCAGCCCAGGACGGAGCTGGCCCTCCTGACCAGCTTGTTCAGTCTGTTCTTGTCCCGCTCTGAGCTGTCCGGGGCCCAGCACACGGCAGCGTAGTAGATAGCAGAGGCTACCACAGAGTCATAAAAAGTCCTGAGCAGAGGCCTGCTCACTCCGAAGGACCTCAGTCTCCTCAGAAGTTGGAGGCGACTTTGGCCCTTCTTGTACAGGGCGGTGTTGGTATTGTGGGATCAGTCCAGTTTATTGTTGAGGTGAACACCCTGGTACTTGAAACTGTCCACCTCCTCAATGTCCTCCCCCGGGATGTTCAGCGGTGTGTATGGTAGTGGCTTCCTCCTGAAGTCGATCACCATCTCCTTCGTCTTACTGGTGTCAAGCCAAGTGATTGCGCTCACACCAGTCCACAAAGTCCATAATAACAACTGCATTAGCTCTGTAGAGGCAGTTGTTACTGTGTTGTTACTGGTTCGGAAACCTAAACTTGGGACTTGATTCACATTCCTTGCAAAACAGGGATTGACTTCCTGGATCTTGTGCAAGTCATCCTGGTCCATTGCCGTTGCATGCACTTCTATTATTTTACTGAGATCAGATTGTGTGTGTCGCCACACTTCTCTCTGATCTCTTTAACCCTCTTCAAGATTTTTTTTTTTTCTTTCACACTTTTCATGGTCCTTAGACTTTTGGACAGAAATAAAGTGTCAGGCTCTGGCTTCAACAGGCACGGCCATTTTTCTCGGTGGGGCTCGAGGCAAACTCGAGGCATTAAGTGAAGTGTCAAAACAGTCTAATGTTGCTTCCAGCGTCGGCTCGTAACTCTATTCACTTTTTGAAGAAAGACCACCAACACTACAGAGGAGAACTTTTGCAGGCAGATCCTGTATCTGAGTTGGATTTTACAACACTGAGAAGCAGAAGTTGCAACTAATTTACACGTGCATTTGTAGGCCATAATTTAACCTGAAGCAGTGTTTCTCAAACTGTGGTGCGCATGCTGCTTCTGGCGGAACTCAACATCTGCTGCAGTTCTATTCTTTGATTAATTTAGAGACAATACTATTTTTTTCCCTCCTGTAAGTTAGTGCCATGTTTTCTGTTCCTTTATTGGAGCTGCTTAGTGCTAGGCCAGTTTGATCTTGATCTGGTGCCGATACTCATTGAATCAAATACGTCCCAAGGTCGTTCCTGGTGTTGAATATTTGAGAAACCCTGGCCTAGGCTGCTTCATGTGCTGTCCTTGTGTGATAGACTACGGGCGTCGACAAATTGCTGAAGGGTCCTCAATTTTATTTAATTTTTTAACAATACACGAAGAAGAAGAAGAAGAAGAAGAAGATAGTAGTGAAGACTATTTGTGCAAAAAGCAGAAACTTTATTATTATAAAAAACAGTGCAGTTAGTAGGGGTGTAACAATGCACTGTGTCACGGTGATGATATGCATCGTACTAAAGTGACCGTGGCGCGTGTCATGCGTGTGTGTGCGCAACTATACATCCGAACATAGTGCACGTGTGTCATCATCACTTACCGCTAAATTGAAGGCTGCAGGCAAAGTTACATCCTCCAAAAACACATGAAATCAGCGTGTCTTTGTAAAGGTTTCTCTAAGTCCTGATGATGACCAGGCCGCTGTACATTATAGATCCAGCGTGTAAGACAGATGTGTAAGATCTAACCATGGTCATAACCCGCCTCAAAAGCTTTGTGTCCAAAAAAGTACAAGTAGACTGTCAGCCCAAACACGAGCCTGAAATTAAACTCGCCGCTCTGTCTGTTTAGCTGCCGTGTATGAAAGCGAAACTGAAACTTATCATTACCTACACTGTTTTCTTTCTTTCTTTTTATCTTTTTATTTATTATTTATTTTTACTTAAGACCACTACAGTTTTGTTTTGCACTGTGAGCCAGGGGCACATCGTATTATGAAGCAGCTTTGAAAAATTAAAAAAGCATTACCAATTTTATTCTGAGAGAATAAATACTGCCTAAAGACATTTAGGCTATTTTATTTCAAAATCTTTTGATTTTTTTATGTTGTACTTGCACTGTGATGCACCGAACAGTGGGTCCTGCACCGTGAGCCGAACCAATTCCGTGAGAGAGCTGAGCCATTACACCCCTATCAGATAGTGTTATCATGTATTAACATGTGATAGGGATTAGAGGTAGAGGTTGCAAACTGTGATTGACTGACAACATACAAGTGCCAGGATAGGATATGGGGAAGATTTATTTTGTGCTTGAGTTATATTCAACAAGTCAATGTATTGCATGATTTTATAGCTTTAGGTTTATTGATTAAAAGAATCTCCAATATCAACCGGAAACAAATTGATTGATTATCAGCTCCATAAAGTTAGAAGGAAATTGAGGGTCTTCAGTCACTGCAACATTCTATATTTAGGCTATTGTACTGTAATAATTTGAGTTTCCCCTTGCCTGTTACCGCCAGAAATGGCACACATTTACATATCCACGGCATGAAGAATGATGTTTGTTTATGTGTAAACCAGATTCCCAAGTATTTCCTGAAACCTGTCGAGTGGGTGGAAGCTTGTATGCACATGATGGAATTCACAGCGGGGGCAATCTCACATTGACTTTAAAGCTACGTTCTATACTCACGAGTTTCCTGCTTCACTCTACCCCACAGTTCCTCTGGCACTTTTACAAAGGGATTCCGGTTGAAACTTAACTTCAAGCCTCAAACCAGAGATATTTAATTGAAAAGAGCATCCACTCCCAACAAACTCAGAGTCCGGGAGGAGGGGTGTGGAGGAGCATAATATGCAAATGAAACAGCAGGTGTAGCAACATCTGATGCTGATCAATCATTTTTGCATGAAGGAGCCAGCCAGGCAGCTAGAAAAGAGGCTGACTTGTTAATAGAGAGTTTGAGGAGAGTCAATGGGGAAGGCAGGAACAGGGAGTGGGCTACATCAGCATTATTGAATATTCAATTTCGGATATGAAAATTGTTTATGCGCAGAGAAAAGACACTTCCAAGGGGTGGAAATGCAAAAAAGTATACCACACAATTAGTTACCCAAAATAATTCACCCATTATCAGCTACAAGAATGTTTCGTGCAAACATTACCATTGTTGTTAGTGCTTGCGCTCGGTTTGCCTTGTATTTGTTCAACTTTTCTGACTTTTAAACTATGTTACATACAACATTGTTTCTTTGTCAAAATATACCTAGAGCAGTATTTCACTTTATCCATGTTGGCCATTTCTTCTTATGCTGCTGCAGCGCTGCAATTCGTGTTGCGTCACAGATGAACAAACTGTCCTCTTCGTTTTCAAAGCCCCGCTCTCACATTATTTCAAATTATAATGCATATACAAAAACAAATCAGTGCTTAGCTACCCAATGAATAATAATGTTTTGAGCCTCAGTTACGTATGATATGTCAGCTTTGAACCTACACACAGGAATACAATGTATACGTATAATCTAGATTGGGTTGTTGACGAAGTTTTGCCTCTATTCAAAGAAGCTTTATCTTTAGGTTTCTACAGAAAACTACATATTATATGGTCTGCTGTGAGGAAGAGTGTGTCATTAGCTTCATCGTGTTTCTATTTGCATACTCATTTCAAACTAATGGAAACTGCACAAGAAGCTTCTCAGATGTAACACAAAACGTATTCATTTCTGAGAAGCCCGGTCCAGATCACTACTTTTTGAAAACGTTTATTACAATGCAAAACGTCTGGATCAACAACAAACTTTCTTGACACAATGTTGTGAAGAGACCGTGATTTCAGCTTTTTCCACTCTGCTGCCCACTTTTGGCAACATTGTGAACTCCTTTAACTCTTGGCAAGCTTGATGACAAAAGATAAAACGACAAAAGCATATTCATGGTTTCCTATAAAATGGTGCATGCTGTGTTTCCCGACTGGCATACCAGCGCCAGCGGTATTTGCCACACGCTGAGTTTTTGTGTGGGCATCTTGCTGAGTGTTCGACATGGCATGAGCCGGTGCAATGGGCTGTCTTCCTGTCCAGAGGGGTGTCGGGCTAATCTGCTTCACACCTCAAAAACACCACATAATCTCCTTAGCAGCGGGCCACGTCAGCTGCACGCCGCACACTTTAAAGACAGCTCCACAGACTGGACCATCAGTGCGTCACTGCTCAGGCCCCAGACATCTCCATCTGCAGATAACATTGGCAGGTGCCAATGATTAGCAATGAGATGTCTGTGTTAATGGGACTTTAAGAAAAATATAAAGGTTTAACAGTCATGCAGGCTAGGCAATGGGCTAATAATCCACCCAATAAGCCGCTACAAATATACATTTTTCCATGACCAATCTGTTTTTATTTTGCAACTGTTTACTGCTCTGTGGGGGAGTATTAAAGCCATATTTTCTAAGACCTCATTCTAAGAATATAAAATGAGAAATATGGCTGTAATGGCATTGCATATGGAGTTGTTATACTCCTCTAATAACCCTCACAGTATTGCCTAGTGGACTCCTACTAAGTCAAGAATTTCTGAAGATTTTGAGTCAGTCAGGGTCGCCTAGTTCTGTGTGCTTAAAGTAGTCTCTTAGCAACTTGAATTACTTCTGCCAAGTCGCAAAATGGATGGATCGATTAACGCCATGAAACGGCCTCCCTTTTAAAAAAAAAGTATTTGGCAAAGGTATGTGGCTAATCATACAGATGAAATGCACAAGGGCCAGAGGACTGACATAAATGGAAAGACACAGGGAAAAATACAATGGAATTTGAGTTACACAAGGTTATTACCAAAACTTGTACCTGACTCTCCACTACAAAGATTGCTCTTTTAGATGCGGTTTATCAGCGCTTCTTCACACTTTCTCAATATTTTGAGATATCTCCATCTAGACCAAGGAGATCCATGACAATTCAAAATTTATCTTTGGAAGGAAAGTTGCTTACATATTACTTTTTGGATGGAGACTATGCAATTGTAGCTTATGAGAGACACTTGATTCAAGGTTAGTCTTTTTTGTTTCCAATTGTCTCTCAATGTACGCTGACTCTTGACCATGATTGTGGCTTACGATGTGAAAAGCTGCTCTGAGGTCGCCCACTCCTGACAGCTGCATTAGGGGATCAGTAAAATACAGGACGACTCTATCAACAGGGTCCACAACCTCTACTTAGTTATAAATGAAAGCAGTGCAACAGAATTCAAGCACCTTCTGAGCAACATAAGGTGAGAAAACCCCTGCCGACATTTGCAAGCACTAGCTTTTAACCATGTTACACCAGCAAAAGGCTTATTGGGGGTAACTCTCCAATTTTAGCCATCGTAATGTTCTGGAATGTCTCAATGGCCTCATTACGTGCATTTTGTGAGAAACCAAGCAGCTCTCCGGCCCTCTATAATGAGGTCTGAAGCTTATTACACCACTGCGCATCAAAATGAAAGGGGCCTAAGAGCTTCACTGCTCTGTCCACTGCAGAGCTCAAGACCTAATCAGGAAAACTCAGAGCCACATCATCACACTTGACTGAGTGAAAGAGACTAACTCTGGCCCCCCATTTTTGGTTCTCCATAATTGAATTGAAGCACTATTTTTGAACACACAATTCACTATTCTTTCAGGAGCATGGAGGTAGTTATTGATTATGAAGATTACAGATATTCAGCCTCTCGGATCTGAACCTCCAAAAACAGGTCTAAACCAGGACAGAGAAAAGTAAATCAGAATCGACGGCTTTGATTTGGTCTGTTTTGTAATTCAGTTTGAAATCAATGTTTCCAATTCAGGATTAATTTCACAGTGCCTTACATAAAAATGTGACAAAAAGTCTGGTACAGTATACAGTACAGTACTCTTATGTGCTGAACTGATACTAAAGTTTGTAGAGGTCTAAACTGAAAGCTTATTAGTTTAAAATAAACCCATGGCAACACAGTTAGGACACAGTAAATATGTAGTTTGCAGAGATTGTACTACAATAAATGTATCCTTTGTAATTTGCTAATTAGACCACAACATTGCTATTTATTTTGCAATTAATCTTGTAGACATAAATCAAAAGGTGATATGACCGTGTGACTATCTACCTTTCTATCTGAATAGAGCCATTGTAATTCAAGGCTTTTCTTTTTAAAGCTGCCCTTCCTCAAAATAAAAAAAATAAAAATCTCTCTATATTTATTTATTCTTATACTTTTCCCCAGCCCTGCCACCTATGGGTTCATTCCATTTATGTCATTGAAGGTGGAAACTACAGTGTATCCATTCTGTGTACTGTGAAAGCACAGATAATTTAAAAGCAAAGCTGACAGTTGAATGTGAATTTCCCCTGCCCAACATGCCGACCCCCGGTCACGTGCCTGAATAGAGCTCAGCTTTGTCATTTTAATCATATTGATTTACTGCTCAAACTCATTACTTTGTGATTTACACTTGTGAGAGAATAAACATTGTAACCTAAGCTCTAAGAAGATAGTAATATTATGTGTTTTTTTCTCTCTTTTTTGCCCAACCAACAGTATGTGCTGTTGCTGAGAGGGCTAAAAGGATTAATCAATTATATTCTGATGTACTGGGAGACATATTGGATTATTGTGGTTGGTTTCATTTCTGAAGCCAAGTCATTTTTCTGGAACTACTGTGGGGTATTTTTGATTGACACAGATGGCTAAACAAATATCACACTCTTGGCAGCGGAATAAAATGCAATAAATTGTATTAATTCATATGAGAGATTATTTTCACCAGACTTATGAGCAGTTCCACTTGCTCATAAATGTTCACAATTTTGCACATACACATTGAAAAGAGAGAAACTTGTTGAAGAGTTGCTAGACACAAACTTCTGTGAAATAGACACATTGAAGGACTCTGACAGTCCAATATAAGCTGGTATTTGAGAATTTCCCCCAATACATTTCACACAAACTCTCTATCTACGTATACAAACTCTCTATATATGAATATAACGTCTTAAGATCGTATGCTTGGTCACGGTTCAATCTTTTCCTGTGCTAATCACAAGACAATTTGCTTCCCGCATTGTATGTCCATTGATTCCATTTGAGCACTGTTCTCATTATGTTGGACCAGATCCTGAAAGATATGCCAATGGTGGCCTTGCTCACAATCTGCCTTTGAAGTGAGGAAGGCTGGCATTTGAAAATCAGGTATCATCTTTCATGCGATCCACCCAACCAGTGGGAAAGCTAACCTAGTTTATATCTACATCACCAGAGCCTGCCGATTCTCCCCAAACCGATTCTAACCTAACGTTTGACAGCACTTCTTGGGCTACGCGTTCAGATCTTGTCCCTGCTGCTTCGAGGGCTGGGTGTGTTCCTTTGAATACACAACATCCACTGACAAGCACTGTGTTTGGAACCAAGAGATATGTCATGGAAGACTGGCTTTCCCGAGATGGGAACCCGGATTGGGAAATGTGCAGACAGTGATTCCTTTGATGTCTCAGCGTGAACGGTAATTTGTTACGATTGCAGAGTTAGCATGTATTATGGATTTGGTGAATGTTGGCGTGGGTCTCCTAGCTTTGATGTCGGAACATGTCAAAGGCAAAGCCGCTACAAATATACATTTTTCCATGACCAATCTGTTTTTATTTTGCAACTGTTTACTGCTCTGTGGGGGAGTATTAAAGCCATATTTTCTAAGACTGCATTCTAAGAATATAAAATGAGAAATATGGCTGTAATGGCATTGCATATGGAGTTGTTATACTCCTCTAATAACCCTCACAGTATTGCCTAGTGGACTTCTACTAAGTAAAGAATTTCTCAAGATTTTGAGTCAGTCAGGGTCACCTAGTTCTGTGTGCTTAAAGTAGTCTCTTAGCAACTTGAATTACTTCTGCCAAGTCGCAAAATGGATGTATCGATTTATGCCATGAAATGTGTTTCCTTTTTTTTTTTTAAGTCTTTGGCAAAGGTATGTGGATAATCATACAGATACACAAGGACCGGAGGGCTGACATACATTGAAAGACACAGGGGAAAAAAATACTATGGAATGAGTAACACAAGGCTAAAAATATTGCTCTTTTAGATGCGGTTTATCAGCGCTTCTTCACACTTTCTCAATATTTTGAGATACGGTATCTCCATCAAGACCAAGGAGATACATGACAATATCAATATCTTTGAAAGGAAAGTTGCTTACATATTACCTTTTGGATGGAGCCTATGCAATTGTAGCTTATGAGAGACACTTGATTCAAGGTTAGTCTTTATTGTTTCCAATTGTTAAAAACTTTCCAACGCTTAGCATGACGTAATCCGCAAGATGTTCCTATACAAATGCAGCTGACAAGGTCTCTCAATGTACGTTATATCTCAGTGCATTGTCATTCATTCAGTCTTGGCTACATGAATAATTCAAGCACATGGAAAACCTACATGCGCGCTCTCCACGGCTTCCATGCATAATGAGGTACAACACATGAGGGACGCCTTTGGGTTGTTGTAAGGCTTTTATCTGTAGAACACGGTGCTATAGACATAGCTGGGGATATGTAGGGCAGGCAGATCTCAAAGCTCACTGTCTGTGTGTGCATGCAGCGATGCTTGTCAAGGTTGGAAAAATAGGTTAGAGGCATCTTCGATAGAGCGCATCACAAATGCAACCGTGGTGATGCTCCCGCTGTTCTATGGATTTGATAGACAGACTGGAAAATAGGTTGCTTGACAATGCAATGCTAACTGTACTCGATATTCAATAGCATATGGAACAGTTATGGTAAATTAGAGTTTTCAGAACAATTTCTACAGTGGTCAGTGTTAGAGAATACAATTAAATTCACTATCATGTTGGTTCATGCTGTAAAGTTGTACCATAGCTGTATCTGTGGTTCTCAGGCACCTGCTCTCAGGCACTGAATATGTTGGCTTGCATATCAGTATGACAAACAGGTGGTATTTATCCAGACAGACGTGAATGGTCAGAATGATCAGACACAGTGTCTGAGAACCACAGTTACTTCTATATGACAGAGATGGTGGGACTATACAGCATGAACCAATATGATGAACGGCTATTCAATTTTATTCTAAGAGTCAGCAGCAATTAATACATGTTGTGACCATTTTCTTTTTTTTATATCCACGTATAGTCGACATTTGCTGCAAAAGGCAAATTGTCATGGACAGTAGGTGATTGCTGGGCATTGCCTTGGGATCCTTCCCCAGAGACTATTATGCATGCTGTTTATATACGGTTGTTGGAGATGGCCAGCCAGAGGAGAATGTTCTTATTCTATATGATTAGGTATTAGTGAAAGGCAGATTAACCAATCAAAGAAACACATGAGCTGTTGATATAAAACAAACATGGTGGCTTACAATCAACATGCTGTGTTGAGGGGAGAGAAGTTCTGAAGTTGGCGCTGAATGTTGAAGCTCTTGGTCAAACAGGAGATTTCCACAGTGAAAAATTACGACGTTTCTTGAATGAGTGGCAAAATGCCCAAAATAACAAGTACAGATGGCGGCTTAAGAACCTCACTCTCTTCTGTATCAGTTTGGCGGGCAAATGTGTTCTCTTTACAGCACACATTAAGGGGAAAGTAGAATACATGCCAATGTACCATTGAGAAAGAGTGCATTGTTGTCACTCAACCTACTTTGACAACTTTAGTTTTGACCTAAATTCCTAGTTTCCTGAAGTCTTCTCTCTCTTCAGAAGCTTAAGGGAACAAAAAGCATCGTTGTGCCACTTCCCCACATTGTTCAGCTCCAGAATGCCCATAATTCATATTCTGAACGATGACAATGAGCAGTGGTGTTACTTTGCCTGCATCTCTTTGCCATGTTGTCTAACGGCAGAATGTAAAGGAGGCCTAATTTGGTAAATCAATGGTTTGTTTATTTTGCATCTTCAAGGAAGACCTGGAGCAATAGTCATTCACACAAAGCATTGTTTTCTTTTTGCTTCATAATGCTAATAGTCATGCTGCTTCTTAGCATTTTGAAGCGGATATTTTCCCATGATACAATATGTCCTCTCCCTCCTACATTACATACTCAATGTACTTTACACTTATTCACACTCTTATCCATACACCAGTGTACGCAGACAATGGAGTCAGATTGGGTGAAGTGTCACAAACGACCCACTCTACCATCTGAGACACTATCATCTTTAAAGTAAAGTAAAAGCAACAGCACATACTATAATAAGGAAATGGGTAAAAGTTTTGACAACTGACCGCTCCTGGCCTGACTGAAAGGTACAGCGAGCCTCCTTTACTTCCTTGAGCTGTCTTCAGGATTCTAATTAATGACCAGCTCAACTGGCCATGTAGAGTGACATGTCCCCGGGCAACATAAACATCCGGGAGGCCACGTTTTTTTAATCAGCTGGTCAGTTAAACTATCCTCCTGCTCTGAACACCCAGTAGAATAAATCCCCTGTTGGTTTGGCTCTTGTATGTTCAAATTAGAGATGGGACCTTCACGATCCAATCGTACTTTAAGAAAAACTCCTTGATGTATAAGCGTATCAAACCAATGTGAAAAGAGCCACATTGTGTCTCTCTCTCATCCAGACATACAGTACATTTTTACACATTATAAATTATCAGCATATTATTTACCTTTGTGTATTTAGTTCCATAGGCTATTTTTCATAATCTTTTTTGAGCAAAATCTTGAGTGTATGTGTTCTGAAAGATTATTCCCATCACTATCAGAACTCCATGCCTTCAAGACTGTGCTTTATCATAACTATAGATTATTAGTGTTTTGATGGTAGTGTTTTTATATTTACTTAAAATCAAATTGTGTTCTTCTCTTTAGAAGTCAGATCCATTGTTCTTTTGGTCCATTTGGTTTCCTCAGAAATTCTGCTCTCTTCTGCTGTAAAGTAATCTCCTTGGCTGTCACACCTCTACTCGAAAACATTCACAGGTGTCATACCTTACAGTCAGCGCCAATTGATCATTTCCACATTAGCTCTGTTCCATTAGTCCAATTGCTATAAACAGTGAAGGCGACGCGCGGTGTGTCTGCCTGCTTCAGCTGCTGCAGGTTTAGCAATAAATCTCTGGGATTACGGATCAGCCTGAGTAAGATTCTATTCGGAGCACAGGTTTCGGTTTACTGCAGCCATCACTTTAACACATACACACACACACATTATTCCATCATCCAAAAGGACTCCTCTATGACTGCTCATTGGAAAATATTACAAGTTCGCAAGTAACTATTCCCATTCAGTCCTCCAATCTGCCTTCTCTTTCAGATGTTCTGTTATTCCAATAACAAGCTAAACACGCTAAACACACACAGACCTCAAGATCAGGTTTGCCAAGGCATCAGCAGTTAAACCCGTGCAGCATTATCTGAAGGAAACAAACAAAACGCGGCAATGTCCCAGGTATTGTATTAGTGTTTAGTTTACAGAGCCGCCACCGCGCTCCTTTGATGATGTGTAACCACTCTTTCTCTCACCCGGAAAGATCAGCACTGCTGGTTAAAAAAAAAAATGTCAGTGTGGTCTCTTTTCTGAACGTAAAGAGTGAGAGATTATTGTCGTGACTAGGCCTGTCACGATAGCAAATATTGAAGTTGGATATATTGAGGCAGGAAAATATCGTATTAAACGGTATACTTTCCACTCTAAAGCAAAACAAAGACATGGTGGTAAACCTGACAGTAAACCTATGTTCTAAAAGTTCATAATCATATCCCTAAATAGCACACAATCTGCAATAAACATGTAATATGATGTAATCAAATTTTCTTTGGTTAAAAATGTATTGTTTAGCTGTTATGTGTCGAACAATGAGTTAATTTAGTAATTATCGTGACTGCCCTAGTTGTGACTGGTCTGTAACAATCTCAAAATTGCGGAAGATGTTAAAATACAGTGTGTCCCCATTTCAACCTGGATAGATAAAGATTTATTGATATGTATATACGTTTTGGCGATCAGACCCCGGCGGTAGACATCGATGTATAAGTCAGTGTAGGTAAACAGCTTGGAGTTAGGGATGTCTTCCCCCGGAGCCTGGACACTGGTGGTGGTGTGGGAGACCCGCGAAAATGCGCAGGTAGAAGCCGTGACGGAAGAGGTGGAGATGGGGTGGAGGTGGGTCGCAGCGCAGCTGGGAAGCGAACGGATCATGATTGCATGGGGCTTAAAAGCGGGACCGAGGGCGATGATTGGCTGCTACGAAGGTGCGGCTCTTGCGCTGATGGCTGAGGAAGAGGGGTGGCCCTCTCGGGAGTGATCATTGGCTGGAGGTTGGTGATGCTGAAATTAGTCTACCAGGTTGAATTAACGCCTAGGCTTCATGTTACCAGTCGGCCCATTAGTCCGACTTCTCATTATTCCGAAAATGTCCCATTGAGTAGGGGTTGAAAAATAAAATTAGGTTTAGGCAAGAGTCCACTGACCTTGGGGTTAGGGCCAGTGGTTGTATCATGGCTCTCTAATCCACAACACAACTGGGTTAGAGATGTCGGACTAATGGCACCTCTGCTCAATGGTAAAATTTCGGACTAATGAGACGTTCGCACCACCAGACATGTACTGAAATCTCAACAACTCTATACCTAAAAACACAATTGCTAACATTTTGACTAACTATACTGGTACATTCACAGCTTCTGCAAACCTGATTGTCAGAAATCAACCCTCGTTATCGCTAAATCCCTGCATTTTAGCTCCATAGACCACCTGTTAACTGAATGCCCCCAAGGACTATCATCCCATTGTGCCAGTTTGCGCCGCATAACAGTGTATCATCATGTTTTTCAAATGCGCCGAATGAGCTGAGTGAAAACAGCATGACACATCCGCCAAATGAGGCCCAACGTTGAAATTGCATGTGTTTTCTTCCCTTCCGTAGACGAAGCGCGGATGTTTTAAAGTGTGAAAAGAACAGCGGATAATGGGAAGTCGAAACGTTTAGAGACCCATGTATGGAGCTGAGCAACTGCCATTGCCTTTGTGCGGAGTCTGCAGTACAGAGGGGGCATTGAAGTCAGCCAGATGGTTCCACAACATAGCCTTGTCATTGTGGGGTGCCAAGGCAAATTGTGCGGCGCCACAACACGAGCGATTTGCTAAATTGGCGAACTTTTGTTGACTTACAAAAACCTCCAGCACTCAGCCTGAAAAGGAGGCAGCAACGGCATTCTTCTGCGAGAGAAGAAAGCGCTTTGCATCCACTTTGAGTGCGGAACCTTTTCATTAACTCGCTCTGTGGAGGAGATGCAAATGGATTTTTGGGAAACAACAAAGTGCTGTTTGCGCAATTACAGCTTTTTGCAGGTTTCTTGATTGAAAGGGAGCGTGTACATCTAATGCTCTAGACATTAATTCGCACAAGTGCATTCCGGAAAGTGGGCAATAATTTCGAGGTCGATTAAGCATTTCCAACTGGAGCCTGGAGACGCCCATGCCTGTACTGTTATTGTACCCCTGAGCAATGCATATTACCGACATGGCAAAGTCTAATTGAAATAAAATGTTTGCCTGGTTCACAACCCTGACTGAATGAAAACATAAGGTGTTTTCTTAAGCATAGTTCATGTTGTGTAATTGCTTTTGCAAAACAACAAACCGTTGAAATGTCTTAATCTTTCTGGAGAAGAAAAACTAAGCTCTTCTAAGTGGTTGGCTTAAGTCATTTTGTTTTCTTTCTTTAGTTTCTAATCTTGCGTTAGTGCTTTCATAGCAGAGTCTATGTTCTCATCCAAGTAATGGATTTGACATGCTGGGTCAGTCAACACACGCTGGATAATCAACATCTTCTCTCACTGTTCCGGGTTTAGATGGATACAGTGGCCTGAAAAAGTATCTGACGCTTTTGGAATTTCTCACATTTCTGCCTAAATTGGTCACTAATGTGGTCTGATCTTCATCAAAATCACAGGAATGATTAAACAGTGTGTGCCTGAACTAATTCCACCCAAACATTTACATTTCATCATGTTTTTATTGGCATAACATGTAGACATTCACAGGAGAGCAGTTTTGTAAAGAGGGATGGTCCAAGATTCATCCTGATCGTTGTGAGCGTCTAATCTGCAACAACAGAGAAGCGGTTACTGCGGCAAAAGAAGAGTCAGCCAGCTATTTAATACAGGGGTTCACTTATTTATTCCATGCATGTTGTGGATGTCAACTTTGGGTCCAACAGTCCACAACATATTTATCCAGTAGTGCAGTGGAGCATCCAAGTGCTCTTTTGCAAAACCAAAGTTGAACAGTTTGGGAGGAACACACAACATCATGTGTGGAGGACAAATGGAACATCATCAACATCAAAACCCTATCCTCATTTTGTAGTATAGAGCAGGGAAAATCAGGGTGTGGGGCTGTTTTGTCGCCTCAGGGCCTGGACAACGTGCTATCATCAATAGAAAAAAAATAATTCACAAGTTTATCAAGATATTTTGCAGAAAACCTGAGACATCCACAACATGCATGGAATAAATAAGTGAACCCCTGTATTAAATAGCTGGCTGATCCTTTTTGTAGCAAAACTGTTTTTCTGTTGTTGCAGATTAGACGCTCACAACGATCAGGATGAATCTTCTCTTTACAAAACTGCTGAAGATTTCTGAAGATTTCTGGGTTCACTTACTTTTTCAATGCTCTCCTGTGAATGTTCACATGTTATTGCCAATAAAAACATGATAAAATGTAAATGTTTGGGTGGTATTAGTTCAGGCAGACACTGTTTAATCATTCCTGTGATTTTGATGAAGATCAGACCACATTTAGTGTCAATGTCAATGTCAATGTCAACTTTATGTATATAGCACACTTAAAAACAGCCACAACCGCCCAAAGTGCTGTACAACAAACATTATAAAGTACAATTGAAGAAATAAACCAATTTAGGCAGAAATGTGAGAAATTCCAAAAGCTTCAGATACTTTTTCAGGCCACTGTAGATCTTCATTGTCCCATGCGGGAAATTTGTTCCCACAGATTAGCATGATGAGTTGGCATCCTACACGTTCTCTGTACCCTCTGATGTCGGGAAAAACTGCCTATGAAGACATGACACACTGGAGTAAACTAGACTTATTCATTTGATAGGAATTCTACTGTTATGGTAGAACAGACCAGAGAAACAATGGATTTGGTATATATGAGGGGTTCCTGATGGCATATAGCTGGCAGGCTTCACACAGCGCTCTAAATGAAGCTGCAGAGCTGGACCGGACTGCCCGTACTAATTGAATAGGACCAGGCAAAGGTTAATGCGATGCAGACAGATGGCTCCAACTTTGGTCCTGGGGCACAGACCTCCTTAAAGACCTCCATTACCCTGCACGGGGTTTTCTTATTGTACTGTAGACATTTGTCAAGTCAATGGAGTGCTCTCTTCCGTCAAGGTCAGACACTGATATTAGCCTGGTTTATGGGCTGTCCTAAAGTTTAACACTAATTATCGGGAGGATCATTTATTCACACACAAAAAAAGCGGTGCAGTAAATGTCATTGGCCAGATTCTCTTGGGGCTATTGATTGTTAAAATCTACGGGCCAAGAAAAAACCTTTAAAAAAAAAAAGTCCTGCTCCCAAACTTTACAGGCTGTGACCCCCAAAATAGAGACCCCCCCCTCTGTAAATGTAATGAGCAATTATAACAATGTAAGATGCAAAGCCTTTCAAATCTGGTTTAATGATACTGTATTTTGGCTTAATTCGAATTATACATTTCAGTGTCAGAAATGTAAACAATTTCTTCCAAACTGTGTTGTGCTACTTTTGACAGTTTATATTTTGTTCAGCAGCAATTCATTACATTTGACCTAAAGTTGCTGTAAAATAACATTAAAGGGACTAGATGGAAGATGTCATTTTTTTTACTCGCAGCTACCACATCAGGTCTTGCGCGTAACTGCAGTCTCTGTTAAAGGAGGGGTATTATGTAAAATCGACTTTTTCAAGCTTTATATCATGTTATTATGTCATTCCCTGGAGTGTTGCCTTGGCTCATTCACGTATTTTTGAGTAATCAGTAAAAACTTAGACAGCAGCCATTTTAGGTGTAGCTATGCCTCAGTCCTCCTAGGAACGCCCCCACCTCCTGGAGACGCCTCTGGACCTTTTGTCACCAGCCAAGCCACCAACCACTGCTCCTCAGCTCAGCAGAGCCCCTCCCCGCACAGTAGTGTTGTTTAGATGCCACAGCAGTGTGCTGAAGGGGGCGTGTCGGAAAGCTTCTTAAAGAGACAGAGGCCTATTTCAAGACGTTCAGTACAGCCATTTTGAGAGAGCAATTTTATCCAAGGCAGTTATTTTAATTTACTGCATATACAGACCAACAGAAGGTTACGTCATCATTGTAGTATGCTATAGACTGGTGCTATGCGATTGAAAAAAGCATAATACCCCCTCTTTAAGGTAACAGAGAGGTAAGCACATGATAAACAGAAACAAGAGCATTTGCATCCCGTCTTGCACAGATCTGCAGATATGACTTCAATTTGGGTGAGAAAAGTGTGCATTATGTCCATCTAGACAAATATAAAAGTAGGCTTAACAGGGGTAATCACCGTGCCACTACGGGCTATGCAAAATAAGCAACTAGCAAGACGCTCACTCAACCACTGACTGAGCGAACGTTCACTGAAGTTGCAAACATCTTGCTCTGAAAACGAACTGCAGGTTAAAGGCAACACTACACTGTAAACCCTAACATGCCGATTGGACTTAAAATTTTTGATGTAATCTGTTTCAACAAAACTTTTAAGTTGATGAACTAAAAACTTTAAAGTTGAACTTGGCTTAAAACTATCAGGAGTTTTTAAGCTAAGTTGAACTTTAAAGTTTTCAGTTTATGTTGGCAAACGTTTTTTAAGTTTTTATGAACTGAAAAATCTCAAGTTCAACTTAACTTAAAAAATGTTTGCCAACATAAACTGAAAACTTTAAAGTTCAACTTAGCTTAAAAACTCCTGATAGTTTTAAGCCAAGTTCAACTTTAAAGTTTTCAGTTCATCAACTTTAAAGTTTTGTTGAAACAGATTACATCAAAACTTGTAAGTCCAATCGGCTTCTTTTAACAAATATATCAAACATTACAAGCAAACCAAAAAAACTATTACAAAATGGCAAATTACAGTTTGTTTTTTTTATTTCATAAAATAATAGTTTACATACCTTATTTGGAACATGTAGGCTGAGTTATTCACAACAGAATTCAGAATGTAGTAAAGATGCAAAATATTTGTGTGTTAGTCCTTATTGATTCAAGCAGATTCACTGGACATTCCTTCCTGGCTCAAATGGCACCAACATCTGAAAAATATGGAGAAAGTCTGTCAGTACAAAGCAAGAAATCAAACCAAGTTCAATGTCATGTGACTGTGTTTAAACTTACTGTTTGTCTTCTAGAGCACACTCTTTTTCTTCTTCACGTTCTGCGATGTACCACTTGGCTTGTACAAGTCTGTAAGAATAATAATAGAACAACATCAAATGTCAGAAATTATTAGCTTTACCACGTATAGTCCAATATTGCTCAAACGCTTTCTAAGCCATTCTGTAAAATGATGTGAGCAAACAGATGAACAATGAACACAAAGCTCTAGACTTTTACATTAACAGAGTAAAAGCAACGTTTTTAATGGTAGCATTATGTGCACAAATGTTATCAAAACATCCTAATAGTTGCTAATAAGTAAGTTTCAAACAAATAAACTGGAATTGGAGTGTTGCACCTGTAGTCCGTTCTCATCATATTTGATGATTTTTACCATATCATTCGCTCAAATAATATAATTTATGATCTGACCCTGGGCCCCCCTGCAATCCCAGGCACTCCCACTCGGGAACCACTGCTTTAGGCGACAGTTTGTGCTTCCTACATTTAATTAAGCTTGTCTAGTTGCACACTCAAAAGTTTTCTGAAACAAATTTGTATAAATGTGCATGGAACTGCGACCACATAGAGAGAGAAAAAGACACACAGAAAAAAGGATGCCCCACTATGAGCCCAAAAAAACAATTGTGCATTTATTTCTGTAATTCAACTTAAACTGAAACTAATATATGATAGACTCATCATTCAAAGATAGATATGTATAGCCTTTGTTATAATTTTGATTATGGCTCAGTTTATAAAAACTAATGTAACTAAATTAAAAATCTCAGAAAATTGGAATATTTTGAAAATGGACTGAAAGCCATAATCATCAAAATTATAAGAAAGGCTTGACATATGTCACTTTGCATGATGAGTCTATATCATATATTAGTTTCACAGTTGAATTACAGAAATAAATTAGCTTTGAACGATATTCTAATTTCATCGTGTTTCTCCTCTAAATGCTTCAGTAAAGATGAAAAATTTACTTTCGCAAGTGTATTATATTTACTCACTTTTAAAGCGAAGAGCTGAGAGTCTTTCAGCGAGTGCTTCTCATCCTAATTCACGCAGAGCTTCTAATGTCAGTGCACGAGATCCCATCGGCCTCAGGTCTACTGAAACAAAAACATTTACTTAAAACATTTAAGAACATAAACATTTGTAAATACTTCAGTAATAGATGAGCGGTACAAACTGAAACCTGACTCAAATCTACTTACATTCTGGCTGATTAGCTGAGTCCTTGTGTGTGTTTCGTTTCCCTGCATTCTTCATTTCCACATACTGTACGACATACTGGTGGACACTTCATGTCTTCATCCTCACAGGCTCTAGGTCACAGCACCTCCTCCTGTATTTGTAAAATGGACAAACAGGATACTGAAGTCAGGACACTTCACCTTAACACAACAATGGCAATAGTTACTGACTTTACCTTCTTCTTTGTGCATATCAAAGAATTCCAAGTTAGTAAGACGGAATTTCTAGAGTTGATTCTCTAGATAAAAAGAAACATTTGTTAGTACTCTATAGGTATCCATGACAGAATTAAAAGATCATAAACCATGGTAAATGGTCTTGATTGCGCTGTTCAACCTACATGATGCACTCTGATTCATACTCCAGTGTGTGCAGACGACACTGGAGACAAGGTGGGGGAAGTGTCTTGCTCAAGGGCACAACAGCAGCATGCACCTGTGGGAGCTGGGACCATCTAGGTGAAAAGGACACAGTAAAGAATTGCCCCAATTCCCAGATGTGACAGTGACAAAACACCAAAAGAAACTGTTCTGTTTAATTAAACTTTGTGTTCTCATTAAAAAAAATGTCCAACATAAATGTCTCACACAAATGTAGCACACTAAACAGCTACGCCTACTTTCTGCCCAAAGACAGGAGCGTCGGGGACTTTTCTCACAGCCAATCATTCATCACATTTCATATAGTTCCAATCACAGATGCATATTTGTAAATGAAGAAGAGTCTCAAATCACATCTCATTCAGAACAAACTTTATCATTTCTGTTACCTGTAATTAAAATAGTCAAGTGATTTGCCTTTTGATTTGACAGAGTGCAATATTTGTTATGTTTAGTGTTTTTGTAGTGGGGTGGATCGGCATTTTCTAGGTTTAAGCGTTTCTCTGATCCAGAGAGCTGTACAATACATTTTTGTAAAGAATTGGAAAAGTGTGTTGTCTGGCTGGCACAAAATCCAGGATTCAAAAACACAACAAAAAACGCAATAAACCAATTAACAAAAAGTGTAAAATAGGATCATATAATCAGTAAGTCTCACCTTTATTTTCTGCTACAATTTACTTTCTTGTCTGGTACTTGTTAACCTGCGTTACAAAAACAAATTAGGGTTGGGCAATTTGGCCAATAAATAAAAACTATATAATTTTTTAACTACTTTGGACAATGACCTAATCGATTTTATTCAACATTCTCTTAAACAAGGACCATTGTAGCTCATACAATCTTTTTAGGCCCATAAGCAGTTGTATAGTTTATTTTGGCTTAGCCCTTTTACTTAAAGATTAATATTACAATGATTGTAATTTCGTCTATTAGCCCAAAGAAATATAACTTGCTCTTAACACACTTGTTACGGAGTTAGTTCTCAAGCTCTGTGCCTCTGTCTGCCCCACTGCTGCTGCTGCTGCTGCTGCTGCTACTGCTACACAGACGGAGGTGCGGAGACAGCGCTGAAAACAGAGATATTAACGTTACTTGCACTTCACGGTCGATAATAGCCTGCGTGCATATTTAATCAGGTCCTCACGGTTAATTGTAAGAGTTTTAAAGACAACGCAACTCGGACTCGGCCCCGGACTCGGGCGGAAGTGCGTCGCTGTTGCAGTTTTAAAAAAAGGAGCGGGAAAAATCTCACGCTACGCTTTATCGATTAAACTGTACAATCTGAAGCATAAACAATTCTCCTGGTTTTAACTACTGCAAACTGAAATCAGACATATGATTTCACTGGATATTAATAAAGTATATTACCTTATTCAGGCCGTAGAAGCTCCTCTTCAGTTAAATGACGGACACTCCCACAGCAGCGCACTGCGGCTGTGCAGAACCAAATACGTCACTCCAGCCAAGGCACGCAGGCGTCATGATGTCATGACGCAAAAGACCCGCCTCCAAACTTATAATTTAAACTTTCTAAACGTGACAGTTTTAATCTGACTGGCAATAAAACTTTACTAAACTTAAAAAAACACCCTTTTGGACTTAAATTTTTTTAGATGAAGGAAGATTTTGGCTAGTTTGAGTTCTTTCACATCTTAAATTATGACCTCAAATAGCATTCGGGTTTACAGTGTACCTTGATAGCTCTTACATTTATTTAGCATTGTGTTTTATTATTCATGATGTCTTACTTTTCAAGTTAAAAAAAAAAGCCAACAGTGGGTCTTTTTTAATACCGAGAGCACCTTTTTGAAATCGCCATTGCTGAAAAGCTACTCGAATTTTTACTCTAGTCTTTGATTTGCGCCGGTCTGACTCCAGTTTACATCATTTAGTTGCGCTCAAAAGTTGTTTCTTGTGTTTTCTCGGGGTCTGTGATGGAGTTTCAGCTGGGGGTTGGGGGGGGAATACATAATTTTAACATTCTTAAACTAGTCCCTTTGAAAATTGTGAATTTGGTATTCCTCAGGCTTCACCTTACTCACACCACCCGGACCGTGGACCGCTGACTGTTTCTGGCTTGCATTCAAACCTCCAAGTGCACGTTCGCCATGCTCAATTATCCTGTTTGTGTGAATGAAATGGCACACAGCGTTTATCGTACGCTTTTATGAACATCGCTTGTTGGCAATAAGGATGAGAAAATCAGCCTTCTTTATGTTTTACACAGCTATATCCAGATGTTTTAATGATGGGGTTGTGCACGATGCCAAACTCGTGTCATCAGAGAAGCAGAGTTCACTTTTCATCACAGATCAACAGCCAGTGTCCTGCTGCTGCAACGTCTGCCCCTCCCTCCCGCTCCGTGTTTGTAAAACCCTCTCATTATCGCCTTATGTTTAGGCAAATCTCACTCTTTGCATTGTGCTTTTATGTTGGAATGGAGGCGGGAAGAGGACGTGTCGTGAGAAGGTTATGTGTGTACGGAGGGTTTTATGAATCCTTTATTTTTCTTCTCCATACGAATATCGTTTTTTTTGTTTGTACGTACCGTCATAGTAAGAATCTCACGTACAGTTTTATAAATGAGACCCCTTGTTATCGTGAGATGTGGATATTGCGTTGGTGGAGGTATAGCTGCGCACTAATAATAAAAATATCAGCCAGGGCTCCTTCACATCCAGCCCTACCCTCCTTCAGGCCCAGTTAATTGGCAGCCTCTCCACAGTTAACTCCAGTCACGACACATGTAGAGGTCCACGGAGACCAATGAAATCTGGCTCTAAATCAGCCTGATGCTTGTCTAATGAGCTCTGTGATGGAGTAACTCAATCATGTAGAACACCACGGCAGGCCCGAGGATTGTCACATTTGTCACTCCATTTCATGCTAATTGAGCCACTGAATCAGTTGTTCTAACCTCCTCACGCTCCGCTCACTTGGAATAGCAGACTCTTAGTTCACGTAACCTCAATTATTAAGAGTTTCAATTGTGTTGCTCCCAAAAGAAGAACTGTAGTTTCACTATATACTGAGAAATAGCCAATAAAGGGTAGCATACGTATGGAAGGAGAGAGTTCAGCTTGGTGAATGGAACAGCTCTTCAGTTATTTAGACCCATATCGAGACTGAGCAGATCCTGATGGCGGGGCAGAAGAGGTTCTCCCATTGAAACAACCCTGTCCACTCTGCGGCAGGAAAGACGGGCAAATGGGCGCTGTCCAAGTCATTGTTGTTTAGCCATTTCTCCATAAACAAAACAAAAACATAAACATTTGTACATAGATAGATAGATAGATAGATAGATAGATAGATAGACAGACCATCTGCCGGGATGGTGGGTGAAGTGAAAGATTGGCAGCCAGAGTATTTTCAAGCAAAGTATATTCTGGTGATTTTTATTTTTTTATTTTTGAAGTGTCAAGGCAAAAATAAATATCTTATAGCAGGCCAATAAAATAAATATTGCTTTTTCCCCCTTCATCTGAAGCACACATTCTTCTTTCACAAAATCAAAAATGTCCACACTCAAAAATGTAGATAATATTGGATTCTGCAAACTTTGAAAAATACAGTCTCCACTGTGGTTTATATTATTTATAACGCCTAACATTAAAGTTGAGACCTCTCCAAACATTTTTTCTTAAAATAGGGATTTTTGTATTCGTTTCACAGATGAGAGATCGGTATTCTCTCAAGTGGTTATGCCGGGTTTAAGAAAACACTGTTCTGCTCTTTCTTTTATCTTGATGCAGTTTTCCAAAATCTGCTTCAATAACTGCTGAAGGGAGACCTGCAGAAGTGTGTTAGGTCTCAGAAATGTCTTGAAATGTTGAACACAGTAGTAACTTACTGCAAAAGCTTCACTTTAAGAGTTCTCCTTTCCCCCCCCCCTCTCTCTCTCTCCAGTGCCAGCTCGGATCACAACATTTCCAAGGACATCACGGTGAATGAGGGCAGCAGCGTCAGCCTCATGTGTCTGGCTATTGGCCGACCGGAAGCCAACATCATCTGGAAGCACCACTCGCCCAGAGGTAGGACTAAGATCTCCATAAAAAAGAAAAAAAATCTACCCTTTAAAGAGCTTTGGATTATGTTTCGCAAAATGGAAATGGCTGTTTAAAAATGTGAGAGCAGCCAAGAATTTGCTGTAAAAATGCAGACTTTGGTAAGAATCGCTAATGGCCCTTTCCACATGCTACAACAGTGTCTACTCCGTTGGTTAAAATGACTTTCCCCCAACAGCATCATGCATTATTCAACCTCAGTTGGGAAGAGTTTAAGCCAGGAGATTAATTTGGCGAGTTTGCGGACCTAATCCGTAGCAAACCATGATAATCATGATCATAAAATGAGTGTACTTTCTGTTAGGAGATTTAAAAAAAAGCAGTTGTTATTTTCAAATTCAAGAACGTAAATGCAACCTATTGGACCTTGTGTTTGTTGTTATCCACATTAACTTCTTGTCATTGCATTTGGCAGTTGCCTCTAAGTATTTATGTGAAAGGCACAAACCAGCCACTAATTCTAATCACCCTCTTTTGTCTTCGATGTCTGGTTTTCCTATTTGCTTTGAGCTTCATAAACAGAATCAGAAAAGCGAATGGAATTCTCCATGGTGAAACTAGCGATCCTGTGTACCTGTTTTGCTACTTGTGTAGCGGCAGGTTGATACACTAGCACAGTTGGTGGTGTGAACACAAGGGGAGGGAGTGGCTTCCACAGAGACTGTCTCTATGAACGCGTGTTATGACCAGTGTTAGGTATGATCGAACTTCAGAGAGTTCCAACATGCAGTGGTTAGTACCAATCGTAGTCCCAGAAAAGGCTAGAGCAGTGATTGAACTTAATGTTAAAGTTGGGTCATTGTCAGAATGTGTACTCTTGCAGCCTGCAAAAAAGAACTGCCAAGAAAGTACTGATTGATTTGTTTTTCCTTCAACAATTGAAATAAAAAGTTGATAAATAAATAATTATTATAGCTGTCAAACCATTTTAAATGTTTTTAACAATACGCCATCTCGGGGCATGCATCAAGACGCATGTTTTTCGCTCCATCTCGTTCATATTTTATAAAAAAATACATAAATTATGTGTATTTTAGAGGCAAAAACAAATCAATCAGTCTATGATTTGTTGGCAGTTCTTTTGACAAGTGTCTGAGGAGTTCAAGAGTTGTTTTATTTATTTTTTTCTACAGAGCGTAGGTTGTTTATTGAAGGTTTAAAAAACGTTCCAATGAATGTGTCAAATACAGATAACTGTTTTGGAGTCGACAAAACACCTTTGCGATGTGCCAAGGTGATGTGCAGACGTGTCAGTTGAGCTCACAACTTTCCAGGGTGTCAATTGGTTATTAGGCTTTCAAACCTCCAACTTGTGCACCTGAAGACCTAAACAACTGGCGAAATGATATGAATATTATAGCACATACAGTATTGCGGGTGTTGACTGTCCTGTTTCCAAATTTGATGATCCATTTTGAAATTTGTAGTTTCGGTTTTTCCAATAGCCTTGGAGCCTGTTGCAGCATCTAACCTGGATTGTTCCGCATTTTGACTTCAATGAACATGACAAATTCCGAACAGGATCGTAAAGTGAAGACAACATAATAATTCAGTTTTACTCTTTTCATGGTTTCCAACTCCAAACCTCCAAACACTCATTATTCCCGTATGCGATATTACCTCAGCACTCACGGCTCTTTCTAAATTGCACTCTGGTAGGTTGGGTACCGCTGACTGCTTCGCTTTGCCCGTGGATGCATCTTCATTTGCACATCAGACAAGTTCCTCTCCGGCTTTGTAGAATGAGTTTGTTGGCGGTTTTCTGTATGATTTTGCTCTCCTGCTGTCGGAGGTAATTTCACATAATGAATATGTCAAGCCGAGCCGCTACAGCCGTGTAAAGCGCGTCCTCCCACACAACATACTACACCTCCGGATTAGCTGTTCCAGTCGCCCTCCCCGGATGCTTATTAGAAGTGATGGAAGACTTCAGACAGTAGACGAAGGCCATTTCCTTCGAGTTACTTTAAATAGTGAGCCAGTGGAAACTTCTGGCGAGCTTTCTCATTGTGCATACAGGAGGTGGTGCTTTTGAATATTTTTGTGGCATTGCTATGACATTGTTGTTTGGCCATTTAGCGATAGTCTGCTGCATTTGGCCTCTCAAAAACCTTTTTTATCCAGCGTTCAGGCAGCTGGTAGCTCGGCTATTTCCCACTAGGACATTTTGAGTTTCCACCTAAGAGCCTTAGAGTTAACCTCTTAAGCCCCGCCTGAACCAAGCATATATTCTCCAGTTTGGCTTTGCCCAAATCTAAAAGCTTCTTGAAAAAAGGGCAACAAAACGAATATATAATAATGCAACAAAAGTAACCAAAAATGGGACGATAATGCGACCAAACAGTGACAAAAATGTGACGAAAATGCGACCAAACAGTGACAAAATGTGACGAAAATGCAATAAAAAAAGAGTGACAGAAAAGTTACATAAAGCGATGAAAAAGTGGGGGGGGAAATGTGATGAAAACGCAAAAATATGTCCAAAAAGTGCTAACAACATGAGGAAAGATGCATGTATGTGTAAAAAGTCACATTAATCTCACCTTTAATCTCAGACTCACTCCTGCATCTGCTGCTGTACATGTGCTGTCCATACATCCATATAATCCAAATAAAGCAGTAGTTTTCTTCTTCCATCATCATCCCTGTTCTCAAATGTCCTCCGGGTCAGACATCTCCGTGTGACACTTGTCTCTGTTTCGCCGTAATGTAAACACCAGCCATGTGCTTTATTGTGAAATGCGCCGCCCGCGTGGCTCCGTGTCAGACTTCGTCTCAGGTTGTTTCATTTCTTCAACGTGTAGTGATGACTCAGTTCACGTTCCTCGTCTTATTTATCTCTGAAAAAGCCAGAATGAAGCGGAGAAAGACACAGCGGGTCCACGAGCTGCTGCGCCTGACGTTATAGGCTACTTTCGGTTTCGTTCTCGCGTATGTTTTAGTAGAGCTGCTGCCAGAGGACAGGCGTCAGACTCGCGTATCAGCTATTTCACTGTAGAACCAGGGTATTTGTGGTTTAAGCAACTGTAGAAGTCTGGCCACATCTCACAGAGCCGCTGATCTCAGCTGCTTATGCGCACACAGGAGAGACGCTCTCCCGTCCTCATTTCTCTCCTCAATGTTTTTTTTCTTTTTTTTGTGCAAAAGCATTTCACATAAAACAATCAAACGTCACTCTGTCTGTAAAACTTTGATATATCTGTTATTCTAATGAATTATTAGCCCAAGGTAAAAGATAAACCTGCTACAGGCCTCTGGTGTTACGTAAATTGAGAGCATCTTAATTGATGCAAAAGTGCGTGCATTTAGTCGACCAATGAAAATCTTGGTCGACCACGACGACATCGACCAATTAGTCGACTAAACGACCAAAAGGGACAGCCCTAGTATCGTCCATACGAGCCCGGCGTTTTGGGGGTCTGTAAACGAACATTTTCCAAACTAGGTCCCAGAGTGGAAAGATCTCAAAACGCCGTTTATGTGGCTCCGTTGTTACAACGTCTCCGCAACAGCACCAGAGTGGTGTCTGTTATCCATAATCTACTGACCTTATTCATTTATTTTACTCATGGATCTATGATGGTTTTACTCCGCTCCTCTTTGCTCCACTGCAGTCCGCAAGCCACAGGTGACAAGTAGAAAAACACGGCCGAGTCAGTCTGTGTTTTTGGACTGACGGCCAAAGTCCGGTCACTGACAGATTTTTCTGCTTTAGTCCCGTTACGTCTGAAGAATAAACTCGCCTCCTCGTCTCTTCTGTAAATCGTAAATCCTTGAATCCATTTCATTTTCATTTTCACATTCCACAAAAGTTTACTGCGCATGCGCCCTCTACATCTTGTTCTATTATCTGTGTTAGCGTCACAGCGCCACACACAGGCTTGGCAGATGAATCACGCCGTTTTCACAGACCTGAGTCAGCCCATGTGGACGCACACATTTACTAAACTGGCTTCGTGCTTACAAAGAACGTTTCTGAAAATATAAGCGTTTTGTCTGTTCAGATTGCGTTACAACCCTTACAGTCTAAAAGAAGGCAAAAGCGTCTTCTTCATACAAATCCTTTAAACAGCAAAGGCCATTTCCTGACCACTTTGCAAAGACCTTGTCTGAACCAGGTTGGAATAAATGGTTGTTATAAATTGGAGCCTTGAGGGAGGCCGCCGTTTGTTCACTTGAGTAAAGAAATAGGCCACCGTTTACTTTAGGACTGTATAGACTTGAATTGAAGTCAGTGACTGGTTTTCATTCTCAGTAATTGTAAGTTATAACAATCATGATTAAATAAAAACTACTTGATTTATTGCACAGCCCTAAGTGACAACCTACTGGTTAGTGAGCAATTGTGAGCCAAGTATATACTGTAGGCTACAAGGGGCCAAGTACAGATGCCAATTTAAGTTGATGAAATGTGGAACTTTTAGTTAATTAGAGTTGCAGCTCATAAGGTGAACTGTAGCCTCCTATAGATTTTAAATCATATTTGTTTTTGTTGCATTTACGCACGCTGGATTTGCAATGGTTGGGTCTTTTTGTAATACCCTGTTTATATGATTAAGTGGCTTGTGGTAGAACAATGATTCTCAGCTCTAAAAATGGATGAGTGGCGGCAAATAAACATAAACACTAAACCAGACAGCAGTGATGCATGCCTTTCGCTTGAATGATTCACCAGTCAGTGATTTGTGAGAAATCTCAAAGAGGCAATGAGACGAACATTCAAGAAAGTAGATCAGAAATTGTGTAAAACTAAGATGTTGTGTGTTGTGTTCAATATTAGGTACCATCATTCTGTGTTTGTGTAGTTTTTGGGCAAGACACTCTGCCAGGGCTGGACTTGCAGAAAAAAAATCGGCATCGGGACTTTTGGGTCAAGACCGGCCCTCTAAAAAATCATAGTCATATTCAGTGCAGTCGAGGCCATTAGGAATACAATACGGTCTTGAAATAAAACAGTATAAGCTACAAAACCCAGGACAATAGCTGCATGCTGTTTCTACCGAATACAAGCTAACACCTCACAGCATCTCACAACTGTTATCTTGTCGTTTACAAGTTTCTGCAACATTTGTAAAATTACTAAACAACTTAAAATGCGCGTTTCGTTAAGGAGGTTCCTCTTGCGATTGCTACACAAATATACTTTACAAAACCAACCAAATGATCACGCTGTAGATTTAGAGAATGAAATGGTCAAACTCACAAACTCACCAGGGAGTTAGGGAGGTGTAGAGTGAGGATAGAAGTCCCGAAAAGGCCCAAACATTGTAAATCCTTTCAGCTTTTCCAAACTGCGCGCACTGACGACAAGGGGCTCCTGCCTCGTCACCTGACAACTCCCAACATGCACTTATTTCCAAGAATTTGTCTAAAACATATAAATATAGAGGTCTGGGGCTCTGTGGGTCCTGGAGGGTGTTACAATACACTCTTTTCACTTATATTGGGAACTATAACTCAGGAAAGCACCAACGGAGGGGTATTAAAGAGGGGGTATTATGCTTTTTTCACAATGATGATGTAACCTTCTGTTGGTCTGTATATGCAGTAAATTAAAATAACTGCTCTCTCAAAATGGCTGTACTGAACGTCTTGTCTCTTTAAGAAGCTTTCCGACACGCCCCCTTCAGCACACTGCTGTGGCATCTAAACAACACTACTGTGCGGGGAGGGGGCTCTGCTGAGCTGAGGAGCAGTGGTTGGTGGCTTGGCTGGTGACGAAAGGTCCAGAGGCGTCTCCAGGAGGTGGGGGCGTTCCTAGGAGGACTGAGGCATAGCTACACCTAAAATGGCTGCCGTCTAAGTTTTTACTGATTACTCAAAAATATGTGAATGAGCCAAGGCAACACTCCAGGCATGTGTTTAATGAGGGAATGACATAATAACATGATATAAAGCTTGAAAAAGTCGATTTTACATAATACCCCCTTTAAAGGTGTCAGATACCACTGGTGGATGAATTTTGTAATTGCACCCAAATCATGATACAAACGTCAAAATTTGCACTGTCTATTGTGGGCAGTGTGGTGCACTACATCTGGTCTGAGCGGCCAAAAAGTACGTCGTCCCAAAACTCTAGGTGCTCCCCATGGCCAGCCCTGCACTCTGCCAACCCTCTTTATGTTTGAGTGAGTGTGACACTGGGTCTGGTTAATAAGGTTATACAGTAGGCGGATCATGTCAACAACTATGCTACTGTATTTTTTGTATGAAAAATGCCCCAAATTTCACAAATTCTTTTTCTCTCTGTTGTAAAACATCAATACTTACATAAATCAGACGTTTTTGCTTTTTTTTGCAAATACTTTTCAACTTTCAACTGACTACTTTTTTCTTCTTCTTCTTGAGTGTGTTTTAAAATAACTAGTAAATAGTTTGACTCTACCTGGTTATGATTCCCCTCGGTGGAGGTCAAGTGGGGCCGCCTCTGCTTGGAGCTGTGCCCATCCTTCTCCGGGATGTGTGCAAGTGTGCTCCCCCCCTCCCCCTTCTTTCTCTCTCTCTGTCTCCCCGCTGCGCATTCATCCCAGTCTGAGTCATCCCTGCCTCTCTAGTCCCCGGGATCAGATGTAGCCTCCAACGCGGCACGGATGCTTACCAGGCCAGCTGTTCCACACACTCTCTAATATTTACTCCCAGTATCATCATCCCCCAATGCTGTTTGCTCTGTAATCACATTCCAAAACGGACAACTTTAATAGCCAATGTAAAAAAAAAGAAAAAAAAAAAAACCCAGACAACCCCAGATGGTGCCTTTATGCCAAGTCTATTACCACGCACCTTCCAGACACAAGCTTCACCTGATTTTTTTTCTCTCTCTCTTCTTCTTAACATAATTCGGCACATGCATACAGCTAACATTAGTCTGTGGCTTTTTACCCGATAATGTTATGGTGAATATTAAACAGGAAAAAAGAGCCCTTAGCAGTGATCTCATTCAGAAAACTATGCCAGGGAGCCATCATCAGCATTCACTCTCTCCAATTGAGTCTGATAAAAAGTCAAATTGTATCCTGTCCCTTATCTGCTGAGGTTCAAGAATAAAGTGCAACAATAAACTTCTGGAACATATTGTGTGATGCATTTAGTTCTCGCAGATTGCCAACTTGTCAAACACTGATCAGACCCTCTCGGATATCACAAAGCGCTTACACAAAACCAGCTTCCAAATAACCCATGAAGCAGGCTACAGTCAGACTCTGATTCTAAAGTCTGTGTCTTGTCTCAAAGCTCGGATGACAAGTGTCGATTGATGCGTTCACCAATCTGGATAAATATTGTTTATCGTGATAGTTTCCTGCCTCAGTATATCGAGCTTCAGATTTTGTTATCATATAGCCTACCTTCTTATGGGGAATGTTTAGAAACAAGTCAAATATAACTCTCAGCAATGACTCTAAACTGCTCAAACTTGTGATGAATGAACAGGTGAAACAGCAGCATATCGCACATACCCGGTAGTTTATCACCCAAAGTGTGAACAAATATCACGTAAATTAGTTGAGCAACTTCGAAGTGTCTGTAAAAGTGCTACGACACTAATCCAGTGTTATTAAACTCTAATAATGAATCAGATGAGAGGGACTTTAGGAAGCTTGCTCTGTGGGATCTCCTTTGCTGCAGGGATTCGCACACAGGCATTGCAGAAGTCTTTATGTGTGTATATCCTGCAAAGTTCCTGTGCAACAGTAGCACACGCAGGAGTACTTCCAGCAGTGGTAAATGAAAGGATGCAGCCATACTTGAGAGGTAATATCCCTGCATCCAAAGCCTGGGAGTGGACCGCTGCGTGCGTGTGCGTGTGCGTTGTCGTCGGCAGAGGAGATAATGGCTTATCTTACTTGACATTTCTCTGAGCAGCTCTAATGAAAAGAGAGTGTATGTGGAGAGACGTTCTGGGCAGTGGGAGAAAATATGTCTGGCAGTCACAATCTTCAATGGGTTTATTTTTATTTTTTTTTACTTCAAGCAGACTGGCATTTCCCTGACTAGCTGCTCACCGGCTTCTTTTCATGTTTGTCGCTCGAGATAAGGGAGTGTGTTCGCTCAGAGGATGTGATGGCTACTACAGCTCGGGTCTTTGGTAAAGTGGAGCAGGACCGGTTCGAGCTGTGTTCTGGCCTTAAGGTATAATAAAGGAAAAAACGAATTCAACGCTGTATGTTACAAATATTGTAGGGAATGTTTTCTTTCATCAAACTGCGTCGAAACAAGACTTAAATGGAAACTTATCCCCCCTTTCCAGAGCCTCAGCCTGAGAGCTTGAGATAAATAAACGCAGGAGACAGAGGCGTTCCTGTAGGACTAAATCAAATGCAGTACATACATTTTGCCTGTAGAGGTGCCATACTGACGTTTTTAGGCAGAAAGTTGATCTATTTACTTACTTGCACTAAATTGCAAAAAATATGACCAGGATATGTAGACTGTATACTGGACACTCATTTATACAGTTTATCAGCAAAAAATAGTGGATTTGAGGGTAAGCTTTCCTTTAAATAAAAGACTAAATCAGTACTGCATTAGACTGAACTTTAGCAGTAGTCAAAATGGAAGACCTCAGGGATTTTGCAACATTTCCCTTTTTCCGTTGTGGATATTGTGTTACCTAATGTTGCAATTAGAATCCTTTTTCAATATATTGTGCAATCTGCAATAGAGAACACTTTTTTCTGCTGGCCAGCCAGAATTCACGCTGTTCCTATTCCTAACAAAGACATGTATCTGGGAGCAGGGGTGATTTCTAACAATTCCCGATGGGCATGGTTGGCAGCGTATTAACTAATCAGAGAAAAGCCGGGTGTGACGCAGACAGCATTTTGCAAACGAGGATGTTAGTAGTTTTACAATGGCACCACCCAGAAGAGCAGAGACAAATGTGAACGATTTATGTCGCTTTTGCCACACAAAAAAACCTGAAGGATACAAGGAGACATTAGCAACTGTTCAGATTTTAAACGTAGGAGAGATCAACACGGATGCGCTTCTTCAATCAAAGTACTTTTGAAACAGGACAAAAGAACGTGTTAAGTACATTTTAACCCTACTTGTGGTTAATTCGGTTCCTGTCGTGACAACGTGCTCTGTGATTGGATCGATATAAAATGTTTCAACTTTTGATTGGCTGTTAGCAAAGTTTCAGACAATCCTGCTTTTGAACAGATACATAAAGCAGGAGTGGATGGCTGGCCAGGCCACTTTTATGCAACAACCCATGACCTCGCTGTCATATCACAAGCAGGTTGTCTTGAATAGAAGAAGTCTGTGTATGCTCTCAGTCGTACAGGAGTTGTCCATCTTCAATGAAGGTACTTGAGTCATCTTCTGTACTCAGTAGTTGAAGTCTCGAACGTTTCGCCTCTCATCCAAAAAGCTTCGTCAGCGGTCAGACAAAAATGAATTCATCCCAAAGACAAAACTCTGAGCCACAATCAAAGCAATGTGGTATATTCTAGTCGATGTAAAGAAGAAGAATGCACAGAACATTATATTGGAGAAACGAAACAAGTTCTACAGAAGAGACTTTATCAACACCGAAGAGAAAGCACAAGCCGCCCCCAGTCGGCGGTGCACCTCCACCTCAAAGCCCCCAACCACTCCTTTGAGGATGGGGAAGTCAACATTTTTGCTAAAGAAGAACATTGGTTTGAACGAGGAGTAAAAGAAGCTATTTTTGTCAAGAAAGAAAATCCCTCCATGAACCGAAATGGTGGGCTCAGATTTGATCTTTCTTCACTTTACTCCAATCTCCTTCAGGGACAGCCGACAGGGCACGGCCAGTCCAAGGAGATGGCACCTCGGCCAACAAAAGAACAATAGGCAGGTAATGAGCAGTGATCATCCATGAATAGGACAGGACTGACCGATGGGGGTGAGCATGTCGTTGGAGACGCTCTACTTCAAAGGTTGTTTACCCACAGGTGAGAGTAGCTGTGATTAGAGGGGAGGAGCCGGGCCAACCCCAACTCCTCGTCGTGGTCTTTATCTAAGCTGCGGGCTGAGCGGGACTTTAGTCTGCTGATGAAGCCTTTTGGATGAGAGGCGAAACGTTCGAAGACTTCAACTACTGAGTACAGAAGATGACTCAAGTACCTTCATTGAAGTTGAATAAAAGAAGCATTTATAAAAATAATAATAATAATCTATCTATTATCTTGTAAAGTAATTGTACGACAAACTTGTGTAGCCTTATAGCGGAGGATGATCGTTAGAAACAGCCCTAATACTGGAATGTAGATCATGTAATATTGGAGGGACAGCCGCCTGCCATGTTGCTGAATGCCTGCCGTGCCATATCGTTTTACATTTTCACACTCACCGATGTCAGGAACATAAGCAACACGTGTGGAAGCACAAGCACCAACACAATGCTTCACCTTGTTACATGAGCAAGTGGCAAGTGACAGGAAATGGACTGATGCACAAAATATACTATCACCATCCATTAAGGTGGGACTTCAAAGGTTGCTCGATATTTTCCTCTCTATAGGCTTATTTATTTATCTATTTATTGCATTTCACCCATTATTTAGAGACTGTATTTGTTGAAGCCTCATTGTGGAACATTTCAGATTAGATGTTCCTTCGTCACAAGAGCAGGTGACGTCCCGCGCCCCGTAAAAAATGACACGCCCACAAAGAAGACACATGCTTTTTGAGGCACTTTACACCAAAAAGTACAAAGCTATTTTCCCACTGTCAATGTTTGCATACAGCACTGCTTCCCCTCTGTGCCCTTTCTGTATGTGTGGCCTGTCAGTTTAAAGCTCACCTTTGTTTTGTCCCAGGCAAGATTCAATTCCCATTTGAGCTCAGTGGGGACGACATACATTATTCAGTGGTGTGTCTGTGCGCGCGGACTCTTTGGCTGCGAGCCACTAAAAGGATTACAAGATATATGGTGGGGGAAAGCGTTTATTCACTGGACAATGCACTATGGATTTCTCCAAGCCATTAAGACTCATTAAAGTAGATAGGTGGCAAATGTACACTGTGTTTCAGAGTGGTTTATGTCTCTCCGATGGCCACCACTTGAAGGATGAATGAATGTTACAGTTTGCTCATGGAGGCTGGTGTTTAAACAGGCCGGCTTTTATTTTCTCAACCAATATAGGAATCGTGGAGAAAAAATAAATAACGGAAACTGGTAAAGAGGAGGCACATTTAATAATATCCATCCAGTGGCGATTTTTTAAAATGTAAAATACTGCCGCTATCGGTCACATAAATCCCCATTTGGACGCTGCAGTGTGTAAGATGTACTTGTTGTGACTCAGCAGCTAGCGGGGTTGATCTGCCGCTCTTCTCACTACTTTTTCATATATTCAGCTAATATCAGTCTATAGGGAAATCGTTGCCAGTTTCTGTGGTGCTCGATTTAGAAAATATCATTTCAAACTCTTCATCATGAGACTCTGATATAGATTTATTTGAATTGCAAAATAGAAAATATGTTTTGGCCTTTTTTTTTGCATCGTGTTGATTGATTGATTGAGCTGTTTATTTGAGCTGTTTACATTCATACTTTCACAGTAATTACACATTTAATCACAGTAAAGCTCAAAAGGAGTAGGCTGAAGCAAAGCTTATGTGTGCCTACCCCTCATTTATCATTATTAATCACCCTCGTGCTATACATATTCAGTGGTAACTTGTAGGCTTTTTTTTTTTCTTTTTCTTTTTTCCAACAGCAAGACGATTCAGAATTATTTTTGTTTCCATACGCAAGTATACACACAGTAACATGCGAGCACTTGCCTATGAATTACATTCAGTTCTTCTTTCAGCAATACAACAGGATCATATTGACCTGCATCATTGGCATTTTACCGTACATTGTATATTTACATAAAGGAAAGCATTGTACCATTCAGGTTATCAGTGTGTATCAATATGGTGCGAGTATCTGTGTGGTGTATAATACCAATCATTACTGATGAACCATTAGGCCAGTTGATTTAGTTATTATGAAAGTTGTTTTTTATTGTTGTTAATTACATAGGACTGACAGCAGCTGTCTTATGGTGGTATGTGCTCATGTGGGAAATTAAATGGCTACTCTCTGGTTTATGGACGACTGCCTTTGTGTGGACTTTAATTCAGCAACTGTTTGGATTTAGCTTAACTAAAGGAATTATATAGTCGACTATACACTTATATCAGACATTAAACATGATGGATGAGAGGATGGGTATTTTTTCCAAATCTAAATGGTTACCGCCTATAGGCCAGTGTAACGCCTCATCTGAAAGCTAAGACCTACAAAACTCAGTTAAATAGATCTTTTTCCACACGTTGTTTTCATTGCATTTTTGTCACATTTTAACCATCATTTTCATCACTTTTTTGTCACGTTTTCATAACTTTTCTCTTGCTGTTTTCTGGCTTTTTTGTTGCGATTTCTTCACACACTTTTGTCACTTTTTCATCACCTTTTGCCATTTTCCTCTTGCTCTTTTTCACATTCCTGTGGTTCTTTCGTCGCTTTTTTTGTCACTTTTTCATTACTTTTAATGTCACGTTTTTGTCGCTCTTTTGTTGCGTTTTCATCCACTAATAAAGAACGTGAGCTGGGTGTAGACCGTTATGAGACAGGTCAGTTTTACCCTACTGATGATGTGTTGTTGCAAAAGTCATCCTGCTGTTTGTTTTACCTCAGAGCATGAAGGCGCTGGTTTCCAATCCTGGACTGTGGGCCTTACCCTGTCTCAGATTGCACATTCTCTCTGTGTCTGTTTGGGGTTTTTTCCCATATGCACTGCAGGTTACTCCCTTCAACCCCAAAACATGGGTCCCTGGGAACCTCACTGTAGTTGACATGTTGTCCCAGTAGCACTGGCCGATGGGTCAAATGCATAGCGGAACTGTATACCTTACCGGATCATACCCTACCTTAAATGTAAACGTTGCAACAAATATTTGGCCATATGTTAGAACAATTTGATAGTAAATGAAACCCCGCGTATATTAATGCCACTTATACCTCTTTTAAAGTTGGCTAAGTGTGCCATAATTTCCCGCCTGTCACCGGAGAGTGCCCCGCTGACTCCCAATCAGTTTGATGATTTCTCCATGTTGAGGCCTGACAAATAAATGGCAAGACAGCGAAGACCAACGGTTTGAAAAATTGCCAGTGTCAGGAGTGATTGACACCGTCGCAGCCGCCCAGACAGACATTGTCAACTTGTGATTAGTCTCCCGATGAGAGGCATTTACAGCTGAAATGAATTTGCGGGCGATGTTCTTTTTCTTGGTCAGAGCTTAGGCAGTGAGGCTGGGGAGACAAAAGAAAAAATGGGCCACAGGAAAAGAATGTGAAGAGTTTATTAATCATTTCTAAGCAGCTAAATACTATGCCATTGTCCACAAGTCAATCCCTCCAATGGATTTGCTCTGATCATTTCAGCGCATACATTTCCTTCAGAGAAAGCGTATTCTCCCCACAGAGTGGACTTGTTCAATCCACTGATATATAGTGCAGATTCTTCTGACCCTGAAACAGAGAGATGTCCCAAAAGACAACTGTCGCGTTTTTATCTCACAGTGAAAAAAGTGTGTAGGACAGAGTTGATAAGCACATTTCCTCAGATTGAAAAGGAAGTTCAAAGTGGTCCTATTATACATAGCTTATACTTTTGGGCAAGTTAGGTATGTGTCGTGTTGCCATTAGGGATGGGCGATTTTGGAAAAAAAATTATCATGATTATTTTCCCCATATTGATCGATCTCGATTTTCGATTTGATTTTTTGTTTAAAAGAAAAAAATAAATAAATAAATGTGGTCTCGTTCCCTGGACTTGCAAGTAAACAGATGCAACGGTCAAACTGAAAACTCCAGCTAACTCAGCTAACTCCACACTTCTAGATTATAGTAAAACATCCACTCACAACAACACAGAAAAATCTGTAAAGGAGACGCAAAAAAGTGGAATGTTTGAAGAATGTCAGAAGCAGACAACGAGCGCATGTTTGTGTGCGGAGCCTCAAAAGGCCAAGACTTCATGGAGTGAAGCGCTAACAACTTAATGTACATAAAGAAATACTCGTAAACAGTGCATTTATAAGTATAAACAACGATCAAACTTACAATTCACTGTTAGAAGTCCAGCTAATCCACCGCTGCAAACTCAAAAATAGTCCACATGGTCCAAATAGCGATCGATAGTTTTCCCCTTTCTAAGGTAAACTCTTCATCCCAGTGCGCGTCCTGACAGCTCCGCGTGTTTCTGTTTTGCCCATTAGACGAGTTAGCGCAACTTTGTAGCTGATTTTACAGGTAAAATCACCAGGTCCTCTCCTTGTTGCCACATTGTTGCCATGCTCCTGTGCTTCCTGTTTGTTTGGGCCGAGTGATCCCTGGGATTGACATGACAGGCGCTGCAGTATTACGCTGTCCATATTTTTTTCCAAACTGCGACAGGACTGGCCATTTCTCCTCGATTAAAACGCACCACATGATTATCGTGATCGACCTTTATTAAAATCACGATTAGATTAAAATTTGATTAATTGCCCAGCCCTAGTTGCCATGTAATTAATTATATTCAGGTACCATGTTATTTCCATCCATGCTAAAAAGGGTTGTGTCTCTCACCTTGTGCTTCTTTTTTAACCTGACTTTGTAATATTGAGCAAAATAAGTTGAGACAGCCACAAAAGAACCAATGAGCAAATTATGCTAAAATTGACTTTTATGATTTAATCGAGGTGTAATGTTTGTATCAGTACAAACATTTCCAATTTTGGAACATACTGTACATGAACAGGGATGAGTAATTTTGCCAGAGGTGTTCTGGGCATGTCCTATTGAGAGGGGGCCCCTGGGAAGACCCAGGACACACTGGAGGGACTATGTCTCTGAGCTGGCCTGGTAACCCCTCGACATCCCCGCAGAACCACTGCAGGAAGTGTGTGTGGACAGGGAAGTCTGGGCACCTCTTCTCAGACTGCTGCCAACCCGGCTCTGGATAAAGCAGAAGAAAATGCACGGTGGTGCAGTGGTTAGCGCTCATGCTTCACAGCTAGAAGGTCCATGGGTTCTGTTTCCACCTGGATGGGGCCTTTCTGTGTGGAGTTTGCATGTTCTCCCTGTGTCTGCGTAGGTTTCCTCCGGGTACTCCGGTTGTCCCTACCACTAAATACATGTACAATAGGGATGAATTATGTGTGTCTGAATGAACAGTGAATATGGGTAGCTTACCACCACCATGTGTGGAGGTAATGAAGAACAAATCTTGGGTGACTTGTGTCATGGTTGAAGTGCTATACTAATAAACTTCCATTCCATTCCAAAATGGACGGATGCGCATGTGCAAAATGAGTCACGAGTGCAAAAGAGCATCAGTTATTTACTCCTTTTTTTACAAGCATGCTCTCGTTTACAGATCAGCTTTGGGGCCCCGATAGTGTAATACATACAATTGCAAATGGTGAATTGGTGAAAAACATGTTTGTTTGTTTTTTCTTTCAGTTTGGCCTTGCTATTTAACACCTGTTTTAGTATACAGTCTTGCCCCCATGGTTCTCTATATCTTTGTAATATGTTTTATGATGTTCAGAAATAGTATTCAAATAAAATAATAAAGTATACTTATTGATTAGCACCAAACGCTTTTAAGACATCATTGAGTTGCTTGCTTTCTAAAATAATCAAACAAATCGTAAGAAGCTTAAAGGCACACTGCGTAACATGTTGGACAATACTGTTGCCATCAACACAAAACATGCTCCCAATGACCATCTCGACATAAAAAGTTATTATTGCAGTGGGTAATCAAAGAATGGATTTGGATGAAGACCTAAGACCTTTAGTCAACATCTCCATGGAGACGAGCTAGAGACGTACCCACTCCCGGTAAAGTTACGGTCATGTCTTAGGAGAGGTGAGCCGCTCACAGCAAAGGCACATGTTTGTTTGTACATTTATGAGGTATTTTTCAATGATAAAACGTTATCTATCATAAAATAAATGCTTGTATTTCAACATTATTTATTGGGTAACATTTTACGCGGTGTGGCTTTAGGGTTTATTTGAGACAATCATTGCTCAAAAAGTGTTAAATAATGTATTTTAGTCCAAAGGTATGATATAAACATAATACACTGTAAGGAACAGCTTTAGTAGTCAGAAACCCAGGTGCCTCTTCCCAGAAAGGCGGCATAAGGACTTAAGCTCTTGCTTTATCCCCCCTCATACATAATACTCGAGGTCCCAGTCTATTGGGACGAAGACTGCGCTACCTTCCTATTGCGCAGTCTGTTCACAAGTCGCCGCGTGTCCTTGTTTAAAACATTACCTGCCCTGGCGTCTCACAGATGTCCACCGCTGAGGAGCGAGTTGCCATCAAGGACAGCAGCTCCTCCTCCACGCTGCCTTCACTGTCCTCCGTAATAACCCATCGCCTCCCCACATGAGCTCTGATGCTGGCAGGAGCAAAACAAGCATTCAAGAAGAGGCTGTAGTAATCCGCGGCTACTCCCAACCAAGTGTATAGGCCCCAAGGCAGCAGCTGTGTGTTCATCAATCTGGAATGGATGACAGGGCCTGCAAGCACCACAGGGATAGGAAATCAGCTATAGAAAAGCTTTGCGGGAAAACGGCCTACTGTGATTGCTTGTTGGCTTAACCCCACATCGAAGTAGTGAAGAGTGATTTGGATGAATGGGGAGGCGTTGGTCCACTCACATCTCCGGGCCAAAAAGAGACACTCAGCCTGCTTCAAGGCTTCTTCAAGGACTGCATAATTCCCATTGAAACACAGTGCCAAATCTGAAGCCGGCCATTATGTCCTTCAATGTGGTTTCACAATAGCCGTGCCTAAAGCGAGAACTTACTCATCCAAAGCAGTGCAAGTTGGAATTCAGCTTCAGTTGTTGTTGTTTGTGTTTTGTTTTTTTGTTTTTTTGTTTTTTCAGCCACACTTTAATGAGTACCTCGGGAAACCTGTCAGGAGCAGTGAGTGACTGCACTGTCCATGGACACATGATTAGGATGACCTAGCAGAAGGTTTTAAGATACTGGGCATGTTTTTGTATGCAGAGCTTGTGATGGAACATTTGGACATTGAATCTGGAACCATCTAGCTCAGGGGTGTCCAAAGTGCGGCCCAAGGGCCAAATACGGCCCTCAGACCATATTTTGGTGGCCCTCGGCCTTCTTGCTGAATCTGTAACATCATGAGAGATGGCCCTTTTTATTTGAAATGTAATAATTCTACACAATTCTAACCTAACAACTAACATTTTATTGTGAGACAGAGCTGGCATGAAGGTTTTAAGCTTAAATGAAGGTATGGGGCAGATTTTAAACCTCTGCAAGTCGAAACTGTCGTGGCACTAACCACCGATCTATGGCCCTTCACCCTGTGTATGCTTCAATATGTGGCCCCTCATGAAAAAGTTTGGACACCCCTGATCTAGCTGAAAGACTTGTTCGCCTCGACACAGAATGCAAAACCAGTATGGTAAATGGTAAATGGACTCAACTTATATAGCGCTTTTCTACCTTTATCAGGCCCAAAGCGCTTTACAGTAAGGAACCAGTCACCCATTCACACTCTCATTCATACACCAATGTACGCAGACACTGTATCTGCAGTATCTGTACAATGACAATGCCAAATGGTATTGCACAAGCCTTTTGCAAACATTTCATTGTGACAGAGCACAGTTCAGATTCCTGGACTGGCTGGGACCTGCAAGTTTGTGTTATCGCCTTTGGATTTTGGTCTCCTTTTGAACTTGCTTATTAAAAAATGCCCTCTCCCTAATTATTAGTACTCTTCATGGTCAAAGCGCAAAAGCACATCCCTGGTGTGAAAAATGGCCATCCAGGTTCTCCTTACAAAATACATGTAATCCTACCTTGCGGATGCTTGAAGAAAAAAATCCATTCCCTCAGTGTAGCTGCAGTGTAGGTAAGGACAAGTAATTAATCCCTAACCTCCGACAGCCTGCACTGGTATTCAAATCAAGCGCACCCTTCTACACTGTCCTTTATGCTTGCCCTTCAACGGCAGACACCTGAGCAGGGAAATTGGCAGCTTAAGAGAAGACTTCCTCTTACAAGGCATAGGGCCAGCCAAGTGAATGTGCTCTAACTAATTGGTCAAGAATGTGAATACAAATTACAGGGAGCCAGGCAGACAGGTGATTCGTTGAAAGAACAGCCTGAAAGAAGGAGGCGGAGGAGAGTGGATTCTCCAACGTTGACCTCAAGTAGCCTCTTCATGATTGCCATCCAATTAGTCAAATTTTAGCAGCTTGCACATAAAAGTCTGATCCACAAGCCAGATGTTCACCAGTATGTTGTGGAAATTACTGACCTTGCACGAAGAGCTGCAAGATACCGCCTATTCTTAATATGGTCAATTCTTGATCACAACTAACAATGTTCAAAGTTAATGAAGTTCAAGTGTGTATTTGAAGATCGGAATCAGAGTAGCGTCGTGCTGTTATACGGGCTGTCACAATGGATTCGTTCATTATTCAACCTTGGAAATCGTGTTGGACCACATTAAAGAGATCGCTGGATAAAATGTGTTCCATTGTAGGCAAAGGGGACATCTTGTGCTAAAGTGATTATTCATTCTGGTCATTTCAGTTTAATAATGTAGTGATCGTTGTTGAAGGCCTTATGGACACGATATGATTTCTTCTCATATATCTTTCTTGTAAAGGGTGTAATTATCATAAAACGTGGTCCCTTTTATCCGCTCACAGTATGGACAGATATATCAAGTGCACAGCAGTGACACCTACTTTTTGGGTATAATGAATTAAAACTATGTCTGGTCTGCAAAGGCCCCGTGAAGCGTTTGACTCTCCAAAAGAGGCGAGCCATGCTTTGTAGAACTACAACTAAATTTCTGAAAGTGTCCATGTGCCTTTTGTACAATCACTGTCACGAAGGCATACCATAAATTCATACCATAGCTACGCTGACACCAACCAAGACATCATGTTTTCTCTCCTTTAAATGTTTCAAAACAACGAATATTACAACTTTTTTAAATTGTAAATTTCTAGGCATTTAGCAAATTGTCAGAGCCAGGAGTCATGATGTTGAGGCAGCACAATGCCCGGGATGGGATGCTTGTAGCCTGGTTTTACCATCCCCTCGTACTCATTTCGTTTCGTACAGAGGGTCTGGACTTTCTCAATTGAGCTCCGTTAACAGGTGGGAGGGGTGAACTCCTTTGAAACGATTGGATCTGAATTTCGCTAGCGTGTGGTCGTGATGTATGTAGTGCGCCCGTGTTGAGTGAAGCGAGCTATCATAACTCTTGGGATTATTCCTTGCGTATTCCAAGGCTTCAGTTATAATTTCTGGATATTTGGGAGCCGAGCCAGAACGGATTGAAGAGCTTCCTTTACGTTCGTATCCGCCGCCATTGCCGAACTACAACCAGCAAATGCGGCGCAAATGCTTGACGTCACCGACAACACCCGCCTCCCCCGCTCGCCGAGTGGTAGGTTGAAATTCAACCGATGAAACGCAGCCACTGAGATCAAGCCCAGACGTACATGCAGGGAAAATATAATTGACCGGAGTTTACGGATGGCTAAGGCCAGGCTAGGATGCTTGTGGTCATACCGCCTTTGCTCTGCCCAATCCCGTCAGATCTTGGAAGCTAAGCAGGGAAGGGCCTGGTTAGTACTTGGATGGGAGACCGTTTAGTAACACCAGGAAGCCTAGCGAATGTAATGAGTGAGTGAATGGTTGGTGGTGGTCGGAGGGGCCGATGGAGCCGATGGAGCAGACTGGCTGCCTCGCTTCCGTCAGTCTACCCCAGGGCAGCTGTGGCTACAACAGTAGGTTACCACCACCAGTATGGAGTGAATGAATAATGAGCTGTGAAGCGCTCTGGGTATCTTGAAAAGTGCTATACAAATCCAAGAGATTATTATTATTATTATTATTACGAAACCCCAAGGCTATTGTGCCGCACAATATCACCAAAACAGTAAAACATCACTGAAAATTGAAGTACTACGTATTTCAAACAGCCACCAACGACACTCCCTTAACCCGATTGGCTGCACCTGTACATATTGGTCATAATTTGTCCATGAGCAGGTTGTACGGTGTGCTTCAATGGAGCGTTTAGGAGGCCGAGCGCTCCCCAGATCAAGTGTCAGACGTGATCCTTCACATGAATCACAGCAACGTTCCCAAGGACAAAGTGTGACTCCCACTGCGCGGTCTGTCTGTCTGCAGTACACCTGATTTAGACCAGCCTGAGCAGCTCCAGCTTCCCCATTACCCACAAGGGGCTGGCGGGGTGGGAGTCCGGTTTACCCTTTTAGCGCGATCACACAATAACACAAGGGCTATAAACGGGAATATTATGTTCAGGGCCTTTAGAGTCGCGCCGGACGGATAATGTTTTGGAAGCCGCTTCAGGTCAGTCGCTGTTCACCTACAGTACCGTCTCAATTTACGACTAAAGGTAAGACTAAACAAGCTCGTCACTTATATGTCCCGCATGCATGAATAAAACTTTGCTTATAGACTTACTTTGCATAAGATTTGCTTATCTGTTGTGCGCAGGACTGATAAGACTTGGTGAATTAGTGGGAGCACTGTTGAAAACTTGTTTATTACGTCGAGAGAGCCAAACTCAGTTCCTGATAAGATCCAAACAAATACATTATAATACAACACCCCACGACACGCAGTTTGCAAGTCAAGTCAGGCGTTATGTGTGAATATAATTGCCTGTATCTAGTTTGCATTACCTTTTACAATATGCCCTTTTCCTGACACTATGTAATATCACCTTTAGAATTTCAAATAGCTTGAGAAATGCATAATATATAAGAGGATATGCCTCCTATTTGTCACCAACGTGGAGTGAAGTGATTTCTCGCTCGCAGAATCCTGTAGGGACTGACACTAGTCAAATTTACTCAATACTCAGACTCCGAAAGACCTCACAAAGTTTTAGAACACACCAGCTGCATCCATTTGTTTTACAGGGTAATGGTTGGATGCTAAAACAGCACTAAAACCCGTCTCTGGAATGAAAATAGGGCAAACTAATTGGGGCCTTATTCCGTTGTTCTAAAGGGTTCAGCGGTGCACAGACAAGACAGCGCCGCTCAAAACAGAGGCGTGTCAATCCAGTCATGATTAGGATTTTGCTCTGGCCTCATGTATATTCATAAAGATGTATATCTTTAAAGAGGGGCGAGAGAGAAAACCAGCAGTGCCTTGTTAAAAGTTTGGATGTGGAACAAGGTGACACAAAGTATAAAAAGTGATTAAAGGCCTTTATGTGTAATACAGCACAGCATGGAGGGGTTCAAATGGTGTTGATCTCAAACTAGTCAAGAAAAATAATACCCTTTTGTTTGTTTTTAAAACCTATAATGCTCTCTGACACAGTAGCGGGCTGGCTGCTCCACAGAAGGGATGAGCAGATCAATATAGTATCAATATACTGATACCATAGCAGGACTATCTAGTGAGTATTGATACCTGGTAATGAGGCTCAATACTAATTAACATAATGTAAAACAATTTGTGGCAGCAGTTACAGAGTGACTTACCCCAGAGTCATGTCAGGTGACAGAAACTGCAAGTCTGTGTTCTGTTTTTCCTTTAAGTAATAAAATAATAATGTATTCATTAACATTATCAAATAACAAGGACGACAGGGTGGCACAGCGGTCCGACATTGAGGTCTAATTGTTTTTTTCCCCTTCGTCGTGACACTTTACCTTTTGTGCAACGTCCTGCCATTCCGACACACAAGATAATTATAAAAAATACTACTAGAATGACCTATATTTACGCTCACATCCACTCACACAAGACAGAAGATTTCGAAAATGAAGTGTCACCCTAACCCTAACACTAACGCTCAAAACTATTGTCGGATTGGCGGAACGTTGAAATGGAGGGTTGTCGGAATGACGGCATGTCGGTTTGGAAGGTTGTCGGAATAAGGGGTAGATTCCATGCGTCACATCAAGAAGGTCCGGGTTTCGACGGACTTTCTTGGTGTGACGGGGCCTTTCTGTGTGGAGTTTGCATATTCTCCCCGTGTCTGCGTAGGTTTCCCCCAGGTCCAATTTCCCCAACCACTATCCTTCAGTCAGGGGATTCTGACCATTAGCCTATAGCTCGACATCTGGAGATGGATCCCTAACCTTAACCTAACCTTAGTAACGAGAACATTATTTGGATTTACATATTAATAATTCATAATAACACGTTTTAGTATTGATGTAGTCCAAACACAAATGCACTGACTCCACACACGAGGAGAGTCATGATAACACCTCACTTGTGAGAAATGCTATTTGAGCCTTGCCACTCCAAACGCAACGTGGGCTAAAACTCCAGCTTACGAAACATAAAATGTATATTCTAAAGCTTTCAGCATAAATCATCCTCAAACTAAGATGTGTTTACGAATCTCCACCGCCTTTAGAGGACAGATGCCTTTTAGAAGTCGCTAACGAATGGACCCATTGATCCAACAGTGGCCTATTTAGTTTCATGTTCAAACCATTTTCCCGTAAACAGCCACAGAAGCCTGTCATCGCCAACAGGAGTCTGGCTGTGCACCGCTGTGAAGAACTGCATTAGCCGCCCCTGCCAGGGAGGATAAAATTCCCCTGGCCCTGAGATCAAATCTTCTCTCTGGCTAATGCTGCTGCTGCTGGCGGTTGGAAAGGGTCGCGTCCAGGAGAACTGCACACTCAGCTGGATGCATCCGATCCGCAGCGCGCCATCTGAAACCGCGGACATGTGCGGAGGCTGATAGCGGCGTGTCGGCACATAGTCAGAAACTGGAATATTATCTTCATCAACATGTTCATACAAGGAGGTCTACTGCAGCAGTGTTGGCCGCACAAAGGTAACGGGATCGGATAAGGAGTCATGGACTGGGTTTGCAGGGAGACGTCTCCGCAATAGCAAAGCATTTGAACTGGTTTTCAATGTTTTTTCCCCAACTTTAAAAGCTGTTACGTCGTGCTTCTCGCATGCTCTACTAACATTTCCAGACCTTGCTTTAAAAACATGGTTCTAACCTAAAAAGACTACCCCAAAAGTTTAATATATCGACCGGTGCATAATGCTGTTGTGTCCTTTTCCACTTTTCTACATTGTGTGGATGATTACTGTGTGAATTAGCGCATTGGAGAATGGTTCCTTTCTTGATTGGGTAGAAAGTCAAGGTCAACTTCATTTCTGTAGCACATTTACAACAACCATGGCTTCCCAAGGAGGAATACAGGAATACAAAAATCTAGGGATACAAAAATACAGAAAAGTGGTGTAAACTTGCTTCTTTGGATAACGAAACAAAATTCAGAGCATCTTTGTAATGAAAGCCACTGGATAGTGTGGGTGCAAAGACTGAAGTAAGTAATCTTAAGGGTAAAACACAAAACGCCTTCATCTTATCCCAAAGGCTTCTTCGTTCTCATCTAGTGGGTGAGTTCTCCTCAAAGGGGAGTTACATCTGATCTGTCAAAGACCAACCCTGTGACTGAATGTTCAGAATGAGGTCTGTGGCTGATCTGTGATGTGTAAACAGGGAGAACTTGTCAGGAGTTCTTGACTACAGTGACGGCGTGAGGAAAGGTCTTCTTAATGGGGAATTTAACCTCTGCGTTAACTGCCCCACAGTAAAGAAATAAAAGTAAAAAATGCACTAATCACTTTGTTACCTTGACATAATTGTTAGAGAGTAATGCACATACAGACAGCCATATCAGTATCAGAATACGCAAATACCATTTGTAAGTGCTCCTCTCACATAGACTCTCCCTGCACAGCACAGCCCCTCATGCATTATGTATCCCTCTTCTAACAGACACCTAAATCTCCACAGAGTTCTTGTATCTCCCCTCCTCACTTTTAGAGTAGCATCACAGTGGGTGTACTCCATCTGCCCCATTAAATGTACCTAAACAGGCACGATACAATGCATTGACTGACCTATTTGGAGCGCAGGGGGAATTCTGTTTTTATGCAGCTCGCTTTTCTCTGGGCACCAGTAGCTTTGTGTCTGACAGTGTCCCAAAAGCATTCAAATACACCCGTGCCCCGCAGTTTGTAAAACAAATGCAGGCACAGGCTGGGCTCTCTCAAGTTGGCTATTGCCATTGTTAACTGCACTTCAATATTTCAAATCACTGCAGCGCACTGTGGTTGTACAAAACATTTCACATTCAATTTCCGACTGGGGCCTGTTGTTCGATTTTACTGTCAACCTGTTATTAACAATAATAAACCATATAAAACCAGAGTTCACTAGATAAAACAATCTAGTGAACTCGAGTAGAGTAGAGTAAAGTAAAGTAAAGAGTATGCCTGCACTACAGTATACAAGCTTTGACAAGATATTAAATAAAGGTGCTTATATTAAGTACTCTATTTTTCATTAATAATCATTGTTGACAGCAACTTGAAATATGCTGTGATAATCTTGCATATTCAGCAAGAAAGATAACATGTAGACTGTAGGTCCTAACCCAGGGGAAGCAACAATATCTCCAGAGCCACGTGTGGCTCTTTTAACTTCTGGTGCAGATATTTTCAGCTTTTATGGAAAAAGTAAACTGCTATTTCTACATTAATTCTGAGCCAGATTGGTGGTAATGACAAATTATTTGTATAGTTTGTACTTTTTAATTTAATGTCTTCATCATCAAACTCTAAAGAAATGATGTATGCTTTGTTAAAGCATCCACCAGCCACAACTGTGGCTTTTTTGGGGGGTTTGAAACATCTTAAGTGGCTCTTTAGATGTTGAAGGTTGTGCCCCATTCTAACCCCTTTCATATAGTTCCCAAAGAGCATTGGCTCGCTGCCACGTCTCAACCGAGCACCTGAACTACACTGAATCCATTGGAGCATTTAGGTTATTGTAAATGGTATGGACTATTTGTTGTATACGGTGATTTATTTCCCAATTTGGTGACAATAAAGGCTTCCATTCTCTCATACAGTGCAAACATATATTATAACCACGGTGAGTCTAACTCAATATTGCATGGCTGTGTCTCTTTCACATCTGCCTGATGCCTGGTGTATATGCCTGTGTCCTTACTTTGCACTTTAGTAGATGCTCTTGTAATACTCCTGTGTAAAGGCCAGGTTATAAACCCAATAAAAGTAACTGTCTTGGGCAAGTGTATGCCATTTTACTCTACTAAAACCTTAAAGAAGATGATAGGCACTGTAAAAGAAAAGTATATAGCAGTCTCATTTCAAGTTGCCATTTCTCAGGAAAAAATGAGTGTTGCTGTTGACAGTAACCGTGAAATTGCTACTTAGTCATTTGGAGTCCCTAAAGTTATGCCACAGTGGCAATCACATAAAAAAAGATGCCATGTCTGCTTTAGGGATCACTTAAACCAATTACAAATAAATCAGAGCGTCTGGCATTGGGAGTTGAGATTTGGATTGTTAGCGAGCCGGGCCAGAGCTCAACAGTGAGGATAAAGTGTATAGCAGAGGTCACTAAACGCGGACCTCGGTCCGGATCCGGACCCATGCGCCAGCCATTCCGGACCCGAACCTTGGATACGAACTTTGGACCCGACCGTGAATTCCCTCAGACGAGCAGCTCCGTCTGCGCGCGCTCTCTCTCTCTCTCTCTCTCCCTCCCTCCCTTCCTCTCCTCTCTGACTGCAGCAGAGCGGTAAACTACAGCCCAGACGAACAGAAAGAGAAAGTCCTACATCTTAGCTTCATGATACTTTTTACATTTTTAGAAACGGTTTCGGAATGACTGAAATATGGCTTGCTAAAAACAAAGCGGAGGACGCCCTAATTAATATGCACGCGCGATCGTAATGCGCAAATAGCGCAGGTCTGAACCAGGACTAAACCTGGACTAAGCCAGGACTATGCCAGGACTAAACCTGGACTAAACAGGGCTCAGTGTGTTGAACTGAGCAAAGAAACACATCACTGTCATATATTATGTGCACATTGTGTATAATAGGCTACAGTAGCCTATGCATTCTGCTGAGCCAAAACCTATTTTAGAGAAGAAAAAAACAATAAGAGGATTCAATTGATTGCATTATTTCAAATCACAGAAATAGATTTTAAAAAGGCTTAAAATCCTGATATAACCGTGAATTAACCCGTATGTTCCGGACCTTTGCTGACCATTTTTTTCATTTCGGACCTTGGTGAAATTTAATTTGTGACCCTGGTGTATAGCATTAGAAGACGCATTTTCCAATAATGCTGTGTATGGACTGTGCACGTCAGGGGAGTCTACAAACAGGGATTTATTGGCCAAATGCACTGGTAAAATCGCAGCGTGGGAGTGCGGAGTTGTTTGGTTGTTAAAGGTGGAAAAGGACGTTTTATTTCTACGACTTAAATGGGAACCTAGAGGGCAAGAAGGACTTTGAGCTGCACCTGACGCCCACGCAAGCAGCACAACAAGAAGAGAGGGGAAAATGGGTCTAGCAAACTATTGCAAAATGTATTAAAAAGCTTGCAGATACAATCCTGACAATTTAAAAGTTATTTCTTTGCATGTGTGAAGACTAGCGGTGAGGCAGAATGTGGTTGAGCGTCTGCATGTCTTCCAAGAGGCGTTTTCTTTCCTAAAAGATCCCCAATCAGATAATGCACAAAGTAAAATGGGAATGTTTCCAATCTATAAGAATGTCAGATGTCAGGTAATATGTTTTTTCCCCTCTGAGGTGGTTCACTGGTGGAGCTTAGTTACATGATGGCACCAGGCCCATAACCAAGATTTAAAAGTGTTGAATCCATTTGAACATTTTAATCGATTTCAATATTCTTGTAAACGTACACACATTGTTGATATATTTGGCAATATACCTGAGTAGTTGAAGTAATTGATTGAACCTCAATAGTGTGATGTCTAATCGAATTCTACTCTTACCTCTATATCGTTAGCCAAATAGCATAATTGCCCAACTCATTTTTGTTTTGTTTTTGGAAAACATGGAAAAAGACATTTTATAGGAAACACATTGTTTTTCTCTTATTGCCATTTTAACAATACAAAATGAGTTAGGCAATTATTATGTGGCTAACGATATCTCTCTTGTTTTGTTGATAGCATTTAACATTGATTAATAACCCAAATAACAAAAAAGAGAAGGTAGAGGCAACATGTTCCCGTGACAATTGGAAGCAGCACAATAGGATGACACGGGATTGCAACAGCATGGCAACAAAAGACTACATAGAATTAACACTCATTTAATCCCTTAAAGGGGGGGTATTATGTAAAATCGACTTTTTCAAGCTTTATATCATGTTATTATGTCATTCCCTCATTAAACACATGCCTGGAGTGTTGCCTTGGCTCATTCACATATTTTTGAGTAATCAGTAAAAACTTAGACGGCAGCCATTTTAGGTGTAGCTATGCCTCAGTCCTCCTAGGAACGCCCCCACCTCCTGGAGACACCTCTGGACCTTTCGTCACCAGCCAAGCCACCAACCACTGCTCCTCAGCTCAGCAGAGCCCCCTCCCGCACAGTAGTGTTGTTTAGATGCCACAGCAGTGTGCTGAAGGGGGCGTGTCGGAAAGCTTCTTAAAGAGACAGAGGCCTATTTCAAGACGTTCAGTACAGCCATTTTGAGAGAGCAATTTTATTCAAGGCAGTTATTTTAATTTACTGCATATACAGACCAACAGAAGGTTACGTCATCATTGTAGTATGCTATAGACTGGTGCTATGTGATTGAAAAAAGCATAATACCCCCTCTTTAACTCCCACCTAAACGAAGCACATTTTCTCCAGTTTGACCCACATTCTAAAGCTTCTTGAAAAAATATCAAAAAATAGAGACGAAATGCGCCGGAAAAGCAACAATAACGCAATAAAAAAGCAACAACAAAAACACAAAAGAGCGACAAAAAGTGATGAAAACGTGACAAAAAAAGAGACAAAAATGCTTCAAATATGTGACAAAAACGCAATCAGTTCTGTAAGCTCTCAAGAGGCTTTTAGATTTGGGTAAAGCTGAACTGGATAAAATGCCCTCGGTTAAAGTCGGGGGTATCAGGTTATATTTTGACGCTTAGTTGGAACTTCGTGAGTTCTCTTTGGTTAGTACTGTATGTGGTCACATTTATATAGCTCCTTACTAACTGCTTCAAGGAACCACTCACCCATTCACACACCAATGTACGCAGACGCTGGAGGCAAGGTGGGTGAAGTGTCTTGCCCAAGGACATAACGACAGTGTGCACCTGCGGGATTCCAACCCCCGACTCTCTGGTCACAAGACGGCTCGCTCTACTACCTGCGCCAAGTCCACACCCCCTAGAACAGATGTAATCTGTAATTCGCTTGGTGGTGGGCAGATTGTCTTTGTCTTTCTTTCTTCTTCTTCTTCTTTGTGGCTTTAAGTAACCTAGTTCTCGACATTAAATGTACATCATAACTGAAAAGGTTTACCAAGTATTTGATCTTGGATTTGCATATGAATATGGGGGCCAAAAGACATTGCCAACCACTGCTCTATAATATCAGTGTTGCTATCACTTCATGGGCGGATCCGCCTTGTGCTCGCCGTGCTTATAAGACTGCCACTTGTCCCACCAAATGTAAATCAACTGTAAAGATGTGAAAACACACGTAGGGACAATGTGACAAGATAATGTTGTAGACTTGAAACGGTTGTAGACTTGAAATATGAAAGCACAAAAAAAAAAAGATTGTATCGGTAAGACTGATCTTTCCCACCATTAATCCAGCTCTTTTGCATAATGTGAGCCGCTCTACAGTACACTTGTCTCTGTTTTCTAATATTTATGCCTTTGATAACCTTGCGCGGAATGCAGGAGCCATCTAATAGTAATGACGAATCTCTGAGACTATGTTATGTAAAATGCAGAGGCTGGGGGAATACCAAAGTGGAATACATTAGACATGGTATTAAGATGCGCTCCCATTTGCACTTAACAGATGCGCGCGGTGAGCAGGTACGAGCCTTCCCGAAGTTGATGACATATGCGGAATGTTACAAGTCAATGCTTACCGCCCTTCTACTTCGTTTTATCCAGTTAAAGGTAGACCTCATTTCCTGCGCGGTGAAATGAGCACGCATTTGACCCATTCTTCAACCATAGCCATTAGATCGGGGCATAGCAGGACAAATCGCGCATGCAATCGTGTCTTGTAGACCTGCTTTTTGGCACCTCAGCATTTATCATTTGTTTAATAGCAAATACTGGGAGGACATTTGCACCCACACCTGTGCACCTGAAGGAGGCGGAGGGTAGCGGTGTCGTATGTGTTGATCGGCTGATTTGGAGTAATGTTTTCTAATGAATTGCTATATACGTATATCAGCATAATGAGCTGCCACAATACCTGTGCTGTAAAGTGCTTTTATCTGGGGAGAGGGGGTGGGGCTCAGCTGAACAGGATGTCTTTGGTGTTGTGCAGAAGTGTTTTTTATACGATCTAATTTGTATATTAGTGTTACAAGTAATGCAAAGTAATGAGTAGTAAATGTGATCTTCCATGTTGCGCATACTATGCTACAATGGGATTTGTAAAATATAATAATTACACTATTAAAAACTGCATTCTTAAACCCTTTAGTTTTGCTTGGATTCTGAAAATGTTTTAGTTTGGGCTAATGTTTTGAAATGAGATTGCCAACAGTCCCACCCACTCCCGGTCACGTGTCGGGGTCCGACATACAAAATCCCATTGTATTCTTAGCATTGACTTTTCGAGAAAGTCAACTATTAAGAGTTTAACATCACGGCGCCGGCTAATCAGCTATGTGCCAACTCATGGACATAAAACATGCAAGGTAAAATTGAAGATTTGTCTAAAGAGTTATAAACTGCAAAATTATAAAAGTAAATTCATTGTATTATCAAGTATTGTTTGTTTCTTTTTGTCGGGAGTTAGCACATAGCTGATTAGCCGGCGTCGTGACTTTAAACTCTTAATAGTTGACTTTTTCGAAATGTCAATGCTAAAAATACATGGGACTCTTTATGTCGGACCTTGACACGTCCCGGGAGTGGATGGGACTGTTGAGCTCTCTACAACAAGGTCAAGGTCAAGGTCAAGGTCAAGTTTATTTATAAAGCACATTTAAAACGACATAGCTGCCCAAAGTGCTGTACACAAAAATGCATATATATAAATACACTATTTAAATATAAAGAATATAATAAAAAACAAAAAAAAACAAATGCCAGCCAGAAGTCCTGCTCAGTTTTGATTAAAAGACTTAACATAGACAACATAGACTTAAAAATGTCTAAAGACTGGGCCGTACAACAAGCATTACACTTCTTGTAAGAAAAACACTTGATTTAAGGATACGTTGATTGTTTCATTAGCTTAACATTAAAGGTGCATTATGCAACTTTTTATGTGGGTAAAAAAAGTTGATACTTGTGTGTCTTTGACCTTGTAGTGACCCAGCTGTGGAGTGGTCTCTGGGACGCTCCAGGATCAATTGTTTGGTAGGTTTTTACTGCTGACCAGCAAACCTACAAAACAACTGATCCTGCAGCATCCTATAGATTAAAAGTAAAGGCGCCATGCTGACCACTCATAGAGCTGCTGGGTCACTACAAGATCAAATACGCACAAATATCAACTTTTTTTTCCATAATGCACCTTTAAGTAATGTGTGGATTTGCGTTGTTGACAGGAAAATGACACCTTATGCCATCCACAAGTTTACAAAAACACTGAGGGACATGTAAGTATGTCCTTGCTTTAATGTGTGACATGTTTTATTATCATTACGTGTTGTTTTATTCAAATGTTTATGTGACTTCAAATTACAATTACAATGACAGCTAAAAAATATCAAATCTTCTTTGAGTCTAAAATTGTGTGTTCGGGCCCAGCCACATCCGTATTTCATTCAGTGCCAATGATTCTCCTCTGGTGAACTTCCTCGTCTTTCTACAGTAGCCTCGAAAGGACATTCGAACCATTAACCCACTGGCTCCTCGGGTCTTCTTCTTTTCTATGAGAGGAATGACTCACCACACGCTCCCTCTAAATCATGACCAGGAATAAATGATTATAAATGAGTCAATCTTTCTTCTCTTCATGTCAGACCTCATACATGGACACTCATACATTTTAAATCCTCAAGGTTGCCGCGGAACCTCCACATGTTAATTCAGCCAAATCGATACATCCCCTACAGCATTCATTTTTTAAAAACAGAAGGTCCTTCTGCTAACTGCGCTTTCCACTGGCGGGATGCAACAAGTCATTTGGGGATGGTGGAGAGGAAAATCTATATGTAAAAGTTGAGGATATAACAGTGCCCGGGGTACCATTATAATAAAGCGTACTGACCCTGCCCTGCATTTGAAAAGGCTCGTCCTTGAACAAGCATTAGCCCTAAAGGATTAGGAGTCAGCTTTAGCCACACCAAAACATCACAAAGTATAAATTACAAGCAGCTCTACAACACGGGAGATCAGAGCTTTGTTTGGAAAAGATTACAGTGTTGCAGCATTTATCCATTTTATGTGACTTAGCAATTAATGCCTAATGTTTGTATGTTTAAATATAACCGGAACAGCTTGACAATGATAATTTATCTTATTCAAAATATGCTGTTTGTTTGGATCTTAAACGTATTACCTGCTCTCACAGAACACAGTCAAGTTATTTGAGCCTTCCTGAACATGGATTTTTTTTGTCTCATATAGTCTGGGCTCCAATTCTCACCGCATGCATCAGCATCTCCAAAGTTAAGTTCTGTGCCAGATCAATTCAGTATTTATGGGTCTATATCATGCATTATTCTGACACTTTATGCTGGGCCTAGTATTACAGCAGTTTTCTTCACATTACATTAAAAAAAAAGTTAATTCGATCAACAAAGAACACATTTTAAATCACACAATGAAAAACACACTAAACAAGATAAGTAGATCTGTGGCTCTTACTAAAGTGATCTTTTTGTGTAGAGAGTTAGTGATGAAAATTGGACTTAGTAGATCGTAGATTGCACAGCTCTTGAAAGGAATGAGAAAACTTGTCAGGTTATAATGTCAAAAAAATTTAAATGTAACCACAGACAATAAAAGAATTAAAAACCAAGGGAAAAAAAGCCTTTATTTTAACATGGCCTTCAATTGAAATCCGCACAAAGGCGTTTCGGCGAGCATGGCCTTCATCGGGATGCAGAGACAAATGACTTCAGGTTATGAAAACATTATGACAAAAAACATGTCTGTAAAGTAAAGTAAACACTCTAAATAAATAAATACATGCCGTCAGTGACAGTTAATGAAGATATAATGCAGGGTCATTACATAACAGAAGGTGGTCATTCAAAGCGGTTTCAGATCTATATGAACAGTTATGCAACAGCACGTTTTACAGTTACTTTGCACTTCATAGACTTTGTAAATGATTATAGGAACATCAACAGGGCTCTGGTTTTGATGAAAAGCGTCACACACGCAAATACGTGATAAATGCTTAAAAACACGTACATATTCCCAATTTGTGTCACTAGTATCATCCGTATCCAAATGAGTAAAATGCACAATGGCAGCGTCTTGCAAGGCATATCATCACCAATCCTTTCCCAGCAATTAGCAATAGTCTATTTTCATTCCTAGACCCAGTCGAGTTCTGTCTGCGTTTGAACCTGGCTAACCTTGTGGGTCCTGGCTGAGTGCGCACCTCTGCCCTGAGGTTACGATGTCTCTATTACGGCTAATGTGACACTTCTCTGTGAAATGAAAGCCTGTAGAAAGAACTGGAGCTGTCTAGACTGTACAAAATGAGTGGTTAGAGCAGGGAACATGGGTCGGACTAAAGCGGTGTTTCCGAAACAGTGGTGAGAGGTACAGATACATACAGATAGACATAAACATAATTGTGCACCATGTGGGAATACACCCTGGCATCTAGTTGTGTGTCGTTTCAACCAGACTGTGTCACAGCTGTTCACCACGTTTATAACGTTTCTCAAAAACATGCCTGGATTACATGTTGCTTCATTTGCATAATCTAACTTACTTGTTGTTTCTTAATTTACTGTAGAATCAGATTTGACAATGCGTTTTAGACATCTAATACTATGCATAAAACAACATTCAGGTCATGGTTGATTGTTCTGGGTGATTTTCTTACTGGAATTGTTGTTTCCAGCCACAATTACAGGGTTATGCAGAGAGCTTCACTGAGGCACTTGATGCACTTGAACAGACCTTGCTGACAAAGTGTACTTTCCCTACCCCTGCATTTAAATTCGAAAATGTGACAAATACATCTTCGTTGTCCACAGAAGGTTCTTAAGCCACACATAGATATATATATATATATATATATTTTTTTTTTTTTACTTTATCATTAAGTTGACTTTAGTAAATCAGTTATTATTGTATTAGTATATTGTCATAATTTTCAATAAAGTCTTACATTGCTTGTTATAATAATTGCACTTATCTTACACATGTTTGCACCATAATTAACTTGCCATGGGATGCCAAAACGATAGCATACTGGCAGTCAAGGGGCCAAAGACAAACCAGTCAGAATCCACTGCTTTAGTTTAAAGCATGTCTGGGCGTTAATTTGATTGATTGAAAGTGTCAAAATAAAAAAAAAAACAAGTGCAAGTATTTCATTTACTTGTGCTTTTTGGCTACAGAAGTTGAAGTAAAACAGTTTGCAGACTTTGGTCCACACCTTGCGGAAAACTTGTAAGTGCTCCCAGATGCGCGGCAGATGTCTGGAGCAGGCCTAATCAATAATGCAGGAGCTCCAGGGAAAGGGGTGTTTGGGTCCAGCTGTGAGCCTGGACGAGGTGTGCTCTGGTAAACAAGATGGGAGAAACAGAGGAGTGGAGAACAGGCATGTCCCACTGTCCCACGAATGTACAAGGAAGGAAATGTTTAGACATTTTGTGTATGTGTTAGCTTTGATTCTCACTGGATATTAAACATACATTATACAGACGGTAAACAAGACACAAAGTGATTTGACAATTGTTTTTTTGAGCCAGATGCCCTATCTGTTGCTACACGTGGAAATTCAGGTTCAGCGCCTTACTTAGGGACACAACTACAGCAGAAACCATATGTTTTTTAGGTCAAGTAGAATTTTACTAATTATTTCTATTCGTCAAATGGCAAGGCAAGGCAAGTTTATTTATATGGCACATTTCATGTACATGTACAACTCAATGTGCCTCACAGCAGCACCAGACACCAAAACATAATAAAAATGCAATAAAAAGCATTAAAAACATGATACAATTACATTAAAAAATACATTAAAAAGTATGTATATTGTATATATTAAAAATTGTTAAAATACAATCAACTGCCATAGGCAGCAGTTAAAAGGTGTCCTTTCAGCCTGGACTTAAACATAGTCAGGGTTGAGGCCTGTCTCACGTCCTCACTGAGGCTGTTCCAGACTTTTGCTGCGTGAAACTGAAACACCGCCCCACTGTGTTTGGTGGTGACTCTGGGAACCACCAGGAGACCCCTCCCTGAGGATCTCAGGGCCCGAGATGGTTCATACGGCTGTACCATATCAGATGCCAGAAGAATGAGAGATGGAATTTTTTAGAAATGTTTTATTACTGTTTACAAAGTCAGAAGTTTACATACACTAAGATTACTATACCTTTAAACAATTTGGGAAAGCCCAGATGATGATGTCATGACCTTGGAAGCATGCACATTTCAAAACACTTGAAGGTGCCAGGTTCATTGGTTAAAACAATGCCAAACTGGAGATAATGTGCTCAGTTCAGGTGGGAGTTAAGAGGTTACAAAACACCAGATTGTTTTATGTCTTGAGACAGTTTAGTGAACATCATACAAACTGTTTTTTGTTATATATTTATTTTTAGTAGCAGGCAGAATTTGAATAACCATTCATTTACAGGGACCACAGCGGAGGTTAGGATGGCAGTAACCTTGATTTTCATGCTTGTGCCTTTGAGCTGTATTAGAGCAAACCTTTGATTGGCAGCCCCTTTATCCTGTTGTGTAAAAAGTATTGGGTTCAAATTGTGTAGGTAGTGACTTCAATATTAGACTGAAGTGGCTAAAATGAAAGGAGATGGCAGAGGTATTATGTCAGCATTCAAAGGTCTTAAGATATGTTTGCTTTATTCAGGTTTTCTAAACTACTTTAAGAACCCTAGACTTGATAGTTTTTGTAGTATATCTTCACATAGTTTAGAAAATACCCATATATAGTATGACACCAGAAAGTGCAGTAAATCTACATGTATATATAGTTGCCATGTAAAGACACACAACCCACATCCTATGTTACAGTAAATCAGGAAATGGTTCAATGGAAGAAATGGCAATGTTGGAGCTCGGTAAACATCTGCGCGGAGAGGAAATTCGTCCATTTACAGGATCAGAACAGATTTGAGGAACTCAGAGAAAGAATCATTGAAACATCGTGTCTCCAGCCTTGTGCTCTAATATAGCAATTTTCAGAATGAGAACCCAGCCTGTTGAAGATATTGTTTCCGCGTGCTGGACTTTCATTTTGAAAACCAAAACCAAAATCAACTTTAATGAAGCCATTGCACATAAGACATATTCCATGAAAATCCAGCTAGTCTCCATAATGGCCTTTTCCCCGCTTTGACTTACAGCACTTGAACTCCATAACTCCCTCTCTGACATCGTTTAATTCACTCCGGGTTTTAATTTGAAAGGCCTGATGGAGGGAAAACACCTATTGATTGATCATTGTTCCTGGGAAAGGTCATGCATTGGAAATGAATGAGGCCAGCGATGGTGGGCTAAACGGAGAACCTGCGGCAATTAAATCAGGAAGCAGGGAAATGCGAGCAGCGTAAACTGCTCCCAGAAACAAATGAACTGCTGCCGCCATTAAAATTGTATGAATCTGGAGGAAATGTATGTGCTAAGGCCACGGGAGTATTCTAATCGCGTAGTTCTTTAGAAGACACATTGATGAAGGAAGAACATTATACATCTTTTATATTTTCAGTATCTTGTACATCGATGTATAGTCAGTGTAGATGAACAGCTTGGAGTTAGGGATGTCTTCCCCCGGAACCTGGACACTGGTGGTGGAGTGGAAGAACCGGGAAGATGCAGCAGGTAGAAGGCGTGGATGGAAGAGGCGAAGATGGGGTGGAGGCGGGTCGCAGCCCAGCTGGGAAGCGAACAGACCATGATTGCTGGGCTTAAAAGTGGACCGATGGCGATGATTGGCTGCTACGGAAGTGCGGTTCTTACGCTGATGGCTGAGGTGGAGGTGTGGCCCTCTCGGAAGCAATCATTGGCTGGAGGTCGATGACACTGAAGTTTGTCTACCAGGTTGAATTGACGCCTAGGCTTCATTACTAAATTAATTCATTGACTGCCAGCCATTTTCAAATCAGAAAGCTCTCCACTCCACCTTTTTTTCAAGGCCCACAGAAAACTTAGTCATAGGTCTATGTCAACACCAAACCTACCAAATAAAGATTAGACTCTCTTCTTTCATCTAAAAAAAAGTGTGTTTGTACCTCTTTCCATTCTTTAGTAATCGTCCGTAGAAAAAAGGTAAAATCACCCAAATGCTGGTTTCTGACAAAAAGCAGAGAAAACAAGCTTTTTGTAATCAAGCTGAAAACTGACTTTGACGCTAATATGTTTCGCTTTAGTGACACCTCAATCATCTGAACAGTGGTTTCCTTCTATAAAACAGGAGCACACTCTCTCGTGTTCTTCTCTCACACAGGAGAGAAGCAAAAAAAAAGGGCTTCTCTCTTGTGCGCGCTGTGATCAAATTTCCGGATGCGGGCACCGGGGTTAGCTTTTTTTTTTTTTTTAGGTCTGCTTCCTTGATCCCCGTTTTCCACCATTACTACGAAAACCACCGCTAACCAAAAGCTGTTGAAGTGTAACTGCCCTGTATTTTTCCTTACGTTTCGCTATTCTCTCTGGATCTTCTCCTACTCTCGTTGCCATAGTCCTTCCCTCATCTGATACCACGTCAGATAATAATAATAATAAATAATAATGCATTGGTTTTATATAGCGCTTTTCTGGACACTCAAAGACGCTTTACATTGCACTATTCATTCACTCCATACTTGATGGTGGTAAGCTACTATTGTAGCCACAGCTGCCCTGGGGTAGACTGACAGAAGCGAGGCTACCAGTTTGCGCCATCGGCCCCTCCGACCACCACCAACCACTCACTTACTACATTCGCTAGGCTTCCTGGTGTTACCAAACGGTCTCCCATCCAAGTACTAACCAGGCCCTTCCCTGCTTAGCTTCCAAGGTCTGACGGGATTGGGCATAGCAAAGGCGGTATGGCCACAGATCAAAACAAGTAGCTGAGGTTACTACTTCTGACCTGTGACCTGACCTGTTAATGCATCCAAAGAGCACTGCTGCCACCTGCTGACTCAATAAATAATGTCTACAACTAAAATATTTACGCAACAGGCTTTAATGCACCCGTCCCCATTGAAAAACCTAATTGACATCTATAGACGTCAATAGCAGTCAATGAGTTAAAGGGGAAATATCATGCAAACAACTTTCAACCATGTTTTATCGCTCATATGTAGATCCTGGAAGTGTCCACTGCATTTTAGTCCATTATAAACCAACAGCAGACCAGTTCTGAGATGTTCTGTATACTAAAATGGTAGAACTGTTGATTTGTCAGGATGCCGTTATCAACAAATGGTGACATGTATGTTATTTGGAAACATGGGTGATTCCTTCTGTTGCCAGTGGAGGATGTTCCAAGCAAAATAGCAGACCCTATAGAGAGGAAGTCCGTGCCCATCATATTATTTTGGATAAAGCACACTCTCATCTAAATTACAAATGTGAAGTATCAATGCTGGTCGTGCACTAAAGCGAGTTTATAAGCCTGATACGTCTCATCATTTCCAACCGAGCGGTACATCCGAGCACAAACACACACTCAAGTTTAGAGGGGAAAAAAGTGGTTGAAATCCCTTATGTTTATCGGCAATGTCAATGAAATCAAACAATACAAGATCAGCCTCCTGTGAAAAGATGTATGTTGTTGCGGGTCGCTGGTCGTTATGGCAACCCTTCGTTCAAACAAAGAAAATGGGCCAGAGTCTGAGAGACATTGGTGCGTACTTCAAGGTTGTTGATGTGAAATACGTGCGCAGTATCAGAAGGCGGCGCGGACACTCATAAATATGGTGATTAGCGTTCTCATTAGGCTGCCCGCGTGTCACTCACATATTGATTTAGAGGATATGAGTCCCACGGAGCAGCTATAAATCCAGCTTGTCTGCTGCTATATGCCAACTCCATGGCTATTTCTGTTAGCGCCCATTTTTACAATATATTGACCTCAAGTTTTAGCTGTTATGAGGCCACAAAACATACCTGAGATTGTTTCTGCTTTTACTTTAGATGGCACATGTAGATACTAGTGGTGGGCCGAGATACAAATCCCACGAGACGAGATGAGACATGAGATTGAGTCCACGAGACGAGACGAGATTTTTACATAATTTTCAATAATAAATAATATTTTGCAATTATGTTCCTTTGTATGGAGCTATTGTATTGTATTGTTTGTAACAAAATGAACATCAGGCTCCATTTGTGTGCATACAGTTTAATATTAGAACTAGGCTTAAAAGTTTATTTCAGGTGAAGGAGGAGGAGACAGGTTTAGATTTAGTTTCTAAACAGTCTGTGCCAGACACTGACGCACAGGAGTTTTAAACATTAAACAGAAAGTGATTCTACTGTAGTTACCCTGACCTCTTTCTTCCTTAAATGGCCCGTGTGTGCCAATCAATATATAGTACACATTATTAGAGAGCTATTGCCTAAATATTCCCATGAGTCCTATAAGCAGTCTACAGGAAGAAGGTCTATATCTAACTTTCAGCCTATAAACAAATTAAAAAAATAAAAGAAGAAAAAATATATTACGAGATTATTTTACACTGTGACGAGAAATCTCGTGGCAATTTGATCTTGCGAGATCTCGTGCCACGAGATCTCGGCCCATCCCTAGTAGATACTGCATTTGGAGTATCTACTGGAGAGTTGTCATTCAGTCAGATGGACCTGTCTTAGATCGACACTCCTTATCTGTTCACTCTTTGGTGGAAGAGCTGATCAAATGAGCCCTGTCCAGATCATTGCTGCTGAGTCATGTCTCACAAACGTCACCAGAGTGTGGTGGAGATTGTTATACACATGTGCTTTAGCCACTATGACAAGGGTAGATAGATGTGCCATTGGTCTGAATTCATTATCTTTGTACTTTTTTCTCTTTTTTAGAAAGAGCAGATTTACTTTCTTTATTCAAATTCATGTTTATACCAGGTTTACTATGTGCAATCCAGACATATATCAGGAGCTACAGTAAGCGAGGTTGGGCCTGGGTAATCCCTGGATGAAGCCTGGGTCAATAGCGTGTGAGTTAATGGTTGGTGGTGGTCAAAGGGGCTGATGGCGCAGATTGACAGCTCTGGCTACTATACAAGCAAGGAGTGAATGAATAATGAATTAAATTTTGAAGGAACCTTGAGCATCTGGAAAAGCACCTTACAGCAAGAAGTTAATTTGTTGATTTCCAAGATCAGATGGAGGCGTGTAGTCTCCATGTTCTCCCTATGACTGGGTGGATTTCCTCTTGGTACTGAAGATCTGGGTGCTCCATTGTGACCGCCCACTGCTCTAAGGTTCTGTTTGCAGAAACAAGAATATTTTTTTCAACAGAGACAAAAGGGCTAACAAGTACAAATTACAGTTTGTTTCCAAACAAGGAATGACCAGATTCATCAAAGTTCTTACTGATTTAATTCAATTAACTTTCACTGTAAACACATCTAGCTGCTTGTGTTAAAACAGACAAAGGTGTAGTATTTTCATTTTCATCTTAGATTGTGTCTATTAAAGGATGCTTATGTTACAAATGCTCCCTGACAATGATTTAGAGCAAGGGCTAACAATTAAACAAAGGTAGCATGGTTAATAGTCCTGTGCTCCAGACAGCAACTTGTTGAAGGAAATACAGAGAAAACAAAAACATCAATTCTACAAATTTGTAATACAACGGTCTTTATGCGATCTTAATGATGCAGTTCTCCTAATTATGGCTTTTTGGAAATGTCAGTTTATAAAGAAATACATTAAAAGTCCATATTTATGAAAGCACAAAGCAATGCATACATTTCATACATTTTCACAGCTTGCTATTAAAGTGCTAGAACAACTTGAACTGTGAAATTATGCTTTTGCAGAGACTATGAGTCACCCAGTGCACACTATTCATATGCTCGATAATATGCAATGTATAAAAAAATATTGCGAGATTTCACACAAGACTGCGATGCGTTCAGGGGCACCTCACCTTCACACCAGCTGGAATCTCTGCTTCTTTATTTGTCAAGCGGCCCACATGCTGGCACTTCTATTTCATAATGAAGCCGTTATCTTGCCTTAATTAGGGCATTGTGAAATAAAGTGTGACCATTTTTCAATATATGATTTGCCACGCTCTGCTGAGAAAGCAAAAAATTGTATCGCCATACATCAAATTAGACTGGCCCCATTCTGTCATACAGCTAAGCAAGTGGAATGGGCCATGAATGGGCTTTTTTCCCCTCCGCTCTCTTTCTCACCGGGAGAGTATATAGGTCACAGGAAGTAAGTGAGTACTTAAATATGATTCTCATAAAAAACATACCTGGAGTTTGTTTTTGGTTCTTTCATGCAATGATAAATATGTATGTGTGTCTGTTTCCTTCTCGAGAAGTCAAAATACTCAGCAGCTGATGTCATGAGGCGATGCCGTCTTTCTCCACTGCCTTGGCTACAAAGCATGCCTCTCTATTAGGAAGATTCTTTTTTCTAGCCTTATGTAAGCAGCTTCACTCCAGCTGATGGTATGAGGGGATGTTATCCTTCTCCAGGAAGTGCCCTCTGCATACATAATAACACTCGGCTACAAAAACATACTTTTTGTGCGGTGTCTAAAATTGTTTAACTGATTTGGAACAACTAAGAATCTGAACACATCGTCCATTTTTCTTTATCAGGTCAGGTTTTTGTGGATTTTCCTATCTCTGTTTTCCACAGGATTTTTTACTTTCTGCAGTACTGTTAAAACCAAGGATGTTCCAACCAGTCCCAGCCGAGGGGTCGCTTTCAACAACATTTTTCTGTCATATTTTCTGTCATATCTAAGAAGTGAACTTATGTATCAAGTTGTGCTGTCAATCGATATATTTTTTTAATCGCAATTAATTGCACTTGTCAAATTCGATTAATAGCGGCTAATTTGCTCTAATAGTTATATTCATTACTAATACTCCACCAACATTAAACACTCAAATTTAAAGCATTTGCTCATTAACGAAATATTCACAATTTCATAATTCTATGGGGAAAGCCCAAACGGAGATCTCCAACCAGTAGCTCTCGCTCAACATTTATCCCATTTTAGATAGATTTTCTTTGGTTGCTGGACATTTTGAACAGAATCTGCAAACTTGTAGGTACATAAAGTAGAGTATAAGGACAAAATTAAAGTCATTTTCATTAGACAAGCCTCTTTCACAGGGCCGGCCCTAGGCATAGGCGACCCAGGCGGCCGCCTAGGGCATCATCTGCTGGAGGGGGCGCCGAATTGCGCTTTAATTTTTGAACGCTATCTACAGTATTGCCTATTTTCTGACATAACTTTGGAACAGAAATAGATAGAGATTAGAGATTCCAAGCTTTCAAATGAGCCCACCCTTCTATGCCTTTGGGGAGCCGCGTAACATCGCGGTAAAATACAAAAAATCTTAAAATTTACTTCAGAAGTAGAGGTTCTTCTTCCAATATAACTATACGTGAAAGACAATACTTTGTCTTTCAAGTACACATTACTTAAAAGACCAAGCACTTGTGTTCAGATACAGGATTGTGTTTGTCCAAAACATATGTGATTAATCGCAATTAATTTGATTTTTCATGATTAATTCTTTATTTGATTAACTGTGCGTTAAAACTTTCATTTTGACAGCCACACTATAAAATAATGAAAATGCCTGTATATAGCTTTCATAAATTGTCATCAATAATGTGTACCAACATACTGTACATGCACAAAATATGCAAATTGTTACAACCAACACCAGTGTCCCCCAGTATATGGACAGACAAGCACCAGGACGGAAGACATTATAAAGACAATACCCTTCAGCAACATTTGACCGAGGGGTAAAAATGCACCTGATTTTTGGAGGCAGGACATCAAAATTGTCCTAAATCAGCTCATATAACTTAGACACCATATTTGTTGTAAACCAGTGGGGGGGAAAATTAAGTTTTATATGAAAAAACAAATAAATAGGTTTGAATAATATGTGTCCAAACGGTTTTGTTTTTGTTTGTTTTTTTAAGAAAGAAGAAGAAACACACAATTAAATACTTTTACATGAATGTGTGGTATTAATCTTTCCCATTTGTTCTAACAATGCCCATTTCAGAACCAAATGCAGGTAAAGCGAGTGTCTGCAGGTGACGGATGCGCTATGCAAAACAACTCGAATTTTCACAGGAGGTCGGATAACTGTGCAGTCGACCAGGGCAGAGCCATACATTTCTACTGCTCTCTCCCAAATAGGGTTCTGTATAAGAGCTGGCATTTACATAATTTAATAGGCATTTGGTCCGTGTTGCATTAAGAACATTTTTTGGGGCTGCAGCTTGCTCTTGTGCAGAGGTATGGGGGAAAAGCTTGATTGGATCAGCTTGGGACTGCATGGCAAAGAAGTACATTCAAATAAGTTTAAATGTATGTATGTGCGCTGGCAAACGCAGAGGAAAGTTGTTATATAGACTTGCAAAAATATTCATGTTAAAAGTCAGAAGTCAGAATGAGATATTGAGTTTTTGTACATGCTAAAATGTGTTTGTTGTAGACTTACCAAAAAAATGAATAAATACATTTAAAATCAGTTGGTTTCTAAATTCCTCTGCTTAGCTGGATGAAAGTTTTTATATTTCTATCACCTTGAGGACACTTTGCCCAAGGTATTCTTGAGTGACTAACAGTTAATTCGTTGGTCAGCCCAAAATGAGACGAATATTAATAAAGCAGTCACACAGGCTGCACAAAATGAACATTGATCTGTCATTTAAGCAATTGATCCATACATTGCTTGTGAATGTATAACCAAAATTAAAAAATTAAAATTGTGTAACTAATTTCATTAATTGACAAGGTCAAACAATCGCAGTGTTTTATGGTAATTCACTTTCATGTTATTGCACTTTCCCTTCTGGAACCGCCACCTTAATGTGGTGGAGGGGTTAGAGCGCCCGAATGATCCTGGAGCTCTGTTGTCGGGGGCTTCGTGCCCCTGGTAGGGTCTCCCATGGTAAACAGGTCCTAGGTGACGGGTCAGACAAAGAGAGGTTCAGAAGCCCCTTATGAGAGACCAACAGGCCCGGTTAGAACCATGAGGCCGTCCTTCTGTGGACCCACCACCTGCAGGGCAGAAACAACAGTGCACCAGTGCTTTTGCTGGTAACGAGCACTTCCTCTTCTCCTAGTCTCAGGTCAAGGTTAAGGTGCTTTATATTTGTCATTATACAACAGCTGTACAACAAAATGTGTCCTTTGCATTTGATCCATCCTTCGACGCTGCTGGGACAACCCATAAGGAGCAGTGGGCGGTGGCAGTACCGCGCCTGGGGTTCCATCTCCAGATGTGGAGCCAGGCTGATGGTCAGTATCACCTGGCTGGAGGCTTAACCTTTTGTACATGTTTTTAGTGGTAGGGAAACCGGAGTACCCGGAGGAAACCTACGCAAACATGCTTACTAAGCGCTCGCAGGACAAACTACGAACTATTTCTCCCACTGTGAGTGAAACACTGTCCATGTCCCGCTCTAGCGCTACTAGTAAAGAGTGTGGGGCAAACTCCATGGTGCAGAAACGTTATCAAAACACGAGCATGTGCGCCTTTCCCCCGCCCCCACAGTGGCAGAACATTCCAGTCTTGTATGGTCTGTAGGAGGAACGCTAAGGGGAGGGGCCACTTCTGTGCAAAACATCGCAATGGGAGTCTGCCCAGCCCCTGTCCAGCACTTACTGCGTCAGGTATGAAGCTGAAGATTTCACAGAACACTTCTCATTTGCGGAAAAGTCTAGACTTAGAGTCTTTGTTTAGAAACACAAGATTGGGCCCTGCAGTTATTGTTTTATTGTTCTCTAACTCAACATCGTCTAAAGAGGGTCATCTGCAATTTTAGACTTTATTCATTGTTGCAAACGCTGGGTGTTTGCAACAATGAGCAGACATTATCATTTTACATAGTTATTATTTTAGACCTGGTTTAGTCCTGATTTGATCATGATCTAGATCAAGGCCTTGTGAAACTAGTTTATGAACTAGTAATTTAGTGCATCAGAAATGGCTGTAGTGGAGCATAATGGAAATCCATGTACTCTAAGCTTTGACATTTACTTTCCTTTGTGTTTGTGTGTCCTGGCTGTCACTATGATATTGTTGATTAATATGCTCTGACGTGATGAAAAATAGAAAACGCCACTGTCTGTCTTTGTTTCTCAGAATGGGACAAAGCAAGAAACACTGTGCTGCCTATTGTTGGATTTAATTAGTACTTTCTCCTAAGAAATAATAATTACGCTGTTAAACAAAGAAAGCAAATAACCTCGAAGTATCAAATCAAAGAGAGGGTAAACATGGATGTGACGAAAAAGACAAAAATATCTGCAGACATTGTGTTGTTGGATAAAATATTTGGGCAACAACATGTTGATGTGACAGGTTAAGAACAAAGTAACTCGGAAAAGTTGTTGGAGGACTTATTTTTGTTAAATAGTTCACATGTTTAATGATGATAATAATTTAGGGTGAACATTTAAGTGTAGCTAATGACAAGTTCAACCTTCTCAAGTGCAGTTTTGCTGAAGTACTGTCAATTCTGTTGGATTTGTCTTTGTCTAGATAAAATAAAGAAGCCTTTCCGCTCAACTCGTGCTCGGGCTGGGCTTGAACCGGCAACCTTCAGATTAGCAAATAAAGATTATTTTTCTTCTGCCATCCCAGCTCTTTTAAAAGTAGATTGGACTATTAGAAAAAATATCAAAATATACAAAGCATACAAAAATATGAAAGCATAAATGTTTAATGCGTAGTTTTCATGGGGGGAAAACACTTTAAATAAATAAATGGGGAATTCCTAAAAAACTACTTTAAGATTAATTTAAATATGTAACATTTAAAATTCTTTGGACAAATCTGTTCTTTGGACAAACCAACTCTTTGACATCTTTGCGACCGCTCTGGAAACATAAAAACCTGATCGCTCAGCTGGATGAAAATGTGCAGATAGAGCTCTTGAAAAGATTGCTGAATAAGATGACAGCCTGGGATTGCAACCATTGTTACTTATTTGATTATATTACATGCCATCTGGTGCTTTCAAGTAAGTAATTGGAAAAAGTAAGATCTAATTTTTCAGACTGTTAAGGTTTCTCATCTTATCATTTCTGGTGAATGCAGCTTTTTGTAAACACAAAAGTGAAAGTCAAAATTTCATTTCTGTCGATGTCATAGATTTTTGTTGTTTCTTTTCATCTTATAATGTTGTTCCCTCATATAAGTTGTGTTTTGTGTTTCATGTGTGTTAGTGTGGACCACAGTCTCCCACCTGCTGATGTCATGAGGTTTTTGTTTTTTAATTCATACAGTTTCCCTCTTCCCTGGTCTTGTTTCAGTTTTGAACATTATTTCTTACTGATCATATATTGTTTTGAGCTTTATTTTAACGGCTTCACTTTCCATGCCTGCAGAAGACAAGTCTATGTGGTGTGAATGCTCAGAAATATAGAGACTAATAGCTCCAATAGCATCTAATATTCAATATCAAAGACTTATTGACTTATCATTTTTAAAAGGAGCCATCTACTGGATTGTTTTCGTGACTGTTCGAACTGCCGTGACCCCTGTTTGTTTTTTTTCATACATTGTTCTTCCATTTTGTGAAAGTCCTCCCGCAGCCCTATAGAATGCACTCTGCTGACTTCCGGCCCTGATCCTGCTCAGTACAGCTCAGTCCTTATTCACAGAGCAACGAGAGGGGGAAAACCTCCACCTCTACAATGTTTGCACCAATGCCAATGTTGTTTTTTTTTCATGGGGAGCGAGACGAGGAGGGTCTTAAAGGGACAGAGGCGAGTTGAAATGGACGTAAGACCAAGTAACACTTTAAAGGCACTATACTTTTTTTTTCTTCTGAAATTAGCTTTGTCCTCCTTTAGTATATTGTAAACTCAGACATTTGTGCGAAAAGTGCGCCTCTAATTATAATTTGGATTTGGAACAATTTTATGAACTTACAGGCTTCTATAGGCTTCTAGCTTTGCTTTGCTCTGAAACGTGCCTATACTGTAAACTCGTCCCTGTGAAGAGTTGGGATGCCGAAAGTATGTTAGGAAAGTAGAAAGGAATGAGTTTGGAGCACAACATTTTCATTTTGTGGCCTCCTCTTTCATTGTGTATCATCAAAATATCAGGTACAGGCCCTTTAATCATTAATCTCTCCTTTAATCTCAACCGTTTTAGCCGTATTTGTTTTTAATCATGTTCCCGTTGCTTTTATTTTGTGACTTTTTCATTCATTTTTTGTCATGTTTATTTGCCACATTTATGTCACGTTTTTGTCTCGTTTTCATTTCTTTGTTTTTGTCGTGTTTTGGGTGTTTGTTTGTAGTGTAATGTAACTGTGACCAAGCCACACAATTGTGACGAAAACATGTGAAATAAGCAACAAAACATGATGAAAACACTACCAAGGAAGAAGCTTAGATGAGTTTTGTAGGTCAAATGAGGTTGTAAGCTCCAGTCGAGAAGCTTTAAGATTTGGGTAAAGCCAAACTGGGGAACATGCGCTCGGTTAAGGCGGGGGTTAAGAGGTTAAATAAGCCATTTTAGATCTACGTTTTCCGACCGACAAAATGAAAGAGTGATAAAAATGATGACCAAATGACCCCCCCAAAAAAAACCAGAATACTACTTCATCGCTCGATTTCCTCAACCACACTTACAACTTCCAGAGTGGCTGAGGTGCAGGTGTAGTCAGTGCCATTCGCTTCTCTGCTCGCAGTAGACACAGATCTGTTCTCTGCAGCTTTGCCAACTGGCCGCTGCTTCCTGTCTGGCGCCCAGGCGCTTATGCTCTCCATCCCACTGCCCTTTCACTTGTCTCGCTGTATTTTCCACCACACCTGCTTTGTTCTGATCCAGCCCACCTGCACGCAAAAGCCTCAGGGCATTTCCTCTCCCTTTTTCCAGGCGCTTTCAAAGGAGCAAAAAAAAAAAAAAAAAGCATTAACGAACTGTTCAATAGACTCTGGGCTCCCGAGCTCCCTGAAGCAAATGTGCAATTGTTTTTTTTTGCGATCATCCCCTTGGGCGCTCTCTTAACCTCGCTCACCCAAAGCTCGCGGATCATTAGTAGATACACTTAGCTAGTTCTGCACGCTTTTTAGACCCATTACAAAGCCAGTCGCACACCTGATGAAGCCCGAATTCTCTGTTGTCGCAATGTCAGCCTTTTAGCTTGCGCGTGCATCCGTTGCGCGCATGTGCGTGTGCGTGCGCGGGATTTGTCAAATGCCACGGCGTATGCTACCGGGGAATTGTGCACTCGAACGCCTCACCACTGGACCGTTATCAATTATCATCAGGTTGGATAGGTTACGGAAGAGCCTTTTGTTTGAAACCAAGGTGTGCTACAGGGAAGAATTCTTTGGGGGGGAAAAGGACAATATTTGTGAATGTCCTGTTCTGAGAGAATTCTTTCAAAAATCTTCTCCATTCATCCCGAGATTTTGACATCATCATACGTATTTTTTTCTACAATGCAAAACCAACCTTTAAGGCCATATGCGCCGAGTGACGTCCCCAGACAAGCAACGGCAGACACAGGGAACGGTGGATTACTTTATATTTAGTAGGCCAGCTCTGAAGTGGATCTTGGCTCTGAAGAACATGTTGAAATGTGACAGTTTGGTGAGTTTTTCCTCATTCTGTCAATCACTCTTGACAATGCAGCCAGATGTGGTCCGCACCAGGGCATTTGTCACTTCTTGTCAAAACTGAAGGAATCGTCAAGGCGCCAAACAACCTCAAATTACTATTCTGGGAAACGGAACATTTTGGAGACGTATTCTTCGTCCCTACTGTAGTGTTTGGGTGGCCTGTCGAAGCGATGGCATTTCAGTTCATTTTCAAAAGAGCCATAAAACTATCGAAATTCTAAAGTCTGGACCATTTGGAGTTGATATCATAAAGAGGTTTTCAGTTGTTTTCTTCGCTGTTGCACTCTTTAGGTTGTGAAGTGTTTGAAATAGCCATAGCACAAAGGCTCAGTGAGAGCTTGTGTTGCAGCTGCCGTTGTTGCGCAGCTGCATTCTTCTGTTATCTGTTAATGGCCTCTGACAGGATGTCTTTGATTTATAATCACGCTGTTCCTGTGGATTCTACCGCTGCTCTCATTTACCGCAAATTAAACCAGCGAATACATCAATTACCGATAAAGGAGCAGAGATTGTCCAAAACAATGCCTTCAAAACAGTGAAACTCCAAAAGTTATATTGTTTTGAAGTCGGCTGTTTGGATAATATGAGTGATTTCCTTTGTCCAGCTGATGTTTATTTAATTTACATTTAAATGTAAATCACATCAAATCATTGAAAGCAACTTCACTGGATTGTCAGGGATAAAACAGTGCACATTCTGTAATGCTTTGGGTTGAACCTGGTTTAAAGCCATAGTTTAGTACTTTTTTCTTATTTTAAAGACCTGGCTGTGGTCTACTTTAGACCTAGTAGGTGGTTACCTTGTTTTGCAAGATGGAAGATTTTATGAAGATTATATGGGATATCCATTTTAAATCTAAGGACAATATATCTTGTGTGTAATCCACTTGCAATGAGCGGACAGGACTTACATTTGAAAAGGGTCTTTAAAAAGTGCCCTTAATAAAGACTACATAAACACTTACATACTATTTCTATTTCTTGAGTGCAACTAAATACTTTTTCCTGGTTGTATTAATGCAGTCAGTTGGAAGCTCGTAATTTTAGTTTTGTATTTTTATGAGAGAATAATAGCCTATTTAAATTAGTCTGCAGGCCTATATTCTTATTTTTTTTCTATCAACTTCATCCTTATGATTATTATTATGTAAAATATACAGTTGAATTTTTCTTAAAGCGGTAAGCCTAAATTATGTGTACCCAAATGTTAGTCTGGAGCCCACACTTACTGTTCATATTGCCTTAGTTGCCCCTTCTTTAGCAAACATATACCTTATTAAGCAATGTTATTCTGAGAAAATATGCTGCTGCTATCAAAGTGCAGAGGCCCCACTCCTCCCTCAGCCATAAACTGTTGAATGCCCAGAATAAAAGTCCACTCTACAGAGGTTAGTAATGGCCCGCGTAATGAATCTTGCTTTTGGTTGTTAAGAAAATCAATGTTGAAACTACTCCTTTATGTGCTGTTTGATGGCAGTGCTTGCGGTACTAGGTGCTAATGCTCTAATGCTTGTATATAATGATGAACAAGTCTGCGCTTTTGTCGAGACATGGCGCAGAATGTTGGCATTTTACCAACTGGAGTGCTTGGAGACAAGATTGCTTTATTTAGCAACACATTGAGAGCAGCATACACATTTTTGCCAGCATAGAAAAGATGCATGAAATAAGGAAATAAACAGTAATAGGAACTGAACTTGTGAGAAGAAATTATGTCATCTAATATATAACTTTGCAAATCTCCACATTACCAAATTATGTACAGTGGGAGGAAAAGTGAGTACACTGTATGAAATGTCTTACATTTCTGCCTAAATTGGTCATCAAATGTGGTCTGATCTTTTTTTACAATCACAAGAATGAGTAAACAGTGTCTGCTTAAGCTAATATCAACAAGACATTTACATGTTATCATATTTTTATTGGCCATAACATGTAAACATTCACAGGACAGGGATGAATAAGTGAGTACACCCCTGAATCTTGCTGAACTGCAACAGTTTGTAAAGAGGAATGGTCTAAGATTTATCCTGATCGCTGTGCACGTCTAATCTTAGTTTGTTTAGATTTTTTTTGTTTTATTTTTTTTTGTATTGCACATACTGGAAGAGAAACAAACAGTTTTTTTTTACCACTCTAAATTACCCAACAAACGTCCCTCGTCCTATTTTTGCAAGTCGACAAATCCATCCGTGAAATGTGGCCGTTCCATCCATCTCTGCTGCTTAGATTTATCTTCAGATGACTAAAACGTATCCTGAAATTATTTTAGGGGGGGACTCGAGCTTATTCTCTCCAGTTTAGCTTAACCCAAATCGAAAAACATCTTGGGAAAAAGCCTTGAAATAGCATCAAAGACAAGGATGAAAACGCAACAAAAAAGTGTCAAAAGAGCGACAAACACGCCCCAGGACAGCAACAATAACAAAAATATTAAAGCGACACAAAGCACAAATAAAGAGTGATGAAAAAGCAACAAAAAAGTTATCATCAATTTGTCAGTCTTGGCTTTCAAATGAGGCTGTAAGCTCCAATCCAGAAGCTTTTTGCTGAACTGAAGAAAGAAAATGTGCAGGGGTTAAGAGTAAGACTGGGCGATATGGCCAATATAACAATAAAATCTCGATTTTTGTACTCAGTTTGGACGATTTAAATCGATTTTATTGGGAATAAACTTAATTAAAAAATAATACTTCCCGCACACTGCCAACCTTAGTTTATTAGGATTAGGTCAACGTTTCGATCCTGAGACCTTCATCAGGCACATTGGAAATAAACTTAAAAAGGTCTCCTGATCTTTCATATGAAAAAAAAAAATAAATGCCCAGAGTCCTCCACATTAATATTTAGATTTCAAATATAGCCCACAATATGGTCCATTAAAAATGGTTGTTTCTGTTTTAAATATTCCTTGTCTGCTCTCAAAAGTAAAACTTCTTAAAAACTTCATAATAAGCCACGGAGTTTTCAAAAGCATTTTAGTTTTATCATCCTCATGAGCTCTGCTGTGATTGACATCCGTCTCCATGGAGACTCAAGGGGAAAGGGGCGGAGCTACATGGTGCCGTTGCTGCTGTGTCTCCACCATGTCTCCGCTCTGAGTGGGAGAAGGGCAGAGGATCAGACCGGGGGGAAACTGTGTTTTAGCCATAGACTGTTAAAAGAATAGACAGCTCCTCCTCACTCCTCCCCGTTTACCATAATGACCACATTCGAGGGGGAAATCATGGCGGATTTACAGACTCCTCCTCCCCAGCTCTGACGAAGCATGTTCCTAATAAGGGCATAAGGGCTCGCGCAGCTCCAATGCCAACAGTCCGACCTCCGTTAAGTAGGAGATTAAACATTTTTTTATTTGAAAACCAGCCTGGTTTCTTTTTTTGTGAGTAACCAGCGTTATGTCAGGAGGAATATGTAGCCATAGAAAGTGTTAAAAAAAATTGAAACCAGGCATTAAAGTTGTTTTTAACGTGTCTAAAGTCCAATGCTTTTCCATGGGGGCCTAGCGATGATATGGAGGTACTACAGCAATGGCGGAGCAATGGCGGCCTCCAGTGTTGCGGTCATAAAGCAGAGCAGCTAGCGGCCATTGGTTTTAGCAAAGTAAATTCCATCGCACACAACAAAAACACAACACACGGCCTTTGTAAAGCAGCAGAGATCGTCAGACAGTCACTGGCTGGGTTCCACTGGTGTCATTTCTGAAAGCAGTCGCTACGGGGCGTCTGAAACGCTGCTAAATTGGCAGCGCGGCGCACATAAGGTGGACATGGAGCCGTGGACACGATTTTACGATTTTCCATTTTCCACATCGTCTGTTTTTAAAAGCATGAATTAATCGAATTAATTTGATTTATCGCCCAGCCCTGGTTAAGAGGTTAAAGAACTTTCAAACATCCAAACAGAATCCACTAAATCAATACAGCTGGATATCACTAAATCACAAGGCTTTATCTTTTATTTTGAATGTTTGCGTGTGTTAAATTGTGGTGGTCTTTGTTGTTTAGCATAGAATAAGTTTTGCTTCTCATCAAGAAGCCAGCGACGTAAACAGTTCCATAAAATAAGTTGACGCAACCCACAGTGTCACTGAGTTTCCGTGGCTGTCTCTCTTCTTTTTTTTTCTTCACTCCCAACCCTCCTTTGTTTGCTTCTATAATGGGCGCTTTGTCTCCTCAACCTCGCACCGCTGCACCGTTTATTTTTAATTAATGCTGACACGGTAGCGGCTAACGTCCCAGCAATTATTAGTTCCCCAGAGCAAATAATTTCATAATAAACCACTGACCATCATCATTGGCAACAGCGGTAATTGCGATATGTAATCAACCCTGGATGAGGCGCGCCCAAACAGGCTCTCCAAAAGACAATTAGGACTTCTCTCGAGCAAACTAATTAAGAGACTGCTGACATTTGATAAGGAATGAGCTTTAGTGAAAATAACGCCCACGCCGTGACAACAGGGATGCTCAATGGCCTTCAGAACAGAAAAACGGCAGGCACATTCTCACGGCTGGATGCAGATTCTATCGCCGGGCGCCTCTTTTCTTCCTCTATGCACAAGAACAACAACAAACAGAGGGGAGCCAAACATATATTATGAGCTAGACAAAGCAAGTCGGAAGATGTGACCTCAACATAACTTTTATCGTGCTGGATATTGTCCAATATTAAGGTTTAAAAAATATATATATATATACCGGTATAATACTGTATGGACGCCATCCTTAGTTGCGCCGCTATTTTCAACAAAAATGGGAAACAAACGCATGTGGATGAAACCCTGGTTGCAGTGCGAGGAGGATGTGAGTGGAAAAATAATGGAGGTAGTGGTGAGTGTTGCCTCTCCAAACTCGGGCAAATTGGGTTCAAAGTTGGGCTGAAACTTCTCCAGTCTGTACCACTAAGTCTTGTTTGTTGTGTTTCCAGTAGTTTGTATATCATAAATGGTCACATTTATATATTGCTTTCCACCTGCTTTAGCCACTCAAAGCGCTTTACATCAAACTCACCATCACACCAATGAACACAGACACTGGAGGCAAGGTGGGTGAAGTGTTTTCAAGGACACAATGACAATGCACCTTCTCCGCCACTGTCGCCCCTTCTAGCACCTGGTCGTTGTTAAATGTTACACAACGGGTTAGAGAGCGCAAATACTTAAAATGCTGTAACAATCAGTAAAAGTCTGATGAAAATGTCTGCACTTTAGCGATACAGGAGTTCATCGATTGAAAGTTACAATGACCCCACATTCGACTTGGGTATCGCTTTATATTAAGGTTTGCTGGTGAAGTATTAATAAGCATTAGTAATCGTCTTATGGTTACAGGTTCAGAGTAAGGGTTAAAGGTGCATTAAGAAACGTTTTTATGTGGTTAAAAAAAAAAACTTTATCTGTGCGTAGTTGACATTTTTGTGACCCAATAGCTATGTATGTGGTCAGCGTGGCAACTTTACTTTCCATCACAGTGGCCTCTACAACTCTCCACGACCCATTGTTATGTAGGTTTTCCGGTGAGAGGGTCAGTCAGCAGTGAAAAGCTACCAGAAACTCTAAAAACAATTGATCCTGGAGCCGCGCGTGATGGAATGTGAAGGCGCCATGCAAACCACCCACTGCCACTGGGTAACTGAAAAGTGAAATACACACAAATAAAAGTTTTTTTTTTTTCACATAAAAAGTTCCATAATACACCTTTAAGGTTAGGGTTAGGAATCAGCATCAGCATGGCAGTTGATAATGAGCATATTATTAATGGCCTACTAGTATGGATAAAAGTATAATAAGCAGCTTACGCTTAACTCCCGCCTGAACCACCTTTTATCCAGTTTGGCTTACCCAATTCTAAAGCTTCTTGAAAAATGTGTCAAAAAAGTGACAAAAACGTGTTGAAAACTCTACTCAACAAGAATGCAACAAAAAAAAAACAAAAACAATGAAAAAGCAACAAAAAACGAATAAACATATTTTAAAAATGTGACAAAACGCAGCGAAAACGTGACAAAAAAGTTCTGAATCACATTTATAGGTCTTAAGATTCAAATCGGCATTACACTGTTGCTCTCCAGTCGAGAAGTTTTAGATTTGGGTAAAGCCAAACTGGAGACAATGCGGTCGGTTCAGGTGGGGGGTTAATAAGCGTATTATCATGGCCTATTAATTACTAATGCGTATTAATACCTTATTAACGGGCACAGCTTAATGTGCATCTAAATTCAAGACATTTATTTCCATTCATAAACAGGTAACTCCAGGCTAAAATATTGTGTACCGACATGATCCAGGATGAACCTAACACACATACTGAATTACACATGCACACTGCGTGAAGAAGTTCTTGACTGATTTACATGGCAAACAGGCTTGTCTCTGGTAATACCTTTATCCCCTTTTCCACAGGTAATGTTGAGCTGCCGCTGCGATTGCAAAGCTTGTTTTCCAATGTTAACTCTGTAATTAATTGTAATCTGCAGATAAGGCTAAGCCAGTGTTGCAGAGATAATGGCCTCATTTATCTTGTTACAGGTGAGGTTAGGATGCGCCCCCGTTTGTGTATGATGCAGTTACAGCGCGTTCGTGGGAATAAACTGTGGATTATGAGCATCTTAGTGTCATTTTAAGCGAGAGCATGAAACAATTACAGAGACCTCAGTGAATGGGGATCGGAAAAAAGGAGTTTATTGCTGTGTGAACATGTTAGCGTGGTGGGTTTTAGCTCCAATTTTAGATTAGTCGGGCTTGTGGTTTAAAACTGAGAATTTCTTGAGTGTTAGTTTTGTTGGTTGATAAAAACAAAATCAAAGAAGTCATTACTTTTGGTGCTCCATGGATCTCACTGAGTATATTTTCCTCGTCCAAATCTTTAACCACTATGAATCCAGCTGTAAGCTTGTCATTGACTGAATGGAACTCCTTATTCAGTGACATTATGCCTTTTTCACGATTTAATCCTAATTAACCACATGTTTCACATCTGCTTACTTCACGCGTGAATCACAGGTCGTGATTTGCCTCAAATGATCATACAGCACGTGTTAGATCCATCTTGTGCCCACGCAGGCGACACGCCGAACACATCTTTGCAGGTGAAAGTGCGTTTGTCAAGTCTAAGTTTAGTTTCAAAGTCAGACGAAGTGCGTCTCTCCGCCCCCGCAGATGGTGAAAGGAACGGAGTATACTGCTGGTTAATATTTAGGTGGCGCTCCCAGGGCCCATCGGAGCTCTAAAAGGGCATATGGCACCAGTCATACAGGGATTCCAACGGCTGGCGCAAACAGAAGGCCGATCTCTGCCTCACCTTTTAAGCTGACAAAACAAGCCTGGCATAATATATCGCCATGCGCATTGTTCAAGCCGAGAGGTGACAACTTCTGCTGACTACGAGCGCGCCCAGTGGGAGGGTCGCAAGCTGGTACGGAGCGCGCCGAAGCACTTTTCTATCCACTCATTATGATGGATGTCAAAGGAATTACAGCTTTTTAAAATGCCTGCATTGCCGGTGTCGTGGGGCATATGTACACTGATAGAAGTGTTCAGAGTCCAGATGGCGCTAAACCTAATGTGATCATGCGCATTTAGCTGAAATTTAGGGTGGGGGAAAGTGCAAACACAATTTGGCATTTCTTGATGTATTGTGTTAAATGTAGCGAAAGCCAAAAGTACACAGGAACTACAAAACATGCAGAGTTGGCGAGAAGACGCTGGCTCAAAATCTGGAGGGTGATTACAGGCACTCACTTGTGGTCAAATGCAGGGCGCAGATTTCCTTGTATATGACAGAAGGAATATGATTGATTATGTGAAATGTTTTGTGCCATTTACCACTTTCTGTAGGTCTTTGAAGATTTTACTAAGGAAAAGATCGCGGCTTCATTCCTTCAGAAACCATCACAGAGTGTTTGAACTGTATCAAAGGCGAGACGCAATGATATTTTGGCTGCGTTATTTAAAGCACTGGTTCCCAAAGTGGGGGTCGGGACCCCTCGGGGGTCGCGAGGCATTGGGTGGGGGTCCCCAGATTATTTTAGGATGAAATAAAAAAGAAAAAGGCAACTGTTTTTGATATATTTTTGAGTGTATAACAGCATATCATTTGTGAAATCCTAGCCTGGCCTTAGCCATCCGTAAACTCCGGTCAATTATATTTTCCCTGCATGTACGTCTGGGCTTGATCTCAGTGGCTGCGTTTCATCGGTTGAATTTCAACCTACCACTCGGCGAGTGGGGGAGGCGGGTGTTGTCGGTGACGTCAAGCATTTGCGCCGCATTTGCTGGTTGTAGTTCGGCAATGGCGGCGGATACGAACGTAAAGGAAGCTCTTCAATCCGTTCTGGCTCAGCTCCCAAATATCCAGAAATTATAACTGAAGCCTTGGAATACGCAAGGAATGCTCCCAAGAGTTATGATAGCTCGCTTCACTCAACACGGGCGCACTACATACGTCACAACCACACGCTAGCGAAAATCAGATCCAATCGTTTCAAAGGAGTTCACCCCTCCCACCTGTTAACGGAGCTCAATTGAGAAAGTCCAGACCCTCTGTACGAAACGAAATGAGTACAGAGGGGATGGTAAAACCAGGCTAGTGAAATCCATTCATATAATTAAAATAAACACATGTTAATTTGATTTTAAAATGTGTTTTCTTCCCTAAAGTAGCGTAAGAGGCAATAACTTCATACAAGTTGTTTACGTGTCAATTTTTGGGGTCCCAGCCAAAAAAGTTTGGGAACCCCTGATTTAGAGCAACGCAAGAGCAGCACATTTAAAACTAACATAAACATTGATGCTAGACAAATACACCATAGACATTGAAACTTCTATAGTGTACATATAGTAGTTGCTCTTTGAATGGTTGGAACTTAATCACAAACTTAAAGAGGGGGTATTATGCTTTTTTCAATCACATAGCACCAGTCTATAGCATACTACAATGATGACGTAACCTTCTGTTGCTCTGTATATGCAGTAAATTAAAATAACTGCCTTGAATAAAATTGCTCTCTCAAAATGGCTGTACTGAACGTCTTGAAATAGGCCTCTGTCTCTTTAAGAAGCTTTCCGACACGCCCCCTCCAGCACACTGCTGTGGCATCTAAACAACACTACTGTGCGTGGAGGGGGCTCTGCTGAGCTGAGGAGCAGTGGTTGGTGGCTTGGCTGGTGACGAAAGGTCCAGAGGCGTCTCCAGGAGGTGGGGGCGTTCCTAGGAGGACTGAGGCATAGCTACACCTAAAATGGCTGCCGTCTACGTTTTTACTGATTACTCAAAAATATGTGAATGAGCCAAGGCAACACTCCAGGCATGTGTTTAATGAGGGAATGACATAATAACATGATATAAAGCTTGAAAAAGTCGATTTTACATAATAATAATAATAATACCCCCCCTTTAAGTGAAATGTTTTGTGAGATTTACCACTTTCTGTAGGTCTTTGAAGACTTTACTAAGGAAAAGATCGCGGCTTCATTCCTTCAGAAACCATCACACAGTGCTTTGAACTCTATAAAGACGAGACGCGATGATATTTTGGCTGCGTTATTTAGGGCAACGCGAGAGCAGCACATTTAAAACTAACATAAACATTGATGCGAGACAAATACACCATAGACATTGAAACGTCTATAGTGTACATACAGTAGTTGCTCTTTGAATGGTTGGAACTTAATCACAAACTTAATCTAAATTGCATTTTTTTTTTCTCCAGAAAAATCACAATTGGGTCGATTACAAAGTTTGCGCAGCCATGAGCACACCAACATGTGGGAAACTGCTGCTCAGAACTCAGATTGTATTGTTTTCATTATTATTATTTCACCTTTACACCAATGGTTCCCAACATGTTTGTCCCATGTACCCCTTAAGGCAACAAAGTGAGCACCTTAATATAGATTATTCAGTATTTAGTTTGAGTATTATCTTTTCTTTATTTTTTTTAAGTAATATTGAAATTCTACTTAGTTTCACCTGAGGTCTTTCCAAGTACCGCTGGTGGGGAAACACTGATTTATATCACCAGGAAAGCCCCACTATGATTTAGTGTCCCTTTTTCAGATTACTTTTTTCATGATTTGAACCACTGCATAATGCATACACTGGAATTGGCAACAAAAATAGTTTAGTAACCACTGCATTGATATCACTATCGCAAAAAAACAAACAAACAAAAAAACACTGGGTGCCTATAGGCAGGTAGCACAATAGCAAAGGCAAACACACGAAGCATGCTGAATCATAGTACATCTGGCTTTAGACGATTTCATAAAAAAAAGGATGTTTTCTTCGACAATGTTTGCTGTAATCACTTCCATCAGTGCACATAAGTAAAGCGCTTTTCCACATCAATAGAACGCAGCTGTCAGCACAAGAAAAGGCCTGTTTATATCCACAAAGATAAAGATTTCAATTTATTCCGGCACTGCCTTGAAAACTATTTTCTAAGACTTCTAAGGCAAAGGTCCCATACTCCTCTAAATGCATGGTTCTTACTACACACAAGCTTGAAAGCCTTCTAGTCAATGTTACGTTTTCAGAAGTGCATGATGGAAGTAACTGGAAAAAAAAGGATAATGTGCGTAACTTGAGAGTCAGCAGACAGGAGTAAAGAAAATCAATAAATATGAATAATGCATAGTGTTTTGAAGAAGACCTTTCTGCTTGGTTAACTTGTGGGTTACAGTATTTGCCATTAAGTCCAAATGGAGCAAGGTCATTACATATACGTTTTGATGCTATTGCTGAAATACATGCTGCCTTCAATGACCCTAGTATATGTTTTCTCACTTGGCGCCATTTTGTTTTCTCTGATCATTAAAGGTTGTGATGGTGAAATGTGTGCATGGTGATTTGGGGGGTGTTTATGCCATATCTGTAAGTGGCATTTATGTGTGGTGCAGGAGTGTGCACTCTTGCCTTGCAGCAAGAAGATCACACATTTGAATCCCGGACCAGGTTGAGGCCTTCTCTGCGGAGTTTGCCTGTTCTCCCTGTGTCTGCCAGGATTCTTCCGAAAAAAGAAAAAAAAATCAACAAAAAATCTGGGACTTGTTGTAACACTTTATTTTACATACATTACACCATTATACCTGCCAAATTTAGTACAATGTAATATGCTAAGTAAAAATGTGTAATAACTTGTACCTATGGGTTGCATACACAATGGAATAATATGTATTTGTAGTTTGGTGGTACATAATGTAATAAGACCAATAATCTAATAATGTATAATAACCTAACTTTAACCCCAACCCTAACGGTCTTATGTCAAATTACATTGTGTACCTACAAAGTACTAATACACATTATTCCATTGTGTATGTACTACATATGTACTAGTTATTGCAGATTGTTACAAAGAAGATTATATACGATCAACAGGTTCAAATTAGTCTGACTAAACTGGAAATACGCACTCATGTAAGTAGCACCTTTACTGTATAATATAGGCTTTATTATTGCCTTTCACCTTTTATATTACACATATACATAAAACTGAGATAATTGTCTTTGGCCACAAAAACACAGAGAGGTTGTCAGTGGTCATCTTGAAGCTCTCTCATTACAACCTAAAAGTCAAGTTAGAAATCTGGGGGTAATCATGGACTCAGACCTGAACTTTAACAGTCATATTAAGTCAATTACATCAGCGGCCTATTACCATCTAAACAACATTGCTAAAATAAAAAAACAGACTTGGAAAGATTAATTCATGTGTTTGTCTCCAGTCAGTTAGACTGTTGTAACGGCCTGCTCACTGGCCTTTCTAAACGAGCTGTTAGATAACTGCAGTACATCCAAAATGCTGTGGCTCAAGTCCTGACCAGAACCAGGAAATATGACCATATTAGTCCAGTGCTCCGGTCTCTGCGCTGGCTTCCTGTTGTTCAGAGAATACTGACTTTAAAGTAGCTCTGCTTGTGTACAAGTCTCTTCATGGTCAGGCACCAAAGTACATCTCTGACATGTTACAGCCATATGAACCACCTCTGCGTGGCCTCAACACTGACTATGTTTAAGTCCAGGCTGAAAGCACACGTATTTACTGCTGCCTATGACACGTGATTGTATTTTAACCAATTTTAATATATGATTTTAATATATAGATATTTGTATTTTAATATTTTTGGAATTGTATCGATTGATCTGTTTTATTGTTTCATTGTGTGTTTTCGGTGTTGCTGTGAGGAACATTGAGTTGCCTTGTGCATGAAATGTGCTGGAGAAATACATTTGCCTTGCCATACACAATGTTCTATCAGATGTAAAAGCTTAACTTCTATTCGTTGTAAAACAAAAGTTATTGTAATTCAGTTGAATGGTTGGTGTGAAAATAATTTTGTTCGCGGCTCATCTCTCGAAAGCCCGCTCTTCCAGTCAGAGTCCGCAATATTGGATCTGTGCCTGTCGCCTGAGAGAAAGGCAGTGAGCCGCAAGTGATAGCAGTGCTTGGATGTCATCAAAAACAGATAAAGACAATGGCTGCTGCTACTAAACTCTGGTGCGCCTTTGGACAGCACACTGATGCAGAGGACAGAGAGACACCGTTGTGGCCGGTTGGAGAGAGAAAGAGTGCTCCAGGGAGACCCCCGGGGAGGCCACGCTCCACGGGCTCAACATCAAACGGACCATGGACCACTGGAGTGCTGCAGCGGGGCTCTGAATGACCACAGGCTCTCACTGGGCAGACAGCATGAAGGACTGCTGTCAGTTCAGACTTACTGCAGCACGTCAGACCTCTGTGAACGTGTCCAGTGACTGACATCCTACCCGCTCAACCTTATGAATCTATGCAGACTGACAGATTAAAGGCAACTTTGGCATGACAGGAAGAAAAACAAAAACACAAGAAAAATAGCTGTGCCCATAGAATGCTGACTGCCAAGAAAAATGTGCAGTAAATATGAGGATATGCATGGGTTTAATTGCAGACATATGGAGCACAACAGTCCCGCCTCCTTGATGGTGCTGGAAGTAACAAAAATATGGTAATGCTTTATATTAAGGGGTTCTCGTTAAGTATTAATAAGGTTTTAATAAGCATTAGTCATATGGCCATTATAAATATGCTTGTAAAGATATTAATACGCTGCTCATTACACTAGTATCAACTGCCATTCTAATAGGCCATGAATATTATGCTTAATCCTAACTTTAACCTTTGTAACTCGTAACCCTAAACTGACTACTAATGCTTATTAATACCGTTGAGGTCTCAGGAAAGGCCGTACCGAGCGTCCTGCCTGTGCCAGGTCCAGACGCACTGAGGACGCCTCGGCCAAAGCCACACTGAGAGCCACAAAAGCCTCAGCCCAGAGAATCAAACGCACAAGACCTGACCGTGCGGGGTCCAGGCTTACCGGGGGGAAGCTGGGTTTAGACTCAAAACATGAACACCAAAATGTTGGCTTGCAACGGAATGCCAACAGGTTAACCGGGCATTTGAGCGTCTCCCAGGCAGCACAGAGGACACGCTAAAAGTTTGCGATAAACATCACAATTAGTCGGGCAGAAACACTCACCGAATGAAGACAGCGACATGTCGAATCTAAGCTTAAAAAATAATTAAAAGCTTCAGAACTACAGCTACCAACAACAACAGGGGCTACAGTGGCACAGATGGTAGAGCGGGTCGTCTCATGATAGGAAGAATCGTTCCGAGCTAGCGGTTAGTGGCTAACTGCTAATACTTGTTAGCTTTGAGAGAAAACCACTCGGCTACGACCCATTGTAGATAAATGTGAGCAATAAACTCAAAAATCAACAAGCCCGGTTCAGTGTGTGATCATTGTTAAATGGTTCATTGTGTAGATGGTGGTTTTATTGACTTTATTCGTGCATATTTCTCGTTTTCACGTGATGACTGGAGCTTTAGCTTGTAATATTAGGGAATGCTATCAGGGCATCATCAAGGCCCAAACGCATTCCCAGCGCAGATCCCGCCATGGAAATAAGTTTTCTTGTCACCGGTTTTAATCCTGGGTGTTGAGGTAACAGAAACACTGATGTGTGTTTTTGTAAAAGTCTCAGATCTGCTGTAGCTCCAGTTTACACCACATGAAGCTAATCCTCCATGATGACTGACTGTTTACATCTGCGCTCAACATGCTGGGAGGGGGCTCTGCTGAGGAGCAGTGGTTGGTGCCTTGGCTGGTGACGAAAGGTCCAGAGGCGTCTCCAGGAGGTGGGGCGTTCCTAGGAGGACTGAGGCATAGCTACACCTAAAATGGCTGCCATCACAGTTTTTACTGATTACTCAAAAATACGTGAATGAGCCAAGGCAACACTTCAGGCATGTGTTTAATGAGGGAATGACATAATAACATGATATAAAGCTTGAAAAAGTCGATTTTGCATAATACCCCCCTTTAACCAACCATGTTTAATAAGAATAATGTTTACAGATGATGACATCACAATCTGGACACGCAAGAACACGTTTAACAGCAGCAGAGAAAAGTTGTTATGCTCTGTACTGATGACCTTCGAAACACATTCCGCCTTTGACAGTCTCTCTGGAGCCGGCGAATTTACACTTTATAGTGCAGATTCTCAACAAATACTGTACCTTGTTAATACTTAACTAGCACACTTAATATAAAGCAATACGAAAAATATATATGAATAGTTAAATCCAATCTAAAAGAGTGGTATGTGCTCATAGCAGTCATTTTTCTGCTCTGAGCACAATGACTGCTTTGTGCTCATAGCAGTCATTGTTCACATTTTTTCCCTTCAAAACCTTATAAAGCAAAAAGTTTTAAAAGAATTTTGCCATTATTGCAAGTATTGGTATGGCAAGTATGGTATTTCCTTTCATGTAAGATACCTGCGCTATGGTCAGGAGTAACCGCATAGCTGCTTAGCCTCTGTCGTGGTTTTAAACTTTTACATTTTCAACCCGGTATACGCTCCACATACATGTTTGCAAACTGACAAAGACTTTGCTTGGGCTACCTAAAATGAACTCAAAAGGTCAGAGTTTATAGGTCTTAACCCAAACAATCTGGTGCAGGCTTGTTGTTGAAGTTTCCCCGGCGCGTTTAGCCTTCCTGCACACGTCTTTGTTTATCTGTGAAATAGTTGGACATTAATTAAGCATGCAGGAGTGACACTTTGGAATTATCGGCCTGTTCCTGTGTTGGGCGAAGCTGCTCGTCCATATTGATGCTGACAATTACATGCTGTGATTAATGGAGAGAAAGGCGGGAGTGTTTTCCTCACCTCCGCTGAGAGCTTACATCTCTCTCTGTGATGATTAGGCTGAGAGAGAGCTTTGCAGGCGCTGGAATGATACTGCTGCAGCAAGCTAAACTGTAATTGGTGCAGTATTTAACTTATATACAATGCATCGCTCCCAAGGCCCTTATCCTTATACAGTATCTATGCTGAAAAACAGACACAACAACTAATCCGCATGATTTATTTTTTTTGCTGTTTGAACAGGGTTAGGTGATACCAGTCATACCAGTGCTGCTGCGCATTATCATGGCATGGCCATAGTTCTACACATTTAGTACTTTAACAGGTCACTATCGCATGCAGTCCTATTCCTCAAAGTCCGGGCAGTGATTTGATGTTCAGTTCAGTTTTCAGTTTTTTTTTAATGCAATTTTGCACAAATGTAACTTGGCTAACACAAGAAACAGCGTATAGAAGCAGAGCAGAAAACACAAGTGTAAGGTAAAAAGATATTCCTTTCCTTAATTGCGGTACAAAGTTTTATTTACATGACTCGCATTTCCAAAGATTAATATCCATCCCGCTGTAAGAATTTGCATTTTTAAGCAAAATTGAGCTAAGTTCTCTTGTTGGCTTCTTAAACTCAAATGAATGATTTCCATTCCCTATACTGTAACTATCTGTTTGTTTTGTATTCCCTTCGCTGTCCCTTTAAGTGCACCCTAAGCACTTTCAGGCCAACATTTAAAAGCCCATCTAGGGACAAGTTCTGCAAATTAGCTTCTGCTGTAAGCACTATGGTGCATACAACAGACTTCTGTTACAGTTTGTCTATGTTTTTGTCTCTGTTCCTATCAAATAAACCAAAATAAATAAACATTGTAAATAAGAATTTCTTCGTAATGTTTTGCCTGATAAAATAAAGGAATATTTAAACAAACAATCGATATAAAAATGTTGCCTGGACAAATCCAGATTCACCGCTGTACTTTGATTGAGTCTGGTCAATGTTGGCATCAACTACACTTTCAGAGCGAAGTCAAACAGGAATCAGCGGCGTTATTCGCAGTTCTGTGTTAATTTTCGAACACGGTTATGAATCATGATATACTTTCAATATCGCCCAACTCAGTCCCTACTCACTCCTGGCTAGTCCTTAATCTTTGTTTTTACCAAGTTCATTTTGTGGGGTTTTTGGTGTGCTTAAACAATTTTTGTGCATCTTTCTTAGGCATTTAGTTTCCTTTTCAGCCTCCAGCGCTTAATCCACAAGTGTCTACCTTCATCCAACTAAAACAGCAGACACAAACAAGCTTGAAAAAGGGCCACTGGAATCTCACGCACAAGTTAGATGTAATTAAATTCTGCCACTTTATCCCTGTCTCTGCCCAGTGAGCGCGTAATGAATGGGCCGTCACTGTGCACACGTCCTGATATGTCGGCTCGTGGGTTAGCACTGGCGGGTCAAATGATACCAGACACCTCGCATCTCGAGCCAAAGTCTGCCTCAGTCTCCGTCTTACATGGCAGTCTTGGCCAGCCCAGCCATATTGACGTATTGAGAGCAAACAGTTACTTGGAATTACAATATAATGTCCAAGTGTCCATTAGAGTCTCCTCCGCAGACACATCCATTGCACTTCATCTCAAGGCGGCAATGCATCTTCCAGCCCATCAGCCAGCTAATGCGTTCTGGCAAATGGCTGAACTGTTCTTCATTTGGAATTATTGTGGGCTTCAGTCAAACTCCTGATATGTTCGGACTGCGAGGTGATGCGAAAGTGCAAAATAAACTATATGCAGGTAAATAAAACATTAAAAACTCGGCAGGATTGTAATAATCTATGACAGAATTGACAAAACGGCACAGCTATTCCTACTTTCGGGTTTGTTGATGAACCAACAGTTTGCAGCACATTTCAAATCAATAAAAATGTAATTTTGGACATTGGATTGTACTTTTGCATTCCTCGCTCACAGCTAGAATGTGTGATTCCGAGACAATGTGTTTCATGTTCTGGTATTTTTTGTGTATGGTACTTACACACTTTACACAACCTTTTTGGGAGCTAATGTCCCCCTTAAACCAATTTAAATAAAGATAACCATTATTAACCAACATTCCTCACAGACCGTCTGGCAAACGTATATTAACTCAGGCTTGTGGGGTGGGAATCTCTGGTACTGCTTTAAACTGGTTTAAGTCCTATCTCGAGGATAGGACGTACTTTGTCGAAATTGGCAACTGTGTCTCAGACAAAATTTCCATGACCTGTGGAGTCCCCAGGGGTCAATCTTGGGGCCCCTCTTATTCAACTTGTACATGCTTCCATTGGGTCAGCTAATAAACAGCAACAATGTGTCGTACCACAACTACGCAGATGACACTCGGATCTACGTGTCACTGACGGCAGGTGAACATGGGCCTGTAGATACATTGTCACTGCCTATTCCGTCGAACACATCAGTTTGTGGATGCAAAACAACTTTCTCCAACTAACCTCAGACAAAACTGAGATCATTGTCTTTGGCCCACAGACACAAAGACAGAGTGTTATCAGTCACCTTGAGTCTCTCGCTCTGAAACCAAAAAATCAGGTTAGAAATCTAGGAGTAATCATGGACTCAGACCTGAACTTAAGCAGCCACATCAAAGCAATAACATCATCAGCTTTTTACCATCGGAAAACTTTGCTAAGACCAGAGGAATAGTGTCAAAACCAGACTTAGAGAGACTCATCCATGCATTTGTCTCCAGCAGGTTAGACTACTGTAACGCCTGCTCACTGGCCTTTCTAAATGAGCTGTTAGAGCTGCAGTAGATCCAGAACGCTGCTGCTCGAGTCCTGACAAGAACAGGAAATACGACCACATTAGTCCAGTGCTCCGGTCTCTGCACTGGCTTCCTGTCACTCAGAGAATAGAATTTGAAATAGCTCTGCTTGTGTACAAGTCTTTTCATGGTTTAGCACCAAAGTACATCTCTGACATGTTAGAGCCGTATGAACCATCTCGGGCCCTGAGAACTTCAGGGAGGGGTCTCCTGGTGGTTCTCAGAGTCAATAATAAACACGGTGAGGCTGCGTTTCAGTTTCATGCAGCTACAATCTGGAACAGTCTTCATGAGGATGTGAGACAGGCCTCGACTCTGACAATGTTCAAATCCAGGCTGAAACAGCTCTTTTTACCCGTGCATATGAAAACTGAAAGTATTTTATCTGCACTCTTGCCTTTTACTGTAATTGATTAATTTTATGTTGATGTTTATTGATTGATTTTATCTGTTTTCTTGTAATTTTCTGCAACTGTGAAGCACCTTGAATTACCTTATTTATGTATTGTGCTCTACAAATAAACTTGCCTCCCTTGCCTTATAATGACTTCAATTTTTTGCAGTTTCCGCAGTTTTAATGAGAGGTCGAATCCGGGACAGTAGTAAGACTCGTTATTGCCAATGACCTCTTCTGCTGCTACATGTTAAAGCTCTGCTAGCATCTTCATTCAGGGTCACCACGGGGTCAAACCCTCTTCCTGATTAAACCCATTGCTCTCCTGACCTGTAGACAGCCTCTTGTCAGGGCACCAAGTATCTGCGCTTAAGTAACCTCCTGTAATTTTTGGCTTGCTTTTCCCCCGATACTCCGGCTGTAATTGGAACGCACTAATCTTCATGCCTGTAAGCCTCGCGGAGTGCTATGTGTCTGCTGATGCTCCTTAGGCTAATGGCTAATTCCGGCCGAGGTGCCTGGTCAGAGTGCTTTTAAATGCTCATTTGCGCCGTCTGCCTGCGGGCACATTACTGGCTCCCTTATTAGTCATCCGCTCGTGCTGTATAAACTGAGTGATGGTCAGCAGGGCAGGCCACAGATGCTGCCTGTTGATGATGGTGATTAAATAGGCATTCAGCCATGGCAAATACGCTCATCAAGCCAATTCAGACGCACATAACTGTATGGTAATATTACTTTATTTAGTTAGATATAAGCATGATGGACTGAGCAATGTGTGTGATACTGCCATGGCTAATATTCAGGCAATGGGACGATTGCTTGGTTTTAAAGGAATAGGCCACTGTTTCTACATACTGATACGTTCTTACCTTAGCTTAGACGAGTTGATGTGCACCTGTCTGGTCTTTGTGCGTGCGCTCAGTCATGCAAATGTTGTTAGCATTTAGCCGCTCCCAGCATAAGTATAGCCCCAAACTGGGGTGAAGTTAGAAGCTGTTCCACGTTTTCCCTATTTACTATATTGGTACTATATTGTGAGGCGTAATAACACCTGGAGTACTTCGACATCCGCGCAGTATTATGTCAAAGTACTCCAGGTGTTATTGCGCCTCACAATATAGTACCCCTCTTTATCTGTTTAGAAAATTGTAATGTTTAATTTTGTGTAACAAGACTTGGATCGTGTAATGTTTCACGTAACTATATTTAAATAGGGAAAACGTGGAACAGCTTGGTAGCTTCTAACTTCACCCCAGTTTGGGGCTATACCTCTGCTGGGAGAGGCTAAATGCTAACAACATTTGCTAACACACGCACAAAGACCATACAGGTGCACATCAACTCGTCTAAGCTAAGGTAAGAACATATCTCAGTATGTAAAAACGGTGGCCTATTCCTTTAAAGTGAGGTATTATACTTTTATAATACTAAAATATCTCTCGGCTCACAGTCGTAGAGGAGTAGTCCAGGAGTAGTTGAAGTGTAGGCCTAAGAAAACGGAAATCATTTTCAATTTGGGATCAGTACAGTAATTCTGATTTGATCCTAATTTCAAACACATCTTGCTCATCACTAGATTGATTTAAATGGCAAATTAGCTTTATTAGCCTAGCTCCCCATTTCAATATTTGCGGAAAATCGCCCTGACAACCCTCCTTGCATCATGCCCCATCAAAACAGACTTCTTCTGGGGAAAGAAGCAGTTTAGTTTAGTCAATTCAATTGTGTCCATATTAACCAGACATGCTATGCAGAGGAGACACACTCCGAACACTGAAATTATCATGTAAAGGTGAAAAATCTTTGAGACTCTGAGCAGCACCACCTCGTTACTTCAGAAGGCAAGCATTCTGAGACGAAGAACACAGACTGAATATTCAGTTTGCCTGTGGGATATAGGACCTTAAAAGATTGATTGATAGCAACTCTTAACAGATTCTGCTTGTCTGTAACATTGTGCTAATCCATGTTGCTAATCCTAAAGCTGCTGTTGGTTGTATTGACACATGTGCTAGATTGCTAGTTGTTGAGTGTGTGGTTGGTCAATAGAGGTGTCAGTCCTCATGTCTCTTAGGAACACTTCATATCACCAATTTAGATCTTAAATTGGATCCTAAGGGGAAAACAACAAGAGGCTTTTAGAATGTGGAAACAAATTTTGTCATATAATATTCTTAATATTCATTTCAGATTATTTGAGCAAATGATACTTATAAACATAAGCAGCGTTAGCATAGAGTCATTCGATTTTCCCACATTTAGGTATTACTATTGTTAGGTATTACTAATAGCGAAACAATGAGTATCTAAGACTGTGTGTTTAGTTTTTGTAAATGAACACAGGCAGCAACAATAAGATGATTAAACTTTAGGTAATACCGCCGCTCATCAAGAATTAGCTAACAAAGCCTCAAATTAATCATTATTTGAGAACAAATATCGAGCAGTAATGAGCCTTTGAAAAACACCTGCATTAAAAAGGGGGAATGAAGTCATTCAAGAAAATTGAAAGCATTCTGGAAAAGACTGTCATCTAATTTAATGTATGTGATTTTCCATTACATGTCCAAGACGTACTAGCGAAGAATTAATAGCCTGAGGAGTTTTCAGGTTGCAAGGTAAACACTGAACAGATACCACTTTATGATGCAACCAACTATCGCTCATGTTGATATGTTTAGTAAATCCCGAGCTTGCTGTTTGTGGTTTTGGATTTGCAGAACATAATAATGCTATGCTAATGTGCAGAGATTGTTGGATTGACATTTTCACTGATTTGGATTAGCGCCGGTATCCATTCTGCCCACATAGCAGTGGCTGAGGTCGCCCCGTCAACGGAACATGCTTTTAACATTTCCAATGTCAGGGGTAATTTGTGCCATGACACAAGTGGGCTTGTTCAGAGGCAATTAGTTTATTTTCTTTCTGTAATGAGAGCATGCCCCGAGCTGTCTGCCTTCAAGGGACGCGGCAACATGGCTTTTTCTGGGTCTGTTCTTTATTCAAGCCTTGAACATAAGTGTTGGGAAATCATGAGAAGTACTTTGTTTCTACATTTTCCTGTCCAAAGTATCATAGCTTTAGTTTATATTTATTCCATTATATAAGTCTAGTGTACACTTATATCAGAGAGGGGAATACAGAGTAGTTGGACTGTTGTTTCTTAAAAAAAAAAAAGAAGAAAGAAAGAAAGAAAAGGAAATGCACTGTACATTGGAGTTTTTTAAACCTAAATCTAAAAATAAAAACTTAAACTTAAATCTGAAAATGGCATGCCTTTGTAATGAAGGCAGAAGTGCTAATATACAGTGAGGAAAATAAGTATTTGAACACCCTGCTATTTTGCAAGTTCTCCCACTTAGAAATCATGGAGGGGTCTGAAATTGTCATCGTAGGTGCATGTCCACTGTGAGAGACATAATCTAAAAAAAAAATCCAGAAATCACAATGTATGATTTTTTAACTATTTATTTGTATGATACAGCTGCAAATAAGTATTTGAACACCTGAGAAAATCAATGTTAATATTTGGTACAGTAGCCTTTGTTTGCAATTACAGAGGTCAAACGTTTCCTGTAGTTTTTCACCAGGTTTGCACACACTGCAGGAGGGATTTTGGCCCACTCCTCCACACAGATCTTCTCTAGATCAGTCAGGTTTCTGGGCTGTCGCTGAGAAACACGGAGTTTGAGCTCCCTCCAAAAATTCTCTATTGGGTTTAGGTCTGGAGACTGGCTAGGCCACGCCAGAACCTTGATATGCTTCTTACAGAGCCACTCCTTGGTTATCCTGGCTGTGTGCTTCGGGTCATTGTCATGTTGGAAGACCCAGCCTTGACCCATCTTCAATGCTCTAACTGAGGGAAGGAGGTTGTTCCCCAAAATCTGGCAATACATGGCCCCGGTCATCCTCTCCTTAATACAGTGCAGTCGCCCTGTCCCATGTGCAGAAAAACACCCCCAAAGCATGATGCTACCACCCCCATGCTTCACAGTAGGGATGGTGTTCTTGGGATGGTACTCATCATTCTTCTTCCTCCAAACACGTTTAGTGGAATTATGACCAAAACGTTCCATTTTGGTCTCATCTGACCACATGACTTTCTCCCATGACTCCTTTGGATCATCCAAATGGTCATTGGCAAACTTAAGACGGGCCTTGACATGTGCTGGTTTAAGCAGGGGAACCTTCCGTGCCATGCATGATTTCAAACCATGACGTCTTAGTGTATTACCAACAGTAACCTTGGAAACGGTGGTCCCAGCTCTTTTCAGGTCATTGACCAGCTCCCCCCGTGTACTTCTGGGCTGATTTCTCACCTTTCTTAGGACCATTGAGACCCCACGAGGTGAGATCTTGCATGGAGCCCCAGTCCGAGGGAGATTGACAGTCATGTTTAGCTTCTTCCATTTTCTAATGATTGCTCCAACAGTGGACCTTTTTTCACCAAGCTGCTCGGCAATTTCCCCGTAGCCCTTTCCAACCTTGTGGAGGTGTACAATTTTGTCTCTAGTGTCTTTGGACAGCTCTTTGGTCTTGGCCATGTTAGTAGTTGGATTCTTACTGATTGTATGGGGTGGACAGGTGTCTTTATGCAGCTAACAACCTCAAACAGGTGCATCTAAATTTAGGATAATAAATGGAGTGGAGGTGGACATTTTAAAGGCAGACTAACAGGTCTTTGAGGGTCAGAATTCTAGCTGATAGACAGGTGTTCAAATACTTATTTGCAGCTGTATCATAGAAATAAATAGTACATTGCGATTTCTGGATTTTTTTTTTTAGATTATGTCTCTCACAGTGGACATGCACCTACGATGACAATTTCAGACCCCTCCATGATTTTTCTAAGTGGGAGAACTTGCAAAATAGCAGGGTGTTCAAATACTTATTTTCCTCACTGTATTTGTATTGGGTCATTCTCTATACATACATTGTTCTAAGTTCATTTATGTCCTGCTGAATACCAGTTCTTTGAATCCAAAACAGCAGTGTCCCTTTCACAATTGAAGGCATTATTTCTGTGGAAAACCTCTCTTGCTTTGGGGTCACTAGTATTGTGTAGGGACTACATTATGCTCTATCGGTTTGGCCACCGCCGCAGCATGACACAGATCCCAAGGGGGCCTGTACCCGGCTTGACTCGCACATAACTTTAACCTCACTTTTTTTTTTTTTTGGTACACATCAGTGGTTTCCTAAAAGTGGGGACTTTTCTCTTCTCTCGAACATAAAATTCTCTTGAAAAAGGCAAGGCAGGGCAACTTTATTTATACAGCGCATTTCGTACACAAGGCATCTCAATGTGCCCTGCAAAAGAAGATATGCAAAATTACAATCAGGTTTAAGGCAAAGCACGTACATAAAAACATCAACACATGGGACATACTGTACACAGCACATGAGGTCACACGCAGAATTTTTCTTGGGAAGAGGAAGGACGACCGGCTATTGACCGGAGGGTGGGGCTGGAAAAAACGTGACGAGGCGGACGCAGAACAACGGGGGCGTGGTTAGGGAGGGTGTGTGTGTGTGTGTGTGCAGTTGTTTACAATCCTGAAAGTCAGTGTTATGCAAAATAAGAGCCAAGGAGCTCAGTCCTTATCTGGTTTAGCTCCGTGGCTTGGCCTCGAAAGGAAAGGAAAAAGTTGTAGTTTTTTATTGTGATGGCACTTAGTGAGAAAAGTTTGAGAACCATTGAATTGTGGTAAAAATGCTATGTCAAGCGGAGTGACTCACACCGGTCCCTGGTCTGTGCTTTGTTTTTTTTTTTGCAGGTACCCATAAATTCTTAACAGAGGGGGAGCATCTGGAGGTCACTGGCATCACCAAAGAACAATCGGGATCATACGAGTGCATCGCGTCCAATGACATCTCCAACCCCGACATCCGGACAGTGCAAGTCACAGTCAACTGTAAGTAGTCCCCGCTGCATCCCTCCTTACGTTTATGCCGATGTCGGTCAGTTTCTGTCAATCTGCAAGGGCTACTTTGACTTTTTACTGATTAAAAAAGTGAAAATGAATACTAGTACTAGTACTTCTTTACAGCAAATGCTACAACTTACTGTTTACTCTCTGTTTGTATTCATTTTAAACATTACTGTAAACTCTTAACCTCCACCGGAACCGAGCACATTTTCTCCAGTTACCCAAATCTAAAAGCGATGAAAAAGCAACAAAAAAAACACAACATAAGCAACCAAAACAAAACAAAAAATCAACCCAAGAGAAACAAATATGTGACAAAATGACTAGAAAACAATGAAAATGTAGCAAAAAATGCGGTGAAAGTGTCAATAAAGTGACAGCAACAACTAGGGCTGCAACTAACAATTATTTTGTAATCGATTACTTTCACGATTAATCGCTTGGCCGTGAATGGTGTATGAACATTTTATTTTTAAAATGTTTTTATCACATAAAGCAAAAGTGGCATCACTTGAGGACGTGTTGATGGAGTAAACTTAAAGTAAATGTTTGTTGGAGGCTCTTAGCGCTGATTCTGTTTTCTGATTGGATGAGACACAGACAGATATTCATGAAATTTTCAATGTACTAAAAACCTACTTTGTTTTTAAAGTTAGGGTATACCCTAACTTTAAAACAAAGTAGGTTTTCATCAAAAATATTACATTTTCATGTCATTTTTGCTCTATTTGAGTCTGTGTGAACCAGAAATCGATTAATCGATTACTAAAATAGTTGTCGACTATTTCAATAATCGATTAGTCGTCGATTAATCGATTAGTTGTTTCAGCTCTAGCAACAACGTAAGGAAAAAGATTTGTTGAGATCAGTTTTGTATGCCTTAGCTTTCAAATGAGGCACTACACTGGCCTGTAGGCTGTAAGAAGCTTTTAGATTTGGGTAAAGCCGCACCGGAGAAAATGCACTCAGTTAAGGCAGAGGCTAAGAGGTGAAACAATATTCAAAAATGAAAATGCAATATACTGTATGTCACTTATGCAGGTGAGTTTGTGCAGTTTGTCATAAAGCTTTGAGAGAACTAAATGTGCAGTAAGCAGTGACTCAGGACTTCAGGGTTACTAGAAACATTTATTTTACCTGTTCTTTTCTGGGCTGATCCACAAATGTAATTCACACAAATTCCGAATTGTAATACATGCAAGTCTGAATTTGTGTCGCCTTCAGGCACTGATGCGTTCGGTCAGTCATCACTGGGGCATTAAGCAGCCAGCTGCCAGACATCCCATAGACAAACAATTCCCCTGAAGCAGTCCAACTGAATAGATGTTTACGTTTTGTTTATGTCTCTCTCCAATCTCCCAGACCCCCCATACATTTCCAAGGCCAGAGGTACGGGAACAGCGGTGGGACAAAAGGGTGTGCTGCAGTGCGAGGCCTCAGCAGTTCCCAGGGCAGATTTTGAGTGGTACAAAGAGGACCGCAGGTGAGCCGCCCCGAGAATCACACCCCATTGTGCTTGTTTGAAGTCAGTGTTATTCTCACACCAAGAGCCCCACTCTGCTGCAGGCTGTGGGCTAGTGGAGGCTCAGAGGAGAAGAGAAATGGGTGAACTACAGACTTTATGTGTTTTTTCAAGAATGTGTCATTCTGACCGAAGAGTACAGCACATTGTGAACTTGATCTTCAATAAAGGAAAGAGTGTGCTGGGATCTACAACCAGTTTCTCCGCTGCTACCAAGAGTTCATCAGCCCTTTCCAAGCAGATGTATTTTTGTTTTGTTACATGTTCATTCAACACAATCTGCAAACAATGGGTAAATGTAGGAAATGATTAACAGAAAAGTAAAAGCATATATGTTATTCTTCAGGTTGAAATACCATCATGGACACGGAATGTGCTCCACTTACTGCCCATAGAGTAGATTTTCAACATGTCGAAGAGCATTTGAGCAAAGACTGAAATTTGAACTGCATAACTCATTAAACTTAAAGGGGGGTATTATGTAAAATCGACTTTTTCAAGCTTTATATCATGTTATTATGTCATTCCCTCATTAAACACATGCCTGGAGTGTTGCCTTGGCTCATTCACATATTTTTGGGTAATCAGTAAAAACTTAGACGGCAGCCATTTTAGGTGTAGCTATGCCTCAGTCCTCCTAGGAACGCCCCCACCTCCTGGAGACGCCTCTGGACCTTTCGTCACCAGCCAAGCCACCAACCACTGCTCCTCAGCTCAGCAGAGCCCCCTCCCCGCACAGTAGTGTTGTTTAGATGCCACAGCAGTGTGCTGAAGGGGGCGTGTCGGAAAGCTTCTTAAAGAGACAGAGGCCTATTTCAAGATGTTCAGTACAGCCATTTTGAGAGAGCAATTTTATTCAAGGCAGTTATTTTAATTTACTGCATATACAGACCAACAGAAGGTTACGTCATCATTGTAGTATGCTATAGACTGGTGCTATGTGATTGAAAAAAAGCATAATACCCCCTCTTTAAGAATCGCATGCTTTTCAGATTTGGCTTGTTAAAAAAAAGCAATGACAAAAAACAAAAAGGTTTGCAAGTCTTATAAGACCCCATAGGCGTTCAATATTTCGTTTTCAAAAATAATTTCATCATTTTGCAATTTGCTAATTGCGACCATTAAAATGATATTTTTGATTCAATTAGGACTTATCCTCCCGGGCCGAGTGTTGGGAGCTCCCCCGTGTTGCTAAATCTCATCAGCACACAGCCTCGGGAGCACAGCTAAATGGTCCCTGACGGTGACAGCGGCATCAGCCACCAACAGACACAAAGGCAGGCCCCAGAACAGCGAGATGGAGCCGGAGAGATAATACAAGTGACGAGCATCCACGAGCGAAATAAGCCCATGTCGCGCAGTCGGGGGAAAACTAAAGCACTGATTGAGAGCAGAGAGAGAGGGATACAGGGGAGCTCAGGGCACAGACGGCACACAAGTGATGACTGTCTATCCAGAAAGTGCGAATGGCTTACCTAATGCCGAGAAAATTAAATCAGATTAAGTCTCTCTGGTGATTGCAATGAAAATATCTGAGAATCGTTGCATACACTGCAGTTGTGGTGTATACAGGTACTTTGTGCATATGAAGATTTTGTGTTTTTTGATTGAAGAAAAATATCAATCTTTATTAAGTTACAATGTACTTCTAAAATATCAGTGACATCTGTTACAATTTCCATCCATCCAACCAATCACGCCTGTCTTAAAGGGACTATACGGAGTTTAAAAATGTTAAAATTATGTATTTTCCTCCCCCTCCATGTTCCAGCCATGTCTTAATGTGTAGAATGAGCCCAGACCTGTTCACCACAACTGCCTCTAAAATCCTGCACTGTCACTCAAAAAGTTGTTAATGCGGCTCCGAATTGCCATCATGAGCTTAAAGGGGGATATTATGTAAAATCGACTTTTTCAAGCTTTATATCATGTTATTATGCCATTCCCTCATTAAACACATGCCTGGAGTGTTGCCTTGGCTCATTCACATATTTTGAGTAATCAGTAAAAACTTAGACGGCAGCCATTTTAGGTGTAGCTATGCCTCAGTCCTCCTAGGAACGCCCCCACCTCCTGGAGACGCCTCTGGCCCTTTCGTCACCAGCCAAGCCACCAACCACTGCTCCTCAGCTCAGCAGAGCCCCCTCCCCGCACAGTAGTGTTGTTTAGATGCCACAGCAGTGTGCTGAAGGGGGCGTGTCGGAAAGCTTCTTAAAGAGACAGAGGCCTATTTCAAGACGTTCAGTACAGCCATTTTGAGAGAGCAATTTTATTCAAGGCAGTTATTTTAATTTACTGCATATACAGACCAACAGAAGGTTACGTCATCATTGTAGTATGCTATAGACTGGTGCTATGTGATTGAAAAAAGCATAATACCCCCTCTTTAATATAGAGACTGCAGTTACGTGTAAGACCTGAGGTGGCAGTAGTGAGTATAAAATGACCAACTTGCATCTAGTCCCTTTAAGAGGTTTTTATTAGACCCATACCTTAAAATAAGTAAAACATTAATAATGTCCTAAACAAAACTTCATTCCTGTCTCTTGCAAATCTGTTGGTGCTGTCTGTCAAACAAATCATATGCTGCGCCATTTTCCGCTCAAATCTATCACTTTCAGACCTGCCCTCTCGATGCAGACAATATAAAACCTTAACATTACTTTCCTGGCCAAAGTGCCACGTGCAATCCATTCCATTCAATAAAATATTGATCTCGTCTGCCTTTTTTTCGGTTGTTTGCTTCAACCACAGCAACATCTAACGGGCTACCTTAACTGAACTCTGTTTCTTTCTGCAGACTTTTCAACGGACTGAACGGCGTGCGGATCGAGAACCAAGGGCGACAGTCCCTGCTGGTGTTCTTCAATGTGTCAGAGGAAGACTATGGCAACTACACGTGCGTGGCTATGAACAACATGGGCATCACCAACGCGAGCATAATCCTCTACGGTGAGACATGCAGCATTAGCGATTTGTTTTTCCACATATCAACAGTTCAGTTCAGTGTATTAGACATTTGCAGTAAACACAATGGGGAAAAATGTACAAAAAGTTCACTGTCAACATTTAAAAAGGCATTACATAAAAACAAACAAATGCCACATACAACATTTAAAGTACTGTACAATAAAAAGTCCATTCAAAAAATAAAATGCCTGTTTAGCAAATGTCAGCAAAAGATAAAATAAATTCTGACCTGCAGGGTTTATGCCGTTTTGTGGTTCAGCTCGCAGTTGCCATTGTACTTTGGAAAGTAATTGTACTTTCCATACAGCACCGTGGCTATTAGGGTATATGCTAGCAACAGTTTAGGGGATAACTCATAGACAGAGATGGCCTGAACTGCAAGTTGAGAATAGCACAGGTTCAGCTGGGCCAAAGGAGGCTGCGCTACACCTGACTTCATGTTAATCACTGAAGTGTAGGGCATTACAGCAGAGCTAACAGAGCTGATGTTATGCTAATGTGATTTCAAGTCCACCTCCGCATAAAGAAGTCAGCTGTGTATTCATTCAGGTTTTTTTCCGTTGTAGAAAAGCTGATTGAAGGCTCATTTATGCCCCCCTTTCGAAACACAAACGCCTGTAGCTTTGTGTCCGTCTGCAGCATGAATCTGTCCGTCAGACGTTCTGTTTATCCAGAGTGGTAGCATCATAGCAGAACAAGAGCTAACAACCTCTGGTAGTAGCTTTCAATAACACATGCTGGACATTAGAAACATAAGGAAGCATAAATACAGTGACAGTAACTACAATTGTAATGCACGGATATGTTTACGTACAAAATGGGAGCATAATGAGCCTTATACTGTTCTATTTAGCTTTCTATGGTCACTATCAGTATTTTAAGAAAGTGGAATCAGAATCAGAATCAGAATGGGTTTTATTGCCATGGTTTGAGAACAGGTTCACAAACTAGGAATTTTTCTCGGTGCAAACGTGCGACATAGAACATATAACACAGTTAAGATAAAAATAAGCTAAAAAAACTTTAAAACTATAAGGCTATTAAGGGCATGCGTGAAAAATATTAAATAAATAAGATAAAATAAAGTGACATATGACATAGACTAGACTATAGTAGATTTATTGTTATTCATGGTCTGACACTGTACAAGAAGACTTTTTTTTTAAATGTGTGTAAAAAAATAAAAGTGTTTTAAACAATATTAGCAAAAAAAACTGCCCTTATCAGCATAATTGAAGTTGGACCAACCTCTGGCGGCAATGTGAATTACACATGTTTCATATAGTGTATTTCACAATCAGAGGTTTTTTTTTTAGAAAACAGCATGCTAATGAATCGCTGCTGCCATGATTAAGCACAGAACTACTCAGCATGGATCTAGTGATGATTGAATTCTTTATTATTAGTTTATTTAACAGGGACAATGTGCAAACATATAAATTAAAGATGCATTACACCGGATTATAGCTTAAGCTATAAGCATCTGCAGTCACTGCACTTGGGAAATTTAAAAATGCACTTCCAAAATACAGGAAATAGGACCTGGAATGCCACTTCATTAGAAGAGGCAACCAAAGTCAACACGATTACAGGAACTTGTGTGAAAGTGGCAAAACACTACTCCAAAGAGATCATTTATCAAGACAGGTGCTAAAGAGTGAGTGTAAGCTGAAAAATAAAATATGCACCTAATTTGCCATTTGAAATGGTCTGTATTAAAATGTAAAATCTAGAATTCTGCATGAGTAAAAAAAATGCACACATGACTCTGTTGCTGATCCACTGAAAATGACCCCACAAGTCTGTCTGTCTGTCTGTCTGTCTGTCTGTCTGTCTGTCTGTCTGTCTGTTTGTTGCCGTCCTTGATGAAGGAATGCACATAATATAGTAAAGATAAAGTGTATTTTGCATATTTATGCTTTTAGTGAAAATCTGTAAAAAGTAAAAAGAAAGAAAGAAAGAAAAAACAAGAACAAATAAATTGCATGCTGTGCCGGTGGCATAGTAGAAGGAGTCAGTGTGTCGTATCAAACAATAAATGAAAAATGTGCCAGCTCAGTCTCAGTGTGTCAGAGGGTGATGGTGTCTGTCCCGCAGGTCCCGGAGCGATGCACGATGTGAACGGTGCAGCCGTGCTCCCTCGCTGCTCCCTATGGCTCCTGCTGACTCTACCCTCCTTCTACCTGCTCCAGTTCTGATGAGCACCAGCCTGCAGCTCCTCCAAGTCAAACACTATCACTGACTATTAGACCTACAGACGAACCAATTCCATTATCTCCTCCTGGCTTCACATCAGAGTGTTGAGGCTCTACGGCCCAACCCGGGCCACGTCCAAATCCTGCACTAAATCGACGATGGTAGAACTCCAGTTTGTGTCTCCTCCTCTACCCCAAAACTTTTTTGTATGTGGAAAGGGAAAAAAAAAAAATACATGTAACTGTTGATAGTTGACTGTTTATTGGCCAATATTGAAGTGTACATTCAGATTATTATCGTGTCACGTCCTGTTCAATATCTGTACAATACCATACCGCTTTTTTAAGTAAATTACAAAAAAACTGGTGAAAAATGCAATGTGATTGTTGAATTTTACTGTATTTTTACAGTTGTATGCAAAAGGAAACCAGATCCTTCATCCGAAATACAATATTGTTGACCATAAGTTCTCAGGCACAGTCCTACAGCATAGTGCATCCAGACCTGTTCATTGTAGTGTTTAGAAAATGTAGAAATGTACATGCAAACTACTGCGCTCTTGTTTTATACGCATACAGTTAATTATTAATTGGTATATCAAAAACACCTATAGCAAGTCTCATAGCAGCTTCACGGTGCATTCATTTACCTCCAGCTAGTTATATTAAAACTGCAGTCTTCGCTATGGGAGGAGACAGTTCTATCTATTGCCTCTCTTTAATTGAGAGCCAGGTTAGAGGGTGGTCCTATCAGGAGCCATCAGGAGGTGTTGATTGGAGAAATTTCCTCAGTCTGAAACTGCACACTATTATGTTCTATATTCTCTATATAATTCTTGTATATAGTATGTTATTCTCAATGCAGATGCATCCAGGTAGTTCATTCAAACACAAAAGGATGAAACAAAACATCTGGATTCGTGTCTAAAATAGTTTTGCTGCAGCTGCAGGCCGTGGCAGACACACTCACATGATAGACGTGGTCTATATCGTGGGCTGTGTTTGAGGAGTTATTCTCGCACAGAGATTGATACAGATTTTGCTCAACTCAGCTATAAGTTGGCTTCTACATGAAACTTATTTTATTTATAATGTGTGTGTCATACTATTTATTTGTGCTTTGATTTTACTACATTCCTCGTGGAGGCCTACTGCCTTGTTTTATGTACCTGTTGGGTTATTATATGGGCAAACATAAGTCCTTCAACAGGAAAATTCTGGAGTTGTCGTAAGCAGGATACACAGAGACATGGACACTCCATTGTGGTCGTTTTACCATTTATGTCAGGCTATACTTCTGTTGTTGGGATATTCATAATCTAAGATCATGCTAATGCTAATGCTAATGTTAATAGTTCGGATTACTCATAAAGGCCTTTTTGCTGCATAGCTAGCTTCCAGCACCTAATTTCGACGCCCTCATTCTAACACCTTCTGAAGACAATTAAAATCAGAAGTGGACCAAACAAACATCACTTGTCAAGTAAAATATGCAAACTATGTGCTGTAGCCCTTTAAGATTCAAATAGTTTAATTTCAGCCATCTGTTAATAACAAGAAAGCTGCACACCATTTGTATTGAGAGCGACGGGTTAGCTCTGCTGTGAATGCACCATGAAGCCGCCGTGATATTGTGGAGGTGTTTGAATGTGTTTTTAGACCCTGTTTGCAGTATGATGATCTGTTTAAGACTTTTACAGACTGTGGAAGTGCATTTTTAAGAGACTTTTACCGGAATGAGAAGACACATCACAGGGAGGGGGGAGGGGATTGCTGCCCTGGTGTCCTGCTCCTGTCCAGCTCACTCCCACGAAAACAAAACAAGACGACCCGCTGCGGGGAGGAGCCGTGTATATGGGAATGCTTTTGTTGTCAAGTTGTGTGCTTATAATGATGGTGACCAAGTCCGACCAAGAGTTCAAATGAAACCATGTTCCATTTTATATATGAAAAAAGAAAGAAAGAAAGAAAAGAAGACCAAATCAACAGGCGTGTGAAATTCAACCAAGATGAACATTTCTGCCTATGTCTACACTGATGTTTGAATGATTTGCTATGCACTACTGACGCTGAAGAGTTTTCAAACATATAAATGATTACTTAGTGGCATGTTAGCAATCTGGAACCGGTGTAAATCTAATAAAAGATGAGTTTACTGGTCAAGATTCTTTATTCAGAATACCACGGCTCTCATTTCTGTTTGAATGAGGCAGTTTTGTTTATTATAACAGACATCTGAGGCTCTTCCGTGTAACCTTGTAGGGACATTTGCGTGGTTTATCCGCTTATATGGAAAATAATTGATACTTTATGTTTCGAGATAGCATTAGCTTCCTAGCACAATAGCCTATGTTATATTTTTGGCCACATTGAATTTTTGTTTTGTTTCATGCGACTTTACAAACACTTCTTTGATCACAGTGGCTCTGTCCTCAGGCAATTTGAAAGTTTGAAAAAAAACCTAATATAGTTGCCGATTTATTTATTTCATTACTATTTTTTTCTGTATAAACGCTTCAAATAAACGCACCTTCATGCTTTTTGGCTCCTGACCAGTGACAAGGCGGCTTTATTGCCACTTTAAATGAGAACACTTCAGTGTGGACATAGCAGAATTATCTTCATTACCAACATAAGAATTGATGTCAATAAACTTCAATCCATTAGTTTTGCCACAAAATTAGACACAGTCTAATCCAGAAACTTTGACTTTGGTGTAATTTTACCTACACACCATGAACTGATGTACAATATTTCACATGGCTATACTTTAGACATTATATGTGTATTTTATTATGATGCATTATCCTATGGGCACGTCGGACCACACTGCCCCCATTCCACCCGTCACCTTTGCGGTTGATTTGACGGTGTTTGGTCACATGACAGCTGCTTTGATTCTGTTTTTCTGATATGTTGTGGCCAAACGGAGGCCCAGTCACTGTTGTGCTATAGTCATCGTATCATTTGATTGAGCGACTGCAACTTGCCCATAAACTGGTTAAATGTGAACCCGAGTGTGTAGTTCTTTCTCGTTGCTACAGTACAGTACATACACCATGTATATTCACTGTTTCAATTAGTCATGTGGTTATTCTTTGAAAATGTTGTGAGAATAACACATTTTGTGGCGCAGCTATCTTTAAATGCTCCTTCTCGGGTTAGCTGATTCTGTCCCGAGTTTCCGAGACTTCCGAGATCAAGTGGAACACACCATTGATCCAATCCACCCAAAAGTTCTCCACAAACGGTTTAAACCATAAAATCCCAGACTGATATCAGAGCTAATGTTATAGACATCTTTGGGGACGTCATTAAATGATCACGGGAAAACAAAGAGTAAAACTTTTACTATTGCAACAGCACATCATCAGTAGGATAAAACTAACCTGCCTCACGACGGTCAAAACCCAGCTCGCCTTCCCTATTAGCGGGTGAACAATCCAACGCTTGGTGAATTCTGCTTCACAATGATAGGAAGAGCCAAGGTCGAAGGATCTAAAAAGCGAAGCCAGTTATCCCTGTCGTAACCTTTCTGACACCTCCTGCTTAAAATCCAATCTAACAAACCCAATCTAACACCTGCTGGGACTTAACATCTTTGGCCCTTTGAAGAAGAGAGTTGAATGACTATGTAAAAAATGTCCAGTTGAAATGTTTTTTTCAACTTTTAATGTTGTGTCTGCCTGGATGAGATCGAAAACTATTTTACCGGATACTCCACCATCACTTTAACAAATGCTGAAATATGGATGTTTTTTGAAAGTTACAGAGACACGGAAAGGAACAAAGTGGTTTAACAGCCCAAATATAACAGTGAATGCTAACCATAATAAAATTAGTTTCATGCTAATGGTAACAGCTAGCTTCGAGATCAGAGTTGTAATTACAACATGTAAACGTGGAGATGATCAGAGTATTCCAATCTGGGATACGAGAAGAAGGCAGCAATGGCGGCCCCTAGTGGAGAAGTGGGTATCGCTTTAGATTAAGGTGTCCTCATTAAGTATTAATAAGCATAGGTAATCATTTTAGGGTTAGGTTAAGGGTTAAGGTTAGGGTTAGGTTAAGGGTTGGCTATGAATAAGCGTATTAATAATGGCCTATTAGTATGTTAACAGATAAAAGTATAAAAAGCAGTGTGTTAATAATTTAGAAGCATATTATTAATGCTTATTAATACCTATTAATACTTAATGAGCACATCTTAATATAAAACATTACCGAGAAGTGTAGCCAATGATACTTTAACAAAACCACTGCATCAGTGATGTGAACTTTTGGTCACAGCCTTCAATATAATGTATTTGGCGTGTTTTGATTTATATCTGCGGTGAAGAAACGTTAGCATCTTATTAGTTAACTTTTAAAATTAGCCGTTTTGTTTACATACAAGTTTATTCAGCTGGAACGCTCAGAGGTCGTAATTTTCAAGTGGGGAAAATACCAGTTATCAGTTACCTGGAACACATTGCATTACATTCAATTTGCTGTTCAGAAAACAAAACAAAAAAACAAATATGCTGACATGATCATGTTGACCATGTTGTTAGTGCTTGTTTATTTTAAGCCACATTTAGCTGTTTTCACAAAGCAGTGCAGCTTCAAAGTGCAGCTGTTCACTAGTGAATTTGAACCAGATGACACCCCACACATGCCATCTGAAGAAGCATAACACTGACTTGTAATAATATTTTACAGTCAGTATAGCACAAGTGTTTTGCTTTTCCCATTATAACTGTTTATGTAATACATTCAAACAGAGCACTTTTGTTTAATCAGTAGACAGCTGTCTCACCAAACTGGAGCGCCTTAACTTGTGTGAAGAGAATGATTAGTCCAGGTATGTTTTTGACAAACATTGTAATAAGATTAAAACCTACAATTTCTGCAATGAACAAACCTTAAATGATTCCTTCACATTTTAAGAAAGGGTGATGTTTTGTGCCGCTTTTTAACGATGGGGTAGAAAGAAAAAGGCGCAATCCGGGGCAGGTTTTGTGGGCGCGCTGTCGCAACGATTCGTGCCGTGAGCTCTTTCTGTGGAGAAGAGAATGGTTGCCGATGCACCCGGCTGACACTTGTATCAGATATTCAAACAGAGAATACAGAAGAGATGTCAGGAGATTGAGATCACTCCTTTGTGCTTGCACTTTATCAGCAGATGTTTACAGCTGTGGGGTTAACAAAGGCGAGATGAGATGGGCTTGCATAATTCAGGGGTGGCAACAACAAAAAAATAGCCTAGAGACCTCTAGACTAAAAAAAAAACTCATGCAGATACTGAAATCAAACTTTGTGCCACAGCTGAACTGAGAAAAAGTAACAAAGAACTTATTTTGCTTTCTTTCTTGTGTGCACACATGCAAGAAACAGATTCAGCTCTTTCCGAAGATGCCATTGATTCATTGAAATGTTACATGACATTCAACAAAAGATCAGATTCTGTTGTCACATCAGTGATAGACAGCGAGAAAACTATTTCAACCGCACCGATTCTAACTTTTCTGCGTCACAGCGATTAATCTCACAGACTCATTTTCATCTGATGGATTTAAGCTTAAAGATAATTTTATGACAGGGAAATGAAGCAGAAGACATTATCTGTCACTGATGTTGTAATTACCAGTCCAAGTTTTTCGTCTCATTTACTCCGACAGCTAAAAGTCGACGACAAACGAGAACCAAATGTCGTACAGCCTGCTTTTTCTTTCCACCGAGCTTTTTTTTTCATTTTAAAACTAATATTCAGTACTTTTTTTCTTTCTTTCAGTGATTGCGCAACCGCATAAATAACAGTACGCCTTTCCTTCCTCTGCGCTTGCATGACGGTTTGAGTGGTGAAAGATGAGATTCACTGTGTTCACGCTGATAGGGTAATGGAAGGTAAGCCTCCCCGCCTGTTCCACTGATGACGGCACACGCTATTTGGGCATGTCTTAATGACCATTCTTCATTGTCTTGTCACACACAGCTAGCCAAGTTATTAACAGCGAGTGCTATCACTGAGAGAAAGCACTCGAGCAGTTGAGTATGAGAGCACTTGCCTCAAGAAGCCCCCGCGGTTCAAGTCCAATGAGTGGAGTTTGCCGCAGGTTCACCTATCAAAATGGACAATAGGCCAATTCCCCAGCCACACGCCCACTGCTGCACAGGACTCCCAATCGATACAGGTGGTCCTCTGAGCTATGGGTCAAATGATGATGATGATAAGTCACTTGTTCTTAAAGCAGTACTAAACAACTTTTTTTACCTTAATAAATCCTTTCCGAAGTCCCTCTGGGGGTAATACAAGTGTTAATGGGATGATTGGGGAGGGGGGGGGGGGGGGGTCTTTCATCTCCCTCTGGTATCTCTGGCCAGAAAACCACATTTGCAACTTGACTGCCACCGGACCGGAGCAGCAATACACACTAATAGAATCACGAAGAAGAAGCTAACAGGCTAACGGGCAAAGCTAACTGTGGGCTAGCGCCACTTAAACAGTATTTACAGCCAAGTTTGAGTGAAAAAAATTTGCGTAATCGGATGTACAATATACCTCTCTCCCTTTGTCTTTTCTGTCAGCGTAGTATTTACTCTCACGAACAATTAATAAGTTAAAAAAATCTAATTTGCTAGGACACCTGCAGTTGCGCTTATGGCCTCTAGGGGCAAGAGTTACTTAGTACTGCTTTAATCGAATCCACACATAGGGATGTCAAGATTAACAGGTTATACATTGGCGCATTGAGTTGTTGTGTACGAAATGCAGTATAAATAAACAGGCCTTGCCTACATTTACCACAATTATAAAAGGATGCAGTATAGGTTAACCATAAGAATTTTAGAAGCCATGGTGAAATTACTTGCGCGACATATGGGCCTCTGAAGCAGCGCGTAAACTCGTAGTAGTTGAGCAAGGCAGAATCCACCCAAAAATGATGAAGTCAGCAGTGTGGGACCTTTTCCAAAAGATGACCAAGTCGCAGCAAAAGGCGAATATGAAACAACATCTTGGAGATAATCCTTTGCTGTAAATGTCCAAGTCAAGGTAAACTGGATAATTCCTAATAAAGTTGTCCAACTGTTCAGAAATAGCCGCCACAACGGGCTCAGGATGCAAACAAAAAGCGAATGCGCTTCTCTGCTTCATTGGGATAAACAGAAAGAAAATGAAAGCATACAATCACGCACACACACACACACCACACACCACACACGATAATCAGCTGAGAGTACACATCATGCCTGCTTGCTATATTGCTATGACTTGTGAAACTGGCAGCTTTTTATCTTTTGGTTTTGTGCTATTTCTAACATTTCTCTTTCAAGCTTCGAAACTAATTCAAATAGCCATCCACCATATATCTAAGTGTGTTTCTTTGCATGGTGTTGAAGCTGAAGACGTCAGATGAAAATGAACATTATGTTCTGTTGCCATGGCACCAACGTATCTACGAGGAAACGATGGTGGCAGCTTGAGAAAAATACTTGTTTTAAATTATGCTTTTTTTGACAGACACTGGTTTGACTTCTTGCTGTGACATAATTTGTGACATCTTCATATTCACAACAAGCTATGTACCGATTTATCGATTTATTGATATACATTTTGCTCCAGAAATGATAACACAATGATGCACATGATCTATGCTCAGTTCCATAGTAGCTTCTCAAACATAGGCCTCCAAACAGCTTTTTTTTTAAATGTGTTTACGCTGGCCTCTCCACAAAGCCAAAAGCAGCTCTGATTTTTCTACGGGAAATATATCTCCTCACGTTTGTCTACATACAGGATTCAATTAACAAGGATTATGTGACAGGCTAAACAACACATTTTTAAATCCATGTTATTCCAAACATTCACGGCAAATCTAAATCTAAATGTAAATCTAATGTAAACACGGACCCTGCTGTCTCTCAATCTCAGCCTAATGTTAGCTACAATACTGATCTGATTTTGCAGCCTGAGGCCCGCTGAGCTACAGGAACACTCCTGCAGAGCGAAACCATACAACAACGCTTTCCTGGATGAAATCGACTTGTGCCGGCATCAACCGCAGCTACAGGAGCGTACAGTTCTCTGCAGAAACCTCGGTGCATCATTAAAATCACAATGAGATGATTCCAGACTTGGACGTGCAAAGAGTCTGTACGTCTTTAAGGTGATCCCATGACACTTCAGTGAGGAAAGTTATGGGAGACTTTGGCTTTGCTTTCTTATTTTTACGCAATAAGCAGTAAAATATAAGATAATTGATGTTACTAATAAGCTAATCCTTACCTTACATGCATGTGATTGACTTTTACCAAATCATACACGTAATTTGTAAGAATTTGTAGAAAACATAAGGATTCAGTGGTGTGGATTTTGAACTTATGTTATATTTGGCCTTTTTAAACTCTGTTAAAGCAGTACTAAGTAACTCATGCCCCTAGAGGCCATAAGCGCCACTGCAGGTGTGTAGCATGTTGCATTTTTTTACTCATTAATTGTCCGTGAGAGTAAAACTGCGCTGACAGAAAAGATAAAGGGAGAGAGGGATATTGTACATCCAATTACACAAGGATTTTTTTTTTCTCGTAAACTTGGCTGTAAATACTGTTTAAGTGGTGATAGCCAGCAGTTAGCTTTGCCCGTTAGCCTGTTAGCTTCTTCTTCGTGATTCCATTAGGGTGTATTGATGACTCCGACCCAGTGGCAGGAAATTGTGGTTTTCTGGCCAGAGACACCAGGGGGAGATTAAAGACCCCTCCCCAATCATCCCATCAACACTTGTATTACTCCCAGAGGGACTACAGAAAGGATTTATTAAGGTAAACAAGTTACTTAGTACTGCTTTAAGTCAAAAAGAGTCAACTTACTTTTGTCAATTAATTTTTTTAAGAAATCCCATTGACAAAGAATTTTAGTAAATTCTGCTCACGCTAATTGAGTAAAATCAGAATTTGGATTTAATTTATTTAAGCACCTAAGATATTTTGTCTATTAAAAGTAAGGTAAGGTAAGGTGAGATGTACTATAGGTGCATTGAGCTGCCATGTGTACGAAATGCGCGGTATAAATAAAGTTGCCGTGCCTACTTTAGGAAAATGTGTCCTCTGCATTTGACCCATCCTTTGATGCCACTGGGGCAACCCGTAAGGAGCAGTGGGCGACCGCAGTGCAGCGCCCACTGCCCACAAAGCGGGGACCCATTCTCCAGATGTGGAGCCAGGCTGATGGTCAGTATCACCTGGCTGGAGGATTCACCTACTGTACATGTTTTTAGTGGTAGGGGAAACCGGAATACCCAATGGAAACCTACGCAGACACGGGGAGAACATGCAAACCCCACACAGAAAGACCCCGTCTGCTGCTGTACTGCTGAATTAAAGGAACAGTGGTGTTTCCAGACATTATTGATTAGAGTTGCCCAATGGCACTTTGTTGAGCAGGGGTTGCACCAGAACTGGCTGAACACGGACATTTTAGCTTTCTTGTAATAGGGACTGGCAGAATAGGCCTCCTCTTGCTCTGGAGTAACATTTTGACAATATGTTGCACACACATAATGAGTAGAGGATTGATAAACTGTTTAAGTGTTCTTCTTATTGCATTGTATGTAAATGTTCCATGACACACAGTATTTCTCTAAAGTGAGACCATTAAATAACCTTAAATCATTATACACTGTCTTCAATTCAACTGGCTTTAATTATCCCCAGAGGGGCAATTTAAAGGTCCTATATCATGCAAAATCGACTTTTTGGAGTTTTTAACCATGTTGTTATGCTATTTCCTGATCAAAAACACCCCCAGAGCGGTTTTTGGCTTCATTCACGCAGTTCTAAGTAATCCTCCTGAATCCTGCTCTCTGAGCAGCTGCTCGCCATCTCCTGGTAAATGACTGTTGTTCAGTTGTGTCGTCACAAAGGAATGGAAGTGCTCTACGTCTGTAATGTAATGCCTTACGGCCTGGTTTTAATTTATAAAACAGCTTTTTCATTTTTGTTGTTGTAAGAGAGAAATAAAAAAAAAAAAAAAAAATAACTCTTCGATGCGTCTGTGCTGTCCCACGAGGCTGATCAAGCGCACCCACGGCCGGAGGATCCATGGATCCCAGCAGAAGTGTTGTTTTTGAAGACTGAGCTCTTTCTAACCTACTGTGGACACGCCTGTTCTTTTTTCTTACCGAACGATAATGTCACGAATGCGCATTTGGCTACGAGAGGAACAGGACTATTCAACCTTCCTAAAGAAGAGTGCACTCGCCAGAAGTTGGAATTTCTTTCTGGGATTCAGCGACTATATCAACCAACCTGATGGATGCTTGGTGAACCTTGGCCAGAATCAAAGTGGATTAACTTTTATAACCAACGCGATCCCATAACCCGACGATGGGGAGGCCATGCTGAGCGGTGAGTCAATCAAAACGCGTGTTAGCGTGTGTGTTAGCCATTTATGAAACTGTGTTGCACATGTCAACTCCTTATAACTGCATTATGTGAAGTAACTTCACTTTTTGCAGCGATATTTATATTTATAATACTGCAAATGTGGAATGAGCGGAGAGAGGGGCGGAGTTAACTGAATCGAAGCGTCTTGTCTTCCGGGTAGGGAAAATACCCCCCAAAAATACTTTATTTTATACTTTATACTTTATATATTTCTCTCAAAATGAGTACTCCATAGTGGTACAATATATCATATAAATGCCTATACTTTACTTTGGAATGGCTAAAATAGCATGATACAGATCCTTTAAAACAATATTTTTATAGTTTGCTTGTATTAAGAAATATAAACAACTCTGAGTGAAGAAGCACCATCACATTCCAGTCTTGTCCTGGTCAACCCCCCTAAACCTAAATAAGATGTTGGTAAACCACAAAAGCTGCTATTTGGTAACAATGCAATCCCTTTGTACAGTATTGTATTTTACTTATTAGTTTGATGGGTTTTCTTTTAAGTTATTCAAACGTTTTACAGCATAGTTTAATGACTAAGAAGCTGCACTTTTGAAATTGACTGAGGGACCATTAAAGCTCTCAACTTCAAAACACAATGTGGCCTTGATAATCATTGAACGCACGCCTTGCACAGATAAATTCAGCTCAGGAGAGTAAGCTCCTGACATCTTTTGTTCCCCCCCAAAAAGGCAGAAAACATGTTTTTCTCACAGCCATCACTTTCAATAAAGGCAATAGTGTGCCCAATGCAGGGATTTGCCCATTCTCCCAGCGCCTGTCTGTAAAGCTCAAATATACTCTCTGTTCTTCCTCCCTATAATGGCCTGAAAGCGGTGATTTATGCCATCCGTTTACGTCTTCTTCCGTGCCATTCTCTCCGGACGGTGAGACTCATTGTTTCTAAAAAGCCATTAAAACGGGCCTAGAGAGACAGAGCATGCTAACTAACATTATCCATTATTTCCCCGCGACTGGGAGATTCACTTCATGAACAACAGTCATATCGCGGGAGGAACAAATGTAGTTCGTTTGTGTCACCTCGCGCCGCCGGGACGATTCATTTCACTTATTTACAACAGCAGAGCAGTCGGGAAAACAGGAGCAAGTGAAAAATGCTGCTGCAAAAAGGTGGTAATTAGTGGACTGGTGACAAAAGGGGGGAAATGGGAGCATTTGTCGATATATGTTCTCAGACAGCTATTGTAGTGCATAGACAAACACACAAATGCTTCAAGGAAGTGTAGTGGAAATGATGATTAGGACTGCAGTGCTACGTGGATGAAAAAACATATATATATTTAATAAATAAAAAAGTTTGTGTCTCTGTCCTTTTGGTTCTCGAGTAAAAATAATCTCGGGCAAACCAATACATGAACTCATTCTTTCCTCATATTGCTAAAGCAGCAAAACAGAAACACAATGTAATTCAGTCTTACAGCAACTTTTATTATTGTTCAAGCCACTGTGTCTTGCTCTTCCTTTCTTTCCCCAAACAAAAAAGTAAAAGTGACAAAAATGCGAAGAAAAAAGTGATGTCATAACAACAAAAAATTGACCAAAAAAGCCGATGAAAACATAACAAAGAAGTGACAAAAAGTGACAAAGAACGCAAATCCTTACCTTACATGCAGGTGATTGACTTTTACCAAATCATACACGTAATTTGTAAGAATTTGTGGAGTGGATTTTGAACTTTATGTTTTATTTAGCCTTTTTCAAACTCTGTTAAAGCAGTACTAAGTAACTCATGCCTCTAGAGGCCATAAGCGCCACTGCAGGTGTCGTAGCATGTTGCGTTTTTTTACTCATTAATGTCCGTGAGAGTAAATACTGCGCTGACAGAAAAGACAAAGGGAGAGAGGGATATTGTACATCCAATTACACAAGGATTTTTTTTTTTTCACGTAAACTTGGCTGTAAATAGCTACTGTTTAAGTGGTGATAGCCAGCAGTTAGCGTTGCCCGTTAGCCTGTTAGCTTCTTCGTGATTCCATTAGGGTGTATTAGGGTGGCAGGAAATTGTGACAAAAAGTGACAAAGACTCATTAAAAAAGTGACCAAAAAATTGACAAAAACTCAACAATAAAGTGACAAAAACGCAACAAAAAAGTGAAAGAAAAAAAGGGATGTTATGGCGACAAAAAAAGTGACCCAAATAAAACTACGGAAACATGACAAAATGCTTAAAAAACGCATTGTCAAAAAAAAGTTCATCAGTTTTTGTAGGTCTTAGCTTTCAAATGACGCTTTGCACTGGCATTACAGTATAGGCTGTGAGCTCCGAGAAGCTTTACGATTTGGGTAAAACCAAAATGTGCTCAGGTAAGGCGGGGGTAAAAGGTTAAGAAAAGAAAATGACAAATCCTCCATGAAAAGTTACAAACATATCGCAGGCATGCTCATAATGGAGAAATTCACCAAAATCTTCTGACATCTGGTTTCTATCCTAATGAAAAATATCCATCTTGACTGACTGACATAATACGCATTTGACTGCTCTTGCACTCCCATTAACCCAATTCAACATCAAGCGCACCACTAGTTCATATACAGTACAGTCATCTGTGTCATGGCTGTCACCTGATGCTTGCAAGAAACACTTACTGCTACAGGGCCTGGGGAACGGCGCGTTCACACTAGGTTACCTCTTCAACAAACCACAGTACAAAAGGTAATGGCAATTGCACATGGGAGAATATATGCCATCATGTGCATGTGGGAGCGAGTGGGTTGGAGTGGGAGGTGTTAGTCACAGGCAAGGATCATGGTGAATTCAACACCTCTGCATCATGTCTGGTGTTATAGCTCCAGCCAGATTAGGTGAAAAAGCCCAACATGTGTAGGGTCTAGCATATACCGAGTGTGTGAAGTAGAATCGTGCCCGGACATGTTTTTGTCATCGATTTGCTTTCTCATGATACAACATGATAATTGTTTTAAAGCCTAGGTGTTAATTCAACCTGGTAGACTAATTTCAGCATCACCTACCTATAGCCGATGGTCGCTTCCGAGAGGACCACACCTCCACCTCAGCCATCAGCGTAAGAGCTGCACCTCCGTAGCAGCAAATCATCGCCCTCGCTCCCACTTTTAAGCCTCCAGCAATCATGGATCGTTCACTTCCCAGCTGCCCTGCGACCCACCTCCGCCCCGTCTCCACCTCTTCTCCCTGCTGCATCCTTCCACCTATACCACCACCAGTGTCCAGGCTCCGGGGAAGACATCCCTAGCTCCAAGCTGTTCATCCATACTGACTTTTATTCATCTATCGATGTCTACCGCCGGGGTCTGATCGCCAAAACGAATATACAAGTCAATAACTCTTCCTAATCGCTGCTTTTGTCTGTTTGAGTCTATCCAGGTTGAATTATCTTTTTACCTGTTCCCCAAATACAAGTCAAATTTAAAGAGGGGTATTATGCTTTTTTCAATCACATAGCACCAGTCTATAGCATACTACAATGATGACGTAACCTTCTGTTGGTCTGTATATGCAGTAAATTAAAATAACTGCCTTGAATAAAATTGCTCTCTTAAAATGGCTGTACTGAACGTCTTGAAATAGGCCTCTGTCTCTTTAAGAAGCTTTCCGACACGCCCCCTTCAGCACACTGCTGTGGCATCTAAACAACACTACTGTGCGGGGAGGGGGCTCTGCTGAGCTGAGGAGCAGTGGTTGGTGGCTTGGCTGGTGACAAAAGGTCCAGAGGCGTCTCCAGGAGGTGGGGGCGTTCCTAGGAGGACTGAGGCATAGCTACACCTAAAATGGCTGCCGTCTAAGTTTATACTGATTACTCAAAAATATGTGAATGAGCCAAGGCAACACTCCAGGCATGTGTTTAATGAGGGAATGACATAATAACATGATATAAAGCTTGAAAAAGTCGATTTTACATAATACCCCCTCTTGGAAAATTAACATCACAAGATCAAATTCACCACCTGGATGAGAAATTACACTCCATGTTCTCCAGTTTTACCCAAATCTTAAAGCTTCTCGACTGGAGAGCAACTGTGTAATGCCTCATTTGAAAGCTAAGACCTACAAAAGTGATCGTAACTTTTTGGTCACGTTGTCACTTGCATTTTTGTTGTGTTTTTAGTCTCGTTTTTGTCACTTTTTTGTTGCGTATTTGTGGCTTTTTTTCAAATAGCTTTTGTGTCATGTTTTGTCAAATCTTTGTCACTTTTTTGTCTGATTTTTGTTGCTTTTCTGGCACGTTTTTGTCGTGTTTTGTCTCCTTTTTTTGGCTTTTCATAGCTTTTTATTCATCTTTTCGTCACGATTTTGTAACAATTTTGTCACTTTTTTTGTCATATTTTTGTCGCATTTTTGTTGCTTTTCCAGCACGTTTTGAGTATTTGTGGCTATTTTTTAAGAGCTTTTGTGTCACGTCTTCGTCACGTCTTTGTCACTTTTCGTCCCATTTTTGTTGCTTTTCTAGCACGTTTATGTCGCTTTTTTGTTGCGTTTATGTCTACTTTTTGTAGCTTTTTACATAGCTTTTTATTCATCTTTTCGTCACGATTTTGTCACTTTTTTGTCGCATTTTCATCCTTGTTTCCTCGCTATTTTTATGCTTTTAGATTTGGGTAATTCCAAACTGGAGAAAATGTGCTCGGTTCAGCTGGGGGTTAAGAGCTTAACTCAAACTGGCTGATCAAGTGAGGCAAATGTACTTCTATAGGCTACTTCATAGCAGAATAAATAAAAAGGAGGTGACAAAAATCCATCTTGTTATCGCTTGTGCTGATTCACTTCAATCCGCACCGCCCGTGGTTCGAGCCAGACGGGTATTAACATCTGGCGCTGAGCTCTCATCTTTATTTGAGACCCTTCAGAAAATGAAACCTGCCCCGACATGTCCGCAGCGTATTCCACCCAGTTCATTTTCCCCTCCTGAAAACATTCCCTCTCCTCCCGTCCGGTGTGTGCCAGTGTCAGGGCACTGCGGTTCGGGTTCAGTTTTTGCAGATCCTTGTTCCAGACGCTGTCCATCCCATAATCTCTAACACCAGGCCCAGCGTGTGTGAGCAGGTTGACCCACACATACTCACACACACCCACCCTCTCGCGCTTGCTTTATGTCTCTCTCTCCTGCACAGTCTGTTCGCTGGAGCGGCTCCCTGGCAACGCCTCACATCTCCCCAGCTCCTCAGCCCACAGTGCAGCCTCCTCTCCTGGACTGAACCAGCGATTCAGACGAGCGCGCAGTGAAAAGACCAGGCTGACCTCCCGCTATCTTCTGTACTGCCACACCAGTATTTGCAATGAACCCATTTCTGTTCATTTTGTTGGTGTAAATGCCACCACACAGATACATTTCTACATGCAGGGCAATATCAAATACAAACTAAACAATTAAATACAATTAAACATTCACAAACCTGTATCTGGATCTGGTTTATAGCAAATCTAATGAGCCACTGTTGGGATGTGGGCTGCTCCAGATGGTGCCGAGGTTTTCTACAGATCTAGTTTATGTTAATTTGTGTTTAATGTGTCTTGTTCTCTTTTCAGTATTTGTCAGTCATGGTTTAGTCCCAATGTGGACCTCCTAGTTTAGACCTGTTTCAGACCCACTTTTAACCTGAGACTATAGATCACTCGGTACTTACTCGACAGTTTTCTAAGGTCATCAGCACAGTGCACCTGACCAGGTCAAACATAACAGTACTTCATAGTAAATGTTTTCAACTTTGTCAACTGGACAGATTGTTTTGAGTTCAGGATGTTTTGCTTCAAATTCAACTCAAGATGAAGACGAAGAAGAAACTTTATTTATATTGATAGATTTCTGATAACGTCACATTTTCCCCATGCACAATTACATATGGCGGCATCATGTGTGTCAAGCATATTTGTTTGTGTTACGGATCATTGATAATATCCTGAAGCAATGGTTCACATCTGTGTCGTGTGGAGCTGTACAAATCGTGCTGATTCCGACACAACGAAGAGACAATATTTCGATATCCCAAAAGTGATTTATCACCAAGGAACAGAGACAGAAAGATTTTCGTACGAAAGACTTGACTATTAAGTCTGATCCGAACATTTTATCACAGATAAATTGATAAACAGCGTATTTCCTAAGTCTTTTATTTTCATGATTATCATGCACATGACGATGATTATGGTAGCTTATTATACGGCTCTGCACAATGCAAGTAGAACGCTCCATTGATTTGAATGTGATTTCCCAACGTTCTACCGGTCATTATTTTTTGATAGAAGACCTCTGAAAAAAATAATGACCGCTGCCAATGGCAACGGAGTTCGTGCTTGTAATACGGGTCTTTCATATCACTCCGACAGTAGTAGTAGCGGACAGGCGGACACTATCTCTGTCCCCATCCCTGCGAGAGAAGTTGGGGGAATCGCTCGTGAAGTTAACGGGAGTCCGACTTTCAACTTACCCAGAGATTCACCACCATTCCTCCTCTCTAACTGCACCTTCAACTAAGTAGCTAGGCTAGCAATAAGTAGCTAGCCTTTCTGCTACTAGCCTCGCCACACTGCCTGGAATCAACAAACGTTGCCAAGACCAGACCCCTCCGCTGCACGTCGGGGTCCAGTTCGCCCTGTCGGTACTTATTTTCCCGATAATGACCGGCGTTCTATACATTATCCCTTACTTACGTTGTCGACTACAGTACGCCCAGAGTAGACACAATCATATACATTAGCATCCGAGCCATATGTAAACATTGTCGATTGATACACAATATGGCGGCTCGCCGTGGAGGATCATGGGTTATTCGAGAAACGGAAACCCATCTATAGCACCTGTCACAGATAAAATCACAAAGTGCTTCACAATGAAACAAGTGAATCGAAAACAACAAAATGACACAAATTAAAATAGACACAATCATAACCTATTGTCAACTAAAAGCTCATCTGAATCACCGAGTCTCAAACAACCCAGTCCAGTTGATGACTATGAAAATATTTGCTTGTGACTAAGAGCTTATTATATATATTAAAAATAAATAAAAAAAAAAAAAAACACTCTCCAAGTTGCATTTCAATCAAATTAATCACAGAGCTGAAGCTGTTCACTTTGGTCGACATGGGATCAAACCACCCACCTTAAGGTTACAAGATGATCACTGCCACTGTGAGAAAAGGTCTTTGAGGTGGTGTGGGAGAAAATAGACAGAGGCTTTGTCTCTCCAGAGCAAATCATTTCTTTGATATTAAAGGAGACGGCAGCCCTTTGAACAGATCCCACAAAGCCCAGTTTTAATTCATTTGGCACACAGGCATGATACAGTATGAGGTTCCCTTTCATAAAGCATTTCTTCATTTCATAAAGCACATTGAAGTATTTATTTTGGCGATCTCTTGCTACTTTGTTGTCAGATTGCACAACGCATTCACCGATATATGCTGTGACAGAAAGGGCAAACAAGGACCAGCTTGTCGTGGCAATTTAGGGGGAAAAATGAATTGGGGGGGAAGCCATAGCTTGTTTTGAGGTGGGATGCATTTGTTGTTCCTAAGTGCCAAAATTCAGTGAGACATTTAGACCTCTTCTTTGATTTGTTTCAGATTTGTTTAACCTCTGTATTTGCCCTGGCTTTTATACGGAAGTTCCAGTTGATTTCTGAATTATCACCATTTATAGTAACTACCTCTGGTCTGAGCAACACATTTGCTGTAATTTCCCTGTGAAAAAAAAAGAAAAAAACGTGCTTGAAAAGTTAAGTATTTTCTGGAGACTCTACCACACCACTACTGTTAAAATTGTATCGACATGAAATGAAATACAAGCTAAAACGGAGCGTGGTTACGTAAATGTTTCATCATGTGAACTTCTGAACTGTTGTTTTGACTATAGCACGTGTACATGTGTGTCCATCTTTACATGGACAGTAAGTGAAGCAAGATGTAGACAAAAAAAAAAAAATGTTATGAAGCTGTTAAAACTAAATCCAAGTATCTACAGTGTTATGACGATACAACAACACACACTGTGTATCATCAGTAATTATCAACTTCTGGGTCAGGACTCGTCACTCAGTGAATCGACCTCATGGTATCGGCAGGTAGGGCTGGGGCAAGCATTTTGAGATTTTGAAAGAGAAAACAACCTCTGCCACTAATAAATGTTTCCTGTACACCTAAAACATATTTTAAAAATGAATAGAAGCCAGATAGTGTGATGCATGCTTTACAGTATGTGTGTATGTCCTGTGGTACAACACCCGCGTCAATATAGACCGCCTTTTATAGCTCGGACAACATTACATTACATTACCCTCAGACCCAGAAATGAAAGTAATCAAATAACATTGCCAGTGCTTGTTAAACCATTTCAACCTGAATAGACTAGAAAGTTTTACTGAACCTGAATCATGATTTGGGCTCAGACCCCGGCGGAAGATTGCAGTAATGATATGGAATACACGGCATTGATGGACGATAGCCAGAATCTTTTTTTTTTAAGTAAGTAAGTAAGTGCTTTATTGTCATTGTACAAGCGTACAACGAAATAGTGTTCAGGTGTTAGTCCTGAGCTGCTGCGGCTGAGCCGCGCTGCCACTGTGTCAACCTGACCCGCATGACCTTGGAGGTCGGGGAAACTGTAGCACTCAGAAGAAACCTGGCTGGCTGCCCTCTGTCTCCTCTGATCCTCTGAAATGATGCCGCGCCTCCTGGGTTTGTCCCTGTTTCAGAGCGTGGTGTCCTGCACGGGTCAGCTCCACCTCCTCCTTCCTCTTCCTCCCTCCGCTCCCTCCGCTTCACAACAGTCTTTCACCATCTCTCGTTTGTCCTTTTTTGTTTCCTGTAGCACCTCTTGTGACGCCTCGACTGTGCTGCAGCTGTGGGGGCTCTTGGTGTCTCTTCAGTGTCTCAGAAGAAGACATTTGTAGGTCTCAAATGGGTTTAGCTGATAAGCTAGCATTTTGTTTACCTTTAAAAAGCTGCTTTCTTCAGGACCATTTTAGACTCTCAAAGTAAACAAATCCACCAAACCTCCACAAAAACACGGCAAAGACGTACAAAAGTATTCAGAAAAACAATGTGGAACACAGAAACCACAAATGCAGTTCACAGAAAAAGGCAAAAAACTCAGCTGCACAAGGAGAGAGCGAGGTCGCTTCCTGTTTTCACGTCGCCATGACGGAGCCCGGACACTGGTGGTGGTGGGACGAGACCCGGGGCGGCCAGTTGATGACGACGAGCAGAGCCGAGGAGAGGCCAGGCAGAGGAGGGGCGGAGGAGGGTCGCAAGCACGGCTGGGGCTTAAGAAGGGGATCCTGGGCGATGGAGTGGCTGAAGCGGCATGAGCAGCTGCGGTGATTGGCTGACGTGAAGGTGCGGCTTGAGCTGGGGCCGTGGTTATGACTGGTAAAGGCTGCCGTTGATTAGGAGATGATTGAAGGCTGCAGGTACGTCTTCCAGGTTGAAATTGTACTGAAGCTTCATTAAAAAAAAAAAAAAGTTACAACAGAATCAATCTAACCATTACAAAGCACAGACATTGAAGTGAATACAATGGTTAAACATCTGATCATTTTGTTATTATGAATGGAACAAATCAAAGTTAAAGGTCATACACGTGTAGAATTGACTCTCTTCAACTTCCAACTGTATATTACTCAAAATGTCTGTCCACACCCACAATCCATTAAACGTCCCACAAACACAATGCTGCCTGATCGTGTTTGTATTCAGTTTCTCTTTCCTGAGCATATCGATTTCTTCAAATATAAGCACTTGCAGTGGCGAGAGTTGGTTGTGCGCCCTCTGCTGGCAAATTGTATTATTCATTTCTTGACTTAAAATAGCAATAAATATGTTTAATAATAGAATACCACAGCATTAATTGCCAGACACACGCATTATTTTAAGATATACTACAAAAACATCATGGGTAAGGGGACCAATACTTGCCAGAAATAATGCATGTCACGCTGGACTTAGCTATTTCTAAAACCCCTGGGCTACAGCCCTGTTCAAGGTCACAATAGTCTCACCAAAGAGACCTCCAAATAGGCATCCAAACTGTCTCTGTAAGTTTGCAAGGCACATATTTGAACATTCACTGAGCCTCGGCGAATGAGAAATAAACATAGCTGGAAGTTAAAAGCTCCTGCAGTAGAGTCCCCCTGTATGAGAGCAGCTAATAAGTGATTCGATGGGCAATTAAAACAAATTGGATTTTATTTCAATGACTCAGAGTGCTGTAATTGTAGTTTTAGGGGGAGAGAAAGCTCCTGACTCAGACCAGGACCAGGCAAGGTCCTCTGAGGACAAATAAGACCTGAACTTTGCTGCTTGTACCATAATACCACTGTTTATTACAAATACTGTACATTGCCATGCATTAAAACATAATTACAGTACAAAGCAGATCAACACCTAGATCAGGATTCACTTGGGGTTCTATTGTTATGTCACTGGAGAACCGTTAATGTTCCGTTAACTTTTATCGACTGTGGCTAACCCCTGCAAGAAAAACATGAGAAAACGATTGACAAAAGTAAACTGGTGTCCTTAATATTAAAAAAGTGTCTGTGCACATGGATAGAAACACCATTCCCAATCACTTCACAAAATCCAGAATCTCCCACACAATCATTGCTTTGCTCAATTGTGTCATTTAGTTCAAACCTTTCTAATAATGAATCCTTTTTAATTAACAATAATCATTTTCAAAGCTATAATAATACTATCAAGGTTCCAAGACTAAAGCCTGGCCTTAAGAGACACCAAAAGGGAAATTGTTGTACCTTATCAGAGCTGGGGCCTCTTTAATTAAAATCACAAAAGGAAAGAGGAAAGTTATTTAATACGAGCTATGCCGCGCGCTATTGTGCGAAAAGTACAGACAAGACGTCGCTTTTTAGCTGTTATGCATCGACCAACGCTAGCTCATTTTGCTGCTTTCTTTCCGGTGCAACCTGTCTCTTCATCTGTGCATAATTGGGTAACCATTTCATCATAGCGTGAATTCGGAATAAATATATGTAGATGGTCGATTCGGCAATTCAAGGCAATTCAAAGTCTTCCGTCCCCGTTCAATGCGAGACAATCAGGCCAATCAAAAGCTGTTTACCTGCCGCTATTAGCATTAGAGGACTCAAAGCAAATCACCAACTTTGTGAGCCTAAGTGTGTGTTTCTTCTTTTTTTTTTCTTTTTTTTGACATTAATTAGCTTGAAATGGAGCGAGACGTGAGCTTGGGGAGTTTGGAAGGTAGGAAGAATATTTTCTTGACGTAAATGTAGCTAAAGTGTCTGACATGCCGGCACTTGCAAAACAGGCATACGCACATGGTGACAATTAGTATGTGCTATGTACACTGGATGTGCTGCCAAACAACCCACTTAAACTGCTAGCTCGTTTACATTCTGCAAAGCACAGCTATATACTGGATGATAACACTTTTTTAATGATTTCTTGATCATACTGTATATATGTGAAGAGGGCATGTTAAGATGCATTTTAATGGAAAAATGGTAAATGGACTCAACTTATAATAGTGCTTTTCTACCTTTTATCAGGCCCAAGCGCTTTACAGTACTAATTTATACACCAATGTATGCAGACACTGGATTGTAATAACACCGCATTACGCAATAACTGTTTAAAATGTAATAAAATGTTAACATCATTGTGTAATAAAGCCACATTTTGTAATAATACTCTGCAGTTTGTAATAAACTCTCTGAACTCATTTTGTATTAAAATTGATCACTGCACACTGTCAAGCAGTTTGTAATGCATAGTATGCAAATACTTCATTCATCCTTTATAAGACATTTACACAGTTGAGTAACCCTTGTTAACATGTATAAGCATCTAAACAGAGAGTATAGTCACAATGTGCACCGTCCATGAGTCTGGTCAAGGTTAGGGACAAGTCAGAAATGGTTAGGTTTTTGGAAAACAATTTAGGCATGCTGTGTCTAAACTTATGCATTGACTGAACAATAAAGGCAATCACTATTTAGCTGCTTATGAATGAGTAACACATGATGAGGAAAGCTTTGTAAATGTTTTAGAAGTGATACAATAAGTATTTACACATGCTTTAATAGTGTGCAGTCATCATAACGTGTTACCACACATTTTATTGCATTATATAATTGGTTATGGCACATTATTACACAAAGAAGTGGAAATTACATTTTGAACTTTTATTTGATAATGCAGGGTTACTACTACAGGGCAGGGCATGTACATGGGAAATGATTCGTATCACTACGCTGCTACAAGTTCATTTCCATTCATGTCGCCTTACAGATCGCCCTCACCTTTGCATTGAGATAAATGCACGCACACAACCACATGGCAATTCAATTTCCGCCTGAATGAGCCTAAGTAGACCACCGTAATAAGCAAGCATCATTATTGCTATAATGCAATTTTAATAAAAGGATCATTGAGCACACTCATTGTCCTTCCAATTACCAATCAGAGGCAACTGCTCCCAGCTTTTATTGGATCCTGGATGGAGAGGATTAGAACAAACAGAAGGACTAAAAATAGGAGTACTAATAAAAAGAAAAAGAAAGCAGGGAGTGACTTTAAGAACATTTTAGTCCCACTCAGAGTTATCACTTTGCTATGTGGGGTTTGTTCTGTTGGTCTATTTGCGAGGGGAAACCTAAAGTTGTTGCTTTTAACCAGTAAATGTGCATGCATCTTACAAATCCTTCTGTTAAATTCACCACGTTTGGGCAGGGTGCCTCAACACTGAACCGTGGGCTCCGGTGCAGTTCACCACAAACTGCGCAGCGTCAATTCAATCGGGTCAATCTCACACCTCAATAAAAGCCATACACACGTATCACACGGGGAATCGACTCCGCTGTCAATAACAAATAAAGCATAAGCATTTCAAACAAATCCCTATGGCTGAAGTCACGGGTGCCCAATTGAGCACAACCTTAGCGAATATTGATTTCTGCCGCCTTCTTTTATTATTTCCCCACAGGCGCGTGCTTGGCCTTGGTGGGATTGGACGGGCGTTTGCGCATCCAGGTTGTTGCCAGAATGACACAATGTAGAATATAAAAAATAATGTTTGTGTAGATATATTGTGTTGCAGCTTCCACATAACACGAGCAAGGCCCTCAGGCAGCCAGCTCTTCCAATCTGTAGTTACAATGAGTTACATATTGGAGCATTCAATTGGGGTGGTGTAAATGTGGCCATGTGTCACTAAACAGGCTTGAAGTTCCTGCTACTGCTGGATTGCAAGGAAGCAGGGATTGCTGAAAAGGTTGTCACAAAGGGCCTCTGCATTAAATTGACTGCCAAGTAAATAGGCAAGTCTACGGTCAGAAGACATTCAATAGAATAGTTTTTAACATATTAATTTATTGACCTGAAGGATGATTTTTGATTAGTCATATGTGTGTAAAATGTACTATTATCAGGAAAGTTGACTGTTTTCTAGCTATACTCTCTCATCAATATCATTGCACTCATCTCTACGTACACCCACTTGCATAACACAGGAATGTGCCTTTAAGTAATCAAATCTACCAAAGTGTTACACATTTTACATCCATCCATGTATCCATTTTCTTCCGCTTTTCAGGGACCGGGTTGTGGAGGCGGCAGTCTGAGCAGAGATGCCCAGACTTCCTGATCCACGCACACATTCTCCAGCTGTTCTGGGGGGACCCGAGGCAACAGCAGGCCAGCTCAGAGACATAGTCCCTCCAGTGTGTCCAGGGTCTTCCCGGGGGTATCCTCTCTTTTCCCAATGAGACATGCCCGGAACACCTCCCGTAGGAGGCAACCATGAGGCATCCGAAAGAGATGCCCAAGCCACTTTAGCTAGTTCCTTTCGACATGAAGAAGCAGTGGCTCTACTCCGAGCTCCTCCGGGTGAGTATTCGGCAGCAATCCATCCCAGTGCTGTTTGCAGATGATGTGTTTCTGTTGGCTTCATGCAAAATGAATCATTTATAGCATGTGAGAGAGGAGACAGTACCAGCACTGAAAACATGCTGTTTTTTTCCGTACTGCGATGCAATTAAAATCCCCTAAGTTCGATGTGCATCCGACCTCCGCTATTCCGGATCTCCTGCTGTGGCTCTACATAATTGATCTAACTTGACGCTTGGGTGGGCAGGGTGAGTTCTCTGCGGTGTCAGTGGCAGAGGAGCAGTTAACACGGGCTGGAGACTCGACACACCACAGTCCGCCCCAGCTCCGGGGTCAGGTCATGTGCGGCATCACAAAATCAATAGGATTGCCTTGTTTCCGGAAAGAGGCCACGGTGGGCTGCTCTGCTCTCTGAGAGGAGTCAAGTGGAATTACACGATACTCCATCATTTTACCATCAATGCTAGCTTTTACATAAGTGGCTGCCATATGTGCAGAGTTATAAAAGTGACCCACAATTGACTGGACAGTGGCCTCAGGATCACAGATGTGCAGATGTGTGATGAACTGCTAGTGTGCAAGAGTTAGCCTTTGTCTTATTCCTGGTGGTACTTTATAGGAAAACTGTGAGAAACAACTACCCAAATGAATGCATTTTTTTCTACATTAGGCTTTGTTAGTACCAGGATGTGAGACCGTGTGGGTATCCCAGGTGCGGCACGTGCTGGAAAATTAGCGTTATCAGATTATACCATTTTCAAAATCCAAAGAGGAAGGGAAGGAAAGGAAAACATGCATACTCTTGTATTCTTGTAGTAGAGTAAACTCCATTTGGCACCATAGATCTATATATATGTTAACGTGACATCTGCAACAATGTAGTCACATGGTGTTGTGCATGTGACTACATTTCCCTCCAGCGCGAACCAGGAAGTCAGAGGCTAAATTAGCACATATTGCTAGCCTTGGTGGTCCGCCTTGTCCATGTCTTAACTCTGTCTCGCAATAAACTCCGGCTGAGACGAAATTCTAATTAACTCAGGGGAAAAATCATGATTTGTGGAATGGTCTGTGAGAACTAGAAACGCACTTAGGCAACAGTTGAGAGATTTTACTCAAGTACCTTCGCCTTTCACGGTTGGATTCAGGTAGTAGAACTTTGATATGAATTACTTATCTCTCTCAGTAGCCTCTCATGATTGGTCATGACATAATAAGTTAATTTGATCTCCTAGAGATAATACTTCAAACAGACCAGCACATTTTCACAATATTTACGGTTCACTCACAGAGTAACAGGGGAAATCACATTATGGACTGAGACAAAGCTAAAATCAGAAACAGTGGAAAATAAACAAAAACACTGAATCAAGGAGGTATTAATAGCCCAAAACTTGCCGACAGGGGTTATTATACCAGGAAGAGGGGGCCTCTTTGCTTTCATAAACAAGGAATACTGATGTAAAGAGGTTCTACTTTAATACTGCACTTGTTGTCCTACATAAGCATCACAGGAGCATCCTATGGCCACTCTGAGCAAGACAGCGAGTGAGCAGATGGTAATAAATATAGTCACAATATAATCAACAATAAGTAATGAAATGACAGAGACGGCAAAATCAAAGTTAAGATACAACATTTTATTATTGTCAGTCTTAAATATGAGCACACTGCATCAAGAAAATACATACATGGACCAACAATCCTTTACAATGCAGGAGTCATATGCGCGGCTGTCCTCCACCTTCTCTTGTAGAAAGCGGTCCGAAGAGAGTCTTGTGAACTAGTAGCCAGGCGAAAGGGCCCTGTCTAAGTCAAAGCTCCAAAAACAACTCTTTAAGTTCATGATAACGCTTCGAGTGGTCCGGATTGATATCTCCCTGGCATGATGAAGTTCAAACCAAAAGTTCACATTAGAGAAAAAAAGCTCTCTTCCAGACGCCGTTGCAATTCACATAAACATCACAAAACATCTAAAATTTGCTGTACGATCATGTAGGTGCAATAACAAACTCATGTGTCATGAAATCAGAATCAATAAGTCGTGCTCACGTTGCAGACATTCACTGGAATTTGTCACAAGATGGAAGGCAGGGGCCTGTATCTCTTTGGGAGATTTACTGCTTTTCACCACAACACCACCAAAACAGAAATTCCATCAGGCAGAACCTTATCATTCAAGGATTGGGTCCACAAATTTGCTGTAGTGATCTTTTGGCTTAAAGTCTTGACAAACACTGTGCCCTGCACGCAGTGTGGGTTAGAAACTGAATCCATGTATTTAGAATACTCCTTTTGAGTAACTGTATTCCAGTAAAGGTACTAATTCATTTGGGGGTATTTAGAATACAGCTACTTTCCTAATATCAAAGGAATACATTGCAGAACTCAATCATTCAATGTCAGTGTTCTCTTCATAACAATAATCAATCAACAATAAGAGATTGAAAAGATCGAAACAGCTGGGGAACAGTTTAGCTCTCATTCTGGACTTCGGGCATTTGCAAAGTGCTTTGTTGCACTTTTGTGGTTAATATTAAGTTCCAAACAGGCGTGTAACAAGTATAGCTGCATGCTTCTAATCATAATTATGCCGCTTTTATGCATGATTATAATGTAATCAACTTGTAAGTATTCTAAGTATACAGCATACTGTACTCTGATTGGACAAGGTAATGGAATACGTTACAAAATAAACAAAATAAAATAAGTGCTGGTTTGTACTCTGTGCTGCACTTTGGAGACTTAATTTTGGTAAAATGTGCTAAACAAATAAAGGTGGATTGGAAATGTTGAGGCAAGTATCCAGTATTCAGTAACTAAATACAATTTCAATGTATTCTCCCCAACACTGCCTATGTTCTTCAGTTCATTTTTGCAAACAAAGAAAACATTGAAATGAATAACAGTTTTTGTTTAGTGTGAATAGGCCCACTGATTACAGAGACATTAACCATAAAACAGGTCAGATCATCTGCGTTTTAATGTTTAATGGGCCATCTCTACCATATAGACTCCTGCCCTGCCTCGCCAGTGTTAAACTATGACGTAACATGAGCACAACCTATTCAATGACTGCAATTCTGAAAGTCTATTTAATTAATTGATTTTTTTGCTTTTTACCACCCAATTATTTTTGCTTGGAAAAAGAATGATCCTGCTATAGAATTGGTGGCATCAGTATCAAAAAAATGCATCTCTTCTGCCAAAGTAAGCCTTCATGGAGTGTGGTTCAGAGCTGCTCGACTGCGCATGGATGGCAACAGGGAAAGTTAAGAGCGTTGAGTGGAGTTTGCCAACTTTAGAATCTGGATCAGACATATTGCGATTGCATATTTTCGGGAAGTGTCCGCCTGTGTTCGGAGGGTTTGTCATTAAGAATGGTTTTGAATAGGAATTGCAGATCCCTTTTTTAAAAGTCATGCTTGGCGGGAGTTGGAGACATTTGCATTCGCTCTAATAAGGCAGCCACCGAGATGACGTTCTCATCTGAAATTCACAAAGTGTGCGCGGTAATAGGCTTGTGGTGTGCGTCCAAAAAATGCTGCTATGGAAATGCCAAGGCTAATATCGTGGGCTATGTTCAACGAAACACTTCTTTGCAGTTGTAAATTATACATATTTCAGATATTTGACTGCCTCTTGGATTCTTAAGGCCAGCTATCAAATACTAAACTGAGGAAAAGGTCGAGTGAAATTGCTGCTCGTCAAATTCTTAGTTTTATTAAGCACTGCACACACTTTCACTCGAGCCACGGAAATCAGCATTTTAGTACGACAATCGGATACACTCAAAGATGACCAGAAACAAATACTAGCATTGTACTTAAGTAAAGTTTTTGAGGATCTATACTCGTATTGTAAAGGGCCTATCTCACCCGATAGAGTTGCGCAGATGTCGGATACCAAGGAGATCTCAAAGAGACTCCATACGTCTCCTTGGTATTTGACAGGTCTTGGAGACATTGCAGGGACGTCACAGAAACGTCTCACTGGTTGATGAGAACAAATAGTATTCGCAACACTACAGCTTGAGACCGCGCTGACCTCTAAGAGACCATGCGGAGACCACATTAAAACTTGTTCAAGTCCCTGCTAAAATCGAACCTACTTGTCTTCACCGAGACTACCTGGAGACTCACCTTATCTCCAGGAGTCGAAGACATCTCTGTGACCGGTGCCAACTCAAGTTTCCAACTAGTCTTCAACTAGTCTCCAGGCCTTTTGAGATATAGGCCCTTAAGAATCTGTAATTTTACTCAAGAAATGAAACAGTACTTTGATCACCAACGGATCTAAATATAACTACACATATTTGCATTTACCCCTCCTGGAACCGCCACCTTAACGTGATGGAGGGGTTTGAGCACCTGAATGATCCTGGGGGCTATGTTGTCGGGGGCTTGGTGCCCGTGGTAGGGTCTCCCATGGCAAACAGGTCCTAGGTGACTGGTCAGACAAAGAGCGGTTCAGAAGCCCCTTATGAGAAACCAACAGGCCTCGGTTAGACCCATGAGGCCGTCCTTCTGTGGACCCACCACCTGCAGGAGGAGCCATAGGGGCTGTGCAATGTGATTTGGGCAGCTCCAACAGCTGCCCCCACGACCCGCCAACGGACAAGTGGAAGAAGATGGATGGATATTTGCATTTAGCTAACCACTCTCCGACCCTTGAACATCGCACAAAAAACATACACTTTGAGGCATTTTCAACTCACTTGCGAGCAGTGCCACGATCTTCCTTGAATTGCCCTTTGTTAGCCGTCAGAAATGAACATTTAAAAAGAAAACAAACACTTAAAATGGCCCATATATTTGTGAGAAAATTGAAATGAAAATAGTTGGTCAGTAGCTTTGGAAAGAGCTTTTATTATTAACAAACCCTTTCACAGATAACTTGCTGTGCTGTAGCTAACCTTGACGCATGTATTATTCTAACAGATGTGTGCACTGTGGGTAAAATCAATGTTCCTATTCTCCTGCTCTCCTCAAACTGCAGAAACGGAAAGCACATTTATTGAGCATACCGCCACAATTACCCAAGTTATTCTGTTTTCCTTCCTCCCTCTCTACTGTATGGGTCCGGCTAACAACGGGACGATATGACAACCAACCGAGAGCTTATTAGCGCTTTCTCAAACAAATGAGCTGGAACGCTGCAAATAGCTCCGCCGCGCCACGCCGACCACCGCGCTATCCCCCTAAATGAAATCTGATTGTGTTTACTTAAGCAACACCGCACGCCGCCTGTTTTAACCTTGGGGGCTACTCGAGCACATTATGCGCGGACAACAGTGGTGCCAAGTAATGGAAAAGGCCGCAGGTCAGAAAGCAATCTAAACAAAGTCTGGGGTATTGGAGTTCAGTTTGTGATTTTTGCCGCGTGCCGTCGGGGTGTTAGACGCTTTGGACCAGCAGGGCGGTGGAATGGAGTCGCTATTTGCCTTTTAGCCACACTGCAGTAAAGCGAAAATGTGCTCTTGCTTCATCTCCCGGCGCAACCTGACCCGGCACGAGTTAGCTGGGCGACGCCCCCCTCTAACAACATCCAACACTAAACACGGGATCGTACTTTGTTGTTTTATTGTAGGGTCTTTAGCTAAGCGAGGGCCTATCTTCCCACCGTGTTTTTAAAGGATGTTGCGCTTTGATGGAGGGGGCATAGGCAGGGTTCCTTTTTTTTTAATGAGTGGGAAAATGAATGCCTGTGGTTTGAAGTCCGGGTCTTGCAGTTAAAGCGAGATCTGACTGCCTGCCATAGTGAACATATGGCAGAGTTAATAGGTGTTAATACAATTTGTACTTAAATTTTCCGTATGTACAACAAAAAGTGGCTTGTGTTGTGATAAATTCCACTCTCGGTTGAACCCAGTTGGGACCCACAAAGAGGGAAAACATGAAAAAGCATAGACTGGAAACTCAACACAACACACCTATCCTTTACTATGCAAAGAAGAAGTCTGGAACCTTGGCCTGATGGATTAGACACACAGTGAAGATAAATGCAAGTGCTTTGTCTGTCGCTGCACATAAAAATAAAATTAGGGGAGAAGTGGCGTAGATGAGCTGGTTAGTCCTGAGGCATTGCAACTGTGCACGCCACCACCCATTCATGTCAAAAGTTAAACAAACACTATAAATAGACTCATGGTAGAGCTGTGTTTTTTGCTTTTTCTGCGAACTACATTTGTAGTTTCTGTGTTCTACATTGTTTCACTGGATGCTTTTGTGCTTCTTTGCTGCGTTTTTGTGAGTTCTTGTGATTCTTTTGACTCCAGAGGGTCCATACTAACCAGCTTTTTAAGAGTAAACAATCAGCTAGCGCTAGCTGAAGAGCTTAAGACCTTTGAGACCCACAAATGTTCTTCTTCTGTAACACTGAAGACGCACCAGGAGCTCCCCATACCTGCAGCACAGTGGAGGCGCCACAATAGGCACTACAGGAAACAAAAGGGACAACCGAGGGGAAGATGGTGAAAAACTGTTGTGGTGCGGAGGGAGCTGCGCAGGAGGAAGAGGGTGGAGGAGGTGGAACAGCTGACCAGTGCGGGACGCCACGCTCTGAAACAGGGACAAACCCAGGAGGCGCAGCACCATTTCAGAGGATCAGAGGAGCACTGAAGGCAGCCAGCCAGGTTTCCTCCGGGTGCTACGGTTTCCCCGACCTCCAAAAACATGCTAGTCAGGTTGGCCCACAGTGGTGGCGGCTCAGTCGCAGCGGCTCAGGACTAACCCAACAGCTGAATGCAATTGTGTTGTACAATGACAATGACAAATAAAGTACTGACTTACTAAATAATGCAAGCATGTAGAGGTGTTTGAAAAAGCTAATAAACATTACAAAGAGGATAGAGAAGTTCTGTAGATTTCTACCGAACCAAGAGGTGAACTGCAAGGATAAAAGGTTGTGCTGATAAGTCCTACTTTACTGAGCCAAATTTAGTAGCATGATGAAAAAATGTTCAAAAGTAGCAAATCCTAAACATTCCACCTTAGCATTTACAGTAAATCTCCCATCTACAGGACATCCCACAGCAGTTCCGTTCATAGGGCGTCCTGACCTAATCGGCTTAATCTGGCGGCGCCACACCAGCACAGGACAGACGTGCCATCGTGCAGCGGTGCCATCTTTCAGCTGGACAGAATAATTATGTTGTCGTTTCCACAATGTCCCAAAGCTGTGGATGAATCACACTGAAGCGGCGGGGGTCGTGAGTGTGTGAGGGAAAACAAACACCGATTAGTCTGTCAGATCCCGCTCATCATCTCCCTGATCAATTTCAATAATAGCCCGATCGCTCTCCTGCCGCTGGCGTTTACATATTGGCTTTTTGTGCACATCAACAAGCTTTGGCCTTTTTACGCTCAAAATGGGACGAATGAGAAAAAAAAGGCTTTTTTGTGTCGGCAATGCTATTTTTTTTAAATGGAAAATTACAGACCAACACTGATAATTTGAAATTACCACAAATATAAAAGAAATCTGGCCAGATTTTTAGAAAAAAGACCCAAAATAACATGTCTGCATATCCACAGCAGGATAGAATTGAAACCAATACACTAACATGACCCGTATAGGGCAGGTGGGCTAACCTGGGCCACATTGGGTTTTTGTACTTGCCAGGCAGGCCGGGCCAGTTGGGGTGTGTTTTCAACAAGTGCAACAGACTCATCACTAAAACAGCAGCAGGTATTTATTCATGTTCTTTATGTCAGTGAAAATATCATGGTTGCTCACCCTTTTTAGCCAAAGCATTTGGGGTTTGATTGTGTTTGTGGGCCTGATAGGCGGGCCGCATGTTTTTGCTGGTATAGGGCAAAAAAAAAAAAAAACATAATAGTAAAAAGAATAAATAAAAAAATTAACAATGAAACGCCCCATTTGAAAAGAAGACACTGAATGCTCACCAAAACCACACCACTAGTCAAAACTCATCTATAGTTCTCTTTCTAGGAGTTATTTTGAATTGTGCCAATTTAATTTCATAGGGGGTAACATTTTGGTTATAGGCCATTAGCATAACAAGTTGCACACTGTCTATAAGCCTGTTTTGTCAATTTAGTAGGCTTCACAGGTTTGATTGACATCACAATCTACTAATCCACTATTTTATCAGGAAAACACCGGGAATATATACACCCTGTTGCCATTGCATAGTGCTTTTCAATGCAGTTCTTATCCAGTCCAAGAGAGATGCATGCGATATGATAACAAAATTGCAATTACAAAAGTGATGCCCGCTTCATTTTGGTGACTTTAGCTTGCTTTTGTCAGTATAAGTGCAAAAAACCATCCGTTACTTCACGTTCTTTCGTCTATTTTTGTGTGTGTGTGTTCTCCAGTGTTGCATAAAACCTTTGAAATGCAATTCAAGTTGTTTGTCCGCCATCAAATACACCTGTCGTTGTGCGCACATACTTGTAATATAACCCTGATATGATTTCTATGGATATGATTGTTCCCTCATATATTCTGTCTCTTCTGATAACAAAAGCCATAGCTCAGCCGATAAGGGCAGTTGTGTAGCCTTTAGACTCACTCTTCTAATCAATCCCGGTTATTGCGGTTTCTCATGTACAGTAAGCCTGCTTCTGCGGCTGGGAAATGTCAAATTCAGGTGGCAATATCGCAGTCATTGAAACTGGATGTAGGTTATGATTTATTTTATAGGATTGCACCCACCGTTACTTGTTAACACTCTTGGTATGTAGATCACAAATAAGACGATGCTATGAGAAGCTGTTATTGGAGGAAAACAAAGGGAGAAAGAAATAAGAAATATAAACGTTTGGTGCCGGAGAAACCGTGTCAGTCTTTGGGTCGTCTGTGCCTAAATTCATGCAAAGTAGTGTGTTTTTTTGTGTGATGTTACTGAGTGGATGCTAACAACAGAACACTAGCAAGGAGCAGTGTGGGGGTACCGCGTGAGAAACAAGTAGCAAATGCATTAATAAATTTGCATTAATAAAGTCCGAGGTCGACTCCGTTCATGTGGAATCAGCTCGGCTTCTCCTCGCCGTTGTAACTACTTAATTAGAACAGAAGCTTTGTTGACACCAATTCTGTGTACAACTGGTAAAGAAACAAATGACAAATGACAAGATATATCTAAGTAATTACAATTTCCATTTTGACCATCAAAATGTGTAAAACTAAGCACAAAATAAAAATAAATCAATTCAATTATGAGATTAGCATAACACTGCTGCAGTACCTCACTATAGAGCAAAGAACTGAAAGACATGAAGGTCAGAAACAAAGCAGTTTAAAGAGGCAGACGGAATGAGAATCATTGTACATTAGAATATGTTAATGCAGCTGGGAGCCACAGGGTAACCTAAACTCCCTCTGCCTCGCCGTCTGTCTGTGACTTTGAGGTATTTAACATTCACCTCTCGTATTTGCAATACATTTGCCTTTTCCTGGAGTTTAAATTAATATGCATTGCTGATAAAAATGTAAGACATCTCTAACTGAAAAACAGACTTTACATAAAAATCCTTTTGTCTGAAACATGTAAAAAGAGACAATAGAATAATATAATTTAGAGAAAATATCAACAGAATCAATTCAAATGTCAACCATTTGTTACATCTTGGAAAACTAAACAAACAAAAAAACTTGAGTTACTTATTTAGTGGGTCAACATCATTGTGTAGTAGGTACTTCATGCACTCTGTGCATCAGTTTGTGTTTCCAGTTGGAGCAGAACAAAAGAACACACTCACATTATCCTCATACACTCCTGTTCACTCATTCACCTGTTCTCTCAGTCACTCGTTCTCTCATTCACCCGTGCACCCGTTCACTGGTGTGGTGATGCCTTCAGAAGCGCAGCAGCAGGGGCAGCAGTGCTAAGAGGAGCAGACAGCTGTGGAAGTGCAGACCCATGGCTCCTCCGCTGCCGTCCTGGACTGCTCTCGGACCTACGGCACAGGAGACACAGACTGTTTAGAATCTATACTGTGTACTATAGCGTCTAATACTGTTTACTATTATCCTAACTATTACGGCGGCAGTACAGTCTACTGGAGAGTAATGTCTACAACAGCTGTGTGTGACTTTGTGATCACTTTGTATACATGCATTAACAGTCAACATGTACAAACATGAGCAGATTATAGGAGACACAGTCAACAATGTTTACACACGAGCGGATTAAATAGTTTGGATTATGAGGTTTTAATCAGACGACACTGTCTGCATGGACACAATACTGTTCCTCATCTTTGGAGAGGCTGAATTGTATTCAACAAGCTCTCAGGGACCTTACATTTTGCCCATGGCCACAGGAATATATAATTAGGAATCCCCCATCACCGTATTAATCACAAGGCTGAGGTCACAAATGCAGGACGTACTGTACTGCCTACAACAGCATTTGTCATTGATTTTTTTTCTGCAACTTCTGAACCATTTTTTATTGTTCTGATGCAACAAACCACTATTTTCTTGCACCAAATACTTCTTTATCATTATTTTTTATTTAAGGGTGCATTGTACAAGGATTGGGGACAAAGTTTTACTTTGAAGCTTGGAATACAATGGGCATTATTTTTTCCTTGGATCTCTATGAGTTCACCAGTTTCCTTTGAGGCATCTATCCAATTACTCTGCCACAGTGGATTATCCCTAATCCTGCACAAGACTAATTAGAATAATGATGGAGGCTCATAGTCAAATCAAAGCCATTCTTACAATTCTGTTGTGTCCATGCAAGAGTTTGTCACTGACAGCTGCAAAGTCACACAGTGTACTTCTATAGGGAAACTAGAGGTTTACTAAAAGGTATATAATGAATCAGACAACATACAGGGGTTACTTTCTGAATGTCAACATGAGCACCACAAACACATATTAATTAAAAGTTATACTTACATGTGAAAAGAGAACATGCAAAAAGAATTCAGACCATGTCACAGAAGGATGGTTAGGTGTGGAGAAGAAAGAAATGAAACATGGTTAGCATTGACCATTTTCACAAAAGATCATCAAACACCATTTATATGGTGCCTGTTAGTTTCAAACTATGTGAAGAAGCCTTGACATGACAAACATGGTGGATACTGCAGTCACACTCTTTTCCAGTTTGTGAAAATGGTCATGCGGTCATGTGCCTGCATGCAGTTAATGCTATGACTCATGGCGATAAAGACCATGCTCGTACTGAATACTAACCTTGCAATAGCGTTGAGCTAGTGGGTTCAATTACCACTACAGAAGAGGGACAAATGGAGCAGAGCAACACATTGAAAACAAAGACGTGGCAATCACAGACAGAGAGCATGAAGAGCTAAGATACCTCCGAGCTAGAGGACTAAATGAACTCCCCTCTCATAAAAACAATGTGCCTTTAACTTTTCATTTGTTACTGTATCAATGTCAAAATGTAATATTAGTGTAAACATGGATCGATCGCAACATAAATGTAACTTTACTAAAAAACAACTAAAAACAATACAATTCACAATATAATACCTGAAACATCATACAGATCTAACATTGTATTGATAATCCACAAATGATAAAGCCACATTACAGTATGTAGAAATGTAGGTCTTATTTCTTTTAATTTGAACGATTGCCAATCTGGAGATTTATTATACATGCGTTCAGCCATATGACATTTTTCTGTTTATGTGAATTTGAGGACTTTTTCATTCAAAACATATTTTATTCTGTTTTTTAGTCTTAATTTATCCGGAAACGGTTCTTTCATCACTGTGAAACACGACGGGGTCATTGTCAGTTGAAATTTGTTGACTTACCTGATTAAATAAATAATCAATGAAATTAAATGAAATTAAATTAAATATACCACAATAGTTGTGCTACTGGTAGAAAGAAAGAATCTTCAATTGACAGATGCATATGGTCCCTATAGTATATGTTTTATTTTAAATATGATGTCTGAACTCACCATAGAGCAGGAAGTTTGTAGTGGCGCTGCCCAGTTTGTTGATGGCCACACAGGTGTAGTTGCCGTAGTCTCCCTCAGACACGTTAAAGAAAGTCAGTTTAGACAGAGATCCAGAGCTCATGATATCAAGCCCGTCCAAGCCATTCAGGATTCTGTCAAGAGAAGATGTCATTTTATTAAAGACTTGGAAAAATCCTGGTTCAGTCCTGAGTTGGTTTTAAACTTATGTTGCGTTCATGTGGTCCTCGGGAACTGTTGGAAAACGTTTTCCACTTTCTACGGAGGATAACAACTGAGGAGCTCAGATCCAAACAAGCTTCCCAACTCCTGTACCTGAAATCAGCTGAATTATTCATTTATCATAATGTGAACCTTTTAGCTAAACGCCACTGCTACTTTCTTGAGTTTACTATGTGTGGTCGTTGTCCACAGAGTAACATAATTAGAAATGAATGACATGGATGGCAAGCAAAATGTACGTATGTTGGAGACAGTGGAAGAGTCATTAGAGAGAGTAAAAATGTTAACTTTAGGAAGGGTGGATTTGGACCCGACAAGAAGGCGTTCAGTTTTATCACTGTTGAGTTGAGAAAAGTTGGATGTGAAGCAGTGAAGCAGATTTTTATTTTATTTCAGAAAGGCAAGTGGTGAGGGAAGAGGGAGAGTGGGGCTAGGCTTGCTGAGTGTCATTCAGACACAGTGGAAAAGGATATTACTATATTTACAGAAAATATTGCCAAGGGATACATGATTGAGAGAAGGGGACTGGACTGAGGATGAAACCTTGGGGTACACCAAAGGTGGCAGGTGAATGCTAGGAGTTGAAGGATTTTAGTTGGATGAACTGAGTGTGGCATTCAATTTTAGAGTGAAACCAGTGGAAGGCTTTGCTATAGAGAAAAGTCTATGGAGGAGATGCTATACAAGATTGTGTTGAAGGCCGCTCTTAGATCAAGGAGGATGAGGATTGTGATGAGTCCAGAACTAGATGTAGTGAGAAGATCATTGAAAAACTTAAATCCTGGTTTAGTCCTTGGTCAGAATGGTCCTGCCTGTCCCCAGAAAGCTAAATTCTCTAAACACACTACTTGGGAATAGGTACTCAGTGTGTGAAACTTTAAAGAACCTCCATGAAAACTCCACATTTAGTACACATACCTCCTGTCGTCTTTATACCACTCGAAGTCCGCCTCGGGCACAGCATCGGCCTCACACTCCAGCACTCCTCTCTGTCCCAGGGTCACGCCCACGTCTCGGCCCTCTACCACTGTGGGGGCATCTGCAACACCAGGGGGCACAAGTGAGCAAAGGGCACCGAGCACAGCATAGGTCGAAACATTTTCTCACGATTATCCTTGACATGAACAGTGACCAATGTTTAGCACTGTGCACGTATTGTTGTTGTTTCTAATATATTATTAGTTAATAACACAAAACAGCAAAGTGCATACGTGTGAATGTGGTGAGTGAGTAATTAAGTGAAAGAAAGAGTGACCGAAATAGTGAATAAGGTAGAGTGTCAGAGAGAGTAAGTAAGAAAGATAATGGATGAAAGAGCTAAAGAGAAGAGTTTAGACTGGTCCTCAACTAGTGGTTCAGGACAGAAAAGTGAGTCACGGAACAATTTTCAGTCAGCCTTTCCCTAGGAAAATTTCTTTAAATGTTTATCTATGTATTCTATGCTTGAATTAGCAATAATCTGTTTCGAAAGACAGCATTTAAATGTATTTTAACAGATAAAAAGTGTTTTATAAGATAACATTCTTCGCGGCTGGTCATCCCAAAGAGATGGTGGGTCTCTCTATACCAGAGGTGACTAAATGGCAGACTTCGGTCCGGAGTCTGCCATCCGGATCCGAACTATAGACCAGATTGAAAATCCCCTCTGTCGAGCGGATGCGTGTGCTCTCTCTCTCTCTCTCTCTCTGCACCAGAGCGGTATAACTATAGCCAAGCTGAGCTATAGCTCCTTGACACTATAGCTGAGCTCCTTAACACTATTATATTTTTTTAGAAACGACCGCGGAATAATTGAAATACGGCTCCCCAAAATTTTAGACCCAAAGACATCCTAACTAAATATGCACATGAGATCATAATGCATAATCTGTTTCCAGATTGTTAAAAAAAATATTACGCACATTGTGTACATAATAGGCTATACGCATTTTGATATTTAGGAAGAAAAAATTATTTTAGATTAAAAAAATAAAATAAAAATCAATAACAGGATTCAATAAATTGCATTTTTTCCAAAGCACAGTATTATTAGGCTGAAAAACAAACAAACACATAAATCCCATGTAACCGTGAACAAGCCCTGTATGTTCCGGATCCTTGCTTGACTATCACATGATTTTGATACTAAGAAATAACTCCATACTGATTTTGATGGTGCTAAAAACTGGAAGGTACATTAATATACTAGTAGGCCTAATATAGAATGAGCTCCCACTGTGCCCGTAGTCTAACATCATAGCAAATAGTCGTAGAAAATTGTTGTGTCATTATAAATGTGTGTTTATAAAATGCGCTTTTTTTAACATACAGGGAGGCCAACTGGCAGCTGTGTGACTAAATAATGAAAAGTACGTTGCTATACTTTAACACTGATTAATTCATTTTATTTAACTTTTGCGACGCATAATAATATTGACATTAAATACAGCAACAATATTATTTTAGCATATTTAAAAATGTTCCGTGTAATTAGATAGTCATGGAAGTTTGAATACATTTCTTGTCAAGAAGAAATCATAATTTTCAAATGTGTTTATATGTTTGAATGATTAATTTGATATTTCAGATGTGGCCTTGGAAAGATGTTTCATAGAGATAAAAGGAGTGTGCACTGAAAAGCAAAAAAAAAAACGTGCCATGCTTTTCACCGACTGTTAATTAAGTTCACTCACACTGAAATGTTGACGCATGCCTCAAATTACTCTTTTGAATGCAGGAAATATTTAAACTACAGTCATGATGAAATGCCATGAGAAGCATCCAATTTGAACACTGACCAAACTCTCATTTTTGTTTGGATTTTTAAATGTCGTAGAGATGTATTCGTATTGTTTGTATTATTTTGTTTTGTGATTTTATGGTAGTTCATATTGTAATTCGCTTCTCCTCTTACGCATTAGCTCTTGCAAACCAGTTGCACAGTGACTTGCATTTATTTTAGTACAGTATCTAAAAGGGTAACATCATGGTAATTACTGTAAATAATATATGAAACAGGGCTGACATTTATTTCATGAAAATATGATTGATAATAACCCAAAATAAAGATTGTAGATTGACAGGAAACATGGATAGTGCTTTTTTGGTAATATAGAGTTTAGGATCATGATGTCATATCTCTAAGCATCAGGTGATTTGTAGCAATAATAAACAGGATATTTTAAAAGGTAAAATACAGGAGTTATTGTTCACATTACAGTGAGATACATGTAATATTTTGAATTGAGGGCCACCAATTCATTTTCTCGTTGGAGAGGTGTGGTTTACGATCGTCCATAGCCGTTTATTGGGCGCTACGAATGTCTATCATAATGCTTGGGTTTACAAGTGGGTTTCATCAGCAACAGAGACGAGTCAAACTACAGGAGTGAGGTGAGCAGTCTGGCCATGTGGTGCACACAGAACAATCTCTCTCTAAATGTGGAGAAGACAAAAGAGATTGTTGTGGACTTTCGAAGAGCGCGGGTCCAGCATGCTCCTCTAACAATCAACGGTGCTGCAGTGGAGAGGGTGACCAGCACTAAGTTCCTGGGTGTGCACATCACAGAGAACCTTTCCTGGACCATGCACACTACATCACTGGTCAAGGAAAGTAATCAGCGTCTCTACTTTCTCCACAAGTTAAGAAGAGCTAGAGTCTCAGCATCCGTTATGTGCAACTTCTACAGAGGGACTATAGAGAGCATCCTGACCAACTCCATCACTGTGTGGCACGGCGCCAGCACTGCCTCCTGCCGAAGGAGCCTCCAGCGCATCATGAGAGCAGTGGAGAGGATCTGTGGAGCCCCTCTCCCCTCCATTAAGGACATGTACTCCACCCGTCTCACCCTCAAAGCCGCCAGAATCACCAGGGACCCTATGCACCCATCACACAGGCTCTTCAAGGTAATGCCTTCAGGGAGGAGACTGTGGAATCTACGGGCCAGGTACAGTCGACTTAAGAACAGTTTCATTCACAAGGCCATCGGGAAGCTGAACTCCCTGAACCCTCCCTCCCACCCTCTTCCCCCACCCCCGCTCCACAATCAAGGATGAGAGAAATATAATTTCAAATCATTCACATGGTTTGACAAATAAAAAATCTTTGAATCTTAAAAAAAAGTTGTAATTACCAGTTCGGGCGGCGTTCCAAGGCATTTTTCCAAGGGGGAGGGGGGTAATTTACCAGTTAGTTGCCTGGAATGCACCATAATACCAATGGCCGCTGGCTGCTCTGCTTTGCTACGACGACACTGGAGGCCGCCATTGCTGTAGTACCGCCATATACCCGCTAGGCCCCCATTGGAATGCATTGCACTTTAGACACGTTAAAAACAACTTTAATGCCCGGTGCCTAATTGTTTGGAACTGTCTAGAGCTAGATATTCCTCCTGTGATTATGCTGGGTTAGACACAACTAGAGGCACCGGGCTGGTTATGGTAGGATCAATTTTAGAAATCTCCTACTTAACGGGGGTCGGAGTGTTAGCATTGAAGCTGCGCGAGCTACACGTCACGCAAGGGCCGAGTCTACAGTGAAGATCCCGCCCTTATGCCCTTATTAGGAACATGCTTTGTCAGAGCTGGGGAGGAGGAGTCTGTAAATCCGCCATGATTTCCCCCTCGAACGTGGTCATTATGGTAAACGGGGAGGAGTGAGTATTGACGGTCTATTAATAATATGTCTATGCATAATACCCACAAACATGGGTTTTCCACGGTAACAGTAAATTCATAACAACCCATCCCATAAAAAAAAAGCATGATAATATGATAACGTCAAGCATATTCTACAACACAAATGCCCCAACCCACTGTAGCGCTCCTCTGCGTAACATATTGACCTGACATGCAGAGTAACGGTGAATGAGAAGAAGTATTGCTCACAGTTGACGGTGATGTCCACGGTCTGCACGTCCGTATCGATTTCATTGGCAGCCGAACATTCGTACGTGCCGGCCCGCTGTCTGCTGATCGATGGGATCTCCAGGTACTCGTCGTCTGAGCCCAAGTCACCTGCAGCAACACACCGAGATACACAGTACATAGGGTCAGTCAGGTCTTGTAACACGCCATAGGGCTTTGTTTGTTACGAAAGCATACAGAACAACCAAAGAGAAGGAAAGAACAACCACCCCAGCTTCAGAAACACATTGTCATAATACTGTCAGACTAACTGAATATGCAATTACTCAAACATAAACAAATGAAAGGCGCTTATTTTATTTTTTACCTTTTTGGGGGGGGGGCTCATTGTTTGAAAAATTAATGAGTTGTGTCTAAAATAATTCTGAGTTTCTGAGCACATTTCTAACATCCCAAAGTGTATAAGCCACAATGATGACGAAAACAATGTGCCTGCCAGTTCTTGGAAGGTTTTCTTTTTTAGATACATTCACAGTGTTTTTTAAGAGATGTCTTCTTTCACAATTCACTTCAGGAGGTAAACACTCCACTACCTGGAAAAATATCAGATACAGGGCCTTTACATCCAGGTATGCAGTATGAGGAAATAAAGGATAAAAAAACGGTAAAAAGATCACACTCTTACACTATATAACTTCTTCTACTTGGAAGCGTTCCTTGACTGGCCAGAATTGACTCAGATCGAGATAAAGACTATTCACTCAAGCATGTTACCATTGTGGAAGATTACATTTCGGAGAGTAGCGGATCGTGTCCAGAGCCAGATTTATTAACAAGAGCAACAATCAGAAGAGCACAAAATCAGAGATACAACATGCTTCGTTCAGAGCACTTTCCCAGGTCTCTGGCAAGTATTCAAGGAAGTCACAGAGATTCACAGAGAATTATATAGTTGTTACAGCCCTATTATGTAGACAAAGCAAAATTAGATATTCTTTCACACGCATTGCTGTCCTGGTTTCTCATAACAAATTGTACATAGTTTAGTGTCTGGGTCTAATTAACCTTAGCATTCGCAAACAAGGTTACAAACAGAATAACTGAATTTTTTATCTCCTCACCATTCTGATTCTTATTTCTTTTTTTCCTCAGACAAAGCTGTAGTCGACGTAGTCACTCAGCCCTACTCAGTCATTAACCCACAGCTCGCAGTAGAACTGAATTCCACAGATCTTCCTCTGTTGACACAGGAAGCAGTTCACAGGTACGAGTGTGTCATACCTTACAAATATCACCAGATGTACCCAAACCTTGTCTTTCTGAAGCTCTCCCATTGTTTCCCATCAACGCTTTCAAAGCCCCCGTTCCTGCGCGTGACATTTCTTCTCCGCACATTACAAGAACTGGGTGATTAATGCTTTGTTCCGCCCGGGCTCATTATCAAACGTCTGTCATCACTTTTCACATCCTGGCTCGTCTTTGCGCATTGAAGAAGAAGAAGAAAAAAAAAGAATAATTGGATGTTTTGAAAATGAGGCTGGACAATTTTGGGAGTACAAAAAAACAGATCTAATTATGTTTTTTCTTAAAGTCCAGATGCATTATAAGCAAAATATTAACTGTGTAATGAACTGTTTGACAAGCTTGACTTCCACGTGTAGTTATGTCTTTTTATAGCCACTGCGGGCCATAAGGCTTAATGATGAAAAAATTACTGCTAGTTTCTCTGGCCGTCCTCATTTGAAATGTATTACAGCTCTAGAGCGTCTTCTCCCAAGATGTAGTGGAAAGACAGTCACAAATTGCACTTGGATTTGCTGTAAGGCTCTGACCTGCTGTGTGTATAGTATCAAGAGAACTCAAATATACAGTAACTAGGCAGGTGGCTTGTGAGAATACGTTTAACAGACAGAAGCTAAGTGTCGAGGAACGCTCAGGGGAGAGCTATAAGCATGACAGAGCTGCCTGTGGATGTGCTACAGAGGTATTCCCAACATGCATCACTCTCATGGCAGGTAGGTGTAAATAAGAGGCACGGGGAGATGACACGTTGAGACAATACAAAGGCATTGCAACAACAAGGAGACGCAGGGGATATAATGTAGAATGCTATCACTTGGCGTCATGGTTTTTCTAAAGAGCCCAGAGTGGAAACTTGACATGAAGGGTGGATCAGATCTCCGCCATAGAAATTGATCTAAAATGATCAATGTGCAGATGTTTAAGCATGGGTAAATAACCAATGTTGGGGTAATGCGCTACTTAGTAACGCGTTAGAGTTCTCAGATTAGGTTTTCCGAGTAACGAGTAAAGTAACATGTTAGTTTTGCATCTGCAGTAACAAAGTACTAGTTTCTCTTTCAAATCAGTAACGCGTTAGTTTGGTCCTGATCTCTCCCTCGTCTCCTTTCTTCGCGGCTGCTCGCGCATGCGCACTGTGTCCAAAACTTCACATGGAGTTAGTAACATGGCAGAGTTGGCAGCAAACGCGTTCACATCGTGGAAGCACTTGCATTATTTTGACTTTACTGAAGAAAAGGATAATACAGCGGTGGCGGCGAAGTTAAAGAGGAAAACCATGATGGAGCTAGCCCTCGCCTCCCAAACAACAACGCGTAGCTTTTGGCAGCATCGGTCCCCAATATAATCAACAAACTCATAGCTGGTTATGTGGTTGAGGAAAGCTGTACAGTTAATCTAAATCAAGTTGTGTATGTTTATTATCACCAATTCAATGCACTTTGTAATACGTAGGAGCTCCTTTACAGACGTCTTTTTTGTTGAAAAACTGGCACAGTTTATGACAGCCAAACTGTTTACATATAGCAAACAAAGCTAAGCTTTTATGTCGACTATAGGCCTGTAGTTCATGCTCATTACTGTTGCCTTTTGCTGTAATTTGTCCACATATAAAATAAAGCTCAGGAGTGAATTGATTGCGCTTATTCTTGAATACATACTGATAGGCTATTGGTCTGTTTGCGTGAGGCTGAGCTAGCTTTGTGGAATGGAGCATTCCACATCAGAAAAACTGATAGACCAATGAAGGCTGTATATAGATGTTTATTATTATAAGTATCAAAAGAAGCGGTGGTAGTCTTGGTATTCAGTCACGCAGCCACATGTTTGTCAGATGAAAGGATGTCTTAAGATTGATATGGAAATGTTGTGGATCCAATCGAATATAAATGATAAATAATCACGAAAGATGCTTGTGTTTTTGGTTTTGTTTTTTATGTTGAACTTTATGCCATGGTGAAAGAATATGTATATAGAATTTGAACACAACCTCTAAAATATGAAGACACCTGAGGTACATAATACATAAATAAACAAGGCTTAATTTTCAAATGCATAAAACTGTGTGTTTTTTTTGCAGCCGGTTGAGCAGAGATGGAGAGAGAAGCGGTGGATGAATAAAATGGCCCGAGGCAAGAGTCTGTGTTACTACATTTTCTATGAGCCGCGGAGGACAGGCACATGACATTTAGACTGTCAGTCAGACTGGCTCCAGCGTTTACATGCTACATTTAACCTCACACGGGCCTCAAGTCAATGACTGAAACAAAGCCATACTTTTTTTCAACTGATGGGGCCAGGGACCACACTGCAACAATCTGAAACAGTCGACGCATCACTAGGTTGCGTTTTACTCAACCGTATTAGGTAACTCTTTATAATAAGGTGACATGAAGTCATGCATGAATAACATTAAATAATGCATGAAACAATGCATGAAATAATGCATGATTTCACAATGTATTCATGCATGACGATATCATGTCTCATCATGAGTTAACATGACTTCATGTTCTTTCATAGATGACTTCATGCATGAATTAATTAAGTAACTACTGTAATGAATTCATGAGAAAATCTTGTTAATATATCATGATCTTAATATATCATGATCTTCTTAACTCAAGTCATGATATCATCATGCATGAATACATCATGAAATCATGCATTAATTCATGCATAATTTCATGTTATTCATGCATGACTTCATGTCACCTTATTGTAAAGTGTTACCCTGTATGGTATTATTATTATACACACAAAGGTACATTTCATATAAAGTTTCATCATTTGTCTAGACACTTGTTTATTTTAGCCACCAGGTTGTTTCCCTGTTTCTACGCCAATTGCAAAAGCTGTGGACTTACATTGCTTCTACACATGAAGTTTTGTCCTGAAAGATGCAATGAAATGTGCCTCTTAATTGACTTTATCTGCACGACGACACGTATCTGTGAAAGGCTATTATCTCTGTGTCTACTGCACCTTATGTTTATCCGCTATATACTGTAGAAATCATTGAAATGATTTTGCCACATTATTGAAGTTGCACATCTAAAGCGTAATGTCCTTTCGAACAATGGTGTTCGAGAGGATTGATAAAGAATAGGCAGCAGTCAGGATGTCTTATACAGGAGAAGTTTATTTACCACCGTTACGGGACCCGGAAACATGAACTCGAGACGTTGCGCTAGTCTTACCATTCAAGTCTGTCTATGCTTCCACAGAAGAGGGATACATACCCTCTCAGAGCATCATACTGATACACAAGCAAAACATTCAGTGGCTGAGCGTGGGCGCCTGAGCACCACAGTCAAGGCTATGACAGAGATAGTACGACTGTACAGCTTGACCCAGTATGATAAATAGCAATTTAATGTTATCTTCTAACAATGTCAATGATTGTGATTAAAATCTACACTAGGTAATTTAGGTGTTTACCCAAATGATTCACATTGCCTCCCAAAATCCCGAATCATCCAACAGTTAAATCCATTTGCATTTTTGTCCAGAGGCTATTCAGAAATAAATGCTTAACACTAAGTCAGTAAAACATTCATAAATGTCAAGCTTCTACATTGGAAGAAAACATGTTGCAAAATCCCTTTATTTATGTGCAAATAAAGCGTAAACGTTCTAAGCCATAAGAGAAATTGTATCCTGTGTATTGTCCCTGTTTTTGCAAAAGCCGCTTGTTCTCTCTCATCCTGACGGTTTTGCCAGTCCGCAGCTGAGAGAGTCAAACCATTGAGAGCAGCATGGTGCATGTCCACAGAATGAAGGAGCGTTTTATGTTCGGATAGTGAGAACAATTGTCTCCACTGGACAAGCAAGGCACTGACAACTACTGCTACCACGGCTGCTGCTTTTGGATCAACTACACAGCCCTAGTGTTTAAAAGGGATTTGGGGAAGTATGGCTTACTCTTTTAGGTATTTCTCTCTGTTTTTGTCTCTTTCTTTGTTTTTCTGTTGCTAAAACATAAGGACAGTGGTCTTGATTTTTATTTGAAATAACCTTTGTCATTGTTTTAATAATAATGCATAACAGAGAAATACATTCTCATAATAATTTAAAAATAATTTAAAGTGCTACAGTGTGTCTCAATGTTTAGCGCTGCAGTAAAGAGTAAAATAAAGAGAACATCTTATTTATACATGCGGCTTAAAACAATATTCAGGGAAACCTTAGTATAAATATTAAACATTTTATGATATGATATTGATATGTGCATCTATGCCATGAAAGAGGCTGTGAGGAAGTACAGAGGGCAGAACTCCACAATGGTTCTGCTTCTTGGATGCCTCCAAAGCGTTTGACCGCATTAATCATGGCAAACTGTTTGAAAAACTGCAACAGCGAGGGGTTCCTTCCTACCTAATCCGGGCCCTAGGTTTTTGGTACACACATCAAACAATGCAGGTTAGATGGGGAAGTGCGACATCAAGTCCTTTTTCTGTGACTAATGGGGAGAGGCAGGCTGGGATCCTGTCCCCCATGCTTTTTAACCTTTACATGGACGATCTCTCCCGAACATTGAAAAACTGTAAGACCGGCTGCATGATAGGGGAAAGACTATTAAACCATCTGCTTTATGCTGATGACCTGGACATCCTACTCTGCAGGCCTCCAGCGATTGCTAAAAGTGTGTACTGATTATGGTAAACAATATGACATCAAGTTTAACCCGAAAAAGAGTGTTGTGATGATTGTGAGGACTAGAGAGCAGCGAAAGGCTGTATTTCCACTTGTCAGGAGGGGAACTGGCAGTTGGTCACATCATCAGGAGTGACCTCTCTGATAATGATGACATCCAGAGTCAGTTCTGTAAATTGTATCCACAAGCTAACATGCTGGTACGAACATTTGGAATGTGTACAGAAAATGTAAAAATAGCCTTGTTTAAAGCCTACTGTGGTGTTGCTACATAAAAGCTACATTTCACAAGTTACAAGTAGCATACAACGATGCCTTTAGGATTCTTTTGAAAGTCCCTCGCTGGACCAGTGCCAGTCAGCTGTTTGTACAGAATTATGTGACCACACTAAAGAAATGTTGTTTATAAATTTATGAGACTCATGGACTCGCAAAATGAAATTATAATTGTTTTTATACGGCCTGACCAGAGCAGTATCAGGTACAGCTCGGTGCTTTGGAGGCACTGGAGAAATTGCTTATATGGACTATAGTAATTCCCTGTTTTATTTGTCTGTCTGTCTCTTTTACATGTTTCTTGTGGACCTTTTTGAGTCTGAAATAAAGAATACTATAATTTAAACTTTAAAGGGACTATACGGAGTTTAAAAATGTTAAAATGATGTATTTTCCTCCCCCTACATGTTCCAGCCATGTCCTAATGTGTAGAATGAGCCCAGACCTGTTCAGCACAACTGCCTCTACAATCCTGCACTGTCACTCAATAAAGTTGTTAATTCGGGTCCGAAGTGCCGTCATGCACGAGCTTAATATAGAGACTGCAGTTACGCGTAAGACCTGAGGTGGCAGTAGTGAGTATAAAAATGACCAACTTGCATCTAGTCCCTGGCATTCTCGCAGAACAATGGCACAATGATGAACACACTTTGAGTGCTGAGGAGCTTAGAAAGGGCCCAGGGATTGATTATGCAAACACGAATGGAAGACAGCTTTTGTGTTCCCTCTATGATGCAACAAAATCCAGTATATACAGTCGAGCGCTTTAGCAGTAGAAGAAGAAACAACTAAAGTAAACAGGATTACTCAAAACCGTGTGAATGAAGCAAATACAAATACATTTTGGCCACAATTTTACAGTATCTCTCAATCTGTAGCTTCAGCGACCACATTAAACTCTGATAACCTGCTACACCTAATACTAATTTCAATTTATAATAAAGAATATCTCTTAGCAGTGTTTTTCTATGAATCGAAAAACAATATTTCCTCTTATTTTTTGGAAAACACCTGCGAGCCACTGACTATTACAAACTGCAACACGCTTTTAGGTACAAAACAATGACATAGACCAGCAGTGACCCGAAGGAAATCCACACAGAAACCACACAAAGAGAAAAAAGAAAAGAAAAATGTCCCTGAAATGCTACCCTCCAACTCAAGGGCAACCAGAAAATGGGCTGGCAAATGGGAAAGGAGACATGCAATGAACACAGGGCACCAAAAACAAGTCTGGCTGGCGCTGCAGACAGGAGAGCAGATGGTACCGGCACATACGCATTTAAGGACAGACTCTAATGAGGAAAAAATACTATGGTTGGATTTGAACTGATGGATCTAAGGGAATGGGGTGAATGGAATTGAATCAGGGTGGCGCAGAGAGGTCAGAAAGGAATTAATAACCAAACTTTGTCGGACGTATCATATAGCTAGCCTTAGTCGCCAAAAAGGAAACAAGGCACAATGTTACAATTATACCTGGATTTCAGAATGAACATGTTAAATGGTAAGGTAACTGTTTTTTTTTTTTCATGGCAGTTAAGGCAGTCTTTAGCGACCCTGTAGGAGCATTGGTGTGCCGGCTCATATAGTACATCTCAAGTCTTTTAATTAGTAAACATACTCTGGATCTTTGAATGCTTGCAAACCCATGGTGCCGTGAAGAACACACTTTGAGAGCAGAACGGGTCTGCGGATTATGGGCTTTAAAAATGTGGAGGACAGTTTTGTGTTCCGCCTGATGCAATGACATTCGGGATATACATATTGGAGAACTTCAGCAGTAGAAGACATTGAAACTAAGTGAACAGGATTACGCTAACAATGTGACTGAAGCCCAAAAGGAAGCAAGAAAAGTGAATTTTGCATCATATATCCTTAAAGAAGGTCTAAACCAGGGCTAATCCATTCCGTGAATCCGTGTGTGCAAGCCAACCTTTCAATAGATAGCCAAAGAAACAGGGCAAAAGGGCCTCATGTGTCTATACACTTAGGTTGCAGATGCATGGTTTATCAAAACAAAATCTCATTTTACGTATTGGTAATTTTTATGAAATCTCCCCATAATCATCGATTTTCTACATTAACCATTAAAGAACCATCCAAAGTACACATAAGTGGAGCTGAAAGAATATAAGCACATCAATCCAAAGCTGAAATGCAGAAAAAGCAGGCTGATAACCCTTTGCGCTGCACTTACTGTAGCTCAACAGCATCTCTTGTGCTGTTGCTATGGAAAGTAAACATACACACACAATTGTACTTATTTCTCTGCACTGATTATCAGCCCTGGGCATATGGAATTTCTTAATGTGCCAGGCCCGGAAGGAAAGCATCATCCCCTTTGAAGAGAACCCACATGAAAGCAGCCGGCACGGAGCTAAATTCTTAGAAATAGTGTAGCTGGAGGTTGTGCTTCTCACTGCGAGGCTAAGAGACGGCTTTGCTTCTATTGAAGACATTTGCCAGTGAGGCAAATCCATCCTGACAGTGTGCTGCTGATTTGACCCATCAATGGCAAGCATGTTTTTGATCATACAAAGCATAAATAGAAGCCGTTGCGAATCGCTATGGGGCTATGAGGTGCTGTAATGCTATAATGGTGTCCGTATGGAAGAGCTGGTATCGAAGAAGGGGAGGACACAAAACTGTACTAAGTTACCCGAGGTAATTTCTGTTCATATTCAGAATTCTATTATGCAAAAGAATACAGCAAAGTGTAATTGAAGATTTTGTGTATTGTCATGCCTGTCGTGCTATTTTTATGGCCAAAGAAAAGGAAGTTCAATCAGGTGAGGGGGTGGCAAAATAAAATGTACTTGGGTAGGAAGAGGAAAACAAATCTTGCAGAGGTACAGAGTGCAGGTAAAATGTAGCTTATTCACATTTCACGAATTCCACTATTATATAATAATGTAAATGAAGTTTGTAAAACAGAAACTTTATTGGACAAAAAGTGAATAAGTGAAGTACAGTCTGTCTTCTTCTCATGAACTCTTCATTCCAAATATCCTTCTGAACATTGTTCCGTGCGGCTCTCTGGCAAACTTACAAATAATGTTTCAAATATTGAACTAAGTAGCTGTAGTAGTAGTACACATTCATTTCATAAAATGAATCATAAGCTTTTTTTGATATATATATACTTGGCCAGGCAACAAGATATAACACTTGTCTGAACTGTACCTTTAGTACATACTTGTGTTTATTTTAAGAAGAAGGGCATGGATGCTCTGAGGCATTAAAGGTCCTACAGTATATTGTACTTATTCAGGGTTTTCATCTACTTATGACTCCTTAGTCTTAGCATTTTGAAGAATAACGAAAACTATCTTTGTGTTTAGATAACATCCGAGTCATACAAATGTAATGACGTATAGTTTTACACACTGCCAGCAGAGGGCATCTTCCTCTTATAGTATGGCAAAGCAAAACAAGGCACAGCCTAGTTTGGTTAAATGTTTTGCCAGATTACTAATTTCAAGGCGCACACACGATCATGATTTAACCTGCTGCTTGTGTCCAAATCATTTCTGCTGTCTGCACCCGCAAACACGTGTGTCCACACCACGCTCAGAAACGTCAGCCCTCATCAGCTGCAAGCCCTAAGAAAAAGCTAAGGTAAATCAAAAGAGAACTAATTTTAAACAAACTCAATCTAAATCGTAGCCTTACCCTTCTTATCCTGCCAACTCTTCTATCCTTCGTTCTTGCTCCCTGAGTTTCACCTTGAAGTAAGTAATAGGCAGAACACTCAGACGCCGCAGCAATCGACCGGCAACTCCCGGCTTCAAATAAAATCCTTGTGCAAATCTGGAAAACTTTTATTGCTCCCAGGCAGCATTCAATCTTGTGCGTGTTGTTAGCTAGCTAGCTGCGTATAATAAGAGGGGATTCTTATAGGCCGTCCTGACAAACTTTGCAGTCAGGTTGTGCGCTGGGGCTGAAATACCAGGGATGACTTTCTTGATCCTCCAGAAGCTCCCCTAAAGCCATCTATCTATCAAAGGTGAGGGGAGCTAGGTCACAGTGCACTGGCCTTAGCCCGCAATGATCAATCTTTATGCGCCCACACATGCACACACATAGGGGAGAGCAACGTTATTATTTATTTCATTCACTCTTTTCACCGCCCCGGAGTGCTTTCAATAGCAGTGGCCACACACAGAAAGTCCTGCAGGTGGGAAAAGACAAAAACAAAGTTTGGACGAGAACAACAACAAGCTACAGGACCATTTTTTGAGTTAGCCACCTTCCCGTCAGACACTGGGTAGAAGGAGGCAACTTGCCGGAGTTTTCTCATTTGGGATTCAGTATTCTGACTGTGAAAGCTGGAGATGGATAAAATAGTGGTAAAAAGGAGAAAAGGATTTTCTCAGGCATTTTCAGGTCTATCTGCCTTGAAGCTTGAAGCAAAGTACTTGTGGTAAGAATGTGCAAGAAAACAAATTATAAATATCACATCTACAGTCGATTTAAGATAGTGATGTTTCAAACTTTTCATGGACTAATGAGATTTTTGTAGTTCGGTTGATGTGATTTATTGTATTTTGTATGTGTGTGTTCTGTGCAGTACCTGTGCAAGATGGCGGTGGCTGATTGACAAAAACTGACACTATGAAGTAGTTCGATCATTGGGTTTGCATATTTCTCTCTCCTGTAAGGCCATCGTACCTGGTCACGCTAATTTCCAAAGATGTACTGTCTGGAATTGTGTATTGTGTCACAATAATTTCAACTTATCATTCAATAAATGACATATGAGCAATAAATTTTTGGCTCAATATTTATCATCTGTTCATTTAATTGCTATCTAATATAATACTTTTTTTTTTCTTACCCAAAGAAAGGTGTGTTGTATTGTATTTTATGTTTATTGTGGGATATTTTAAGGTGAAGTGCTTTTTGAACAAAGCTTTACAATATTTTTTAAGCTTTAGAGTTAGCTTTTGTGCCATTAAAAGGTCTTCAATAGTATCGTTTATCGCCTCAATATATCTACTTTCAAATTGTGTTAATGTGACAGGCCTACTCTTATCTTTCTGGATTGTGATTGACTTGCAAATGAACCGATCAGCGAGACATGGTTCATCCAAATCCAAACGAACAGGATATGGGCGCATGCGCAATAGCCAAATAAAGATCTCACATAGAACGTATAAAGAGCAAACATTTGACAAATTAACAGGCAAAGCGCTAAATACTGTTCAGTCAAAGGTGAGAACAGGTACAGTATATGCTGTGCTCTTAATAAGATACTAAATTGTCTTCTGCTTTCGAACGGTGCGCAGCAGATAAACTGCAGGGATTGAAAACTCGAGGGAGAAATGCTTTGCAGTAGTACTGTAGTTGTACAGCGTTTTGAGCTCTTTAATCATGGCGACGTGTTAACAGGAAGCTACATCCCTCTCTCTTGGTCCAGCTGCATTGTTTTGCCTTTTTCTGCAAACTGCATTTGTGGTTTCTGTGTTCCACACTATTTTACTGGATGGTTTGTACGTCTTTGCCGTGCTTTTGTGAGGTCCAGCTGATTTTTTTAGAGAGTCCATGGCCCTGAAGAAAGCAGCTTTTTAAAAGTAACAAACAGCTAGCTTATGAGCTAAAGACATTTTTAGACCTACACACACTGAAGAGACACTAAGAGCCCCCAAACACCTGCAGCACAGTAGCAGCGTTACAAGAGGAGCTACAGGAAATAATGAAGGGACGAACGAGGAGGTATCCGGACAAGACTCACACCTAAGCCACACATGCCTTGTGTCCCTAGTAGTGTTCTGGCTAATGGACGCTGAGAAGAAAACGATTGGTTATGCAGGATAAGTCAAACACGCAAGGATGAAACAAAAAGCCCCACAACTCATGGTATGTTTTATCATGGGCGAATAAAAGCAGTGTGACGAGCTCTAAGATATCAGCTGAGAAAAGGACCTTTACAAGAAAGCAAACCAAAGACATTTTCTGTTTGGTTGTTTTCTCGGCGCTCGATGTAAAAAAGCATCCACTTTTGAGCATTCCACCGGAGCTTTCTTCTTCCGAGATGGACTTGATAAAAAAAAAAAAAGAAAAAAATAGCCAGATAGAACTCAGCACTTTAAAACAGCCCCTTCTGTGAAAGCAACAACAGTGAAAAACAAACCGAAAAGCGTTGAATTATTGCAGAGTTAAAAGTGGCATGAGTAAAATCAAAGCATTTCCCACGCCATTGATATTCCATCTCCGCGCCGAACTGAACGCCGGTAGACATCTGCTGAATTTGTTTATGCTCCCCAGGATCTTTCAGCGCGGATCTCAACGCGCACCCTGTGATATGGATTATAAACAGATAAACAAACATAAGCGACCTGTCCCGGCATTTGTTTTGACCATAAAGAATGGAATATAAAAAGGACTTTGAATCGTGAAGACGCTTGGCATGGACATTCGGAATCAGTCAGGCACAACTTGCTCTGGCGTCGACATGTGCACAGGAGGATTTAAGTTTATTAGAAAACAGAGGGGGGGATAGGAAGCATGGCGGACTCAAGAAGGATGCTAAGAAAGCTGTTTTGAAGCGTTGGCGTGAGAGCTGTCAGGGCCGAGAGGCGTGACACTGAACCTTCTATAGTGGCGTATTTACCACATTTATCAAAGAGGACAAACTGAAGAGTTCTACAGCTTAAACAGATACATACCGTATGCTTGTGCGTTTCTCTTTGTTCAGCAGTGTGAGTGGACAGAAGCAGGCGGTAAAGTAGAGGTTCGTTTTTCATGCCAAGTTGAGGGCATGTGGGCTGCGCGAGTGCAAGTGAAGGGGTCATGGCGTGCTGCAGGCGAGCACAAAAATCACTTCTATTTGGAAGTGTCTACCAGTCAACCTGTGCACCTAATACAGCTTTTTTAAAACATAACTGACTTACAAAAGCAGGAAACAGAATCGGAAACAGCCTGTCACTGTCAAACACATTAAGAACTATGTGTATATCAGGTTCCAAAGTTTACTCATGTGATTTGCCCTTGACCCGGACTGGGAAAGACTACACTTTTAATGTAATCACCTTTTCCCTATAGCATTTACTGACACAACCTGTTCCCTGATATTTTAGCTCCTCACAGCCGCTCATTTGTATTACAGGCACACAAGCAGAGCAGAATCAAGTCAACAGGGAGGGCTTACAATTCGCCCAAGCATGAGTGGGTGCAACGCTAATATAACATTATGAGAGCTAGTATGACTTTTATATTGTATCGTTGACTCAATTCAATGGTGAGATTCCGTATAAATATGTGAAAATGATCAAGTGCAAACATGTGTAAATGTCACATTATGCAGATGTATAAGTCGGTTAATGAAAAAGGAAAGGTTTGGATTTGGGTTGCCCTTTACAATGTTGACAGCCTTCTCAAAGCGCTAGAGTGTGAGATTATTCGTTCTTTCCAGTTGTAAGTCACGTATTTAGCCACAGTTGCCTTGGGCCTAACATGTGGCTGTTCGCACCAGTTTCCTCTTCAACCTCCACTCACATGCGCCAGCTTGGGGAATTGAAATACTAACCGTCCAAGTTATGAGACAGCTCTAACACCTGAGGAATGCAATGCAGTAGGATACAATGCCAATAGTGATAACCAACTAATACAAACGATTGGATTTGTGGACAGATATCTCCAACCAACTGAGCTGCTGCATTAGTTTGAAAATATAGATGATCTTATAATGGGCAGACTAAATAAAAAGGAATGGTTCATAATAGTCAGTTAACATTGGAAACCTCAGAAAAGGGTGATCTCATTGAATTTCTGGGCCAGCTTAAGGGATTTTCTGAAACACAGGCCCAAGGCAACATTTAGTATGCCAAATTCTGCACTTGTATCACCAAACAGTTTAGCAAAATAAAACAAATGAATGTACTCCACTAAGAATCCACTAACATTTCAGTGTGATGCCACTTTTTACTTCCTTACATAAACACATCCTTCTGAGCGACGTGTATTGAGTTGCTTGAGTTGGCAGCTGAGTGTTATCTTTTTCTATATATATCCCTCACAAAGCTGACAATATGAGAAGCAACTCCCCAACGCGCTCAGGATGAACACTGCAGAAAGTGGCAGCATCTGATGTGTTACTGATAGGCACTAGCTCGGATATATATCTGCGATGCACATGCCATATCAAGATACATTACCCACACGCGCTACCTTCAGCAGTACTGCAATAAATATTAATGCTCCGAGGCCCGTGACAGTAGAGACAGATCGCGGAATAAGGATGTACTCCACAGCAGATAAGACCCCAGTAATAGACATTGAACATGGTGTGAGGCGAGTGAGTGCTCATGAGTACAAATGTTGTGATTAACAAAGTGCAAATGGGTAGTACTGTAAATAAATTATAACTAAAAGATTGAGAACATCATAAGATTTGTTTAAGCTTCTTAAATCAGCAGGGCGTCCAGGCTCTTGTGGAGCTCATGAACAAAGGGAATCAAATCCCCAGATGTAAAACAACTTTTGGACAATTTCCTGGATGAGAGTAGAGAGGTGGGGAATATATCGACTGCAAGATCATATCGAAATAGTTGTTTGGAAGATATGAAAATGTACAGTGTAAAAAATGGTAAATAATGGTGAAAAAATTGTGGAGAAAATGGGGGAAAAAGAGAGATTGGGGGGAAATAGGGAACAATAGGGGACAATTATCTTTGTGAGCGACAATGTAAATGTAGATATTTCTGATGGTTTACAAAAATCATTATGGAGAAAGTCCCCAAAAATGTCGCCTAGCCCTACGTGAAAGGAATACCTCTTTTGCCCAATCTGCATTTTAAGTGAGAGGTGCCAATCTGTGGAACTGGTTCCCCGTCAAATTAAAAACTTTAACGAGATTTTGCATCATCTGTGCAAAATCATGGATGTGCCATCAGCAGAAGAAGAAGAAACTTTATTTATATAGCACCTTTCACAGATAAAATCACAAAGTGCTTCACAGAGGCACAACAATAACAAAGGTTACAGAGAAATTAAAACAAATTAATTAAAACAATCACAGCCTTTTCAACTAAAAGCTCATCCATACAGCCATGTCTTCAGCTGTTTTTTAAAAGAATTGACAGTGTCGGTCACACGTACTGTAGCGACAGAGGAAGGTCATTCCACAGTTTAGGAGCAACAACTTCAAAGGACAGGTCACCTCTGGTTTTAAAGTGGGTCCTTGGGACAGTGAGGAGGTTCTGGCCCGAAGACTTAAGGGTGCGACCGGAGGAGTAAGGGCACAGCAGGTCAGACACATATTTGGGAGCCTGACCATGCAGCGCTCTAAAAGTCAAAACTAAAATTTTGAATTCAATTCGAAATTTGATGGGAAGCCAGTGCAGAGAGGATAAAATGGGAGTAATGTGTGACCGTCTGCTAGAGCCTGTTAAAAGCTGCGCTGCAGCATTTTGAACCATTTGAAGACGATTCAAAGCAGATTTGTTAAAACAAGTAAAAAGGGAGTTACAATAATCTAAACGAGACGAGATAAAAGCACGAATCACCAATTCTAGATCTGATTTGGATAAAATTGGCCTCAACTTGGCAATGTTTCTCAAATGGAAAAAAACAGTTTTTGGCCAAGTGTCTCGAGTGGCTGTCAAGAGACAGAGACTGGTCAAACCAAACACCAAGATTTCTGATGCTCGACTGAACCGAGGAGCCCAGAGAACCAAGGTGGTTTACAATTGAAGGGATTTTTTGCTCCGGAGCAATTATCAAAGTCTCAATCTTTTTAGAATTCAACTGCAGCAGCAGCACTATACTTTTGTACAGTTCTTTGTGTGTAAATGCCATTTTCTGCTCATCCCTTTATGACATATGTTGTACTTTTTACTGTCTGAGGGACAAATCTGGGTGTTAAAACTGAAAATAGTTCCATCACTGACTCAAAACATCTGTTATGCAGTGCTGATTGAGACACGCTGCAGAGGTGATATTGGAATCACCTTCAACTCATTACTATTGACTGGAATTAACCCAAATTTGGCTATGCTCAACTAAATTACTACATTTGTAATGAATTCATTTTGGTGAATTATACGGAATTACACTATATGCCTAATGAACAAACCACAAAACACTTCCGTTGCTTTGAAATGCAGTTTTACAAAACACATTGACAATGAAACAATTTGGAACAAGGTAAAAAAAATAAAGGCATTGTGTCTTTGATGCTATGCCCAGATAGTGCACAGAGAAAGAAATAACAACCTTCCCTCAGGCTGGGTTACATCAGACCCCTTTGCTCCCGCTGTCCACAGTTTGTTGTTGTGTTACAAACAGAAATGTGTCCAAGCCTGGCACAATCTGTCCATTGAAAGGCCGAGGCGGATTGTTTTGACTGGTTGAATACTCTAATGGACCTACTCAACAATGGCGCAATGAAAGGGGAACATGCTGTGTACGTTTCGGTTCCATTGCCTCTAAATTGTCGATGGAATTTCAAGTTTTACAAGTTTTTTAAAGTCTGCCGGAGTAGGGGGAGTAGGTTATGCAACGTCTCATTCAGGAGAGGATTTTGAATAATGTCTTCTGGGCTGCTGTGTGCTCGCTCATAACTGACAAGACAATGAGTGTGTGCTGAGAGAGGGCCAAAAGAGGACATCCCATCTGAGACTGGTAGTGGAGAAGAAGATTTAATGAGGTAAAAAATGTGAAAAAGTTAAAGGATTCATATAAATATATTTCAAGAACAATGTTGTACCTTCATGAAAAAACCTACTTGATGTTGTGTTTGAGTAATCCTCCATATTCAGCCGGTCTATTTCTCAAGAACTGACTGGCTGGTTGAGATAATTCATATTGAATTCAAATTGCACAGTTTCTTGCACCCTGAGTCTAACTGTTAGACGTTTTGCTTTTCATCCAAGAAGCATTGACGCCAGCACTAATGATCTCTGGCAGCAGGCGGATTTCTAAAGACCTGTGGGAGGGGTTTGACTTGTAGTAGTGATCTAAAAATTAGAACCACCAGAAAAGATGGGATACGACTGAGAGCTTACGCAAACATCCCTGTGAAAATACTGAACCCAGTGTTGCTACCAAAAAGTTTAAGAACTGCTGTCCTCTCTCCTTCACCTCTTTCTTCCTGTGTGAGTCCCCGGGCTGCTTGAGAGTGTGCCAGTGGATGTTGGCAGTCGCACTGGGGTGAGCCTGAAGCAGATCATGTGAGAGAGCGGGGTCCAAGAGGCATCCTGCAGACTTGGCCCTTCCCATGTGAAAACCAGGCAGCTCAGCCGTAAGCCCTCTCTAAACGCCTTACTCTGCCTGCGGATGAGCCGGGAGACCTTACCCGGAGTTCGCTCCACCACTCAAGTCAAAGGCTGAGGACGTGAAGGTGGTAGGGGGTAATCTCGTTACTTTACCGGAGAGGCAAAAACGAAATGAATGCAAACATGTAAACACGGCACATCAGATTGTTGCAGAGAGCTATTTTTTCTTTCGTCTTCCATTGGCGCTCCTGCGTGCCAAGACACTGGAGGTAAGATAGGTGAGGCGTCCTGCCCAAGGACACAACAGTATGCACGTGCCTTCGCTGGGATCACACTAACAACCTTTGGATCAGTGGCCGAACGCTTTGCCACCACTGTCGCCTTATTAAAGCGCAATTTTCACAGACACAGTTGACAAAACTATAAGACAGCCATTAGTCACTCATCCATTAGTGAAACATTTTTAATTCTATAACAAAAAAGGGTAAAACTTTAGATTCATTACACATTTAAGTGCAAGGTTTAATAAAGGTACAAAGTGTAACAAAGGTGTACAACATGTAGGTGTACGTGTAACAAAGGCGTACATAGCGTCTCACTTTAGATTACAGCCCGCGCTCACGTGTAGTTACACTTTGGTGTATTTGCGCGTTAGTTATGCGGTCATTTTCCCCAATTTGTGAAACTTTATTAAGCTTCCACATATGATGGCCAAAACACCTGCAACTACACGTTGTACACTTTTGTTACACTTTGTACCCCTTGTTACACTTTATTAAGCCTTGCACTTTATTGAATATTTCTATATATGTTTTTTATCATAATAGGCTTTAATGATTATATATGAAACTGTGTTGATGTGATCTGTGCCTTAAGGTTGATTTGAATTGGGCTGACATTTTGCTGTATCGTTGTCTTTATTCTGATATCCACTGGGGGGCAGTGTGTTATAATGCGGAGTCAGGTTGCGCAGCAGAAGAAGCATTCCAAGGGCGCTGATTGGTTCTTCAACAAGGAGACGCCTACTTCCTGTGTTTATAAAAGGCCAATCCACGGGCCTCCTCCCTCTCTCTCTCTCGCTCCCTCCTGGCTGGTCAACATGGGTCCCTGGGGACAGCTGCATAACTTTTGTTTAGTCTGTAAATTCAGGGAATAAAATAATGATTTTGATTTTAATAGAACGAGCCTACGTATTCTTTTTCATTCATTTTTTGAACACAATAACTTCAATTTGTAATGACCTGTACTTACATGTATAATTACTAATTCTTGTTCTCTGTACCTACACATGGAACTTGCTAACCTAAAGTGTTACCCAATAAAAGTGATTCAAACTCTTTCAGACAAACCTTTTTAAACCATTTCTATGCATATATCGACAGTGGATAAGTTCACATTAAAGGTAAGGTATGTAAGATGTAGGGATGTAACGATTCATCGAAAATCGATTTAAAATCGATTTAATATGCGTAAAATGTGAATCGATGTAAAAAATTAAAGAATCGATTTTAAAGCCACCCTCAGCTACTCCATTTTGCGCGACCGAAACAGACCGGAACATAGCTCGTTGTTTCTAACACGTTAACTTTTTCTCAAGACGAGCTCCACACCTCCACCTGCCTCACCCCCAACACACGCCAGACCATGTAAACACATACACGTGTAGGCATCGAAGCAGCAGACGCAGCTATGAGATTAGCGTTAGCGGCTAACGCAGAGTTTAGCATTTTGACAGAAGTTTACCAAAGATCGTAAACTGACAAACATCTGACCAACCTGTTCTGATTCTGCTGAAATCCTCATCAAATGTCCGCTTGTCAATTAATCCAATACCTACAGGAGCTGTCATGTCTTTTTCCTCCTTATGATTACAAAGGCTGCACAGGAGGCTGTGAGGCGTTCGAGGGTGAAAAAAACTGCACTGTAAAATTAGTTCTAAATGGTAGAACTAATGTTCAAACTGCAAAAAAAAAAAGTTTGGTAAAATAAATATAATCTCAAAATATTTGCTTTGCTTTGCTACACATCTTATTTATGATGAAAACATGTAAATTTACAAGCACTCATGTCAAAATGATTATAGTTCATTTTCATGTCTTGTAATTTTTGTAATGTACAGTTCTCTTACTGAGACAGTTGCAGTTTGTTACAAGGACAAAAATGCAGATGTTAAAACAAAAGAAACTTTGGTATGAATGAGTCATACTCTTTTCTAAAAAAAAAAGTTTAAAGGTAAAAAAAAATCGGAAAAATCGAAATCGGGAACTTAAAATTGGAAATCGAATCGAATCGGGGCTTGAGTGAATCGTTACATCCCTAGTAAGATGTGTTGTAAATATCTCATAAACATAACATGTCCCCAGATATGAGGTAAACATGTTCAGATTAGATCAGAATTACAAGTTGTTTCTGTTTAAATTACTAGTTGTTTTGGTTCATGAGCCCCACACGATGGGTGCCAGATCCTACTGCTAAAACCTCTCATTAAGTCTTGAATTACTCTCTCTAATCTGTAGGTTTTCATTTTCTTTCACCAAAATCCCATCAACCATCCCCAAATGAGAACAAGTGCGGGCCTGCATTAGGAAGATTCTGAGCTTTCAAATGACGTGAACCACAAACTCTTGATTTGCAGCTTAAGGCAACCCAAGTTGAATTGTAACTGTAATGCTATTTCTAACCAAGCTCTAGTTTAATTTGCTGTCTATTTGCTCACATAATATCACTCACAACCTTTGACACTCAAGTCTCTATTTTTGTGTTAGCTCTTTGGAACAGAAGCGAGACAGACTGAGATTTGCTGTTTGGATTCAGTTCTACTCGCTGCAAAAACGCCAATGTAAAACCAATCCGCCTGTCTGCTAAAGCAAGCCGTGAACACATCACACTTCAGGCTTGGAGATGGGCCGGTGCTAAATCAATACATTCTACCTGGAGCTACTGAGCCTCCTGAATCTCCTCTCTTCAAGTGTGAGGGCAATTGCAACCTTTCAAACCCTGCAAGTTTCCTTCTGTAGCAGTATTGAACACGGAGCTTGCTTGTACCTCTTAAAGGAGTATGAAGAAATAGACATACATAGGTACGGCAGTTCCTATTTCATCAAGTGGTTTCAGGAAGCTGTAAAGATGGAAATAAACCCAATGTGGAATGGAAATAATTGTTAAGATGTACTTTTTAACATTGCAATAGGTCTACATACTTTATCACACTCATAGATTCACTGTGTACTACATCCTTTGTTTAGTATGCTACCAGTCTCCAAACAACCTCCCGTTCTTCTTTACCCATTCTCTTTCATTACAGATGCTGAGAACTGAAGGGCATTACACGGTTTAACACAATAGAGTTATCAAGTCGAACAATACCAACAACATTAATATTAATGCCGCTCCAGTGAATGGAAAGGCTTCTGTTGGTATTTAAACAGAGGGCCAATCAACATTACAAGGTTTTTATCAAAGAATGCAACTGAATAATAGGCGAGAAATGGACAATCACTCCAATTGAACTGTTTTATGGTCAGGCCTTACTTATTACGGATCAACATATTTGAGCTTTTGTTCATCTTATAATCGTATACACCCGATCCCTCAGAAGCTTTTCTCCCATGTTTTAGTCTTTTAAGGTCTTACACTTTATTTTACTTTTATTTCTTTCAATTTAACATGACATGTGTTTTGCCCACAGAATATTGTAAACGTAGACATACAAACATTATAATGTTCTAATTATAGAACATTGTGAACTAGCAGGATAGTTGTTAGCATTACTTTGACAGTGAAGCTGCGATTTGCTCCATGAAAGTTGTGAAACGTGCTTAAAAAAGCATCTTAAACAAAACAAAACAAAAACAAAAAAACTGGAGGTTAAAATGCGTTAGGCAAGCTGGGAAGTAGTTTCAACCAGATATTACAGTTTCTGCTCCCTGTTTCATTGTTTATAAAAATCGAGAAGGGTCTTAATGCAGCCGATGGAGGGGCATGATTAGTGGAGCTCCACATATCAGAATCAGAATCAGAATCAGAATAGTCTTTATTGCCATTGTTTGAGAACAGGTTCACAAACTAAGAATTCTACTCTGTGCAAATGTGCAACATAAAACACATAACATAGAATTTAGATAAAAATAAGCTAGAAAACTTTAAACTAAAAGGCTATAGGGGCATGCATAAAGAATATTACAATAAATATGATAAAAAATAGAAAGTAAAATTTGGTAAGACGACAACAATTTGACATGGTCAAATCTCCACAGGACAACGCTAGCTTAATCTAATCCAAACTAATCATAAACCTAGCCCTAACCTCAAGGATAGTGATAATGAATTCCCATGGAGGTGTTTAGCTCCACTACCCACATGACTCTCCATCGGCTGCATTCAGACCCTCTTGAAATAAGTAACTTCTTACTGTCACTTATCTGTCGGTATCAGTCTTTGACGCTCAGCCAATCGCCTCTCAATTAATAATAATCATTGGTTTTATATAGCGCGTTTCTGGACACTAAAAGATATATTAAATTATTCAACCGGAGTACCTGAAGGAAACTTATGCAGGCATGGGAAGAAAGTACAAAGTCCACACAGAAAGGCCCCGTCCAACCGATGATCCAAGCTTCTTGCTGTTGTCATTAATTCACTCACTCCATACTTGGTGGTGGTAAGCTGCTATTGTAGCCACAGATGCCCTGGGGTAGCCTCATGGAAGTGAGGCTGCCAATCTGCGCCGTGGGCTCCTCCATCCACCACTCACTCACTCACTCACTCACTCACTCACTCACTCACTCACTCACTCACTCACTCACTCACTCACTCACTCACTCACTCACTCACTCCATTCACTCCATTCACCCAGTCTTCCTTGTGTTCCCAAACGGTCACCTACCCAAGCACCAACCAGGCCCTTCCTGCTTAGCTTTCGAGATCTAACGGGATTGTAGAAAACCAAATGGCACATTGTCCTAATTCCGTCATCTAAAAGCACCGTAACTCTAACTCTCATTCTGTAGCCTTTGTTGATACGTAGCCTCCCAAATGAGAGTTCAAATATCAATCGAATAATATCCTAGTCCACAAGACTTTTGAAGACTGCTGCTGTTATGAATCATACCTGGACAACTGAGAGCTTACACACGCACGTACAGCTGAAATGCTATAACTGATAAATCACCCTGATGACGAGAGCGTCTCTCGACCACAATCACAAAATGAAAACAACGCTCCCACATGAGACACCTATGCTGTACTTTAACACATAACATTCCCCTCATATGCGACACTGCATCCTCGCCGGTGTTTGCTTATTCTCCATCTGGCGCTTGTTCATTTTAGCCAAAACAACAGAGACTTACACCAGCACTGGCTTTTTGCACGCGACAAACAACCGTGGCCAAGACCGTCTGCATAAAGGACGTAACATTTTGCCGACAGAAGCCCATCAATGTCTCTCGTCTGCTTATCTGGGCCAAGACAGGTCAGCCGCACTCGTGTCATATTAACATTTCAATTCCCAGATGCCAGCTTCAGCACAAAGGACAGCTCCGGAGACAGCCCTTTTTAAATGTTAATTCATTATCAATGTTGACTGATTAAGCAACGCACCGACACATTCGGGGACCCGGAATAGCATCAGAAATTGCTGTTTTCTTCACAGAATACAAAGGGTTGCTAACATGCATCCTCCGCTTGTCTTGGCGTAATGCTGCGCACTGTGGTAATGGTATTCCAAAAGGCGCCACGCAACGTTTAAATCCATCCCAATTATCCTCATTAATTAGAGAAATTACAACAGGGTCAGTTTATTTGCCTGCAAAACAATTAGGTGGTAATGAGGATGAGGCAGGTGATGATGGGCGCTAAGTGAAGCAGCAAATCCATCGGGGTCATTCAATGTGAGAGGTAAAGGGATATGAAAAGGGTGGAGACGAGAAAGGACACAATGATACGGGAGGTGACAATGCAACAGCAAAGAGCTACAAATTAACAAAAGTTGGTGGTAAATTGCTAAATGTTTTGCTATTGTTGATCCATTCATCGATCTACACGGCTGTGCAACAATTCTAGTTCAGACAATTAAGTGAACACAATGTGTCCAGGACGAGCATAGAAATCAATCATATTCTGGTAAAGGATTTCTAAACAATAACCTGGACTGTGTTCTTTGATTGATTGACCTCTGCTGAGAGAGGTGCTGGAGGATTTTAAGAGTAAGGGTCATGGGTAACGAGAATTTCAGTCAGAAACGGCCTTTATTCTGTTGTTTTCGAATCAATAACGACTATTTGCCTGATATTTTCTAAATTGGCTTTTCACAAGGCCATAAACAAAACAGTTCTAAAGTCTTTCTGTCAAACTTTGGAGCTAAATCTATCTTTAAAATTTACCAAGAGGCTTTTTTAAAGCTATAATTTGAACAAAATGAGTTGGTAAATAAATGACTGGTTCAAGGTTCAACTTGATTACTGTCCCGAAGGAAATCATGATGCAGCAGGTATCCACACATGATACAGTGAAACAACAATAGTATGTAAACAAAAATCATACAGTCACAGCCATGAACAACTGAGCACCAATAGGCATAAAAAAAGTTGCCGCAGCGTTCTTGCTGAGCAACACAAGATCATTTAGCAACTTAGCAACAGTCTCTGGAATAAAAGAAGCCCTGGCCCGATGGGTTCCCGTCTGGGGCATTCTCAGCCTGTGTCCGGAGGGAAGTAAGTTAAACTCCTTAAAGAGCGGATGGTCCGGACTCTCCATTATCTGTTGGGCTTTACGTACAACCCCTCGGCTATAGAGGTCATGTAGCTGAATTACTGTGCAACATTAAAGGCCTTTACCTAATATGTTTCCAGGTAGTGGAATTAAATAGGTTTTCTACCCTCCTCAAGTGAATTGTGAAAGAAGTGACTTGTGAAAATACACTGTATTTAATTAATCAAAATAATGCATCGGTTTTATATAGCGCTTTTCTGGACACTCAAAGACGCTTTACATTGCACTATTCATTCACTCCATACTAGCCACAGCTGCCCTGGGGTAGACTGACGGAAGCGAGGCAACCAGTCTGCGCTTCTTGGTGTTCCCCATCGGTCTCCCATCCAAGTACCGACCAGGCCCTTCCCTGCTTAGCTTCCAAGGTCTGACGGGATCGGGCAGAGCAAAGGCGGTATTAAAACACTTTTTTCCCCCAGGCAAATTGTTTTCAGCATTATTGTGACAACGATGCTGAAAAAGTGACACTGAAAACTGTGAAACTGGCTTATTAACGTGTCCCTTAAGAAATGGGATGTTAGAAATGTGCTAAAATGAATGAGTTCAGACACAACTAATTATTCAAAATTTAAAAACAATGAGCGCAAACAAAATGATAAAAAAATCATTAAGGAATTCCAGTCAAATCGCACACAGGAATCACAGATGCTAAATCAATTCTGAACTGAAGTGCTAATACTTTAAACAACTCCAAGTTTTGGAGATGTTCAGACCCAGGACACGTGGAGAGTAGATGATACACCGCTGCAGACCTACCTGAGGGGGAGATGAGCCTCCAGCTGATGGCGGGCTCCGGTTTGCCGTTGGCCTGACACACCAGAGTCACGTTGGAGCCCTCGTTCACCACCAGGTCTTTGGAGAGGTTGATGATTTTCGGAGGAACTGCGGAGGAAAAAGACATGACAAAAGAATTATGATTTCAAAAGGGAAGCGGCACATTTTTATGACAGTCCCTGAGAAATGCCATTGTGATGAGAAAAGGGCAGATGTAAATGTGACCAAAATAGACTCCCTTGAGAAAACGGCGGAGTAAATCGTCTGCAGAAAAATGATGGCTTTTCTGAACAACAAATGTATGTTTTAAAGAGAGGTAATGGAAGATTTTTTCTGCTGTTTTTTTCTTCACAGACTTCAAAAACATTACCTTTGTCCCCAGATATGAAGGAGACATGTCCAAGTGTTCAATGATTATTTTGTTTACCCAGACGATAATCCAATCAGAAAGAAGAAAGACTTGTCAAATCCTAAAAGGGTCTGATGCTAAAGCCTCCCGTAGTTAAAGCTCTGAGAAAGTATTCTTGAGGTTATGATTCAAAATTAGGTATGGCATTATGGTATGGTCCCCTCCTGGAACCGCCACCTTAACGTGGTGGAGGGGTTTGAGCACCCGGATGATCCTGGGAGCTCTGTTGTCGGGGGCTTTGTCAGGGCCCCTGGTAGGGTCTCCCATGGCAAACAGGTCCTAGGTGACGGGTCAGACAAAGAGCGGTTCAGAAGCCCCTTATGAGAGACCAACAGGCCCGGTTAGAACCATGAGGTCGTCCTTCAGTGGACCCACCACCTGCAGGAGTGGTGCAATTGGTGCAGTGTGATTTGGGTAGCTCCAACAGCTCCCCCATGACCCGGCAACGGACAAGTGGAAGAAAATGGATGGATGGATTATGGTATGGTATTCATTTCAAATTAGGTATGGCATATTATGAGGTATAGAGATTATGTAGGTCAACTGTCTTACTCGATAACCATGATGAAGCAAATCATCAGAAATATAGCAAACATGTGCTTGCAAACATCTACATTTACAATGCTACTGCCGTGTGCTGGGCCCCGGGCAGCACAGAGCGGGACAAGAACAGACTGAACAAGCTGGTCAGGAGGGCCAGCTCCGTCCTGGGCTGCCCCTTGGACTCTGTGGAGGAGGTGAGTGACAGGAGGTAATTAGCCAAGCCTTCATCCCCACTGCTGTCAGACTGTACAACAAGACTGTAAAGTAACATGTGCAATAACCTATTTTCAAAACTACGTGCAATAATCTCTGTATCTACGTCACTTTATCAACCACTTGCACTATGACTGTAAACCTGCACTGCTAATACTGACATTTTTGTTATAGTCTGTTTATTTCATTTTTTACTGTTTATACTTTTTGCCCCATTAAAGTTATTTGGTATTCATTCTTTTATAAGATACCTCTACCTCTTTAATTGTTTGCACATTTCCTGTCTATTCTGCACACCCCGAGTGTCTCTGAGAGCTGAATGTAACAAGTGAATTTCTCCACTGTGAGATCAATAAAGGTGATCTTATCTTATTTTGTCCTTGTCATTACCCAATTATTTCTCAATTTTATCATTAGTTTTTCCCAGCTTTTTCCCAATTTCCCCCAAAATATTTTTCACTCTTTTCCCCGAATATTACCCCCGTTATAAAATCAATTCACCCCCATGAATTTTTTATTCTCCACATTTATTGGCACTGAAACTCTATATTGCAAATTTGCATATCTTCCAAACTATATATTGCCCACACATATTATTACTGACAACTATATTTGCCTCACATTGTCAGCCAGTGCATTTTAATACTTTAAATAACCTTATTTGTTTTTTTGTTTTTTTATATTTGTGACCGCACAATTTACTAGCAAATGTTCAGTTGAAGCCTTCAAAAGCACATTGAATTACACTTTGCTCATTCATTTCCATGTAATTTATCTCCGTTTACCTAAAACAGACTCCCGCTTAGACGACTAGTGAAAGTGGGTCAGAACATCGCCTCCAAACTACAGTGATAAACCATGGAGATAAAGTCGGAAGCTTTTGAGAAGGCACATTTATTTTTACAGTTGGATAAATTATGCCAACACACAGTGTATTCCACAGTACGCTGTTTGTTTTGTTTGCCAGTGATGGTGCGTGTCTAAATGAAGAGTTGAGATGTGAGCGGCGGCAGCCTTCACATGCGGAGGAGCGCTGCAGGGCACGCAGGTTCTGGAGGTGCTGCTCCTCTGAGACCCCCCTCTCTGTGCTCCCAGCCCTGGATCACTCCGCTGCATCGACTCTCAACATTCATGTGATGTTTAGGTTGGGCGCAGACAATAATCAAAAAATGTTGCTTGCATGAGCTGTTTTCATCTATTTCAGCATGCAAACATAAGATAAGATAATATACGACTGCATTGATCTCACAATGGAGAAATTCACTTGCTGCAGCTTTCAAGATCGCTCAGGGGGCGCAGAAAGTTAGGAAAGGTGCAATCAAAGAAGAACAAGATAAATGTGCAAATAAGCAATCATAAAAAATAAAGGCATCGCATGTACAATGAAGACAAACTTTACAAAGGGAAAACAAATAAATAATTTAAATAGAATACAAAATATAAGAATAAATAAGTATCAAAACTGTGCAAAAAGCAGTGGAAAGTTTGCAGGCATAGTGGAGGTAATTGTGATTGATGAAGTGACGCTCACAACGGATTGACAAATACACTGCCTAATGAAGTATAAAGTTGCCACCCAAAAATAACTAATATTTCATTGGATCACCTTTAGCTTTGATTACAGGACGCACTCGCAGAGAGGCATTATTTCAATAAGCTTCTGCAATGCCAAAAGTCATCAAGTGTTGCATTACTTTTTCACCAAGATCTTGTATTGTTGAGAAGAAATCCTCTGATGCATTCAGAGGTTTAGTCTTTACGAGGCAGGTCTACAGACAATCAAGGCTCTGCTTTAAAGGGGTGATTTTATCTAAATTGTCTTTTTTTTTTTTAGCTTTTGATGGTGTTCAGTGTTGAGTTTCAGTTCCCTGGAAATCTGTACCTAGTCCAGTCTCTCCAATCTGTGGGTTTAAACAGCTACTAAACTGTATGGCATTCAATTGTCCACTGTTCCCGGTAAAATGTTGTCATTACTCCAAAAAACATTACACAGTTAGCTTAAACTGAGACCTACAGTTTGGATAATTTGAAAAGATTCGTGCCCACCAACATCCTCACTTGAGGGTGATTTTATAACCTGCATGCTCAGACAAAAGTTAGCATCAGACGAGCGATGAATTGATCTTTTTGGACTGTTAAGTGTTCTGTTATCCCCTCCTGGAACCTTAACGTAGTGCAGGGGTTTGAGCACCCGAATGATCCCGGGCGTTAAGTTTTTGGGGGCTTAGTGCCCCTGGTAGGGTCTCCCATGGCAAACAGGTCCTAGGTCAGACAAAGAGCGGTTCAGAAGCCCCTTATGAAACACCAACAGGCCCCGTGGACCCACCACCTGTAGGAGGAGCCATAGGGGCGGAAAAGTGGAAGATAGATAGATAGATAGATAGATAGATAGATAGATAGATAGATAGATAGATAGATAGATAGATAGATAGATAGATAGATAGATAGATAGATAGATAGATAGATAGATAGATAGATAGATAGATAGATAGATGGATGAATGGATGGATGGAAGTGTTCTGTTATACTTTAATGGTTGGGACACATTCATAAGACTGATCATGCGTTGCATTTTTATAGTAGCTATTGTGTTAGCTTAGTTTTGAATAGCAACATTTGAAAGTGCATCACAGATTCGTCCAGGAATTTCACGACACGTGATTTGTGATTCTACAACAGAGCTATTAGTGTTGAAAAATAGTTAATAAGAAAAGATACACATGCACTTAATTGATTACAGTGGGAGTACATACTTGTCCAGGTTTTACTATGTTCAAAATCAACGAACTACGCTAATTTACCCAAGTTACAGCCCCTAAATCATGCTCCAAAGTAATATGCACTTGCTTTCATTAAGGTTGCATTCACACTTGATTGTTAAGTGGTTTGATTGGGGGACTCAAATTGCAACATTCACAGCACCTGAAACGAACCCCACCATCCAAGCAAACTGGCAAGGATTTGGATCAAAGGGGTGTTGTGAGAGCCCCTTAAAATTACCTTTGCTTCTTACCCACTTTTAGAATGTTACAACAACCTGACCAGCGTGTTCAGTGTAAGGGAGCCGCTAGTTAGCACTTTTGTTCCTGGAGTGTTGTGCTGTTACTCTGAGCACTGCCTGAAGGTGTCTGTCAATAACATCACCTTTAGTGCACGGCCAAACCAAACCTGAGAGGAGACTTTGTGAACTTAGTTTCTCCACACTCGTTAACATTTCCCCATGGCAACAACCCACACAACTTTAAGATGTACTTTTCCTTCAAACTCTGCGCTCCGACAAATAGAGAAACATCATTTGACATGACTCCAAAGCACTAGATAAACTCCTGTGTATCACTGCAGAGAGAGTCAATTGATTCTAAATGAATTCTTAAACAACTATCAGCGGTATTTTGTTTGAAATAGTCGTACATACCAGAGCTGAAAAAAAAATATTGATTTATTTGCAGCTAAGGCAATTTTCAAGTCAAGAGTGTTTTTTCTCCGGGGCAGATGCCTTAATCAAGCCGTCTTCTAAATGAACTATGGTGCGGATGAATTCTTGGCCTAACTCCGTTCACCCAGGAACTGGTGAACTTTAAAGCAAAAGATAGCAAACTTTTCAGAGGAAAATTCCCAATCTACCACTATACGCAGCACTAACAAAATCTGAAAGAAAATACCATCGTAGTGAACAAAAAGTATGGAGAGAATGGAAAAATCCCCTTGAACGCATTAGCGTGAAGGACTTTAATCACCATAGTTAATAGCCATTAGCGAGACCTGCTTTGTAATGAAAGCAATTTTAACATGGAAATGATCAGACAAAAACATGGGAGAAAAGCCTTCAAGGAATCTAGTGCACCAGCTCATGGCAGTAGCAGATCTAACAGAGCATGTGTAAGATTATAAAATGAACAAAAGCTCAGACATGATGATTGTTTGTTTTCAATAGACAGCCAATACCTATGTCCAGAAACACTGCGATTCGATATAACAGGGCCAAGTGCGAAATGAACCAGTTTAGGTGACGTTGAAACAAAATGGTCCTCTGATGGTCTTTTTGTTGGTGAACTATCAAGTCATAAAAATCATAAAGTGAGCTGTGCAAATAACCTGTTCACAAAGGATAAATCTATAAAAGCAGGCACTCTGTTCTTTGAGACATTTCTCTGGTGAGACGACAGGAAGACAGATGGCTACAGTCCGACATGGGACCCAGTGTTTGAAGAACCAAAGGGGTAGAGAGAGAAGAATTTTTCATCACAATATAAAACAGAAGTTGAATTGTCGCTTTGAAACTTGCTCATCCACTTTGGCTCATCCTTATGGGCCAGGGGTCTGTTTGATGATCGTTTTCAAATGTAACGGTTCAAAGTATTGGTGTCATGCAAACTTTTATTTTCACTTTTATAGAACGGGTTCAAACTCGAAGCAAATCCTGGTGGACTTCCTGGCGAAATATGCTTTGATTGAGAAGCAGGTGGATGTACATCAAGATGCATCAATAATTCCAGCCAACCCTAGAACCGTTGGAAGCAAATAAACAAAATATTTCTGGTTTTAAATGGCTGAGTTTGAGGTTGAGTCGTTAAAAAAAAAGTGATCATTTGCTTTTCTTGACAAGTAATCCATATACAAAGATACATTTCCTGAGTATTGTGACAGCCTGAAATTTCACCTGCCCGTACAACAGCACCAAATGTTTTTTAAAGAACACTTGGCGCCTTACATGCCTCTAGTGCCCAATCAATTTTGAGGGCCTATAAAACCATCTTGGACAGGCCATCAGATAATGCCCTGGGTTAAACATAAACTCAATGGAGCAGTGTATAAGTTTCAAGAAACTATAAACTTCAATAGCCTCGAAGCAGCAAACACATGTAAAAGTTTAAATGTTTATAAGACTGAATTTATTTTTAACGTGGGAACAATACGTGGTATAGAGCTGACCAGTGAGTGACAAAGAGAGTAGATTACACTATTAGATATACAACAGCACAGTTTATGTTCATGTCCAAGAGGGATAAGGTAAAAATAAGTATATGGGTTAGGACAAACAAAATCGTTTTGCAATATATCCCAATATGTGTATCATATCGGAAGCCATGTATCGCAATACGTATTGTATCAGGCCCTCTGTATCGGGATATGTATTGTATCGCGACAAAAGTGTATTGTACCAGCCTAGGATCATCTTAATATTGCTGGAATTGCGAAGAACCAACGGAGAAGCTCCTCTTAACCCTAACACACTTTGATTGTGCCCGCTGTATGTAAAGAGATTTATGGATAACATACATATTGAAGAAAAACTGGAAGACAAGCCTTTGTGCTCTCTGCTTGGGGACAGTCTCCCGTGAATAATTTTAGATTTAGTATGAATTTGTTTGGGAGATAACTACTAACTTACAAGCAAAGTTAAGAACACACTTTGGATGAAAGAGAAACGTCATGGACTAAAGGAACATGGCCTGTCCCTCAACGAACATCAAGGGCTCATTGTGCGGCGATGAGACCTTAACGTTGTTTTGAACTGAGACGGGGGCTTTTTATATCTTAGTGTGATAAAGGTCTGTTGCAAGTCACACACTTCAAACAGCGTGGATACGTTACATCATCAAAAGGCGTCAGAAGCATTAATGCCATGCGGGATATGAAAAACAGCCACACAGTCACTTGGCATCCCATCAGCCACTCTCAACATGTCAAACTGACTCTGGGTTACACATGTCAGCACTGGTTTTCCTTTTCTTCTGCCAAATACCACAACCTCCAATAGGCTTGTGGTATATTCAAATAAAGACATATTCAATTTACTCTTTGGGATTCATAAAAGATACTGCATTCAAGTTAAAAGAAACTTGAGCTAACCTGGAATCTACTGAAGAAAGGGACTGGGATTTTGGATGGGAGAGAAAGTGTTTATTGTGTGTTTATTACAAACTTGTTTTAGCCATAAGATCAGGAAATAATGTGGGGCTCATTGCGCTTTTGTACAGCTACCCTCTAAAGCTGCATCACCAAGCCTTTTGAGGAACAAACTATTTCGACATAGTCAAGGTAAAGAATGAAAGAAATATCTCAAATACTACGAAGTATTTCATCTGTTTTATCCTGACCGAGGGCGCGACACTTTGAGTCAGAATTGACCTTTCGTTCACATAACATCAGAGTGTGCTGTAACACTGATCAGCCAATTACTAATCGGTCAGGACCTCGGGATAATTTGCATGTAGGATGAAAAATAAATTAGAACAAGGTCTCTATTTGCATCAAAAGGTGAAAATAAAGAGGCCATGTCCCCGAAGAACCCAATTACCAAAGTCTAACTAACAGTAAGTGGGAACAAGAGCAGACAGCTAAATGCAACAGTGATTTGTAAAGCATTTATGTTGCCTCTGGATTGATAACAATGCCACTGATGATGACACTTTTTAATTACAAGTCCAAAAGTAATCGTGCACAGAAGGATGGCCAAAGGGTTTCATTGGGGCAAACATACAATTTTCAGCGTCATGAGAATAATAGCTTTGACAATCGGGGGTATTTCTCTCATTCTTCACCCCCATTTCACAACAACTTACAGTCTATTTACGTGGACATACTGTATCATGCACAACTAGCTTATAAGCCTACTTTTCTGAGTTTTATGAGTTGAAACATTTTCTAGAGGGAAAAGACACTTGATGAGTAAGGACTGTTCTCTTAGCATCTTGTTTCCTGTGTAGAGCACCTTCTGCTGGCAGCCCCTGGTAAAAACAAAATTCAAGCCACCGCTCTTAGCCGACGATACGCTAATAAATCAATTGGTAATGGATAGGGATGTAATGATTCATCGAAAATTGATTTAAAATCGATTTAAGCTGCTTAAAATGTGAATTGATGTTAAAAAAAAAAGAAGAAAAAAGAATCAATGTTAAAGCCACGCTTAGCTACTCCATTTTGCCTGACCGGAATAGCTGCATTCTCACATTGCATCGCTAGAAACAGCGAGCTAACTTTTTCTCAAGACAAGGTCCACATCTCCCCCGCCTCACCCCCAACACACGCTACACCATGTAAACACATACACGTGAAGGGATCGAAGCAGCAGTGCAGCAAAAGTTAGCGGCTACACAGTCAGAGATTAGCGGTAGCGGCTAATGCAGAATTTAGCATTATGACAGAAGTTTACCAAAGATCGTAAACTGACAAACATCTGACCGACCTGCTCTGATTCTGCTGAAATCCTCATCAAATGTCCGTTTGTCAAATAATCTGATATCTACAGAGATCTGATATGTCTTTTTCCTCCTTATTACAAAGGCTGCACAGGGAGGCTGTGTGAGGCGTTCGAGGGTTGCGGGAAAAAAAAAACTTCACTGTAAAATTAGTTCTAAATGGTAGTATTATGTTAAAACTGCTACTATTTATGCTGAAAAAATGTACAAGCACACATGTCAAAATTATTATAGCCTAGTTCATTTTCATGTCATTTTTTTGTAATGTAAAGTTTGTTATAAGGATAAAAATTCAGATGTTCTATTGGTATGAATGAGTCATATTCATTTTCTTAAAAAATAAATAAATCTGAAAATATAGAAATCGGGAAATTTAAAATCGGAGATTGAATCGGGGCTTGAGTGAATCGTTACATCCCTAGTAATGGACTGCATATTAGGGATAACATTAAATCGCTATTTATCATACTGGGTTACGCTGTAATGTCGTACTGCCCGTAGGTCAGGCTGTGCGGTCGTACTATCCCTATTATAGCCTTGACTGGGGTGTTCAGGCACCCATTATCAGTCACTGAATGCTTTGTGTGCGTATTAGGATGACGCTCTTGAACGGTATTTACATCTCTTCTGGGGAAGCATAGACAGACTTGAATGTTAGGACTAGCACAATGTCTTGAGTTCATGTCTCCGGGTCCCGTAACGATGGCAAATAAACTGCTCCTGCATAAGACATCCTGACTGCTGCCTATTCTTCATCAATCCTCTCGATCATCTTTGTTAGATTCTCTAACACTGCACAGTACAGAGTAAGCGCCCGTGCCGAGAAGCAAATTTGGCGGACCGGCTGTGCTGATTTTGACTTTTCCTTCCGTGTTGAGTGTTAAAAATGCACTAGATACTAACAGTTTGTCTTCCTCAAATGCAGCGTTTACATTGTAGATCTATGGCGGCGAAAGAAATGGACTCTATTACAACAAAATAAGTTGATTCCACCAGCTTATTTCATCCACATAAAACCTCAGAATTTAGCTAGCAAGATGTTAAGACTCCAGTTTGATTGATCCTAATGATATTGAAATACAGCCGCCTGTCTTTGAGCATGTCTGAACTTGCAAAACACAGGTGATTGGTCTGACAGTTCACATTTAGTCTGCAAGCCGCCTCACTTTTATTTGTTTTCCATTTCTTTATCTTATTTCTTTTTTAAATCTTCCTTCGCTGACACATCTGTCCCAGCCATTGTTTTGTCACTTCCCATTCAAAGACAGGAACTCGTCTCCATTTTAACATGTGACGACTGCCGTTTGCGACAATAGACTGTCGACAGCGCTTTAGCTCATCTTACACCCGCCAAGACAAAAAGTGAATGAATTATTTATGGGATGTCAGATTAATCCCCGTTTACCCTCGCCGAATGACAGAGGCGCGCAGATAGTTTGTCAGCCGTGTTTGTGTTTTGCCGCCGAGTGAAAAGCCAAGGTGCTACTTTTGTTTGAGCGATTCAAATCAAGGCGTTTCATGGGAGTTCAATACAAAGGGATCAAAACATGAATGCCACAAAAAAAAGAAAAGAAAAAAAAAGGCCTTTCATGAAAACAAGAACCCAGAGATTGAATAATAAATGTGCATCACTTGACATTTTGCTTGCGAGCACGTTTTAAGATTATTATTACCTATGCGAGACCTGCTGATGCTGTTGTGGAAAGTGCGTTATCCATGTGAAAATTCAAGGCTTCGTCTCCTCTGCCAGACTAACAGCGAAGTTCTAGCGAGGCAGGTCATTATGGCTTACTAATGACTTAAACAGCAAATCTATTCAGCAATCCAACACCTTTATCCTTTTCAGATATGGCTGTGTTTTTTTTTCCCCGTGTGTGTTTTTGGAGGAATTGCTAATTTAGTATACGTGCCAAACATCTGAATAAATGGAAACGTGTGAAAGTCAAAGTTGCTGTCAAGATGAAGCGAGTTGTGGAGTCTTTCTCTCCAGCTCAGGATAAAGTTAGACTTGAGTTCTGCTTTCTGCCATTGCATGGCGACTTTCACTGCTACTATGCTGAGTCTTCCCTCAGAAAAGTTATGACCAAACTGTAACCCCTCTTTTAACAGTGTGGCTGAATGATATCCATAAAACATACAGACTTTCCAACTGCAGGAACTTGCAGGACTGGCAGTAGTGAAGTGTTTTTTCAATGGGCATAGGGATTCACAAGAAGGCCCTGGGTTCAATTCCCAATGATCATATTGTGCAAAGTTCTTACAGATTAATGATACATAATGAATGATAGATAGCCTCGTATTTGGATGTTTGAGTGGTCTTTGAATCTTCCACAGATACTATCACACAACACTCCTCCAATTTACCTCAAGCTCGTTCTGAGACCTTACATAACCAGGACACACTCTCCTCACCTCCCACCCAGCTCCAGCTTCATAGTTAGCTCAGCTCTCCACCACAGAGCACCGACAGGTAAAAACATCCACCAGAGTTGGCTACTACAAGACAACATGCTGCAGCCTGTTCTGATACTGGTGTCAAAGTCTGACATGAGCTTAATTCGTCACTGGAGTTGGTTTAGAGTCTGACTTACACAGACGCCAATTACAGCACATGTTGTACTAGAAATCCAGCCAGTGGAAACTTTAAATAAGTCATTTTGGATTAATGTGGCATTTCCCAACCAACAAAATGTAAGATAATCACGCTTTTAGGCAGAAACACGTTGGGGCTTTGTTGGTCCAGAAACAAACACAATTTTAACTATACTATAGAGAGCCTTACTTTTTATGTGTACTTTTTTCTAAACTGCTCACAATAAGATTGTCACAATTCAGAATTTTTGAGTCACAATTATTATTATTTTTTAGGAAGATAATAATACAACACAATAACTGTACAGGATTTGAGAAATTCTTTCTCAAATCGTGTACAGTACTGTTTAAATCAGGGATCTCCAACCAGTAGCTCGGCAGCTACATTTCTACAAACACCTGATGACTCACACTTTAGATACATTTTAATTTTGTTCTGAAAATGCTGAACAGAATCTGCAAACATTTGGGTCAATATAGTAGAGTATAAAGACAAATCATTTTCTTTGAACATCTTCTTAGCTACTAATTCCCCTTGGGTGAACTCCACCTTAGTCGCATTTCACACAAATGTCTTTGAAGCATGAGTAGCTCTCTGATGTTTTTGTTAAGTAAAAGTAGCTCACCGGGTAAAAAAAAAGGTTGGAGACATATATATAGATATATGTAAAAATGTACTGTATGTTTATTTAAGGGTTGTCGCAATTGGAAACCTGAACATTCAGTCTACGTTATCTTTTATCTTTTATCTTTATGCGTTTCTCCTTTAGCAAATAAAAAAAAAAGATTTTTAAACAATAAATAGGCAATAGAATATTAATATTAGGCCTGTCTAAAAGAAGCAAATTGGCCTGAATGTTGTCAAAAGATACTCAATAATCAGATGTCTCATGAATTTACTATAATAACAAGAGTGATCTAATACAAATCAGCTGATTCCCATGTGTTGCACAGTTTCACTTGCGGTTTCATCCTGACATAACAAACACAGCGCTGCACATGGTTCATTTGGACTCTTCCTTTGGAAAAGATATGCAATTTTCATGCGAAAATTGATCAGATTTGCTTTGCATTTAACCTGCCGTGGACTTCACTGTTTTTGGGTGGATTTAACACTGGATGTTGTTTCTTTAGCCTTTGCTGGTTAATGCGCATCATTTGGCCCACAGATACGCTTCGGCTCATGTGACAGTGTTTTACTGTGGGTCTTAAATTCCCTCGATTCACCTACAGTACCGTGAGCTTTTATAACCGCAAAACCGGTTAATCTTGACATCCCTATAGCTCACGATATGTGACAGAACCGTATGGTCTGTCAAACTGATCTCCAGAGATTTGAAGAAAGTGCATTGTAGCTTTAGCAATTTATTGACATTAACTCAGTCTGCTTTAATTTCAAACCAATAGGGAAATCTGATTTACAAAAAGGCTGCACATCATCATTCGTCTCGCTTTGTCATTTGAATCAGCATGTTGCCAGAACTTTAAAAAACCTGGCAACAAACACCAATCTGATTCACGCTCATATGTGTCCCTGCCATGTGTACTCGGAAAACTGCTAAATATTAACCACAGATGGCTCATTCATTTCCTGGCACATTTCCTCAACAACAATCATTTTTTTTGGTGTGCTTTTTACTGTCAGCACAACTTGTTTCTTCAGGGAAATGATGCTATCCATTTGCAATTCTGCTTGCACAAAGACCTTGCCAGCTCCACTGTGGTAGTCCGTTTTGGCACACCCTGTCTTCCGTTGCAAAAAGGTCAAATAGAACACGATCATTCAACACTGGCATGTAAATTTGCTGCTCCTCTGTTGTGGGGAGAAAAAGGGATCACGGACGCCTGCTTTTGGCTTTTGTGAGCCCCAGTGAGGTAGATGACCCTGGGTTTGGCCTGACAGCGGACAAGAAAATGAAATTGTGCAGACAAGAAATCACACGTCAACAGTTGGAGCCTGTGCTGGTGAGACTATTATGGGTCAGCTTTTGCCCACACGGCCCAGCATGGAATCTCAGTGGCACGTTAGCCTTCAGCATTAACGAGCCTACAGTAAGGGAGATGAAGAGAGGAAGTCATCAATGCACAGCACAAACAAGTCCCTCATTATTTCGTAGCGCATGCCGGCTCCGGGCCTTGACAGAGAAACAGCTTAAAGTGACATAGTCTTATCACGCATTCAAAAACAGAGCAATGGAGCCTGCTCTAATGAAGCTGAGAATGAAGTTGACACCATGAAACAACAGCAAATTAGAGACTTTGTAGCCCGAGACTTTTGTATCGGATGACGAGTTGAAAGCTGTCCGGGAGTGTGTCCATACGACTAAACAAACTAATGGGAAATGTGCGCTTTTTTTATTTAAAGTCAATGTTTTTTGAAATGTCCAACTTCGAAGACTAGAGTGACGGATGGAAAATAGGGATGCGAGAGTGATCCGGTGTGTACATGTTCGCAAGTCCAGAATTTCTACAGCAATTAGGGCATTCATTTAAACTAGTCTGGTATGGCAACACTGATAAGAGTCGCGCGTCCTGTCGCGTGGAATAATGCAGTGAATCCCAAAATTAAATCCCATGCTCGTCTGAAAGCCAGAGAAACTCACAAATAATGCAAAAAAATGTCTGTGTAAGCTCTCAGTCGTACAGGTCGGTCCATCTTCAATGAAGGTACTTGAGTCATCTTCTGAACTCAGTAGTTGAAGTCTTCCGAACGTTTCGCCCTTCATCCAAAAGGCTTCGTCAGCGGACTAAAGTCCCGCTCATCCCACAGCTTAGATAAAGACAACAAGGAGGAGTTAATCACAGCTACTCTCACCTGTGGGTAAACAACCTTTGAAGTAGAGCGTCTCTAACGACCTGCTCCCCCCAGTATCGGTCAGTCCTGTCCTTTTCATAGATCACTGCCCATTATCTGTCCTATTCATGGTAGATCACTGCTAATTACCTGCCTATTGTTAATAGGCAGTGATCATCTATGAATAGGACAGGACTGACCGATACTGGGGTGAGCAGGTCGTTGGAGACGCTCTACTTCAAAGGTTGTTTACCCACAGGTGAGAGTAGCTGTGATTAGAGGGGAGGAGCCGGGCCAACCCCAACTCCTCCTTGTGGTCTTTATCTAAGCTGCGGGCTGAGCGGGACTTTAGTCTGCTGACGAAGCCTTTTGGATGAGAGGCGAAACGTTCGAAGACTTCAACTACTGAGTACAGAAGATGACTCAAGTACCTTCATTGAAGAAATAAAAAAAATAAGTTAGAAAAGCATGTATTTTTACTATTTGTAGAAGGAATAAAACCTAAAATAAAAATTGCCATATTGCTATACCCTGGCACCAGGCATCTTTCCTAACTTTTAGTGGTTCAATGTATTGTTGTCAAAGCAACATTTAAATTAGATGGATTAAATGTGTGTTTATTTATTTGGTCGGGACAGTGCATGTTAATGAACATACAGCATGGGTCTCATGCATGTAAACACGCCACACCGGATTGTGGCCTTGGGCTAATTGTTTTTAGTGGTTGGGGAAACTGGAGTACCCGGAGGAAAATACGCAGACACAGGGAGAACATGCAAACTCCACTCAGAAAGGCCCAGTCCAGGTGGAAATCGAACCCGGGACCTTCGAGTTGTGAAGCACAAGCACTAACTGCTGTGCTACTGTGCCGTAACAGACACCAGTTCAGAAATATGGAACATTTTAAGAGGAGATACTGCAGTTGAAACACAATTGTCAAATCTTCACAATGAGCTGTTAAAGGTGCATTATGCAACTTTTTATGTGGAAAAAAAGTTGATATTTGTGTGTATTGACCTTGTAGTGACCCGGTGGCTGTATAAGTGGTGAGCATGGCGCCGTTACTTTCAATTACGGTGGTCTTTACAACGCTCCAGCATCAATTGATTTCTAGGTTTTCTTTGTGCAGGCAGCAGCAGAGAAAACTTTCCAAACAATTGATAATGGAGCGTCCTAGAGACCACTGTGATGGAAAGTAAAGGTGCCATGCTGACCACTCATACAGCCGATGGGTCACTACAAGGTCAATACGCACAAATATCAACTTTTTTTTTCAACATAAAAAGTTGCATAACGCACCTTAAACTGAATGCACCATATATTTATCTCAGAAACAGTAACTTCAAGAGATTTCCATGGACATCTAAAAACTTCCATCCTGTTTACTAGTGTGGCTCCTCTCCGAGCATTATGTTTGACAACAGTGCAATATAGCATTACCATATAGCGAGTCGAGGTCTTATCTCTGCTGAAAACACAAGTCGCCACGCTATTCCCCGCTAATCTCAGTGAGTCGCAGTGGGTGGGCTGCCTGGCTGTATGTTGGCAAAGATTAGCTTAGAAATATGAATGCATACGCGACATTTTTGCTCTTAAAAGATAGTGTATCCGTGGCAACAATGTCCGCTCTGGCAAAGTCGTAATCTGAGGAGATGATCTACGGTGACGGTAACTGTGAGCGAGAATGAAAATGACCTGTGTTTATCTGCAGACACAGGAGAAACAATGACAGGCTGTATACCATCATGGGAGATATGCACAAGCTTGTACACCACAATATACATGCACCAGTCTGCTGCTGATGCTGCTACTGGGAAAGAAGGGTGGATAGTAGGCTGAACTTTATTTTACAGCACAGTAATAACATGTTAATAGTATGGAAATAGCATGGTGGTCAGGAATAGCAAGGGATAATACAGTTTTAGCCCTGTTTTCATAATGCTAGCAAGAAAACATTTGAGTGTCCTGATAATTGACAGTCTTTATACTTGTTAAAACTAAGGTTAGGATTAGTCATATGGGAATTAATGCAGTACTAAGTAACTTGTTTACTTTAATAAATCCTTTTCGTAGTTATCTGGGGGTAATACAAGTGTTAATGGGATGATTGGGGGTCTTTCATCTCCCCCCGGTGTCTCTGGCCAGAAAACCGCAATTGCAACTTCGCTGCCACCGGGTAGGACTAGGAGTCACCAATACATACTCATGGAATCACGAAGAAGACGCTAACAGGCTAACGGGCAAAGCTAACTGCCGGCTAGCGCCACTTAAACAGAATTTACAGTCAGTTTGAGTGAAAAAATGTATCTCCATTGTGTAACTGGATGTACAATATCCCTCTCTCCCTTTGTCTTTTCTGTCAGCGTAGTATTGACTCTCACGGACAATTAATGAGTAAAAAAACACAACATGCTACGACACCTGCAGTGGCGCTTATGGCCTCTAGGGGCATCAGTTACTTAGTACTGCTTTACATATATTAGGTAATACACTTTTCGGTACCATACTACTTCCATCCCCGTGTTACAGTGCATATTACAACCACATGATGTTCTATTGATACAATCATAGAATCAGGAGCAGTTGGGGACATTTTTATTTTTTAACGTTTTGCCTGCTAAAGACCCAACTGTGGGTCCTTAGCAGAATCTATAGAGAATTCTGAGACAAAAGGTGGCAGGGCACCCTGGTCTGTATTGTAGTTGATTCGATCATCACCAGTTACGAGGTTTTTCAATGAACATTTTAACAGTGTGAGTGGATTTAATCTACTCTCAGACCTCATCAGATTTCAAGAGCATTTTGGTGCAGCGGTTGTAAAACCACAAAACCATGTCTAAGGCGGAATAGTTTCTCACTAAATGATTTTATTGTTAAACCAGCACTACAAAAATGCCGATGTAAGTCAGTGAAGAGTTTCACACGCACATTCTGATTATCCATGCCCTTGTGCTTTTGGCAGAATACTCTGCCCCAGAATTTACACAGAAAATTAGCTTTGCTGTAATTTGAAGTTGTGATCACTTATTAAGTCCTTTTTTTCAAACTTTTGTTCCAATATGTTCTAAAAACAACCTGTTAATGTGTTAATAGTTCATTGAAACATTCCCTAACCTGAGCAGGGCATAGACAGTGTGCACTAAATAATGACTTGAGTCATGTAGATCAGGCTTGATGGTTGTTTATGAAGGGAAGAGTTCCAGAGACAAACTGCTGATGCTGAAACTGAGGGAACAGAACCCACGTACACACTGTTCACACACGGCCATATTAAAGAAATAAACTTCATTTAATACAGGTGTCACCTACAAGCCTTACAATTAACTTAATGAAACAAATTCTAACAAACAGGCTGGTTTTGGTAATTAACGCTAATTAGGAAAAATGTTCCGCACTGGTACGCACACTCCTTAGATCAGCTTGGCTCAGTTGTTGCCAAGAATCGCTACGATTCTTGGTGTTCCCCATCGGTCGCCCATCCAAGTACCGACCAGGCCCTTCCCTGCTTAGCTTCCAATGTCTGACGGGACTGGGCAGAGCAAAGGCGGTATGGCCACATAAGTGTGCCTCCTGAAAGTGCGTGTCGTTGTGTCCTTGGGCAAGACACTTCACCCTCCTTGCCTCCATGTCTGCGTACATTGGTGTATGAATGAGAGTGCGAATTGGTGAGTGGATCCTTGCTGTAAAGCGCTTTGAGTGCCTAAAGTAGGTGGAAATGCGCTATATAAGTTGAGACCATTTACCATTTTTACAACCGCTGGAAGCTTTATGGCTGTGTCTGCTAAGAATATTTTGCTATTATACAACATTAATAAAATGGTACAGTTGATTTACAATATTGGATTTGGACAAGTTACTCTGACTGTAAAATCCCATGACTGTCTCTATTTAGATCGCAGATGAATTAGAAATAAATTACCATTCATATTACATATTGGCAGTGACTGTTGGATCAATTAGATTGCTCCGAGACAGTTGGCAACCAAATGGATTTCCAGTTTATTGAGTGTGGTATACCCTGTGCACATACCTCCAAAGTAATAATGTGCTCTGAATAATACAGGCTCATTACACACAGTGCTGCCGTATCAGGCCCAGATGAAGACTGACTGAAAACAACAGTGCAAGGTGGTGTGACTCATATTCTCCTATTGATTGTTTGACGATGCTCTTTAAATGTCATTCATACGTTTAGCTTGAGATATTTTATTGTCAATATGAAATGGCTTTGCGATGCTTGAAAAACATCTCCCAATAATGTCTTGAAAGCAAATATCAGTCACACTACAAATATTTGATTGTAGTGTCAGATGAATAAGCAGCCGACTATAAAGTGAGGTGGTCACTATATGAAAGAAAAGTTTGGCAAAGGCGAATTCTGGTATTTACAAACTATAGGCCTTCAAAAAACTACAAAAACAGAACAAAACATGACTGGGTGTTAAGTGCCTTCATCAATAATTACATTTAGTGTGGTGAAAGTAGAATTTGTTGAAGTTTTTTTTTTTTTTTAAACAAACTAACAAACATACAAGCAAACATACGCAGACGTCCTGCTTCGGGACAACACTGCAGGCAAAAATAACTATTCATTTTTTGTTTTTTTGTGAATTTGAGGTTAAGGCCAGTTTTCTTTCTTAGCAAACAAACTTTGGTCACAATAAGTCATTTAAATATTGCACTGATTCAGCTTTTTTTTCATTGATTTGCACTGGGTTTTTGTTTTATTCACAATTGATTTTTCTTGCATTGTGCCAATAACAACGTAGAACCGGTACAAATGCCAACATCTCTGGGTGTGTAGTGCGTTGAAGGTTTCAGAAAGATATGTCAGTGTCTTATTTATTTGCCTGATTTATCGCGATTTGAACCCCAAAAAACAAGGTAAAAACAGATTTATTTTTTTCACTAAAAATGAGCCAATTTAAAGACAAAATATGATAGAAAAAAGAAACACATCAACAGAAATAAACCCATGACCCATTTAAACCTAGCATAATATTTTTTCAGATTTTCTTTATTATTATTCTCATATTTATGTGAAAATCTACCACATAAGTTTCAAAGTGATGTGCGTAATTTTATTTGTATGTATTGTTTTCTATTCTCCAGCAGTGTCTCACTTTAAGGCTGGGACACAGCACCTGCTCCACTCTGCCCTCTGGACCAGACCTGTTCCACATGCGCACACTGTAATAAATGACCACGGTCTCTTCAATTACTGCAGCTTAAATATAGCCAACGTCACATAGTTATGATAAGGGCAATAGCCTTTTGAGTGTACTCCTTAGCAAATACTATGGGTAGAGCCAAAAATGGTCCTCACATGAGAACAAATTCTGCTATTTCTGAAGAATGATATAATTTAGATAAGTAAAGCTTATCTAAAGGTCCCTAGAGACTCAAGTTTTCAAATAAGCTCTATGTTTCCTCTGATAAAAGAAACTGCACAATAACAGGATATACCATAGATTAGTCCTTTGTTAAACATATTGTCATAAAATAGCTTTTATTGGGCTAGTTCTTCGTTGGCTCAGGATTTGACAAATGTTTTCGACACATGATATAGACCTACATATCAGAGCACACTATTTTAGAGCAGAATATCACAAACTGGTCTTTGTTGAATGGAATAATGAACCATTTAAGCAGAGTTGCTGACATAAATCTGGGCCACTCATTGATTTAACAGTACAGTGCTCTCTTCATCTCTCCAGATGCAAATCTGTGTTTGCCTCACAGCTAATGTCTTTTAAAGTCCCATAAAATCGTGGGGTAAGAGCCCTGTGAAGTTGGGGGCAGTTTTTCTAAAACTTCATTCTGAGCTGTGCCAGCAGTCTGGGGAGTGGGGATGCAGTGATAAAACATCCCGGCCAGATAAACTGAAGCCAATCTATAGAGAGCAGATAGTGGGTCTGGTAAAATATACTGTATGTGCTGCGCAGTAGAACTGGTAAACAATAACTCAAACTGAAGGTCTAATCTATAGGGGCTACACACAATACAATGATGCAGACTGAGTGATAGGAATTATGATGATGAAAACTGTAATATACACTTTTAAAAGGTGCTATCAGTATAAAATATGTCCTGCTTAACACAGAACAGAGCCAGTATTTCCCTCTGGCCCTGGCCCAGACCATATGCATATACAATAAGCAGTGTTTTCTGTGTCATTAGGTCTCTGCTCACCGTGCACTGCACTCCTCTCTCTGAGGAGCACACATCACTCTCAGGACATCTGCTATTCCCCATTAACCCCACCTAACCGAGTGGAAGGGCAACACCCCTCCCTTCCTCCGCTCCTTGAGCAAGGCACTTAGCCTCTAATTGCTCCAGTGGAGCACTGAATGAGGAAATGACATTCAGCGTGAGGGAGAGACATGCTCAGCTTTGTTCACTTATGCCCTCGTGTGCTGCGCTCAGGAATAACACAGGCATCCGTCACTTCATCATCTGCTCCACAGCACACACACCCACACACCAATAGCAGAGGTAGATACACACACCAGCAGCACACACACATACAGAGGGGCTCATACGGCAGCAGCACAGAGGCCTGCAGACTCCAGAGGCATGTGAGGCAGCGGGAGGAACAGGAGAACAGGGACAGGCGGAGGAGCAGGTTCTGCATTAAGGAAACATTACACAACAGCTACCCCTACCTCTGAACATGGAGAAAGTCTCAGCAAAACAACAATCTCACAAAAAGCTCAAGTCTGGATTTAAGTCTTATAGGTATTTAGTACTAAATCTTATAAAACTTTTTTGATTTAGTACTTTTTCAACATTTGGTGATACAAAACAGTGTGCTGACTTATTGAGCACTCTATACTATTGTACTATAGCAATTGTATTTTCATAATCTAAATCAGCCATTTCCAATGTGCAGGACATCGCAGCCCCCTTATCAATCCGAAATTGTGTGAGGAGGCCCCCAGTTACTCTACTAAAGGAATCAGTTTATATTTAGCACGACAGTTAATGGGGTACAATTGTGGACTAATTTGGAGATGGAGATGAAACAATGTCCAAACTTACACCTGTTCAAATATAAATACAAACAAAAGACTTTTGAAAAGTACAGAGAAGAAGAAACGCGTTGTCACTAGGGGAGCAGTAGGATCAATTTGCATTCTATTAATTAAGGAGGAGTGTTGTTGCTCTGAACGGTTGTCATTCTATTGCTCAAAATTGCAAATAGAGAATTAGAGTCGGCGAGCTACAAATCTGTTGAGAGGACCCTCCCAATGGGCTCGTATACCTTGTCTTTTAAGGCACCACACAGTATAGGAACATCATCTACCAAAGCAGCTAGTTAGGGCAGCTGGGTGGGGGGTTTGTTGATGCTACTGCCCTCTTCAATGGACCCGCTCTACACCCTGGCTTTTTAACGCACTACACTATGCACGGCTTACATATTACATCATTCATTGTACATAAAAATATGTGCATATGTGTGTGTGTATATATATATATATATATATATATATAGTAGTGAATAGTTTATATTATTGTGTCTTGCATACACACTGTATCCCCAGCCCTAATGGGCTTATAAGACACCAATAACACCAACAAAAGGACCAGTTGCCAGACAGTAGGCACAATATACGATACATAAACTTATTTGAACAAACAAATCTGCCGCCTCATCCAGGCTTTACAAACAAAAGTAGCCAATTTAAACACATTAGAATTAATCAACCATTTCATCTTGTCGTCGTCACTGATCCAAAACATTTCAGGCTTTTGAACAAACAATTCACCAAACAATACATTTCTAAGATCATCGTACCGTGGACAATATAACACATAATGAGTTTCACTTTCAATCTGTCCTAACTCACACAGTCTACAGAGTCTGTCCTCTTCAGGAGTTTGAGTGAACCTGCCAGTTTCTAAGGCCAGGCGAAGGATGCCAGTTCGTAGCTGAACCATCAAAGATCTTTGGTTACTTGTCAGGTTTGCCTTTACATACAACTCTGTTTCAAATACATCTTTAATTTGTAAGTAAGTCCTTAGCTTTGGCTTCGCCATAATCCCAGTCAACCATTTGTGTTCAAAGTTTGACATTAAAACCGATCTGATGGTTTTAACACTACAGGACAAATTATTCTGGAATACATACTGGAGTTGTGCATCAGCAAAGACAGTCCGGAGCTCTGCAGCCCAGGGACACTTATTTTTACTCCACAGAAAGACTGTTTTTGTTACTCTATTTTCAGGCAGGTTAATGAGTTGATTCCACAGTCTCACCATTTCACATTTCCTTTGGACTGATCCAGGAACCCAGCCCATATCACTTATGAACTCCCAAGAAGCAGCGGATTGCACGGTTTTCTACAGCGTCTAAGGCTGGGCTCTGCATGGCCCCCCACACACCAGTGGCATAATTTAACACAGGCGCTCATAAGCGTTTGCTTCGGCCCACTCCTTTTGAGCAGAATTTTAACTGCTCAAATAAATAAATAAATAAATATTTTACAGCTAAAATTACATAAAAAGTAACATATAGCATGACAGTAGGCTAAATACATGGTTACTTTGTGGCCTGTCCACTGTGTAGTGTATGCTATTTCCAACACAGTGGTGCGATTTCTGTTGTGATATTAGGCTATACAAACACCAAATGATGAGATGTGATTTGATATTTAACTTATCTTTTTCTCTTCACACAATTTGTATGTTATTGTAGATAAACGATTTTGAAGTCATCATCGATACTGGATTGTTTTGCATTGGGAGACATTCAGCCTCTCATCCGAACGGCTTCGTCAGCTCTAGAGATGATTCGTGGCTGCAGGCTGGACTTTTCATGATCCTCCAGAGACGGGTTCGACTTAGCACAGGCTCCAACTATAAGAAGTGCGTCTCACCCTGTACGAGGATGTACACCGAGGTGGTCCTTGGCCTCTGGCTGGTCTGCACGGCGCACACGTACTGGCCCTCGTCCGTCATCTCCACGCTCTCGATCTGTATGGTGAACTCGTCCTGGTTCAGGGTGACCAGGCTGACTCTGGGATCCACCGACCACTTGTCCTCTCCGGCGTACAGGATGCTGGACCGGTTCAGCCATGCCGTGTGTGTCACTACGTCCCCCTGTGCGCACCTGTGAAGAAGAGAAGAGAACGCTGAAAATAGGACGCTAACCAATGGGTATTTTTAGATGCGGACACACTCCAAAAAAAAATCTGCTACATTAACCTCTACAAAGTCAAGACGTACCAAGTGATGAAATATTGTCCATAATAAATATCTCCTTATTTTAGACATGGGTTATGCAGACATTAACAGGTAAAATGTTCAAAGCTATTTTAGTGTCACAATACTTCAATACTTTCATGGCACAAGTTAAGTGCACCTCAACACCTTAACCCTCCACCTGAACCGAGCACATCTTCTCCAGTTAGGCATTACCCAAATCTAAAAGCTTCTCGGAAAAAAGCGTCAAAATAGCGACATAAACGAGAAGAAAACGAAGGGTGAAAACGCTAAAAGTGCGACAAAAAAGTGACAACAAAAGCCACAGCAAACGTGATAAAGATTTGACAAAAAAGCGGTAACAGTGTGACAACAAAAGCTATAAAAGAGCAAAGAAAAAAGTGACAAAAACCCAACAGAAAAGCGGCAAAAAAGTGGCAAAAGTGAGATGAAAAAGAACATGAAAAAAAAGGGACGACAACACGCCACCAGCGCGAGGAAAAATATCCTTTTAGATCAGTTTTGTAGGTTTCCGCTTTCATATAAGGCGTTACACTGGCCTATATAGGCTGTAAGCTGGATGTGGGTGAAGCTGAACTGGAGAAAATGCACTCGGTCCAGGCGGGTGGTAAGAGGTTAACGTTAACGCACGTATTTCAAGAGTTTTGGATAATGAGAAAAATAATTGACCAAAATTGATCTAATTGAATGAATATTGGACCATATTTTGAGGAAGATAATAATCTTCAAAAGTACATTTGATTTGAATACATTCATTCCCTTAATTAACATGTTTAATAACCTTTAGTGCACATCGTCGCCATAATTGTTTCAAACCTTCTCGATGGGCAATTTCTTTAATAAATAAACCTTCAAACCTTAATGAGAAAACTGGATCACATTTTTGGTCCGATAGAAAATGTTATTGTTGTGTTAGTTCCATGCAAAAGCCATGAAATAGATGAGTATTTTCAAACAGTAAATATTTTGCCATCTATCTGTTGTATGTTGTGTACGTGTGGGAGTCAATTAAAAATTAAGACCAAGGACACATTATCACTGCTTAATATGAATCCGTACAATAACACTCTCATCATCTGCAATCAAGCATCAAAATCTATGAACGATCGAGAAAATGTTGGTGACTGACAAGCACTCGACCACGAGAGTAATGTCAGAGCTTCATATAACAATTTAGTTAGACCAGGCGAGGAGTGGCGTAAATTAGCTTTGTAATTGATAGTTTAAGGAGAGACACTGCAGGCAAAACTAGATGTTTTCAGTTTTGGGCCAAATGGTCTCTGAACGTATAAGCTTTCACCTGGAAATAATCAAATATATACCTAATCATCACAATAACATGTTTAAATATTGCACTGATTCAATGTTTCTCCATAAAATTATATCGGAAATTGTAATTTCAAAAGCCATTTTCTCAAAATGCATGTTTCTCAGATTGATGTGATAATATCTCCACGTCAGTAGCACCTACAGACTTCAGATTTCGTCGTCGAAAAGATAGGCATAAAAGGCTTTAATTTTATAAGAAAACATAAAATGTCAGAAAACTTGCAATACATTTTCCCTCATGTTTATGCCAGTAATCTACAGCAAACGTTTCAAATTTATATCTTTAAATAAAAATTAAAACCTGCAGTGCTCGCCTAAAGGTGAACTTCATTCAACTTTCTCAACCTTAATTCAATTTCCTCAATCCCTACAACACATGTATCAAACATGCGGCCCGAGATGATTTAATGTGGCCCTTTGTAGAGCATGAATTTCTGAGTATGTCAAAAAAAGAAGAAGAAAAAAGCAAGTCTATAGCCCATTCCTGTGCGGAGTTATGGATTTTCAAAGAAATAGCCAGAATGCTCACTCCAGCCACTAGGGGGCAGCTTAAATATGAAATAGGAAATAATTCCACACATGTCCAGCAGAGGGCTCTGACAATAATAAGAGATCAGGATATAAACAACATATTAAAGCCCAGGGCATCGAGTGTGGAGTGAATGAATAATAAGGCTGATAGAGCGCAATAAGTGTAAGCCATTGTTATTTATTAGGCCACAGTCCTTTATAATATATACGGCCCGCGAGCTGCTGCGGGGGCTGAATTTTCAGCCCACAACCCCTGCCATACAAAATCACCAACATGACAAAGTTTAGACCACATACACAACTTCTCACTGCAATGCAACACTCCTGGAAAAGCTAGAGCAATAGAAGGTACACATTAGCATTGTCTAGACACAGGGCTAACAGTAAAATCGATCACATGCATTTCAATTTGAGAAGAACACGACATTTTAGTTGAAAGACAATACTCCAACTTTCTCGCACGGTGTTTATTTTCAAAAACCGGAAGCCAATGTCACCGTGGCTCATCGCGAAAGACGAACGCGCTGTCTGCATCCGAGCTATTAGCAATCACGGCGGCCTGATTTATTGACAATTTCCCCGCGCGCTTCATAACTAGACATATTGTACGTAGATGCAAATGGATCTCCGCTGCCGTTGTTTTTGTTCATTCTGCCCACACAATCCGCTTCCCATGACATTCAAAGCTTGATTGAGACAATGAGCCCAAAGACGACCGCTGTGCACTGTCGCAATTACAACACGTCGCTTTCACCAGATCACAGGGAAAAAAATGCCGCTTTGATGCCTTGTCGCCTGGTGGGTGAACTTTGGCCTCCTCCATGGGCGACACATCTGCTGTAACATCTTTGAATCAGATTGAGGGGATGAACAAATAAAAAAATAAATACAACAAGAAGCTGTGCCAGAAGAAATCACAATGATGAGCGGTGTTTAAATGTTCCAAATTTAATTTAACTTGGCACACACGGGCGGTTGTCTGCCAAATTCCTGTTTATCGTGTGGGCTTATTTAAGTCTCACTGGCCTCATTTTCGTGTTGATTTCGAAGAAGTGCAAACGATTTGACGGCTCACACTCGTGGACAGGTGGGAACAGACCAGAAAAGACCAGTTCAGGCCCGCAGTGCGTTTCCCTCTTTAGCCATTAACTGACTCATTTAAGTTTGTGCAAGTAATCACTTCAAAACTTTACTTGTTGTTGCGGTGAACACTAGACAAATGTGATTTTTATCTGTAGGTCTCAGTGAACCAGTCAGTGATTTGGCTTTATTTTGTGTTCTCCCATCAGAGGACCTCACAATGATCATAGCTAGGGGGCAGGTGAAGTGTGGTCATGGGATGAGTTCTTACCCAACTGGACCATCCTCAGTCGATAAGCTATTTGAAGCTATCTGAAGTGCAACGGTGCTTAATCATTGTCGGAACGGTCTGTGAACACTTTGGTCACCGGTCAAAGTAATGTTTGCAAAAGTAAATAGGCAAAATAAGCATTTAAAGGTAGTGGATGGAAGATTTGTTTTTATTTTTCATTTTCATAAGCATGCCCTATTTGTGTCTCATGATGTCACCATCCTCAAATGAAATATTGGTTTTCCTGATAGCAAAGATACCGCAATTTTCAGACTATTGAGCGTGCCTGAATATAAGAAGAAGAAGAAGAAGAAGAAGAAGAAGAAGAAGAAGAAGAAGAACTTTATTTATATAGCGCCTTGGACAGACATGGTCACAAAGCGCTTTACATGAGAGCATTTTACATTCACTCCATACTCGGTGGTGGTAAGCTATTGTTAGAAGCTTCAGTTTCCCCTGGGGGAGACTGATAGACTGAGAGAGATAAGCTACACCAACTAAATTTATAAGCGCATTTGAAGCACCGTTAGCATACTGGAAATACTGGACTTTTCTCTTTCTGTGCAGTCAAATAATTCATGAGAACGGATACATTTACTTTAGTAAAAGTGGGTTAAGCACATAAAAGTTTATAAATTATATTATTGGGGGTAGGCGCTCATAAGCTTCTTGCTTCGGCCCACTCCTTTTGAGCAGAATGTATACTGCTCAAATAAACAAATACACTACTAAACTATTATGCTTTAAACCCATGTGTGTTCAGTCAAACTGAACCGCTGCCCACACCAGAAGCCACAGACGTGGTCGGGCATCCTCAAGCTCCCACTCCGGTGTGCAGTAAACACCGCGGGCAGGGTGTGCCACCTGTCCGATTTACAGTATTGTGCAGATGAGGGTACATCCGAAAGGAACCATGTGTCACCTGCAAAACGTTATCTTTGGATTTGCGGCTGTTCTTGCGGCTTTCGCACGTCGGAATTCGTTGATTGGAAATAGCAATAAGTTACCATAAAAATGTATAAATTAGTGGCACTAATAAGTGTCCTTATCAGGTCCTAATCAGTACAAGCACATGCCTACAGTCCTCAGCACCCAGTAACAGAACTCCAGCTTTCACATGACGAAGTTGGAATGCCGTTGTTAAACCACTAAAAGCACTTTTGTGTGTATGTTTGCGTTTAATCGCGGGTGCCATGCTCTTCCCCAGTCTGCTGTGAGGAGCTTGGTAGCAGGTTGGGCGCAGTGCAGTGGGACCGCAGCCGCTGAGCTCACTCTCAGCTCCATTTACGCTGTCACAGCTTTTGTTACCACATCACTCACTTCCACTTCACTGGCAGCGCTGGGGTCAATGGCATCCTCAGGGCATTCTCAGCAGCGGCACTGTGATAGAGACCCCCACTTCAGTGCTATATGTGTGTGTGTGTTTGTGTGATCAATACGGCCAGCTTTCAAACATAATGGATCACAGGGTATGGTAGACGGCAGGTTATCAATTTACTATGACCGAGCACTCTGAAAACGGCCCTTTCATTTATAACCACTGTAGTAAATTCATTTTTCAGTGCCATAAATGTCTTCCACGGGGTAGGAAAACACAGCCAAATCCTGACGACTGTGAATAGGATCAACGCTGTGGATCCTGGGAGGTGCCAGCTGTACGGCCCTTTTTCAGTCGGCGGCGCCGCATTTGGCATGGTTTAAAGCAACAGTGGGATGGAAAAGGAGCAGGGTCACGAGCACACATACAAAGGCATATGCTCACAGGGACTCTGCCCGGATGCTACGCCTCTCAAAAGTCAATATGTAATCTTTAAGGGGCCCATGTGATTACTAGTCCACGTTTTCACAGTCCAGTTCATTCACAATCACCAGCTCTTTTCAGCACTCAAATGGCCTTCACTGCAAAACATGTCAAATGTTTTATATGTCGTGCCGCTGAAGTTCTTTGACTCTTTTCCCTGCACAACATTGGAACACTGCATGCGTAGGTGTCTAAAATTGAAAAACTCCACCAAGAAAGACGGCTTTATCCAGCATGAGTGTGTCCCTGTCATAAAACCGTGCATTGTCTCATTCATGCGCAGACATTCAAGTGCAAGTCTAGTTGGAGGATGGAATTAACCACATGGTTTTATATAGTGAAATATCATTAAAGTGGAAGGTTTCTTGGCAAAGTTGGAACAAAACCTCTGGAGGGCTCTATTTTCTGGATGTTGCGCAGCATTGTTCAAAGCTCAAGTGCAGCTGAAGTGCGCCGCTGAACACATGAGGACTATTTCTATGGCTTTAACCTCAGCATGACCCAAACCGCGGGAATATAAGGTGAAGGCCTTTCTTTTATACTCGGTGTTTTATTATTCGTTTCGGACTGCTATATAATTTGCAAAAGAAACAGGGGTAACACTTTACATGACTACTAGTAATACATATCAATAAAAGTGGTAGTTCTTGGGTAATTAACGTAGTAAAGTGGTAGTTCTTGGGTAGTTAAAGTAGTAGTTAAAAGTAACTCAGCCCAATAACTGTTAGGTAATTGCCTAGTAATTACTAGTAATAAATTTCAATCAAAGTGGTAGTTCTTGGGTAGTTGAAGTAGTAGTTAATAGTAACTCATTCCAATAACTGTTAGGTAATTGCCTAAAAAGTACAGTAGAAATTACTAGTAATAAATATCAATAAAAGTGGTAGTTCTTGGGTAATAAAAGTAGTAGTTAATAGTAACTCTGCCCAATAACTGCTAGGTAATTGTCTAGTAGTTACTAGTAATAAATATCAATTAAAGTGTAGGGTTAGGGTTATGTAATTAGCTAGAAGTTATTGTAATGAATTACTATTAACTGCTACTTTATTTACCCAAGAACTACCACTTGTATTGATATGTATTACTAGTAGTTATTATTGTAATCACTATGTAATTACCTAGCAGTTACCGGGTCGTCGGTAAATAAGGGATTAATGTTAGAGAAAAGCCAACATGTCCACACTGCACATAGCGATAATGGAGACTTTAACCTCTCGTACTAAACGTTGTTCCCTGTAGTAATAATAGTAATATAGATAAAGACAAAATACGGCTGTAGTGCGTATTCTATCACGTGAAGAATCTGAGATCTGGAAGGGTTTGTGAGAATGAATCTTACACCCGATACCATTGTGAATCTCTGAAAAGCTTGCAGTACTTACAGTATGTCATACAGAGCTTGCACAATAATGCCGCGCAATAGTTTCTAAACATGGCCTTCCACTGGACCTGTACACATGCGGTCTCAAATACATTGAGGGTTCAGATATTGTCCTACATTGGATGGTGAGACTGTGTGTCAGAATTGCTTCGAAAATGTGTGAAGAAGTTGGTGAGTGCATCGGTGGGTGCTACAGTAATGCAGCTGAGTAAGAGCTGACGCCAAAGTTGTGAAAACCATGGGCTTCTTTCTTTGACACCAAATGTGTGCCGCGGTGTTACAGTTATTCACTAGGCTGGGGATATAATGAACTGTCTTGTTCAATCTCCCATGGAAAAAACTGAAGCAATAATTAAGGTTAGTGATTTAAGTTAGGGAGAAAAACAAACACTTTAGCAGATAGAGCTTTAGAGGCCATGCTACTGCTATGATACAAAAACAAAGAACATACGTTGTAACGAAGCTCTTGAACACAGCTTGCCAAATGGAATTAAAATCACAAATTTAGCAGTTACCCACATCTTACCATGACCGACATATTCCCCTCACATTTCAGAAAGGAGCTGCAGTCTATTTCAGTTTGCTGCACAACTTAAATTTTCTTTCCACCAATTTCAAATCTGCACTATGAGATGTGAGAAAGTATGTGAGGCTTTTGCCACGCTGTGTTTCCATGGTCATTAGAAAGACTACCAGGCGAATACAGAGAAATCGCTTCAGTGGCTTTTGCTGAGCCGCTATGCACCTCGTCCATTAGCGAAGTTTCTCGTAAGAATTCTTATGGTTAAAGGACTTCAAGTTACACTAGAAAATGCGGTCCTTTGTTCGACGATATTCAGTCATTTAACCAGACAAACGTAGAATTATTCAACGCATTTTCAGAAGCCTGAAGTTCATTCAGAAAATGTCAGATGTTTGCCCAAGGATGAAGTGTATGGCCAAGCTTAAGCAACTTTTGAACATTTGGAAAACCCCATTAAATCTTGATCTCCCTTATTACCATAAAACAAAAATTCAGTATGTATGTACACAGCTACATTTGTACAGAAATGCTTATAAGAGTAGTTTTTTTTTTTTAAACTACTTCTCATTCGTAGCCTCTCCCTCAGACCTCAATGCCATTATTTTTACAGAACACATATACAGTATATCCGAGCTAAAATCCCCCGGAGGGATAAATATTTTACATACTATCCTGCTCTTATCGCAGCTGCACAGATGGAAAACTAAATTTAATCCCGGCAAATTGTCAATTGTGTGAAAAGCATGAAAAAGAGCCAGTGAGATGTGAGATAAGGCTGTGCAGTGAACGTGAGTTTTGTATGCCATGCGTTGTGTGCAAAGAAAATGTGCTGTGAGGGTCATTAAAAATAAATCAGGTGCGAGGTTCCAATTAAATGCCGACTATACTTGACGCTGTTTACAACAAGCATTTGACATCTTAATAAGGAGAAAAATAACCTAAAACGACAAAATAAGATTAAAAGTGCATTATGTGAGATCACTGAAATCTACAATGAGATTACTTACTTTGAAAGGTTTTCATTTTAATCATAAAGTAATTGGAAACTATGACTTCAAAGTGGACATATGCATAACTATGGCTTGAGGACTTGTTTTTCCTTTTCTAATTTTAGTACAGCAGTATTTATGCCATCTCCTTTAAAATGTGTGCCTCTTATACGTGCGACTTATGAACTACCCTCAAATTTACATAATTGGATGTCTGATTGTATCTGTCATTGGTTTTAGCTTGTGCTAGATTTGCACTCATATCATTAAAGGGGCTTTATGAGCAAATGTCAATGAGAGATAAGTGAGACCTTTTGACCTTCATTTGATTTAATCCAATACACAATATTTACATGACAGCAAAAGTTACCTTTACGGATATGGTTAGAATAAAATGGTAATGTTGCTATTGTTCTCCAAGGTCTGACACAAAAACTCAATAAGCTGGCTCTTTCAAATTATGAACATTACTTATGAAGGATATACTATACGTGGTTGCATTGCAGTCATTATTCTGGGTTTCCCACTAATACATTAGTCTGTGGCGGCCCGCCATAGTCTATTTTTATCCGCCACAGTCTCCCTCTCTTTCTCTGTCTCTCACCCAACACCAACATCTGCAGCAGAGGCGCAGGTTTAAAGGACAAATAAGGAGCAGTGAACAATGTCTCACTGTTTAAGTAGCCTATTATTATTACAAAAAATGACGGCAGCTTCACGTAGTTTTGTTTTCGCTTATAAACTAAAAGACCACATGGCTAATGTGCATAGTAAACCTCTTTACTGCGCTGCTAATGCAGCTGTCACTATAATGAATTAAACCAGCGGTCAGGAAATGGCGGACCTCAGTCTGGTTCCGGACCCACGCGCCAACCCGTCCGAACCCGAAACTTGGATCCAAACTTTAGACCCGATGTGACAGTCCTGCAGCGCTCCCTCTCTCTCCCCCTCACGCTACGCTAACCCAGCTGAACAGAAAGAGAAACTGCAGCCTCTGAGCTCGTTTTAAACTTTTAGAAACGGCTGCAGAATGATTGAAATACGGCTAAAGATTTAAAACCGAGAAGACGCCAGTCATCTAATTAAATATGCACGCGCGATAGTTACGCGCAAACAGCACGGCTGTTTCTCCATCGTTTAAAACAAAAGAGCAGCGAGCAGGACCAAACCTGGACCAAACCTGGACCAAACCTGGACCAAACCTGGACCAAACCTGGACTAAACCAAGATTAAACTTGGACTAAACAGGGCTCATTGTTGAGCTGAGCAAAGAGGAGAAACACAGCACTGCATTGGCACATTGTGTATATATTCTGTTATTTAGAAACCCGAAATGTAATTTTAGAGTAAAAACAAAACTATAATGAATTGTTGCATTGTTTTCAAAGCACACACATTATTATGGTAAATTATCTTCCAGACCTTACTTTGATAATTATTCTATTTTTTTGGATCGCAGTGGAATTAAATTCAGGACCCCGTTCTAAACTTTAGTTCTCTCCCATCCTTCTCTCTTGCCCTACAGGAGGTAAGAGCTGCTCATGTTGGTCAGTGTTTTCTCTCTGCGGCATCAGGCTGAGGTTCAGAGTCTGTATCTGAGAGCTGCAGGGGCGGAGCTGAGACATTATTTAAAAAAAAAAAAAAAAGCTGTACCCTATGTAAATTAACCAGAAATGATTATTTTCACAGCAGCACAATAGCCACAAATAGTTGTAATTTTTCGCTTAAAATGCACCAGAATGCAGGAAAACGCATCTAAATTAACCCAAGGTGGCGCTCTCTCACACCACAGTCTCCTCGAAATCTGTGGGAAACACTGCATTATGTGCTGCCAGTGAAGGGTACATTCGTGCCAAGTGAACATGACAGCAGTGACTGTTTTTCTGTTTTCACGCCTGTGCATCACAAATACAGAAGATATCCTGAGGCAGCGATCCCCATATTTGTGGTTGTACACAATGTAACAAAACGCAGCAAAAGCAGAAGGCCGTGAAAAGTGGAAAGAATGTTGTCAATACCTCAAGAATTTACCGCTCCACTGACACGATCGATAGCATCAACAATGGAGAAAAAGGTTCACCACAGTTGAAAAAACTAAAGTCAAGTTAATAGCTAGATATTTTTCATGAACACAAAAAAAAGCGTTCATGTTCGCTGAGTGCCAATCCATCGGCCGTATTAAGTCCATTCAACCAAATAAATAAATAAATTGACTTTTTGATTAAGCCTAAAGGGGATGCAATATCAACTTTTTAACCTTTGTAACGTTCAACAGTGGTACGGTATAACGTCCCTTGTCAAAAGCAAACTTGGAGTAGTATCTCGCTTCATTCACACAGTTTTGAGTAGTTCTATTTACTTTGCTTGTTTCTTTTATAACGAGAGAAGCTATCTGATCAGTTTATTTCTGGATTATGTCTCCCGCGTGCCCATAAAGCCCATAAACCATCGCCATTGCATTAATCATTAGTTTGTAGACAAGGTGCTGGGTAAAAAGTGGTGGCTCATTCATTGCTTCTAGCATGTACATTTCCCTCCTCTGCCAGCGGAGGGCACTCCAACCAAACTTTGACATAAAAAACAATATAACCTTTGAGGATAAAGTCTCCTTTCCGTACAAAAGGACCATATCTGACCTGCCGTCCTCTCTAATTTAAACATGATCTGAGCCAATAACCCAGGTTTGACCTGTTCTGCTTTCACACATGCGGCTGGTCCTTCATAGTTTACAGCAGGGTGATGTCCGCTGAGCAGCAGCTTGTTAAGTGCACACACTCAAATTAACTGCACCTTTTACTGGGGGTCCTATAAATGTAATGGGACAAGTACAAAGGGTTTGTTCAGTCCTCATCCTCATCGGAGCACATCATATTCTTGTGCATCAGTTTGTTCCTGTTTACAAGGGCTCTGGACAGGCAGAGACCATTAGATTTCATTTATGGCCACATGGTGCTGGATGTAGACAATACATTTACCGAGAAACTTACACATGTTCTCAAATTGTGCAGGCAAGCGAGTCATTTTCAGAAAATTACAGTAGAATGGCTATGTTTGTTATTACCAATTTGCTATTAGATAAAACTGAAATGTTGAGTGTTCACTGATGTAGTATAAGAAGGTATATACGCTTGAACAACTCAAGAAAACCTTTCCTTGGAGTAATTGTAAGTGCAAAAAAAGTGCAATTTATCAGGATGAATAACACAACAGATCACATTACCCTAAAATTCAAAATGTTGTCAAATTGCCTTTTGTACAATTACGATAAGCAGGCAGTGACATAACCCAGCACGGAGAGAGAGAGCCATTTCTGCTACAGTATGTGGGCCGTAATCACAGTGATATATGAAGCATCAGCTCTCACTCTGATGGGGCCATTCATTAGACTAATCCAACATCCATTAGGAACCAGTGGTGTGTCAACAAACTTGTCCCCATTTAACAGGAGAGGAACTCTGGCAAGACTCCTGTGTACATGATCGGTGGGGACGGGAGAGCACCCGGAGGAAACTTTTGTAGACACGAGCAGAATGCAAAATCCACAAAGACCTTTTTCTCTCCCTTTGTCTCATTTCTTTTTTTTTCCACTTGATTTCATGTCTGGCTATGTGATAATCTTTTTTTGTTCTTTCGTGCCTTTCCTCCGCGGGACAAACTTTCGACGTCGACAAACTTTCGACTCATCATTGCCTCGTAGTTTTCAGCGGCGTGTTTTTGTGTGAGAAAGCGTGGAGTTAAAGACATCGGTGAGGACGGCCTCTCTGAAGGTCACTGTGGCGTGGCGCATTTAAAGAGATTGCTGAAATCGTCCCTGGCTTTGTGCCCGTTATGTCTCTGTAGCGGGACAACGCTCCAGGTGTGAGTCAGGAGGTGTTTGTGTACTGTACATCTGGAAAACACAGCGCTGGTTGTGAACGATCAATGACACATCCAATGTCACTGCAGTGCATTGGATTATAATACCTTTGCAACATCCCTACAACAGCTTGCCTTCCAAAGGAGACAGTTTTACATTACCAAATACACTTTAACCTGTTAACCCCCACCTGAACCAAGCCATTTCCCCCAGTTATGGCATCACCCAAATCTAAAAGCTACTTGAAAAACGAGTCAAAATAGCGACAAACACGAGAAGAAAACAAGGATGAAAACGCAACAAAAGAGTGACCAAAAAAGCAAGGACAAATGTGACGAAAAAGCAACAAAACGGTGTCAAAAAAGTGATGAAAAAGTGATAAAAAAAAGGGACAAAAAAATGTAATGAAAAACTGCAGTGAAAAAAAAATATTAAAGGGGGGGTATTATGTAAAATCGACTTTTTCAAGCTTTATATCATGTTATTATGTCATTCCCTCATTAAACACATGCCTGGAGTGTTGCCTTGGCTCATTCACATATTTTTGAGTAATCAGTAAAAACTTAGACGGCAGCCATTTTAGGTGTAGCTATGCCTCAGTCCTCCTAGGAACGCCCCCACCTCCTGGAGACGCCTCTGGACCTTTTGTCACCAGCCAAGCCACCAACCACTGCTCCTCAGCTCAGCAGAGGCCCCTCCCCGCACAGTAGTGTTGTTTAGATGCCACAGCAGTGTGCTGAAGGGGGCGTGTCGGAAAGCTTCTTAAAGAGACAGAGGCCTATTTCAAGACGTTCAGTACAGCCATTTTGAGAGAGCGATTTTATTCAAGGCAGTTATTTTAATTTACTGCATATACAGACCAACAGAAGGTTACGTCATCATTGTAGTATGCTATAGACTGGTGCTATGTGATTGAAAAAAGCATAATACCCCCTCTTTAAAAAAAAAAGTGACAACACAGCAACAACGCAAGGAAAAAGATCCGTTGAGATCAGTTTTGTAGGTCTTAGTTTTCAAATGAGGCGTTACAGTGGCCTATAGGCTGTAAACTCTCCAGTAAAGAAAGATTTGGGTAATGCTGAACTGGAGGAAATGTTAGCATGATGGTGAATGAAGCACAAATCCCCCGCACTGTGTAAAGCGCTTTGGGCGACTAGACATTTTAGACTCAAATCAAACTTGGGTCTTGAGGAATTTTGTTGACCCCGTCACCCACCACGCATGTTTCAGTGCGCTACGTGAGGGATTTGTTGCGGTGGTAGAGAAAGTTGGCACACATTAGCATGAGAAATAAACGGCATATCGCCACAGAGTTTGGGGAAGTGCATGACTAATAGCCTTGCGGCGCTTTGTCAAGATTGTAAAGTGCAAGACAAATCCAACACTGTGTTTTTTCATAATCATATGCATAGTCGGAACTCTTAATGTGTGAGTATGACAGCTCTGCTTTCTACACAGGAAATACTAACAAAGTTAAAGCGATCCAAAAGAAATATAGACAATATGGTATGAAACCCAATAGTTAAATGCTTTGAAAAGTTGTTTTGGCAATGCTGTTCAATTATCACATTTTCTATTGCCCTTTGCCGGACTGCAGGGGATCAGCAGAGCGGATACTTCCAAATGTTCTCACACACACACGGTTGAAAATCACATATCACGGCTTTAATTGGCTCTCTGGGGTGGATCCCAACTCAAGTATCCTCCTCTTGCCTCCAACTTAGAGCCCTACACGCTAAGCATTTACACCCTAATAGCATCTTAATGTGTCAAAAATGATTACCAGGCTCTGCGGACCCAAGAGATATCAGAGCGGGTAAGTGCTAACATGGTGATTTAGCATCACGAGGAGCAGAGGCAGAGAAGTGGACTCTTTCAAATATTTATTCAGTCTAGACGGCGGTGATTAAGAGCTGCCTGGATGTGCTCCAATAAGGAGCTCCACTGTCAGATGCTCAAACCGTCATTTGGGCACGTCAGCTGTAACATGCGCTAGTTTGGTGAGACAGTTACACAAGTGGGAGTCTCAGGCAGGTCAGCTCAGAATTACATTATTTGCCTGGTCTATCTGTCAATGAATTTGTTTATCTTTCATGTGATTGCTCCCATTTTTGTCAGAGGTCACATGTTACTTTGAGCTTGCCCTACCAACAACAAGGGACAAACAAACCCACGATCTTCAAAGTATTGCTTCGGTAGTGCATTCAAAATCATACACAGTATTGTTAGATTAATTCTGAACGACTAGTACTACAACTGCTAAGGGCAATAGTCGATTAGTTGAACAAAAATGTTAGTATTAGACATCACACAATGATGAGCAACTTGCGTCTTCTGTAGTGTTGTTACGATACCAATTTTTTCCCATCCCATCTGATACCGATACTTGGGTTCAGAGTGGTCGCCGATACTGAGTACCAGTCCGATACCCCAGCAACTGAATAAAAACAATAACGAAGCCTGTAAAATGTGCCATATTAAACTAAATCCGTGCACTGTGACTTATGCTGCTTGATCTCTTTGTCCTTTTGGTTGGGAAATGTGGCAGGTGTATTGTATTTTTTTTTTTTGTTCCGTTATTCTTTCTGTCCGTGAAACCAAGGCAAAGTCATTGAAGAAACCATCCACATACCAAAACAAAGTTGGCATTTGGCTCCAACAACAGTTCCACAGGATGCGACGCAAACAATTATCATCTGTTCACAAATCGTCCAATTCTTTGACACCGCGTTTACCGACCTTCAAACTAAAACTGCAGCTTTGTGGCAGAAGACAAAGCGTTTTAGAGGCATATTTTTTTTTCAAAAGTTACAGCAGAGACCTCGACAACGACATAGTAGCAGGTAAGGCGCCGCAATCACAAGTGACATGGAAGTGCTGTAGCATGTCGGCAAATGCCATGTATCTCTGGAAATTGACAGCGCCCCTATGACTATGGCTGAGGCTTATTGTTCGGCTTATTGTTCAGCTTCTTTAAAGAGCGCTGACAGCCGAGAGAGCTATTGTGACGATTAGCGGCGCGACAGGAGTTTCACAAGAGGCCGTAAATACATTATTCCAATAACAGAAGATGTATAGAGCATGAACTCTCTCAGGGGCCATTAAAGTCGAGCATGCCTTCTTTCTAAAATCAAGCGGTGGACGCAGCCGAGGAAGGATTTGCAGAAGATACAAGCAGTGGGAATAGGAGTGGACAGGACTAATGTTTAGGGGTACACATCGGGGCAAGGATTTCCCAATTGCATGTTTAAAAGTTTATTCTGAAAATAAAATGCGGTGTATGTTTGTTTCATCGCCATGCAAGTTACTAGAACGGAAGAAGAAACGCAGGTACTTCACTGGCAAGATTGGGAACCACTAGAACAGGGGGCCCAAACTTTTTGTCTCCGAGGGCCAAAATGAAAAAGTGCCTGTGGGTCGCGGGCCAAACACGGCGATGTCAAGCGTGAAACACATATAACTGCATATAATAATAGTTACTTTATTTTCCGGTATATATTAGCATTTGATTATATCTATGCAAATAACATGCTATATTAAAACAAATGTTAACTATGGCAGACTTAGTAGAAGAAAATCAACAATTGTAGCAATATAGTGCAAAATGTAAACACCTGTATCTACAGCACCTACAGTGAAATTGCCAGATTAGATCATTTTGAAAGTGTCAGTTCAGCATAAATTCTTTTATAAATCCATTTTTAACATGACCTATGTTGATGTCAACAAACTTTGTAATAAAAGTTGGAAAACTGTGAAAGTTGATGCTACAACGCTCTGTGATAAACACCAAGACACCACAACAGTGTTTCCTTAACTTTTCGAAAGGAGTGAAACAGCGCCCCCAATTTGACGCTGGTGGCTAAAAAGTGTACTGCATCCATATTTACCGTTGAGAATGAATGGGAGAGAGTTAGTATTAACCAGATGTGGCTCAAAAGTAGGCTATGGTGTAGTTTTTTATTCTCAACCAATAACTCATTAGATTGATTGATAATAAATGCAACTGCTATCCTTGTGCACAATAAATGTGTTATTCTAGTGCAGGGGTGGCCAAAGTGGGGCCCGCGGGCCAAATTTGGCCCGACGAAACAATTCTGTTGGCCCGCCAGAGAGTGACCATCAATTATTGCCTATGTTTTAGTGCTGGAGGAAACTCTCAAACACAAGGAGATCGTAGAAACAGAAAACATGGATGGGGGGAACAAAAAAACAAACTTGACTTTCCACTTTTCCAAACATTGCCATGATTATTCACGCACCACAACCAAATAGCTGACAATTTAAAAGTTGATTGTAGTTTTATCGGGGGAAGGGGAGAGAACAATTACCCAAACTTTTAACTATTCCTTACAAAGCTGTTTTGGTACATCTATTTAACAAGCCACTTTACAGTAAATTAAATTATACCTCAATATGTTTACTTGAAATTCGTATAGATTTAAGATACTTTATTGTCTTTTATTGTCTTTACTGTCTTTCATCCCCTCAATGACGGGTTACTAAAGTACATCGAAATGCAGTGCAGTGCAGTTGGTGACGAGGCCGCCTCAGCTGCTCATGTCTTGCGCAATCAAACAGAATGAATAAAATCCCCGCCTAAGTAGCACCATTTAACATTAATATGATGAGTCCTGACACTGCAGAGCTGACGGTCCACTAAATGATGACACATAAAATATTAACATGCAAACAAGTCCAACACAGAGGGGACGCACGCTGCCACTCAAGTTGTCCATCAACAATTCTAAGTCCTTCACTGTCTTCAAGATTTTCAAAGAGCGTGAACACAGCACTCCAGTCGATTTATCCTAAATGGACTGGAGTCATCTTTTGCTCATAGTCAAATGGTCTTCTTCTCAAATATGTCCCACATGCTGATCTCATGACTGTCTTTTTTAATGCCATACAACTTCTTCTTATCATTTCAGTCAAAAGACCTTCACTGATGGCTTGGAGATATTGTTTTAAGCCTTATTTAAACAGGATCTTTCATGCCCTTTATACTGTTGATGGAAAAAAAACAGGGTATTTAATGTTTTTCAAAAAGAGAACTACTATACCTGTGGAGGTTTGTTCCATGCTGTAACTTTATGGCGTATCACATACATGCGGAGGACAAGAGTAAGGGCATCCCTACAGTCTGAAGTGAGTTTTAAATCTTGTTTTAGGCCCTCAGGAGCATTGGTTCAGGAAGGTCTGTAAAGGTCAACATATTGAAGATAACCCGCTGTCAACAAACTTTTTATGAAAGAAAATGTCTCCACTGAATAAAGCTTGACAAATAGCCTAACTTGACAAATACAATATGTTGTACACAGACATCCAGACCTGAGCCAAAGGTTTTGGGATAAAGCAAAGCTGTGTCCGACTTGTTCCTGTCTTCTAGAAAACCCTTATGTAGAAACTCAAGTGGGAAATAAAATTCACCTCAAAAGGAGCTTCGTCCGACTCAAAGCGGTTAGCAGAAATATTCAAATACTGATATTTCCCCACTGTTACTCAAAGTCCAACATGAAAAGAGGGCAAGTTTGATCCCCGCTGCTACCTTTAATTTCCAAGAGCAGCACAAGTAGACAACAGCAGAGTGGTGTGACTGGTGGGACTGGGCTGGCAGCTCCTGTGATGATCAGTGTTTTCCTTAATTGAGACGGACATGAAGCTATGCCGAAATTAAAAAGTACCTTGGTGAATACTGTTCATTTTTGATGCTTTCAAACACGAGGTTAGCTGTGCTGGAATAGTCACTTCAGCTTGCCTGTTATATGTTTGCCTCTGACTAGACTGGGTTGGTTGAGTAAAGGACATTTCATTTATATCTTCAAAAGCTTCAGTATCCCTTTATATTAAGGGGTGCTCATTAAGTATTAATAAGGTATCAATAAACAATAGTAAACTATTTAGGGTTATAGTTATGGTAAACCATGAATGTGCATATTATTCATGGCTTATTAGCATGGTAGTTGATAATAGTAAATTCTTCTTCACAAGCATATTATTAATGGCCTACTCCATCCATCCATCCATCCATCCATTTTCTTCCGCTTTATCGGGGGCCGCGTCACGGAGGCAGCGGTCTCAGCAGAGATGCCCAGACCTCCCGGTCCACGGGACGCACACTTCCTCCAGCTGTTCTTGGGGGACCCCGAGGCGACACCAGGCCAGCTCAGAGACATAGTCCCTCCAGCCTGTCCTGGGCCTTCCACGAGGCCTCCTCCCAATAGGACATGCCTGGAGCACCTCGTGAGGGAGGCGGCCAGGAGGCATCCAAAACAGATGCCCTAGCCACCTCACCTGGCTCCTTTCAACGTGAAGGAGCAGCGACTCTACTCCGAGCTCCTGTGCGATCTTGTCCTTTATAATGGCCTACTATAGTATGTTAATATATAACAGTATAATAAGCAGCTCATTAATATCTTTCCAAGCACATTATACATGGCCTTGTAATTACTAATGCTTATTAATACTTAACGAGCACCCCTTAAAGTGATAGTCTTTAAGATTGCAAAGTAAAGAGATCATCAAGTTCCTCCCCTCCCCTCCTGATTGGACTAGAGAGCCACTCCTACTGTACTTTCCAAAATAGAGAGTGAGAACAAACTTCCAAAAGTAAACGATCAAGCTCCCTCCCCCTTCCCTCCTCATTGGACCACTTCACAGGAATGCTCGTCACATTGGTCAAAGTGATAGCCCAGTCTTCTGTGTCTGCAATCAGCAAACGGAGGGACTTTAGAAAAAATATGATTATTTTATATTACTTGCATTACATAAAATTGCAGGCCCAGGCGATCCATTCTTCACCATCTTGGTAAAATGGTAAAACATTTAAACGTACAGATTATCACTTTAATATAAAGTGTTACCGAAGCTTCTTAGAACAAACAGGGAGTGCAGATCCATGCAGGGGTTGACACATGGGTCTTCCAACAATCATAGTCCAAGTAAATATAAACACAATCCCTCCCTAACAAGTTTCCTAACAGTGTGAATGCGTCGGAATTTTGATGTGGCTCATCTGCCTATTCGTTGAATCCCACTTGTTCATTTATCAGCCCACGCCCGCTAAAATTCATTAAAGACTGCGATCCTTATCTGGCGGGTAACTCGGCCTTGTCTGATGGAAATGAACAGAGAACACAAAAGTTTGAAAAGACATGACTCTCTCTCTCTCTCAGTGTGTGTGTGCTTTATCGCTGTCTCTTCATCGCAATGTCATCAAGAAACACATCTCACACTTCCAAGGACAGCCCATACACTCTACTGGAGACAATGCCCCGACAGGATATTCAACTCTCAAGCAACTTTCATGTTCTTTCGGTCTCAGAGATGGAACAAAAAGTTGGTCTTTTGATAAAAATCTGTGAATAAAAGCTTTGTTCTTTAGTTTATACAAAGCTTGGGGAGAAGAAGTTACCTCTCCCATGCTAACACAGAGAAATGACACCGAGATCAGAAGAAGTGCATAAGACACAACGTTATTCCTCGTGTCAATGTTGCGATCAAAGACGCATCTAATATTATCCTTTTAAATTAAACTTCAATGTAAGATTGTCTTTTGAGGTTAGGGTTAAATATTGTAGTTTTCGAAAGAAGAAAAGGCAAATCAAGGTTGAGTTTCATTGCGTCTGTTCACAGCAGGGAATCCACTCACGTTTTTCATCTTTAATTTAGTTTTTTTTTTAAAGACGATACATAATACTGCTGTATGTATGGCCTTGTGTGATTCAAATGCAATCCTTTTTATTTTTAAGAAATCTTGATCTCTTGCACACTGTGGGATTAGCTCTTTTTACCCGTGCCTTTTACTGTAATTTATTAACTTTATGTTGATGTTTTATTGATTGATTTTATCTGTTTTCTTGTAATTTTATGCAACTGTGAAGCACTTTGAATTGCCTTGTGTATGAATTGTGCTCTACAAATAAACTTGCCTTGCCTTACTGTAGTGAGCAATATATGTCACCAAAATGAATAAATAAATAACAATGAATGAATACTGATATATTACTGTTTTAGTCAACTAAATAAAGTTTTTATTTACTTATTTATTTGGTCAGGACGGTACATGTACAGTAATAAGACACATGGGACTCATGCACGTAAACAGTACCATCACACAGGATTTTATCTATCTACATGAAACAAAAACTGTCAAATTCAACATTGTCGCTGTCGGAAAATGTCCCCAAAGGTGAAATTATTGTTTTTCATATGTTGTTTTTCAGGTGTCTAAAAGTGATAACAATGTTCAAAACATGTGAGTGATGTTGGTCAGTAGAAAAAAATCTTAATATGAAGTTTGGGAACCTAACCTTTCACAAATAATGACATACAGAGATTTTCATTTTGGAGATTTCTTTCAAAACTCTTTCTCTCCCATAGAGTTGTATTGTACACTTCCCTCCATCTGAGATTATGACATCAAATTCAAGAACAGGGCTGTGACTCCAACTTTTGACACTGACAAGGTCTTTGTGCCTGAGGAGAGACAGCTTTCTGTCTTTTTATTACTCTCTCTTTCTTTTTGTAGCATGGGACTTATCCAAATTGATTTTTAGTGGCAATAGTCAAATAACTCTGGATCAACTTTTCAACATGACTTAGCCACAGGGACATGCTGTACGCTTTGTGAGTTGGTGGAACACAAGCAGACAGCTCAAACTTATATTTGTCTATGGCTACATATCTCACAAGATCGTATTAAATGTCACAATATCAGCTTCTGGCAGATGAGACATGCATAATTTAATACCGGCGGGCTTCATGCAACAAAAACCTGCATTTTTCCCGTAAATAATAGAAAAACTAAATAAGCTTGTAAAGGCATTGTAGGACTTAGTTTCACATGAGCGGACTAAAACCTTTGTTGGAAAAGGCTCCGGATTGTGGTTCAGCTCATCTCTCATACAAATGAAGGTGCCTTTTGCAAAATCGTTCCCGCAGGTCTGCCCCAAGTGTGTGTGGGCCGGGGGGTCAGAAAGTTTAAAGGCGGGTGGAGAAGGGGGCATAACCAGGGCGAGAAGGGGCGCAATGGGGCTCACGTGTCATGCCGGGCCATTTTAAAGTCACCATATAGCAGCAGTCAAGGGCACACGCTACATGTCATTAGGATTAGTGTTGACGGATGACGGCTACAGGACACACTGTAGCCATGGTCTACAGCGTGGAAATTCTTGAGTTTTAGCCATTTACTGGATCATTTCAGCCTAAAAATTCCTGTACAGATCATTTTTCCTAATATCTTGCAACTATTGATTCTAGAGCTACTTAAACTGCTTCACTTCACCAGCTCTTAAGAAAAATATTAAGTACATGTATTTAGGAGCACATTCAGGAGAAGGATGGCGCCACCTCATGGCAGCAGTTGGTGGAAGATTGCTTTTTGAGATCTTAATTTAGAATTTCTGCTGTGAGTAACTTTTTTTATTATTATTTTGAACTTTACAAGAAGCTAATAGATCTAAAGTTAATTAATTAATTAATTGTCATCCTAATCATGTAAGGATATTTTGTCCACCAAATTTCATGATTTTGTTGCAAAGTACACTGTAAACCCGAACAAGTTCCCTAAACTCAAAACCCTCTGGCAACTAAATCATGACACAAATTTTGAGTTTAAGTTTTAAATTAAGCCATAGCCACCTTATATTGTAAGTAACAGGTTCAGTAGACTCATCCAATCTAGTTATTTCAAGTTTAGCAGACTAAAGAAATCTAACTTTTTGTCAATTTGAAGTTATATATTTTTTTACATTCAGCTTAGTAGCATACTAATAATAATTTTACATACAAAAACGATTCATCTTGAATTTTCCAACTTAGTGCGTCAAAGCGGACAATGGTTTGGTGACATCATGACGTCAGCTACCAAAAAGCAAATAAATAAAGTCACTGAAATTATTTGTATTGAACCTAAATCTCAATCATAATTAATAACATGTTGTACTCATAATACAATTGTTCTTTTTATTACTTCTTTTTCTTAGAACAAAAAAAATAAAAGAGCTGGTATGTCTGTTTGACTTCATATATCAAGGTCACATACAGTACTTAAACACTGTAATCCCAGACTTAAGGAGATCCCAAAGAAAGACATTTTTGGGTGTCCACACAATCAAATTGGAGACAATTTAGAAATTCTAATGAACTGATGAAAACTCTTACCAAAAATGACAGCTTAAAATGTTGCACAATGTCATTATTGGGTGTCTGATACCTGCCCTGTTTAAATTAAGCAAGAATCATGGGCAGAATAACGGTTATAAAACATTTGAAATGAGATGTAGGTTCAGTGCTAAAGACAAAGTCAGTATAGTGGAACATACGTAGCCCTTTTAATACTTGACACTGAATTACACAGTGCAGTACTCTTGCCAGCAAATCCCTATCTTTAAACACTCTGTTACCGTAAGTGTGTCATTGACCAGCATTAAGTCACCATTAACCCCGGCAACCGATCTCAACGAACCTCCCCAGTCCGAGTGTGACATCGGGTGCCACTTAAAAACACACTCACCACTCAATCGATTACAGCCCCCTGTGTCTAGCAACCAGACGAAACCTCTGCTTATACACAGCTTTAGTGGAGACTGCAGGTATACAACTCAATATGCATGAATAATTAATATGGGCCATTACAGTAGAAACACAGTAAGGCTATGATGCATCTGCTTTCGACAAAGATGAAAGGAGAATAGCGGGCGCCCTGCTTATTACCCTAATAGTTCAATGAAGAGACACAAGAGGAGCATATAGCATTCAGCTAATTTGGTGATTACATAAATGCTGTGATAATACATTTTCATTATCAGAAGGACAAGCTTGTCACAGAGTGCTCAAGTTATGTTAACTTAAAAATGCAACTAAACACCAAACCTACTTTTGTTCTGCTGATAAACTTAATTAATGACTTTTTTTTTTAGAGTAGTGCCTGCCGTTCCAAGTTCATTTTTGTCATTTCAGAGTAAACAGTTTTAGACGGTTTGAACTACAAAAAACGCCTAAAAGTCGGAGCTGACAATGGGCAGTAGCTTTCAGAACAACAAATAGATCAAGGTTGAAATTGCTGAAGGTTGTGTGGACTTTTGTATATATATATTTCTGTTTTTTCTTTTCTTCTTTAGCTCGAAATAAAATATTCAAATCAAAAACTTTAGTAGCATCTGGTCACACAGTTCTACTTTCCAAACCTGATGAACACCTATGGTAGCCCTGCAGGGACATGCTGTTGTCTGTGAATAAACAGCATAGTAAATAGGTCAAGTGATGACTTTACTTTGGAAAACGAGTTCACTAAATGTGAACCTTTCCAGAACAAAAAAATAAACATACCATATCAATGGCCTTTTTTCCTTAAGCCCCCCCGCTTGAGCTCGTGACAGGCCGGGTCCCACAGGCCAAAAACAAGCACCAACACATACAGATAATTGAGCTTAAATTTCAGCATTTATCTAAATCAATAAATAGAAGTATGGAACTCTGTGTTCATCTGCACATATATTCCTTTTCCAAATCTCTGTGAGGGTTTTTTACTGTTTGTATATCGTTTGGCCTGACCCTTAAATCAGACAAAGCTCTGGGCCCCTCCTACGATCTCCCCAGGCTGGGAACCGCAGCGATAGCAACAGTCTAACAGTGGATGTCACACATTCAGTTTTCAAATCAGGTATAGAAAAGTTTCTTTCTGAGAACTAGGAAACAAAACAAAAAAAAGCATACTTTTTTTTTTATTGCAAGGCAAGGCAAGTTCATTTTTAGAGCAAAATTCATACACAAGGCAATTCAAAGTGCTTCACAGTTGCAGAAAATTACAAGAAAACAGATACAAATCAATCAATAAAGCATCAACATAACATTAATCAATTACAGTAAAAGGCAAGAGTGCAGATAAAATACTTTCAGTTTTCATATGCACGGTAAAAAGAGCTGTTTTCAGCCTGGATTTGAACATTGTCAGAGTTGAGGCCTGTCACACATACTCATGAAGACTGTTCCAGATTTTAGCTGCATGAAACTGAAACGCAGCCTCACCGTGTTTATTATTGACTCTGGGAACCACCAGGAGACCCCTCCCTGAAAATAATGGTGAACTATAACTGTTAGCCCCAGAAACAGTAAAAGTTTGCTCTTAAGTTGCAAAACATGCTAATTAACTAATCCCCAAGATAAATCTGGATGTTAGAATAGTGTTAGGAAAGTAAGGAATTAGTTTGAATTACTATAACTTTACCTGCTCCTCCTTTCATTAATTATAAACACAACATTCAGTGCACAAACTTAATCTTTAACCATGTTCCACAGAAATACTTGATTGGAGGCCTCTCTCATTTGTCAAAATATATACATTCTAATGTGAAACAACCTTCTTCAAATTGCCCCTCGCACTGCTACGCCAGGGCCATTAGCCACTGTAAGAGGACATAAACTCACACGCATCCCCCCGCTCAAACACATGCCCAATTAACTCCAAGCTTAAACTCACTCTTTAGAACTGTTCCTCAATTACACTTCCCCTGCAAAAGCTCTCATTTGTAAAACACGGCTGGCCATTTGTGACTGTTGCTTGAACACGAGCGGGCGGCCTTTTGTAAATGTTGTGTAATGGCCTGCCATCGCCAGAAGCACTGAGTAAATTCACTGTGTATGGAGATAAATGAAAAGGAATGATTCGAACAATATGGGCCGGCTAGCTGCCCTCCATCTCCAATTCTCTCCAGCCTGGCACACACAGAAACAGGCAGTGGCAAAGGCTAAGTGGATAGTTGGGCCTAATGGCCTGGTGATCCTATAAATAATAGCTGCGCCGTTTCCTCCTCATTGATCACGCACGGCTAGCTGAGTGATACTAGCGCGGCCGCGTGCTGGATGGAGTTGACCTACGAGCACGCTTGGCTGAGTTTTTACCAGCTTTTCCGCCGCGCGCTCTCTCCCGCGGCATGATCTATCAAAGAGCGGGCCCCGCACACCTCCAGAAATGACACCGCCTAATTGGCTGCTCTGAGAGGCCCATCGCTTAAATAGGGCCGGCGTGGAAGTGTGCAAAGGACTGACTCCGGACAAGGTTAACTAACTCCAATTCTCCCCCCCAAAAAAATGCTCTGGCCTTGAAAAGTTTGCACGAAATACAGTAGAAGGGCTGTACATGTAGACTAAAGGGCGGATGTACTGAGAGCAGAGAGAGAAGGCAAAAATACTGTAGCATCTGTAATAATAGATAAAAAATAAACAAGAAATACACATTTACAAAATGCTTTATTCAGGCATTTGAGTATGTGTGCACTGAAGCCTTGATACTTTTTTACAGTACAACTAAATACAATAATGTGTGTAGAAAATATGTAAAGAACTCGTTATTAAAGCAAAATTGCCTATGTGGTGAAAAGGATATAGTTCAAAATGAAACAAAGCAAGCATAAGGAGAGTTTAACTATGGAATCATACCTACAATACAGCAAACTGTCTCTCATTAAACTGAGCTGAGCTTTGAATGGAAAGATTTTTTTTTAGAAATGTTAATTTGCCCGGACAGGTCAGTGTCGAGGTCTAGTTATTTCCGCTGTGAGCCAGAGCAGACAGGAGGTCAGGGGTTGTGCCTCGCTGTCTACCTCAAACAGCCCACTGTGTCCTGAAGCGGCGGGGCGAGACAGGCAATAGGCAGGGCTGATATGATCACTGCGTTTATCTGTCTCATATTACACACATTATACAGGAAAGGAATACATTTACATACTGTAGTCTGAAAACATACAGTAGTTATAAATAAATTGTGATTGGATCATCTAGTATCATATGGGGTTTTGTTGTATCTCATATTTGAATTAGATTGCCTCGAGATTTGCTATTTTTGAACAGCTTTAGGTATGATATATTTTGTACAAATTCTGGAACTTAATTAAACACAACTTGTGAATGAGTCTCTAAGAACGTGACCTGGCTTCACCTCTTAAGCGACTTGAAACTCTCTGCTTATGGATGACTCTATGAGCTACAGTGTATAGGAAATATTAGCTTAAACCCTAAAGCAGAATTATGCATAAGCGTTCAGACACTTTACCAATTGCACTACAGAAGTATTCAGCCTTTTCTCACGTGGGGTCTTTCAGGAATTATGATTAGAGTCACATAATGTCCCTTACTTACCCCCAAATGGCAACTTTCAGAGTAGGGTACACATACTGTAACCTGCAATTACAGCATTTATATAAACTCTTACATCACAATAGCAAGCAGCAATCTCTTATGAGCCCATTTTACAGCTAAATAAATCAATCATACTTGGACCTATATATCTACATAATGGAAAACAATGAAGCTGCTACGTGTTATTTTTCAGTCCACCAGGCTTGTTCTGAAACTGTCTCCTCTACGGAGCCCAACATGTTTGACAGTAACTACTATTGATTTTAGCTTGTTTATACCCTGCTGTGCAACAGATCTTAGCTTTGTGTCCTCTGCTGTAGTTTGCTATACATACAGTGCTTGGAAACACAGTCAGATTTTCATTATTTTCAACATTATTTACATTGTACGATTCTCACTGGAGACGTTAGACCAGGGGGGCCCAAACTTTTTGTCTCCGAGGGCCAAAATGAAAACGTGCCTGTGGGTCGCGGGCCAAACACGGTGATGTCAAGCGTGAAACACACTTAACTGCAAATAATAATAGTTACTTTATTTATTTTTTGGTATACTAATTATATATTTGCATTTGATTATATCTATGCAAATAACATACCATATAAAACAAATGTTAACTATGGCAAAAGCCTAGTTTTAGTAGAACAAAATCGACAATTGTAGCAATATGTAAAATATTAAAAAAAACACCTGTATACATTACCTACAGAGACTTTACCTCATTAATTTGTTAACTCGAAGAAAATGCCACATTAGATCATTTTGAAAGTGTCAGTTCAGCATCAATTCTTTTATAAATAATTTTTTAACATGACCTATGTTGATGTCAACAAACTTTGCAATAAAAGTTGGAAAACTGATAAAGTTGATGCTACAACGCTCTGTGATTGATAAACACCACAACAGTGTTTCCTTAACTTTGAAGTGAAACAGCGCCCCCAATTTGACGCTGGTGGCCAAAAAGTGTACTGCATCCATATTTACCATTGAGAATGAATGGGAGAGAGTTAGTATTAACCATACAGCGCAAAAGTAGGTCACTCTTTGGCGGGCCAACAGAATTGTTTCGGCGGGCCAAATTTGGCCCGCGGGCCCCACTTTGCGCACCCCTGTGTTAGACTATGAATGAACACATGGGATAATGTAGCAAACAAAAAATGGTGAAGTAACTGAAGATATCTTTCATATTTTTAAATCAAAATTGACACCCTTTATTCTTGGCATTCTTGCCCTCAGTGAGAATCTACAATGTAAATAGCCTTGAAATAAAAGAAAAGCCAACACAAAATAAAAGCGTACCATGAGTGAAAGGACCAAAGTGGTTAAAGAGGCAGGATAGTGCAGAACAAAATTACCTTTAACATTGTAACATATAAAGGCCTATGTGAGCTGCACAACGGCAGTATTTTTCCTTGACCTGAGAGGAACCTTTACCCAATAGGCTATGCAAACATCCTTAGTCTATTGAAATATTGAGGCTTACACATGCCATCCTTTTTCTTTTTAAATTTCCCATTCCCAATGTCTATTTATCGCAGCAGTTTCATCATGCCCTCATTACCCAGCCTCCCATCTGTGTGTAGAGTTCAGACAAACAAACAAGACCATAGAACAAAAGAGCTTTGGCACACTGTACCATCCGAGGTCCCTTCAGTCTCCATGGCAATTACCCAGCATTCAACAGCTCAGCCTGAAGCTCCGCCCCTTTCCCTGTCCCTGTAAACAAGTCCTGAATCGAAGAAGAAAAGAAAAAAAACGCCACGTGGGTCTCTGGCAGCTATGCACTTTAGAGGAGCGTGGATGCTCGGCGATCAATTGTACAACAGGACTGTCAGGCGGACACCTACGGCCTCGGCTGATGAGCATTGATTCGGACCTCAGTGGACCTCCAAAATGTGGGAGGGGAGTCGGCGAAAGGAGTGTGAGCTAAGTGTTCGGACAAAGCTATCAGGATATTGGTTCACCAGCGAAAACAGGTAAAACACGATGGTTAAAAGGGCCAGGAGAACCAGTAGACAAAAATTCCACACACAAAAAACCCAAAACAATACTGATATGTTTGTGTAAATCAAGGTCCTACACTAGACTATGCATTTATTAAGCAAACTAACCATCAGCCTTGGGATTTCACGAAGTTACGATAATCTATGTGCCGAGAAAATACCTTCAGGCATAAGCTGTCGAAACATTGTCATAGAATACCAGCACAAGGGCACATGAACTGTTCAAAAACAAGCTAAAAACAATAGCAACTCTTCATGGATTACAATTAGCTGATGTGGTTTTATTGTTTTTTATTTGGTAGGGTCAGTGCATGTTAATGACGAGAGCTCGAACGGACCATTCACTTGTACGTTCACTGTGGAGATGGAGAGTAATATTCTGAATCAATATGTTGGTTTGAAAAATGGGGATGAACTAGGTACAGTGTGTTTAATTGGCAGCCACCTCACTTGCCTGTAATCATTCTCGGTTAAAAAATGACACCAAATTATGCATCTGACTTTAATCTGTTTTCTCCTGAGCCAACTGTTCGATGGCTGGGTCCCGGTGTTAGTCATCTTGCCCTGCAGCTGTCCCTCCATGAATCACGTTGGCAAGCCCAGCCTCATCCATTGGCAGCACCATTTATTTCACCAACATGACTAATCTGTTGATCTGATTTCAATATGCCGGAGATTTGCCCTTTAAGGGGTGGACTATTTGTTTCTGTGTGCGGCAGTTATCTGAAGTCCATATCGCAAATGTCCAGAAGCATTGTGGGAGCATGGAGGATTGATTTGGATTGGCTGCGGGCTGAATTCGGGCCTTGGGGGTGGGTTGGACAGACCATAGAGGAGCGGGAGGGTGATTGGGCCAATAGCACTGGAGGCGATGGATCCACCGCAGCAAAGTGTGCCCGACTGATAATCTTAACACACTGTGAAGGATGCGTCGACCGCAATCGAAAATGTCACGCCCAACAGATTTTGACCACGTTAGAAACGCGTTCCTTGTTTCTAAACATATCGGGAATTGTTTTATTCACGTATTTTTGAGTAACCCTGCATTTACAGAACTTTAAATGCTCTGTTCCACCAGCTGATGTCACAAAGTGGTGCCCTCGTTCTCCAGGAAGTGCTTGTGTGTACTATGGACTACAGGTCGACCGATGTTGGTTTTTCTAAGGCCGATGTCAATTTTTGTGATTTTTATTGGCCGATGCGATGTGCATGGCTGATAGTTCTTGATTAGTTGACGTTAGCATTAGCATGCTACCATTAGCATTAGCATAAGCATACTTGCTAGACGCGGCATTTTGCGCGGTGATCAAAAATACAGGTTCCGTGCTTCAAAATGACATGTAAGCATGTCCATATTGACTGAGGTTTAGTGAAACTTGTGTTTCACTAAGTTTCCAATGAGATGTTTCTCTGTTCCACTGAGGCCTGGGACATTGTGGGAGGACTTTTAAAGTCCTGACTTTGCTCTTTCCAAAGCAAAAAAACAGGAAGTCTCTATCACGTTCAGTCCCGGAGATATCAGCTTTTATCGCCGCAAGATCGGCCGATAGCCGATATTGTAAAAGGCAAGGCAAGTTTATTTATACCGAGCATTTCGTACACAAGGCAACTCAATGCAACCAAAATCCCACCTCTACTATGGACAATAACTCTGGTCATTTTTAAGTTGTCAAAATTGCCATCACTACTGCTTTTTTGTTTTGTTTTTTAGCCTTATTTAAAGTACTTTACTCCATAATGTGTGACAATTTTGTTTTGAAATTAGGGCTCTTATTACTGGTTTTCCGCAAATACATAATTTTAAGTTATAAAACATCTAGGTCCACTCTTTTTGTCATCACTGTCACATACACTATTTTGGGAAAAAAACAAACAGTTATTTTTCAAGTTTTATGACATCATCCTCAAAAGGCCCACTTTACCATACACCCAAACTGCACCTCCGACATTTACCTCCTGCTTCACACTTAACTTATGGCCTCCATAAAAACTGCCGATGGCTTCAGAAGTGAGAGGTTCCCCTGAGCTTTGTGTTTAGCCTATGGTGCTGAAATGCCTCACTATGTAATGTCAGCACTTCAGTGAATCCTCCAAATGATACAAAGATACCTCAATCATATTTATTTCACCTATATCAGGAGTTATGACATATTATGTTGATAGGTGACTAAAAAATAATTAATATGACTTTGATATTGTAGGATTCAGGATAACATATATGACTAATATTTTATTTATATATATTTTGCTTTTAGAAACCCTTATGTGACGAAGTGAGTTTACACTCTAGTAAGCTGCACATACATATCCCGGGTTGTTTGTGTTTGCCTCATTAGTTCAATTCTCATCATTCCACATAAATACCTCCTTAAGTGGTTCATTGGTTAAGGTTGTTTTGTGTTAGTTACCTTCTCCTTTGTTTTCACCTGGGAGGTGTTTGGGGAGGGGCCGCCCAAACAATTCCTCCATTAATGCTTTTCTGTGCTGATGTCGCTGATGATGTCATCAACACATCACATTGTTTAAAGAATTATTGTGACGTATCCGGGTATTGTTTTGAATTTGTTAAATCATTTTCAGTTGCCTAATACTGTGTGTGTGTGTGTGTGTGTGTGTGTGTGTGTGTGTGTGTGTGTGTGTGTGTGTGTGTGTGTGTGTGTGTGTGTGTGTGTGTGTGTGTGTGTGTGTGTGTGTGTGTGTGTGTGTGTGTGTGTGTGTGTGTGTGTGTGTGTGTGTGTGTGTGTGTGTTGGTCTTTATTAACTTGTGTGGACCAACACCTGAAATTTCACCCGCGGTGTGGGGACCAAAATTTTTGTGGGGACCAAAAACCCGGTCCCCACAAAGTTAACTATATTTTTGATGTAAGTAGGCTCTAAAGATGGCCCTGGCAAATTTTCAGCTTGGGCTCCATAAGTGACAAAAACCGGTTTTCAAGTGTGTAAGTGTGTATAACAGAATTTACTCAGTATCGGCCTCTAGTGGTCAGTGAGGTACTGCACCCATACACACTTCTTACACACTTTGCTCAATGCGCATGCGCAAACTGTGCCGGTCCTCACAAGTTGATAAAAACAAACTTTATTTTACATTTTTATTTTAATTATGAAGCTTTCAGACAATACAGTAACTATATAGACAGGGGACTCATGGCACGGACAAAAGACATTTTACCACTGGAGGACAGAAGAGGCAAGACATTTATTTGAAGGCTACCACCATAGAAGTAAATATAAGGATGGAGGAGGGGCTATTTGGGATTTGCCATGCAGTGCGAAGAATAGCTCCTGGAGAATTTCAGTCAAAGTAGATACACTTGTGGATCGAAACACGACTCCAGGTATGTTTTTCATGTGGAAACAACTCTGTAACATGGTAACAAGCTAAAAAGATGATATGATAATGCCGCATCTTTAAACAAGTACGAGTTAGCTATCTAGCTGCGCAATTAACTAACTGGCTAGTACTAGCCTAGCTGTTAGCTACAGACAAGCACATGTTTGTGGATAGGGAAAACTCATCTTCAAGGTAGAAGTTATCATATTGTATGTTTTGATTGCTCAAATCTAAAACTAACTTTGAACAGTGTACTACGTTAATTTATCATTGAGATGTGCGTGTGTGTCACGTTTTAGCATCGTTTCTTGTTCATTACAATGCCGGGGGTTCTTGGCTTTTTTGTCATTACATGTTTGATATGGACAGTATCCAGCTGGTTAAGGTCAGGAGTTGAAAAACGCTTAAATTTAGAAACGGGTAAAAACAATTAAGGTTAGCTTTAGGAAAATGTGTTTTGTTTGGTTTATTTGGCATGATATTACTGCATCTTTAAACAAGCACAAGACAAATGTATGTCAAATCAAATGTATGTATGTTTTTTTTTTTCCAAGCATTGATGCATCTCGAGAAGACAGAAGCCTTGGTAGACTTGTCAATGATGACCACCTTCATCCAGACTGTAAAATGAAAAGGATGACGTCTGAAATGAAACCACATATATGTCTCTTTGCTTTGAGGGACATACATGCTGGAGAGGAAATACCATACACCTACAGAGGAACTAATTGGCCATGGAGGAAAAAGGTACGTGTGAGTATTCCCCACGACTGAAAGCCTACACAGACATCTAAAGACAATTCTTAGCCATGCCAAAAATAAATGTAAAATAGTATCACTTGTGCATAGAGGTCTTAACTGACCTGTATGGAAGGGGAGATGGTTAACTTGATGCTCAAGAAAATAAAAGAAATGTTTGTGTTTTCACATCACATGCATAATCTCGATTTATTTATTGGTTTATTATTTGCTAAAGAGCTTATGCATGTGATGTCATGACAAGGAAATTGAGTGCCTATGTCTGCAATGTTCTTGGGTTGTTTTTTGAATTACCCCTCAATTTGATGTTGCATCTCATGTTATTAATTAAGTCTGCATAACCGCCATTGCAATACGTTTAATTTAAGTGACGATGTCATCATTCTACTTCCGGGTAAAATAGAGCTTTAGCTGTATTCATTCTAATTAGATTTTACTCATTTTAACCTGCTGTTGAGCCGACTACAAGCTCTTTCTAAGCATCTGATCGCAAAGAAATATTACATTTACACCGGATTTTCTTGAGTAATGGAATGGTAAAGTTAACTCCCATGTGTTATTTCTTTAGGATGGAGCAGAGCCCCAACTTTCCACTGAGTTTCCTGAGACCGCCATGTACACGAACCAAGACAAAGACCCAACGCGCTCCCAAAGCATTTCCCAGGTAACTTAATTTATTTCACAGTGGGTCATATTACTGTCTATTGAAAAGCTTGCGTTAGCGTTTTAGCTGCCTGATATTTACAGAGGTAAAAACATGTCACGACCACTGTTCTTGTGGGAACCACAGCATTTACTCTAAACATTAGTCATTGGTATGAACTCTACTGCACACAAACGACAGGTTTTACCCCACTATCGAGGTCCAGTTAACACACGTCAGGACCACTGTTCTTGTGGGGACCACAGCATTTACTCTAAACATTAGTCATTGGTATGAACTCTACTGCACACAAACGACAGGTTTTACCCCACTATCAAGGTCCAGTTAACACACGTCAGGACCACTGTTCTTGTGGGGACCACAGCATTTACTCTAAACATTAGTCACTGGTATGAACTCTACTGCACACAAACGACAGGTTTTACCCCACTATCAAGGTCCAGTTAACACACGTCAGGACCACTGTACTTGTGGGGACCACAGCATTTACTCTAAACATTAGTCATTGGTATGAACTCTACTGCACACAAACGACAGGTTTTACCCCACTATCGAGGTCCAGTTAACACACGTCAGGACCACTGTACTTGTGGGGACCACAGCATTTACTCTGAACAGTAATCACTGGTATGAACTCTACTGCACACAAACGACAGGTTTTACCCCACTATCGAGGTCCAGTTAACACACGTCAGGACCACTGTACTTGTGGGACACAGCATTACTCTAAACATTAGTCATTGATAATCTACTGCACACAAACGACAGGTTTACCCCACTATCAAGGTCCAGTAACCACGTCAGACCACTGTACTTGTGGGACCACAGCATTTACTCTAAACATTAGTCATTGGTATGAACTCTACTGCACACAAACGACAGTTTTACCCCACTATCGAGGTCCAGTTAACACACGTCAGGACCACTGTACTTGTGGGAACCACAGCATTTACTCTGAACAGTAATCACTGGTATGAACTCTAGTGCACAAGACCACTGTTCTTGTGGGGACCGCAGGGCCTGGTATAAACTGTATGCATGTATCAGTGTAAAGCAAATTCTTGTTTCACTAAAGATCTTCATAGCAAACATCAGGGCCACTGTTTTTATGGGAATGCAAAAGTTCCTGTGAATTAATTTCTTTGTAGTTCACACTAGAGTGTATACCAATGTTTGTGGGGTCCGTGGTCGACTACAAGAAACGCAAACAGTGCATTTTCTATCTTTCCTTTTCTGAGCATCAAGTTAACCAGGCCATGAACAACATGTGCCACTCACTATAGGTGTATCTTAGTTGTACTAGTCACGTCTCCCCTTCCATACAGGTCAGTTAAGACCTCTATGCAGAAGTGATACAATTTAAATTTATTTTAGCATGGCTAAGAATTGTCTTTAGATGTCTGTGTAGGCTTTCAGTCGTAGAGGAGTTGTCTATCTTAGATGAACGTTCTTGAGTCATCTTCTGTACTCTGTCGCTGTCCTACACTTTAACTACAGTGTACAGAAGATGACCCAAGAACCTTCTGTAGATGGCTTGAGATATACTCGCAACATAAAAATATGCCATTGAGGGTACTGTTATCTTTACATTGGTCACAGGTGTAATTCACAAAAATTCAGAGTAATGGAATGGTAAAGTTAACTACCATGTGTTATTTCTTTAGGATGCAGCAGAGCCCCAACTTTCCACTGAGATTCCTGAGACCGCCATGTCCACGAACCAAGACAAAGACCCAACGCGCTCCCAAGCATTTCCCAGGTAACTTAATTTATTTCACAGTGGGTCATATTACTGTCTATTGAAAAGCTTGCGTTAGCGTTTTAGCTGCCCGATTTTACACAGGTAAACACATGTCACGACCACTGTTCTTGTGGGAACCACAGCATTTACTCTGAACATTAGTCATTGGTATGAACTCTACTGCACACAAACGACAGGTTTTACCCCACTATCGAGGTCCAGTTAACACACGTCAGGACCACTGTACTTGTGGGACCACAGCATTTACTCTAAACATTAGTCATTGGTATGAACTCTACTGCACACAAACGACAGGTTTTACCCCACTATCAAGGTCCAGTTAACACACGTCAGGACCACTGTACTTGTGGGGACCACAGCATTACTCTAAACATTAGTCATTGGTATGAACTCTACTGCACACAAACGACAGGTTTTACCCCACTATCAGGTCATTAACACACGTCAGGACCACTGTACTTGTGGGGACCACAGCATTTACTCTAAACATTAGTCATTGTATGAACTCTACTGCACACAAACGACAGGTTTACCCCACTATCGAGGTCCAGTTAACACACGTCAGGACCACTGTTCTTGTGGGAACCACAGCATTTACTCTGAACAGTAATCACTGGTATGAACTCTAGTGCACAAGGCCACTGTTCTTGTGGGGACCGCAGGGCCTGGTATAAACTGTATGCATGTATCAGTGTAAAGCAAATTCTTGTTTCACTAAAGATCTTCATAGCAAACATCAGGGCCACTGTTTTTATGGAGAATGCAAACGTTCCTGTGAATTAATTTCTTTGGTATACACTCTAGTGTGAACTACAATGTTTGTGGGGTCCGTGGTCGACTACATGAACGCAAACAGTGCATTTTCTATCTTTACTTTTCTGAGCATCAAGTTAACCAGGCCATAGGAACAACATGTGCCACTCACTATAGGTGTATCTTAGTTGTACTAGTCACATCTCCCCTTCCATACAGGTCAGTTAAGACCTCTATGCAGAAGTGATACTATTTTACATTTATTTTTAGCATGGCTAAGAATTGTCTTTAGATGTCTGTGTAGGCTTTCAGTCGTAGAGGAGTTGTCTATCTTAGATGAACGTTCTTGAGTCATCTTCTGTACTCTGTCGCTGTCCTACACTTTAACTACAGTGTACAGAAGATGACCCAAGAACCTTCTGTAGATGGCTTGAGATATACTCGCAACATAAAAATATGCCATTGAGGGTACTGTTATCTTTACATTGGTCACAGGTGTAATTCACAAAAATTCAGAGTAATGGAATGGTAAAGTTAACTACCATGTGTTATTTCTTTAGGATGCAGCAGAGCCCCAACTTTCCACTGAGTTTCCTGAGACCGCCATGTCCACGAACCAAGACAAAGACTCAACGCGCTCCCAAAGCATTTCCCAGGTAACTTAATTTATTTCACAGTGGGTCATATTACTGTCTATTGAAAAGCTTGCGTTAGCGTTTTAGCTGCCCGATTTTACACAGGTTAACACACGTCAGGACCACTGTTCTTGTGGGAACCACAGCATTTACTCTAAACATTAGTCATTGGTATGAACTCTACTGCACACAAACGACAGGTTTTACCCCACTATCAAGGTCCAGTTAACACACGTCAGGACCACTGTACTTGTGGGGACCACAGCATTTACTCTAAACATTAGTCATTGGTATGAACTCTACTGCACACAAACGACAGGTTTTACCCCACTATCGAGGTCCAGTTAACACACGTCAGGACCACTGTACTTGTGGGGACCACAGCATTTACTCTAAACATTAGTCATTGGTATGAACTCTACTGCACACAAACGACAGGTTTTACCCCACTATCAAGGTCCAGTTAACACACGTCAGGACCACTGTACTTGTGGGGACCACAGCATTTACTCTAAACATTAGTCATTGGTATGAACTCTACTGCACACAAACGACAGGTTTTACCCCACTATCGAGGTCCAGTTAACACACGTCAGGACCACTGTACTTGTGGGGACCACAGCATTTACTCTGAACAGTAATCACTGGTATGAACTCGAGTGCACAAGGCCACTGTTCTTGTGGGGACCGCAGGGCCTGGTATAAACTGTATGCATGTATCAGTGTAAAGCAAATTCTTGTTTCACTAAAGATCTTCATAGCACACATCAGGGCCACTGTTTTTATGGGGAATGCAAACGTTCCTGTGAATTTTCTTTGTAGTTCACACTAGAGTGTATACCAATGTTTGTGGGGTCCGTGGTCGACTACAAGAAACGCAAAAAGTGCATTTTCTATCTTTCCTTTCTGAGCATCAAGTTAACCAGGCCATAGGAACAACATGTGCCACTCACTATAGGTGTATCTTAGTTGTACTAGTCACATCTCCCCTTCCATACAGGTCAGTTAAGACCTCTATGCAGAAGTGATACTATTTAAATTTAGTTTTGGCATGGCTAAGAATTGTCTTTAGATGTCTGTGTAGGCTTTCAGTCGTAGAGGAGTTGTCTATCTTAGATGAACAGTCTTGAGTCATCTTCTGTACTCTGTCGCTGTCCTACACTTTAACTACAGTGTACAGAAGATGACCCAAGAACCTTCTGTAGATGGCTTGAGATATACTCGCAACATAAAAATATGCCATTGAGGGTACTGTTATCTTTACATTGGTCACAGGTGTAATTCACAAAAATTCAGAGTAATGGAATGGTAAAGTTAACTACCATGTGTTATTTCTTTAGGATGCAGCAGAGCCCCAACTTTCCACTGAGTTTCCTGAGACCGCCATGTCCACGAACCAAGACAAAGACTCAACGCGCTCCCAAAGCATTTCCCAGGTAACTTAATTTATTTCACAGTGGGTCATATTACTGTCTATTGAAAAGCTTGCGTTAGCGTTTTAGCTGCCCGATTTTACACAGGTAAACACATGTCACGACCACTGTTCTTGTGGGGACCACAGCATTTACTCTAAACATTAGTCATTGGTATGAACTCTACTGCACACAAACGACAGGTTTTACCCCACTATCAAGGTCCAGTTAACACACGTCAGGACCACTGTTCTTGTGGGGACCACAGCATTTACTCTAAACATTAGTCATTGGTATGAACTCTACTGCACACAAACGACAGGTTTTACCCCACTATCGAGGTCCAGTTAACACACGTCAGGACCACTGTACTTGTGGGAACCACAGCATTTACTCTGAACAGTAATCACTGGTATGAACTCTAGTGCACAAGGCCACTGTTCTTGTGGGGACCGCAGGGCCTGGTATAAACTGTATGCATGTATCAGTGTAAAGCAAATTCTTGTTTCACTAAAGATCTTCATAGCAAACATCAGGGCCACTGTTTTTATGGAGAATGCAAACGTTCCTGTGAATTAATTTCTTTGGTATACACTCTAGTGTGAACTACAATGTTTGTGGGGTCCGTGGTCGACTACATGAAACGCAAACAGTGCATTTTCTATCTTTACTTTTCTGAGCATCAAGTTAACCAGGCCATAGGAACAACATGTGCCACTCACTATAGGTGTATCTTAGTTGTACTAGTCACATCTCCCCTTCCATACAGGTCAGTTAAGACCTCTATGCAGAAGTGATACTATTTTACATTTATTTTTAGCATGGCTAAGAATTGTCTTTAGATGTCTGTGTAGGCTTTCAGTCGTAGAGGAGTTGTCTATCTTAGATGAACGTTCTTGAGTCATCTTCTGTACTCTGTCGCTGTCCTACACTTTAACTACAGTGTACAGATGATGACCCAAGAACCTTCTGTAGATGGCTTGAGATATACTCGCAACATAAAAATATGCCATTGAGGGTACTGTTATCTTTACATTGGTCACAGGTGTAATTCACAAAAATTCAGAGTAATGGAATGGTAAAGTTAACTACCATGTGTTATTTCTTTAGGATGCAGCAGAGCCCCAACTTTCCACTGAGATTCCTGAGACCGCCATGTCCACGAACCAAGACAAAGACCCAACGCGCTCCCAAAGCATTTCCCAGGTAACTTAATTTATTTCACAGTGGGTCATATTACTGTCTATTGAAAAGCTTGCGTTAGCGTTTTAGCTGCCCGATTTTACACAGGTAAACACATGTCACGACCACTGTTCTTGTGGGAACCACAGCATTTACTCTAAACATTAGTTATTGGTATGAACTCTACTGCACACAAACGACAGGTTTTACCCCACTATCAAGGTCCAGTTAACACACGTCAGGACCACTGTTCTTGTGGGAACCACAGCATTTACTCTAAACATTAGTCATTGGTATGAACTCTACTGCACACAAACGACAGGTTTTACCCCACTATCGAGGTCCAGTTAACACACGTCAGGACCACTGTACTTGTGGGGACCACAGCATTTACTCTAAACATTAGTCATTGGTATGAACTCTACTGCACACAAACGACAGGTTTTACCCCACTATCGAGGTCCAGTTAACACACGTCAGGACCACTGTACTTGTGGGGACCACAGCATTTACTCTAAACATTAGTCATTGGTATGAACTCTACTGCACACAAACGACAGGTTTTACCCCACTATCAAGGTCCAGTTAACACACGTCAGGACCACTGTTCTTGTGGGAACCACAGCATTTACTCTGAACAGTAATCACTGGTATGAACTCTAGTGCACAAGACCACTGTTCTTGTGGGGACCGCAGGGCCTGGTATAAACTGTATGCATGTATCAGTGTAAAGCAAATTCTTGTTTCACTAAAGATCTTCATAGCAAACATCAGGGCCACTGTTTTTATGGAGAATGCAAACGTTCCTGTGAATGAATTTCTTTGGTATACACTCTAGTGTGAACTACAATGTTTGTGGGGTCCGTGGTCGACTACATGAAACGCAAATAGTGCATTTTCTATCTTTCCTTTTCTTTGCCCTTGTAGTCTTTATGCCAGTGTGATACTTTTTTTTTAATTTGTAAGCCAAGATCTTCTAGTTTCTAAAAGTGTGTGTAGGATGAGTCGAGGCAAGTTACTTTGCCTAACCCAATATATTTTATGTTGGTAGATACAGTTTTAGTAATGTAATGTTTGTATATATTTCCGTTTTACAATTTGTTTCACAAGCTGTAGTTAATTTCTTTGCTACAGCTATAATTAGCTACATCACATTTGCTGTCCATACCCGTGACCCTCACCCCCGATCAGGGGGACAGCACGTAATGGGCTAAACACAGCTTTATCTATTTTCCCTGATTTGTCATGGTATATTTAAGTTAATTTCTGTAAGTTTGTGTCTAATTCTGTCATTTTGTTCCTCAGTTCATCCTTCAGTTTGTCAATCAGTCATCAAAAGAAAGTGGGAAGAAGAGGAAGTACAAGCAGTTGAGAGGCATCTGACTTCCTTCATAACCTCCCTTACTGTTCCAAGGAAACAAGACTGCGAGAATTGTCTATAACTTGAAAACGAAGCACTACAATATAGAGATTGCGCTGCCATAAAATTTTATGTGAAAAATCGAATCAGAGCCCTTAAAAAGAAACATTAAGGCAAGGTTTTTTCTGAGATGCTTTGGGCTATGTGCACAGTGCCCCCATGTTATTTCAAATTAGCGACGGTTTCCTATCTTTTACATTTACGATTTGCAGAGTCTCACACAAATGAAGAGATGGCTCAAGATTTTGTAAAGGACAGCGCATAAAAGTTAGAATGTGACTGGAGCAGGTTAAAAAATGATGTAAGATGGAACGACTTCACTGGAGGAAACCTCCAGGTTCATAACAGTGGGTGATTTTGTCTTAAGGCTAACCACTAACACAAAATAATTTAAAATTCAATTAAAACTAGTGCAAAGTTTTGAACGAGTCTGCGCAAAACGGGATCAAGTAGTTAGTTTTAAATTTTATTGAGTTGTTTACACATTATACTGTCATTATTGAACACTAGCCTTAAGATCGTGAGATAAAAGCTTCTCCCTTACGACCGGGGCAAGATTCACATCCAACAAGCTTGTAACAAGTTGCAGTGACCATCAGTAACTCGCTGTCCTTTACAAAATCTTGACCCATCTCTTGATTTGTGTGGGACCCTGCTAATCGTGTAAGTAAAAGACGGGGGAGAAGGACAGTGTCGCTTTTTTCCAGCTGGAAATCATGTGGGGACAGTGTGCAGCCCATTGAAACTTGGCTCAATAAATTTAGATTTTGTTGCTGGAAATATAAGAAATTTTTGTGATTTTTATGCTTAAATTCCTTAAACTTGTAATGCATTTTTTCTCATGTCCGTAATCTACAGCATACGTTTGAAATTGATATCTCTACATTTAAGTTGATTACCTTTTTTTACTGCAGTGTCTCGCCTTATACAGTCCCGATCAAAGTTTAAGACCTTTTGCAAAATGGTAGAAAACAAAGAAAATCACATTTTGCATGGTTAGAACTTAACAAGGTTCCAAGTAGAACTTCAATATGCAACAACAAGAAATGGGAGTGAGACAAAAAAAGAGTAAACCTTTAATTTCCACTTGACTTTTTTTGTTCCATAACCCTCAGTCATAGAATTCCTTAAAAGATCCTTTCTTGCCGTTTCCCACCTCAGCAGTGATGGCACGCAGCAAGAGACTGTGCTTATGCAGCACAACCTGACCACGTTTAAACATTGCTGTCAGGACGTCATGAGTGTGAGTACCTGACTGAAAATGACTTTGAATGAACATTTGCACAGATTTGGTCTTTTAAAGGCATGTGGTCCTAAACTTTTTAGCAGCTGCAAAACGGTCTTAATTTAATTGTTACTTCATTTGTTGTTTTCAATAAGAGTTATTCTCAATTTTGTTTTGTTTGTGTCACTCAAATTTCTTCTTGTGGAAGTTCTGATTGGTATCTTGATCAGATTCAACCATGCAAAATGTTGCCATCTTTTAATTAGAGTTAAACTTTTGATTGGGCCTGTATAGCATAAATCTCTTCTTCCCACCTTTTTTTCAATGTGTTAAAAGCAGCGTTGTTGGGACTACTCCATTAATGTTATCCAACTACTGATAATAGAAAAGTCCTTCTACAAGTAGTCTTGTTACTTTGATTACGTTATTTCAAAAGGAAGGAAATACTTCATTTGGGACTAGGATCGTCCAGTGTCTTGACGTGCAGCCAATTGGATCCTCAGTTTGGTGACATTTTTTGGGGTCTTTCACTTGACTTTTTTGTTCCAAAAGTCATCTGAGGACTAATTACTACTTTGGGTTCGCCCTTTTAAGTGTTTAATAAGTTCAATGTGAAGCGTTTCACAGGTAAATAACTCTCAACCACAGTATTCTATAGAGGTACGCCAATCAGATCAGTCACTGATCATAGCCTGTTCAGCAGATTTGTAAAATATGTTGATCAAACGTGGATTTCACATACATTCTTTCAATCTATATTCTGGTGAAATTACGCAGCATTGCACTGCTCTAAACCATAAATGTATTTTTTATTGTAATTAGTGGTTACACAACAGCTCTGGATGTACTGCTCTAATTGCCGACTGTATCCCTCCCCACCTGGCGGCTCTACTTGTGACAGCAGCGGTGTGTAGTGTAACTAATCAAAACAACCATGGCGCGAGAGCTAGTCTGCTATGCTTAAGACAAAAGCATAATGAAGGTTCATGACCATAAAATAGCCATATATGGACATATAACTCAGACATTAATTAGTAATAATAACGGACTATAAAAATACTATACAATAAACTATAAATAAAGATAAATGATTGAAGCACCTCTATAATGTATACAACAATTTCTTGATAGAAGTTTTCAGCTGTCAATTGTAATCAGTTGTTACTTGGTTACAATGGGATGTTTTGTTTGTAAACAAATATAATTATCCCCAACTGTTCAAAAGTTATGATGTGATTCTTTCAATTCAAATCAAAATTGAATAGTGATTACCTTCTTTGTCTATGACTAAGTAACATTTTGAGAGAGCATTTTAAGAAGAGATATTTTTTCACAATAATACAGGCAGGGCATTTGTGTTGAATAGTTATGAACGCTATAAACTATGTATGGTTGGGCTTTAAAGTATTTAAAAACCTAACTGTATATGATTGGTCTTAAAAGTATTTAAAAACCTGAAACTGTGTATGCGTGGGCTTAAAGGTATTCAAAAACCTGAGACTGTGTATGAGTGGGCTTAAAAGTATTTAAAAACCTGAGACTGTGTATGAGTGGGCTTAAAAGTATTCAAAAACCTGAGACTGTGTATGAGTGGGCTTAAAAGTATTCAAAAACCTGAGACTGTGTATGAGTGGCTTAAAAGTATTCAAAAACCTGAGACTGTGTATGAGTGGGCTTAAAAGTATTCAAAACCTGAGACTGTGTATGAGTGGCTTAAAAGTATTCAAAAACCTGAGACTGTGTATGAGTGGGCTTAAAAGTATTCAAAAACCTGAGACTGTGTATGAGTGGGCTTAAAAGTATTCAAAAACCTGAGACTGTGTATGAGTGGGCTAAAGTATCAAAACCTGAGACTGTGTATGAGTGGGCCTCACAAGTATTTAAAAACCTGGAAGGTCCCAGAAATATAGTAAAAGTCAGGTGTGGAATTTTTTTTTGTGTGTATTGGGGTTTTGAGGTGATATTACTGTTTGTAAATTCTAGGGGACTTTGCCTGATTTTTTGGATGCTGTAGACCCTACAGAAAGGGTGGTTCCCACAAGTGACGATTTAGTCAGGTGTCCCCACAATTGAGTACAGACCAGTATAGGTGTGTGTGTGTGTGTGTGTGTGTGTGTGTGTGTGTGTGTGTGTGTGTGTGTGTGTGTGTATTGCGGCCAGAAGTTATGGTTGTGTGTTATTGTAAGTTGTTCCAGTGATGTGGACTGGGCCAACTGATTGGCCATTGTTTTAGGCAGGTGTGTGCTGCTTTTTGGGGGGGACAGTGAGAGAACAATGATGTGATGTGAAACCTGTAAAAGGTCCGGTGGCACTGTTTTTTCCTCTTGTGTGGAGAGGAGAGTTTGACCACATATACTGTAGGATCAGAGCATGTTTAGTGAAAATGTCTAAAAGAAAACTCTAAAGGGACATCCCAGAAATGATAGTTTGATGGAGTGCAGTCAGGTGTTTTGTGTGCAGAAGAGAGAGACAGACCGAATGTACGGGATTAATGAAACGAAACACCACGAGAGATACGTTTTTGATAATAGCTTCAAATGAAGCCAATTTCACAAGATACAGACTTTTTCAATCCTCATTGCAAACAGTGTCAAAATGAGGCCACAATTTGGCGCCACTGAGCACTGCTGTTCCAGCCACGTATTGGCAGAATGACACGCACACACAGAGCAGGTGCGACCCAGCTACAAGCACAATGTACGAGTCATTTAGAGGTTTTCAGAGCGCAGCACAAACCAGCCCGTATCTGCAACACTGCTCTGCTGAATATTTCCTGAGCCGTAAAAGGAACAATAGTGTGCTCCTGATTATCAGCTAAACAGGGATGAGACACAGGAACACTCCATGTAATTGCACAAACTGGAACACAGCAAAATATGTACAGGCTTATAAATAACTCTCTTAAAAAAAAACATTATTCATTCATTGATGCATCCATTTCATATTCATTCATTAGTCATACTTCTTTATTTAGGTTCATTCACAAACTGAAGGAAGTAAAACTGAACATACAGTAATGGTATTGCAAAATATTCACATCTTCAAATATGTGATGGTCACATGGTTAAAATTGTCAAATAAAATTAAATAAATAAATGATTTGACATCATTTGCTCTCCATGCATAATTCAAGTGGCCTGACAATAGAGATCAGCAGTGAGGCCACGGGTTAAGAGTCATATTTTACAACAGAAACATGTATTATTTCTGAAAAAAACATAGTAATACATCATTAAACTTTCTTCCAGAGATGATATATGTTCTTACAGTATGAACAAAATCCGTGGCCTTTTAAGTCTTCTGAGAATTGCAGAAATAGAAAAAAATAAACATGGCATTCTTTGCAACACAAACGCCTCTACAAACTCCAGATTTAGCCTTGACAGCAGAGCTACACAAACAATCATTCATTTGTCATGGCAACTTCCACAAGGCCATTACTGTTTATTAGCGCTATGCAATTTGAAACACTCACTGTGCAAGCTTTGATCGCACCATTCACTTCATACAGTTCCATTCAGGAAGTTCCATTAGACGAACTGTGCAGAGTTTTTGGAGGTTTGCCATGGCTAACCTCTTATACTTATCACCAAATTTGACAGAGAATGCTATGCGCTGCACACAATCTGCTCCTTAGTGACAGTAGCCATTTTGGATCCTAGTGTTCTTCGCTGATGTCTTGTCTGACACGGCTCTCTGCGACTGAGCTAAACGGTACTTGAAAGCTGCCAGTCCTCTATTTGTTTATGGTAATTACAGAGATGTCTTGTGGTTATGATGTAATGATGTGGCACCCTGCAAAAGGAACACCACACCACGGATCCCGGCCTGTCGGAGTAGATTACATAGCATTTCGGGACGGTGAAAAGAAAATGGCATCTTATAACTCTGACAGTGAGAAGAGGAGGAGGATGTACAAGCTGAAAGCATTCATCCGGCGTGGGCTCAGAGTTTGTTTTGTAAGTCTCGATAGTATGTGATGAAACAGCCCTCTCGAGTCGCAGTGAGGAGTCACTCATGGCATGATGTCTTTACAGTTTATATCAAACTTTTGAGATTGAGATCAAGTACAATTCAGCCACAGAGTCTTTTTTCCTCACTGTTTTCGTCTTACTAGAAGGATATATTGTAATTTACTTGTGCCTCATACAAAGACACTCTCTCTCTCCCCTCATCTCCACCTCAACAGTAGAACCATAAGTCTCATCAAACTCTCCAACAAGGAAAACAACGGTAATTCTACAGTCAACTAATCCTAACCAACTTCCTGGATCAAGTTCTAAAAATAGGACACTGGGAGCTGAAGGTTGCCCAGTGGCACTGCCTAAAGGATGGGTCAGTTGCAGAGGTTGATTTTTTTCTTATGATGAAATATATCCATTGCACTTGTACTATTATATACAATATAAGACACTGTAATGTTCTCTTATCCCTTGGACTGAGCAATATTTACCATGCAATTGAAGAGCAACACATATTGAATACGAATAATAAGGCACTTTAAGCTTGTCTCTCCAAGTGCTACATTGTAGTCATTATTCATTCACTCCAAACTCATTGGTGGTCACTCATTACATTCCTATAGGCAATGGGGAAGTGTCTTGCCTAAGAACACAATGACAATCTGCACTTGGGGAGCTGGGATTTGGAACCGCCAACCTCTGGGTTATAGGGCAACCCAATCCACCACATGAGCCGCTGTCACAACAAAATGAATATAAATTGTATACCCGAGTTGACTTCCTGATGGGTCCATGTCGTCACCCTCCAAGCTGAGTCATATTTTGGCCAAGTTTGGATTTCTGTTTCATTGTACTCTCTCCAAACACTGAAGCCTCTTTCGGCATCACAGGCTTTGTTCTCAATAAAAAGGCATGTTTACAACCAAGGAGACACTTTCTGTCCAAGACATCCTTAAAGGGTTTTTCTTTTCATATTTTTGTTTTTACATTTTCCTGATTGCCTCCAAATAAGAAGGGCAATCATGCTAGACTCAATTTTGTTCTTGTTCAGCTGAGCCCTCTTGTATATATTGTTCTCAGTGGTTCATATTTCTGTCCAATTATTCTAATTACTCATTGTGGCTCTGTTTCAGTTTATTTCTCTGCTCTACAGTTCGGGATCCGTACCATGGGTCACAATGGGTGATGCCCTCCGCTTTGGCTCTGTAGAGCATCTCCTGTCATTGGTTTGCTCCAGTACTTCTCTGGATAGAAATAAACTTATTATACAACCTTTTTTTTTTTTTACTATTTAAAATTATGCATCCATAATTGTCATAAAGGTTGTCACAGCATTGTAGTTTAAGACCTAATGCACCCATATTTTGCCATAAAATGTGCAATGTCCTTTTGATTTGATTTGCTTAGGTTGCACATGAATTCATAGTATCTTGTGACTATGAAAACACACAACTTCAAGAATAGAATAGAATTAATAGAAAAACGTTATTGTCTACCAATGCGCGATGATGCCAGAAATGTAAAAATCAGTTCATTGCAGACACAACAGCAGCAGATTGTCGTTTTTATTTCGTCCACCCAAAGAAAAGAAAAAAAATCTAATTTTATCATGAGCTAACAAACCAGACGGATCTGTTTTGACAGTGATGTGGTTGGCACTGACCGGCGTGGACGTGTTTAATCCTTTGTTGTCATAATGGTGTTTACCAGTGTAATCTAAATTCCCCCGCTGCAACACAAACACTGTCCCATAGTTTATCTTTAGCGTTATAGCTTCTGTAATCCACGTAGCAATTTGTGTGCTGTCTCCGAATGCGCTGCTGCTAAAAATCAAGAACCCAGCAAGATATATTCATTTAATAATTATGATAGCGCATATGTTGCGTTATCTAACCAGGAAATTTACATATTCCTACACAGTCCACCCACTACGGGTCACTTGATCAGCTGTGTGGAGGTTGCAGAAATGTATCCAAGTCGATTTGCCCAAAAATATGTTTTTTTTTCTGTGTATTATGTAAGTAAATAAAAATAAAGGTGTTTGATAGGTACCCAGAATAGAAATAACCTGTGCAATCAGGCGTCCAATTGCTGGGTTTCATGTGACATCACAGCATTCTAAAGGCCTGTTATATTATATAGAGGTCACATTATTTTGTTTTTGAGGAAATTCTTGGTCTTGTACAGAGAGATCATGGACCCAGTGACTGATTAATGATCATTTTTGTAATTCATTTTCTCTTTAGATACGACTTGAAAGTGTAATAAAGTTAATAGGAAAAACTGGCTCCTGCCCCCACTGGGTCCTGTGACATCATCACAATCTAGAACCTGAAAACAACCAATAACAATAGAAGGACTATAAATATGATTTACTTGAGCTTTTGTCCATGTTATAGTATTGAAACAGTAATTATCCTCAAAGCCAATCTTAATTTTACACAACAAAGCCAGGCAGACTTTTGGCTGACCAAAGCAGCTCACAAACGCTTTGAAGTTCCCTCTATATTCAAACTTACTGATAGAGCAGCTCCTTTTAAAAATTACCTCTGGAAAGTCAGGCAATCCTACAGTAAAAGAGTAAGAGAGAATACCAGATCCCCGTCCTGCTGCACTGTAGTCAGTCACTTTAATAAAATACATCTTCTTGTGCTAAATTTACTGGATTATTCACAATGCTGACAACAAACACAAAGTTTAGGACTGAATCGATTCCGCAGATATCAATGTATGAGCACTTTGCTGAATCGAAAAGTGAGTCATGTTTACGCTTGAATGTACTCCCTTCGTTTTTCCATACTGAGATAATGTTCTTACCTGAGCTTAGACAAGGTGATACGTACCTGTCTGGTCTTTGTGCGTGCCCATGAAAGAGCTTAGTCGCTTCTAACTTCACCCCGTTTGGAGCCATAGGAATATACTGGGAGAGGCCAAATGCTAACAACATCTTTGGTCTTTATGTAACCCATATGTAACCCCCGTTTGTAGCCATACGCTGGAAAATGCTAACAACGTCTTTGGTCGTTTTGCGTGACTGAACGCAGGTACAAAGACCAGACAGGTACGTTTCAACTCATCTAAGCTGAGGTAAGAACATTATCAGTGATCAGTGCATCAGAGGGATTAGCATGTCAGGTGTGGTTGGGCGCTACACTGTGGCGACCGGGACTGTCGTGCTGTGGCTATATATTTAATGCATCTTTTATATATTGCTATTGTATGTACCACAGCATGGCAAGTCCAAGACAAATTTCCCTATGGGACAATAAAGTTTATCTTATCTTATCTTATCTTATCTCAGTATGTAAAAACGGTGGCCTGTTCCTGATTCCCAGGTCCCCCACTTGAGTCAACAATGGGTCACATACAGAAGATATTTTACCCAAAAAACTACACTCAGTGGCGTGCTGGGTAATCAGAAAAAACATATTAATAAAAAATTGACTCATAGTGAGGTTAATGGAGGCATCTAAGCAGAAAAAAAACGGCTTGCTATTTACTCTCAACTCTCCACACAAAGGAGTAACTAGGTGAGTGGAAAAATCGTTCACATAAAAGCCAAGGTACAGCTGAGAAGGCCAGGTTATGAAAAAGAAAACCATTAGCGATCCATGTTAAAAAAATTTAAAAAAAAAATGGATACAGGTTCTGCTGCCTGCTGGAAGATGTGTCAGCCTTCAAGCCACAAGTGAAAAACACATGCTGACATCCATCCATTTTCTTCCGCTTTATCCGGGGCCGGGTCGCGGAGGCAGCAGTCTCAGCAGAGATGCCCAGACCTCCAGGCCAGCTCAGAGACATAGTCCCACCAGCATGTCCTGGGCCTTCCACGCACGAGGCCTCCTCCCAATAGGACATGCATGGAGGTGGCCAGGAGGAATCTGGAACAGATGCCCTAGCCACCTCAGCTGGCTCGTTTCGACGTGAAGGAGCAGCGACTCTACTAGAATCATGTTATAGGCAGTGTGTTTGGATGGCAGTATAGTCAGGTGATCCGAACAGAATCAGTTGATTGGAAACCGTGATTGGAGCACATCTTAGAAACCTTGAAACTGCACTGATACTCACAGAAGCTAGAATAAAATGACAAATCAATCTACATCATTTCATTCACATTTTTTTTACCATTAGCCAAATACAAGGAGATGAACAGCAACTGATAGGATATTGAAAAGGTAACAGTCTGATTGTTGAAAGGCAGGAACACTAACCCACCACAGTATCCTAACATAATTTTAGAAAAGTGAATGAGACAGAATAGCATAAAAAGCCCATAAGGATATAGATAAGACTTGCAGTGTCCTGAAATGGCACCATAAATTGTAAACACGGAGACTGGTAATGATTTTCTGAAATTTCCTTTGGGATCAATCTATTTAATTGCTGCAAGTAATTTTTCCAAAGGCATAATACAGTGAAGTTTAGTCAATAGTCCATCTATTCAAGTCAGCGCATTTCAGTCCAATCACTACATTTAGATTGTGCTAATTTATGTCAAATGTCATTTTACTCCGACAAAGATGATGATGTTGTTACAATAGATTTGCTTTAGACCTGTACCTTGGGCTTTAACAATGTGAAAATCCAGCATATGTTTAATGAGTTTACCAAAATGCTACTGTATACTTCATAGTATGCAGAAAATAAACATGTTCCATACTTAAATTTGAAGCCACACAGGGGAGCATTTCAGGTCACAGTAGCAGCGGAAATATCGAAAAACTGTGCAGAAAAAACAAATAAGCCAGCCATACCAAGCAGGCCCTAAATAGAAAACGCTGACAATGCCTACTGCCTACTGTGTTTATACCTAATGTTTGACTATCTTTTGATCAAAATAAATATCCTAAAGTTTGTGATGTCTTGCTCCCAGCGAAGTCACGAGTCGCAGAGAAGAAGCGAGTCCAATCACAGCAAAGACTGATGATTTGTGACGTGTTTTTCACTTATCAACAATAAACAAGAATGTAATGATTGTAGTTTATTCGATTTATTGGATGAAATGTTTGCTACAAAAAAAAAGATTTTATATTCTCCAACATGTTTTAACCTTACATTAAACATGAGTCCAGAGTGTACGCTAACAAGCACTTGTTAGGTCTCTGTCATACCAAGAGAAACGAGAGTCAAGGGGGAATGGGTAAAATCAATGAGACGATACATAATTCATCAGGAATAGTTAATACAACAGTCCAGTCCAACTCTTTCACTGTCACGGCTATGTTCACCAAAAGATGTTTTGTTTTTTAAGTCGATATTGGAGTGTTACTTCAGCCCATATTCTTATCATTACAGAGGAATGTCTTTGAGTTTCTCAGCCAAGAGAAATTATTTTAGCCTGTACGTTTCAGACAGAAAGAATAATAGCTGAGATGATTTAGCTTATTTCTTTAAAGCCAGTGTAATTTTCTTTGGGGATTTGCGCTGGACAAAGCTATCTCCTCCAATGCAAAGACCATTACCTTTTTAATAGTCAGTGCACTGGGGTAGATAAATGAATTCTGCTCGGAAAAGGCTAATACAGGTTACATTTCAAACCACTGACTAAATACTACCCTTTGTTTTAGTCCTTTATGGATGGATATGTATATGGATAGAATAATAATAATAATAATAATGCATCCGTTTTATTTAGCGCGTTTCTGGATACTAAAAGACGCTTTACATTACATTGTAATTACATGACATTATTAATTCACACCATACTTGGTAGTGGTATGCTAGTACTGATGGAAGCAAGGCAACCAGTCTGCGCCACCACCAACCACTCACTCACTCACTACATTCACCTAGCCTGGGAATACCCAGACTGCTGTGTGCGCTCGAATCATTTTGAACTTCACAGCAGCCTGGGGACCATGGCTGAAATCTTCGCATGGATTTGGGGACCAATCACAGAACGAGGAGGGAAGACGTTGATGCACTATTTGACATACGGAAGCTTGTAGCTCGTTAACAGATAAAAAATGTTATATATATATATATATATATATATATATATATATATATATATACGCACACACAGTTGTGGTCAAAATAATAACAGTGTGTTTAAAAATGTTAGTTAAGCACAAAATCTTCATAATAGATGTATTTTGATGCATTTGATGCATTGCCCATGGTTTTCTAAATCAAAACATGAAGTACTTTGTAGAACATTTTAAAAAATGAACATTGATTGGGCTGTTCAAAAAAATAGCAGTGTCTGCATTTGTCTTTACTAACTCAATATGTCCCACATAAAAAAGAAATTCCCCATAGGATTTAGCTTTCCTGTGAAGCAATAAACTAATATTTAGTTGTATGACCACAGTTTATTAGAACTGCTTCACATCAGTGTTGCATAGAGTCAATCAACTTCTGGAACCTGTCAACACCAGCCCAAGATGCTTTGACAACATTCCACAATTCCTTGATTTTGTATCAGAAACTGCATTTTTGATGTCACCCCACAAGTTTTCTATGGGATTAAGGTCCAGGAATTGGGCAGGCCACTCCATAAAATTAATTTTCTTGGTCTGGAACAAAGATTTAGCTTGCTTACTGGTGTGTTTGGGGTCATTGTCTTGTTGAAACACCCATTTCAAGGGCATTTCCTCTTCAGCATATGGCAACATGACCTCTTCAAGTGTTTTGATATATCCAAACTAACCCATGATCCCTGGTATTCGATAAATAGGCCCCACACCATAGTTAGAGAAACATGCCCGTATCATGACGCTTGCCCCACTATGCTTCACTGTCTTCAGAGTGGACTATGGCTTGAATTCAGAGTTTGTGGGTCGTCTGACAAACTGTCTGCAGCCCTTGGACTCAAAAAGAGCAATCGTACTTTCATCAGTCCACAAAATGTTTCTCCATTTCTCTTTCGGCCAGTTGATGTGTTCTTTTGAAAATTGTATCCTCTTCAGCACATGTCTTTTTGTAACAGTGGGACTTTGCGGGGGATTCTTGTAAGTAGATTAGCTTCACACAGGCGTCTTCTAACTGTCGCAGTACTCACAGGTAACTTCAGACTGTCTTTGATCATCCTGGAGCTGATCATTGGCTGAGCCTTTGGAGTTCTGGCTATTTGTAGTCTTCCATTTTTCTTCTGCCTCTCTGTGTTTTTGCTTTCCATTTTAACGCATTTTAACCCGTCCAATCAACCTTTTAACAAAAGAACACAGTTCTTCTGAACAATGTCTTGAATGATCTTCATTTTTCTTCAGGATTTCAAAGTGAAATGCATGTATAACATGTGCTGACTTCCTAAAATACTGTAAGGGCCACCTGATTCAAACCTGTTTTTCCACAGAATGATTGACCTCACCAGTTGAACTCCCCACTGCCATTATTTTGAACACACCCCTTTCAATTGAATATTCAACTACACAGAAGTAAGAGCATGCATACCATGAATGCTGGGTCTGTCTGTGTTTCTAAGAATCTACTGCACCTACTGGTAAATTGTTGTCCATGTAGTTCTATGATTTATACCAAAAACTGTGAATAATCTGTTTAGTCATGTTGGACTGCTATTATTTTGAACACTACTGTATATATATTTACGGATCCAACATGACAGCAGCAGACGTGACGCCATCTTTCGATCAAGCTTTAGACTGTGTTCTAAATAGTTTAGCTCGAATGTTTACAGCGGGTATGTCATACGTCATCTGATACAATTGATACGATTGGCTATGGCCACGTGCAGACGCATATGATGGACATTCGTAGCACCCAATAAACGGCTATGGGCAATCATAAACAACACCTCTCCTACGAGAAAATGAATTGGTGGTTCCCAGACTAATAATAACGTGTGATATTTTGTCTGGCGATAGCCAGGCTAACATTCACCCAGGCTTCCTGGTGTTCCCAAACGGTCTCCCATCCAAGTACTGACCACACCCTTCCCTGCTTAGCTTCCAAGGTCTGACAGGATCGGGCATAGCAAAGGTGGTATGGCCACAAAACATGCAATTACATTTTACACCTACATATTCACAATGTTTTCCTTTTTTATTTTTTCTCCTGTATCACTTAACAAGATAAAGTTCAGTAATTTACAGAAAAAAGTGTCACATTTCTAAGTTGTTTTTTGTCCCCTATTCACCTGCAGTGTCTCACCATATGCCGAGCAAACAGGCTGCATGTTTGGATGAGTTTATTGAGGTTTTAATTCACATACAACTCTGAAAGCATACAAAGAAAAATAGCAAAAGGCTTTTCACATTTCTAAAAGGAGTACTGGAAGGTCATAGCACATGCAACACTCCATGTGTTTACCTAAACACCCTGCATGGGGGAGGTCACACAACCGCACAACCCTTTCTGGAGCACATTGAAACAGACTGAGGTCTTTTGGCAGTATCTAAAAATGATATTGCGAGGTCAAAACACATAGAGTGCAGTCTTGTTTAAAGCTTTCTATCAATCCCAGAGCACTCATCCCTCTCGGTTGTTACCAGATCAACAGGAGACTCTTTGAAACCCCATTAAAGCTCAAAATAATACATAATACACGGCTACTTTGTCGGCTAAAATTACCATCATTACAGCCACTCCGGTCCCAGATGCATTTACATTCGCCGGCCAAATCCTCGCATCTCTAAACTGTGACACTTTTTTTTTTGTATTTTCAGCCGCCAACAAAGAAACTATACTGACAGCTTGACAACCATGAATTTCTCAGTCAATCCGCTGGGTTTTGAAAAGGTTTTATAAGCCCAAGAGGTCCAAGAACTTCATGGAGAGAAAAAAAACACACACACACGCACACAAGACTTACGGGCATGCATGACAAAGTTTTGGAGGAGTTTGCTGTTGTGTAAAGTTACACTGCGATGGTCAGTGAGACGAATTATAGTTGGAAGAAAAGAAAGAAAGAAAACCCAAAGACTTTTATTTTTTCATCCTTTTTGATGGGTTCCCTGGCGTCTTATTGGACCCATGTGCTTAGTCCGGTTATATGTAGATATGGCCTTATGTGCGCAAACACATTTGATCTATGAGGTGGTTTCCATTTTCTCCACTCCGGTTATGATTAAGTCCAAAGTGAAGGCGCACTCATAAATTGTCATGTTTATGCGCTGGCGAATGGGTTTTTTCATTCAGAAGCTTCCCCCAGTCTATGGCCGTAATTGAATGGCGTGTCTTTTGTCATGTCTGTGGTTTATCTGGCAGTGGGGATACTCTCTGCTGACACCCATTTCACTCGGCGCCTTTGTGTGATTGTGTGATTAAATTTAGACATAATTAAATGATGATTGCTGGGGTACCAAAACGCACAAAGCTCAGCAAAAACACGCATGTGGAAAGTGGTTGGATGGTAGCACTTGAGTGATTTGACTTGTTGTCAATTGTGTTTTTCCCTTTTTTTCCCGTTTTGTGGCCAAAATAATCAGGGCTTGACTTTAATGTGCACCGTCGAACTTGTACATGCAACTAATGTTGGTAATTTGAGGTAATTTGGTTTTCATTCATTAAAACCACTTCTGAATGAAAGCATACACAGTGGTATGAATGAAAGCATACACAGTGGTAAACGTTGTCAAGCTGTGGCTTCGACTAAGTAGACAAACAAATGAGCACATCATATATTTTCCTCTCAAAGCATTAGTTGAGAGAATTGTTGACTTGACCACTGACAGACGCAAATATAGTTTCACTGGAATTTGATGAAGGTGGCTTAATAGCTTATTTGCCACACCAAATCACCAGATTTGAATCAACAAATATGAGGCAATTATACTGTCAATTCAAGCAAATAAAATATTCAATAGCAAACTCATTTTAGGCTGAGAAAAAATGTTGACACAAAGTGAAAAAGCCTGTGTCAAGGTTTGTTTTTGCGCTTTTAACTACGCTTTAATGCAAAATAGTTTTCAAAAACTTTGCTGGGGTGTTGTTTTATTACATCTGTGCATTTATAATCCTACATATTCAGTCTGTCTCCTTCTTCCTCTCCCACTGTGAACCTCACCCGGCAGTCTGGTGTTTATATTCTTAACATTTTCACCAATATTGTCCTGAAGTAATAATACAAAAATGCAATGGCTAAGAAGTCTACAGTTGTAAAAGCCCAAATAAACCATCGTGGATGACCTTTTAAAGTTCAAGATGCAATGTCACCAAAAAGTTTCAAAATACTAGCAAATCTATAACATTTCCAACACAATTCCACTTTCTTTGTGAGGCCCTTGTCCCCTCTCTCTGTAACCCATTATTTCGGAATCGAGCGAACACACACTTTCTGATCGAAAGTTTCGTCTCTCCTCTGCCGACTGTGGCCGATTCCAAATGAGACCCAATAAATAAATTGTCAACATATTGACATGTTGACTGAGCGAACATGACGCAACTCTGGCCTAAAAGACACCAATATTCTGTTGTAAATGTATGACAGACAAGACCTGAAGAGTAATGCATGCCGGCCCGACAAATGAGAGCTTCCTGAGAGGTTGCCGTGAGCATGCTTTGATTTCTGTTTACAATCCGGGACAACAATCTATCCACACACTTTGACTGACAACGCTAATGGCAGCCAGTGGAGCGGTCTATGTAAATACATTGAGATTCACACGGAACTATTTTGATGAAGGCTATTTCTGGCTTGCAATTAAGATGTATTTGCTAGACAATCTAAAAAGGCCACTTATTTACATATTCACAGTAAGAATTTTTATTTGCTCTTGATATGCAGAGAGTCCATAATGGTCCTGAAGAAAGCAGCTTTTTAAAAGTAGACAAACAGCTAGTGTATGAGCTAAAGACATTTGAGACCTACACATTTCTTCTTCTGAAACACTGAAGATGCACAGCTGCATCACAGTGGAGGCGCTACAGGAAACAAAAAAGGGACAAACGAGGAGGTATCCAGGCAAGACTCACAGCTAAACCACACAAGACTTCTATCCCTATAGTGTTCTGGCTAATGGACATTCACTGGAGAATAAAACAGATTAACTGCTAAGAAGATGGTGGAAAACTGTTGTGGAGCAGAGGGAGCTGCGCAGGAGGAAGAGGAAGGAGGAGGTGGAGCTGAACAGTGCAGGACGCCACGCTCTTAAACAGGGGCAAGCCCAGGAGGCACTGCACCGTTTCAGAGGATCAGAGGAGCACTGATGGCAGCCAGCCAGGTGTCCCCTACCTCCAAAAACAACTGGTCAGGTTGGCCCACAGTGGAGCTCAGTCGCAGCGGATCAGGACTAACACCTGAACACAATTTAGTAGTACTGTTGCACAGTGACAAATCTTCAATGAAGGTTCTTGAGTCGTCTTCTGTATTCTGTAGTTGAAGTGTCGAACGTTTTGTTGGCGCACTAAAGTTCAGTTGAGCCTGCAGTCCAGATGAAGACTGTGGGAGGAGTTTTGCTAGGCTAAGTCCCTCCCCTCTATTAACAGCTATTCTCACCTGTAGGTAAACATCTTCGTGGTTTAGCTGTTTAGCGTTTGCAAATAATCTGTCGATCTCAGTCAGATAAAGACTTTAGTGATGTTGTGATACAGTATATTGTGGCTTCTTGTGATACGGATATTGCATTACCTAATATCGTGATACCATTTCTTTTACACTATATTGTGCAGCAATAGTATTTCATGTTCATTGTGGTATATTTTAAGGTTAAGTGCTTTTCGAACAGAGCTTAATTGTAATTTTTAAGATTCAGAGTTAGTTTCTGTTGCACTATAAGGTCTTCAACAATATTGTTTGTCACAGGGGTTTCCTGCCTCAAAACAGCAAACTTTAGATTGTGTTATCGTGACAGGCCTACCTACCATCACTGAGCATGGAGACTGAATAAGTAATACATACAGTGCAATTGTTATTATGACTTTGAACACCCAGAATGGAAACCAAAATGAATTCTTCCCCATTTCTTCAGCTGCGCTTTCCCACACCCCTTTGCTGGGCGATATGGTAGGCCACATTGATTAATTCTTCTACCCAACATATGTATGTTATAATCACGTAGGTAACTTCAGAGCACTTTACTCCTTTCGCTTTTGCTCCTGTGGCTTTAAAACTGAACTGACATGTGATGTGATGAGAGCAGCCACATTTCATTTCATGATCGGCAGTTGTAATAAGTGAATCACAAAACTACAGTCCTATTTGCTCAATGTCCTCCGGGAGTGAACAGAGAGCATCATGTGGCTTCTTTCTTCCTTTTAAAGAAATGTCTCATCTTCATTTACACAATACAATGATGGAAGTTCAGGATGACACAGCCTGTAATCATGTCAAGGCAAAGCCAATAGGATTGCTTTTAAGCTGGAATTTGAGATCAAACCTTCAAACAGATGTATTTCGCAGACCATTTTTCAGTTAAAATCCTCCATAGTAATACAAGACATTCACTCACACAGAACTGCCAATTCTTTTTATACTTAGGTGAAGGAAAAAGCTTGTAGTATAGGCTTTTTTAATCTCTTAAACCCAAGTGCATTTTCTCCAGTTCAGCTTTACAAAATCTGAAAGGTTACAGCCTATAGGCCTGAGAAATGCCTCATTTGAAAGCTAAGACCTACAAAAGTGATCTAAACAGATCCGTTTCCTTGCATTGTTGCCACAACTTTTTTTCACCATTCTTTTCAGTGCTTTTTGTTGCTCTTTTGTGGCGTTTTTGTTGTTTTTTTTCGTCACACATTTTTGTCACTTTTCTGTTATTCTGGCTGCTTTTTTGTTGCGTTTTTGATATTTTATCACTTTTTTCAAGATGGTGTTAGATTTGGGTAAAGCCTGGGAGTCAAGAGGTTAAACAACAAATCCTGTACAATTGTTGTGTCGGAGAATCTGTAAAAAACAAATCTTGTGTCAAGTACGTGTTAAAGGGGGGTATTATGCTTTTTTCAATCACATAGCAGCAGTCTATAGCATACTACAATGATGACGTAACCTTCTGTTGCTCTGTATATGCAGTAAATTAAAATAACTGCCTTGAATGAAATTGCTCTCTCAAAATGGCTGTACTGAACGTCTTGAAATAGGCCTCTGTCTCTTTAAGAAGCTTTCCGACACGCCCCCTTCAGCACACTGCTGTGGCATCTAAACAACACTACTGTGTGGGGAGGGGGCTCTGCTGAGCTGAGGAGCAGTGGTTGGTGGCTTGGCTGGTGACGAAAGGTCCAGAGGCGTCTCCAGGAGGTGGGGGCGTTCCTAGGAGGACTGAGGCATAGCTACACCTAAAATGGCTGCCATCTAAGTTTTTACTGATTACTCAAAAATATGTGAATGAGCCAAGGCAACACTCCAGGCATGTGTTTAATGAGGGAATGACATAATAACATGATATAAAGCTTGAAAAAGTCGATTTTACATAATACCCCCCCCCCACTTTAACAACGCTTCAGACAGTTCGGCCCCTTTAGTGAACTTCCCATCCAATGACATCACCTGAAAACTTTATGCGCTTTAGAATTACAATGTCACACGAACGCAACTTATCAAGCCACAATCCAGCTCAAGTTCAATCTAACTTTGAAAACATTCACCAAGTTGATATCGTGTTTGCAAGTTGGAGGTCGCTTCAGAAGTTGCTAGAAATAGAAAGTGCTGATGTGAGGCCTAAGTGGATTACCCTCAAATAGTTTTATGAACAGAGCACTCGGAGACTCAACCTAATACAATCATGTGTAATTTAGCACATGGCGTCGGGCCCCATCAGGCAACTCCTAATGACTTCAGCGCTTGTAATGGCTTCCTCACTGACGAATGGAAACAGGATGGTTCCATTGTTAGATACTACTCAGCAGAGGGGCACTTGATTGTGTTATGATTTGTAGAATAAATTAGCAGTTTGTCTTCTCATACGCCACGCTCAGAGGCAAATAATTCCTTCAAGATGAAGTCCAAACTCGATAACAATGCCGCGGATTCGATTGAAGTCTGTATTAGGTTTGCGTGAGACTTTAAGGGCCAAAAATTAAGCTTAATAGACTTGTCTTGAACTTGCAATGGGATAATGTCATTCTCTAATGAAATCCTTGGCTGGAATTGATTCATATACGTTTGTTTGCAAGTCCGTCTTCTTCACAAGTGCTATATGGATGCCCAAAATCGGATGTTATGCTTTATTTTTGCCTTAGCCTAAGTATTTCTAGCAGCATACTTTAATTTACTAGCATTTTTAATTGCGGTCAGCAGATAATCTTTTTTTTAAGGAAACTGAACTCTTTTAAAGTAAACAAAAGAATCCTCTGCAACTTTTACCGCTGTTTCATAGAGAGCCCCTTAGCTTTTTCATTTCTTTGCTGGTTCAAGGGTTTGTCCGTGAAAGATAAAACAAACTGCAAATCATTGTCAAAACCTGCTCTAAAATCACTGGAGTAAAACAAAGGGACTTACACTCTCTGTTGGAGGAGTAGGCGCTAAAGAATGCTAAATGTATCTTGGGTCAGCCTCTCCATGCTCTGTCCTCAGAGTTTCCGCTCGTGCCTTCTGGACGTCGTTTCTATGTACCCCTTTCGGAAAATGAATCGTTTCTCTAACTCTTTTGTCCCCTCTGCCAATGAACTGTTGAACTCTGAAGGGAGTCTGTTTAATAAGTAACATAGATGATTTGAAATGTGTGCTATTTTTTTTTTTTGTATTATTGTTCTTGACATATTGTTTATCTTGAGCCTCTACTTTCGTCTGAACTGTTGCGGCTGAGATGTGTTTGTGAAATGCTCTGAGGTTTGCTACTAATGAAGAATTGCCCTTTGGGATCAATAAAGTGTTCTGAGTCTGAATATCTTGTGTTGAGCAATCCCTAACGATACCAAAGTTGTGATGCATTTTGGGAATAGAAAATGTCACCAGAGGGAGCAAGTGTGGCTTCTGGGTCACAGGGACAAACAAAACACTTTAAATGAACACAAATGAAATGAATACAATTGGTAGCTCAACATGATTAACTGTGCAGCCTTTAAAGCAGAACTAAGTAACTTGTTTACCTTAATAAATCCTTTTCGTAGTCCCTCTTGGGGTAATACAAGTGTTAATGGGATGATTGGGGGGTCTTTCATCTCCCCCGGTGTCTCTGGCAAGAAAAACACATTTGCAACTTGACTGCCACCGGACCGGAGCAACCATTATACACTAATGGAAACACGAAGAAGAAGCAAACAGGCTAACGTGCAAAGCTAACTGTTGGCTAGCACCACTTAAACAGTATAGTTTGAGTGAAAAACATTATTTCCATTGTGTAATTGGATGTACAATATCCTTCTCTCCCTTTTCTGTCAGCGTAGTATTTACTCTCACAGACAATTAATGAGTAAAACAAACACAACATGCTACGACACCTGCAGTGGCGCTTATGGCCACTAGGGGCACGAATTACTTAGTACTGTTTAAGTCTTCTAGTGGTGTTAGGGCCAAAGTCAAAAATCTGGCAACATTACTTCACAAATATAAAAGCTGATTTTTTTTCTTCAAATCATTTTTAAGTTCTCTAAGAGCAAGATGCTATTCACTATAGCCTACAAACGTATTTGGAAGTGGGGACTCTGCATTTTGCACGTGGTGGGTCCAGGAGTAAAATAACAGGTACAATGAGCACCCAGGGGACGCAGATAAACATAGAGTGACCGACTCGCTGCGTGTGCCGGTGAAGCGCACTGTACGCGTTGCTCATTTCACACGGGATTGTCTCCTCATGCTAATTTTACCCTTTAGTACTCCTCCTCCGCCAGTATACCTCGCGTTTTAATAATCCTGAAATTAGAGCTGGGGCCCAGCGTGGCCCAGTCCGAAGGAGTCGTGATAAGGTCCAACAACAGCCATATCAAAGCCCAAAGTATGAGCCACCGCTGGGGGAGAGGAGGGAGAGAGCCGGGGTTAACCACTCGCTGGGTTTCATCATCTCTGCTCAGAATTAATATTTCATATGATTTCAGTTATACCTGCTGCAGTCACCCACTACGGCCCCGCGGGGAGAAAAATAACATGTGCGGTATAGAATGTCAAGCACGCAGGCCAAAACAAGGTGTTGAAATCAAAGCTACATTCATAAAAAAATAAAGACAAACATTGATTTCATTACGGGTGTGTTTACCGCTGAAAAATAGCCCAAAAAACATGAGCCTTCAAAGCGATCGAGCTTGTCTCTCTGTAGGCCCGATACTTAACTTTTCCGAGAGAGGGACATCTCCAGTTAGGGGAGCATGGAGAGGAGGGAAAATATTATCCGCTAGCTATGATTTTTGCGAGACATGCTTTGGAGAGATGGTGATTTTAGCTCGTCACTGATTGAAACAAATCTGGTAAACATAGACCAAAAATGAGGAGTTTTATTTGTCCTCGGAGGTTGGGACTCAGAGCTGGGAAAGCAGTTGTTTTTCGTTTTTTTTCCCCCCCGAGTTTCAGTGTTCCAGTTGTCAAGTCAGAAATTTCATGACAGAGAAACAAACAAAGAATTTAAGCGACAAAGCTGGTAAAACAATCTGACAAAATATGGCCCTAATTAGGGAGTTTAAAAACCCAAACTGTGTGGTTATGATTCATAATCTACTAAATAACGTTACAAATCATTTAGAGAGTGTAGTATGCACATGATGTTATAAACCCGCAGTGGACGTTAGCAAGATTAGCAATGCAAAGCAAACAGTCCATTTTTAACCATAGAAGCTCAACTCAGTAGAGGACAACTAAAGAGCTAGGAATACAAGACATGTAAAAATATTAGAAGGGTGTTTTTATTTACTGCCAGTGGGAAATCCGACATCCGGGAAGCGTTCCTGTTTAAATTTTCAAAAGGCCGACTTCCGACAACGGAAAGCACCACAAGTGCGTAACTCATGGTGTGCCAAGCTAGGCTCTTAACTAACTTCTGAGGTTGACAACATCATGCTTTGTGTCTGACAAGAAAAAGTTTTCATTGTGGATATATTAATTTTGCAAAACCAATGTTACCATCTTGCACAATCAAAATAACAGTTGCAACTACAGCTTGAGGCTACGTCATAGTTATGACTGCAAAATGTGCCACAACTCTTATCATTACTGCCATGGACGCAAATGTAGTCCCCGCTAAATGTTTTATCGTGTGCCACTGAAACAGCTTGCTTGCAGTTAGATAATACTCCTCTTGTGATAGCCTACTTTTGTGATAGCATTTGGACTTTTTTGAGCTGTGTTTAAGTTTAAGACACACTTTCTTACAGAAACTTGTAACCGCAAAACTTTGCAAACTACAAGCTGACTGGAGGCTACGAGCTCTTATCGACAGCAGCTACTAGCATTGTATACCCAATTAGTATTACATAAATGTAGCACTATTGCAGACAAAAGAAAAGTTACAAACACCATGGATCTTGATATATCTGCAAAACATGTCCGAAGAATAATAATAATACGCAAATTTCTTTCCTAATGTCCAATAGAATAATAAACAGATTTAGAATATCTGCTTTCTGGCAGCGTCTATGTAATCCACATGGGTGATGTATTATTTAGAGTGCTTTGACATAATACGTGTCTCGCTGCTGTTTCCATTGACCACATACTTTAAATGTGGATGTGCAGCTTGGATTGACAGCATGTCTATGGAATAACAATGAGTGATGTGTTCCAGAGTGGCTCTTCACTTTACCCCTGTCCAGTATGACAGCTGGTTTGAAGCCAATCCATATCCATCTATATCAGGCATTAATATAAAAACTTACTGGATATCAATGTCAAATCAATCAATCAAACGTGACAGTGAGAGGACCCTTATCAAAAGTGTGGCTAAAATGTTAAATCGATCATTCAACTTTGTGTAACTTGGCCTCAGGTGTGGAAGGCTGGCCATCTAGCATCGATTGACCTTAACCTCAGAGAGAGGTCCAAAACGACAGGGTTAGCAGATACATATTTTGGGAAAGAGTTGTTTTGTTCAATACAGAGTAAGGCTACACAGAGTGCAGATCCTTTCTGCACTTTTACCCTCAGTGTGTTCATCATGGTGCCATTGAAAGTTTGTTTGAACAATTTGAAAACCTGACCAGCCCAGTCTCTCACTCATTACTTATTGTAATATCTTTACATAGACATGATTGCAAGAGTGCGTACAGTACAGTATGTTTGTTAAAATGTAGATTTTGTTTTATTGCCCCTACAACAAATTCTACTGGTACAGCGGTATTTTTTCCCCCTTTTTTCTGCTAACTGCATTTGTTTTTGTGTTCCACATTGTTTTACTGGATACTTTGTGTTTTAGTTAGGTTCAGTGGATTTTTTACTGCCGAGTCCGTACTAGCCATGAAGGACCCGACATTTTAAAAAGTAAACAAACATCTAGCTTATGAGCTAAAGACATTTGAGACCCGCAGGCAGCCATATTTCCTCTGGGTGCTCCGGTTTCCCCTACTTCCAAAACATGCTGGTCAAGTTGGCCCACAATGGCGGCGCACTCAGCCGCAGCGGTTCAGGACTAACCCAACACCTGAACAGAATTTTGTTGTACAATAAAGCAACCATCAGAAATATTGGAATTAGACTAATGTTCTCAGATTGTGCAGCCCTAATGCCAATTAAGTTATGCTAATTAAAAACTGCCATAAAAGTGACTATTCAAATAGCAATTTCCAGATACCGCTACAGAGTCTACCAACTCAGCTATGCTTCAGATTTGTACATTTGAGTTTGCACTTAGTTGATGGCTTTAGTTGATGGCTCCTCACCTCGCGCTGTGCTGTGAATGGATGTGGACGTCTCTGGAGCAATAATAATATTAATGCTCTTTTGTGTGTCGGCCGCCTACTGCACTACTCTGCACCTCCAAAACCGGGGAGCTTTTCAATAAACACTATGCTCAACGCTGTCTCCAAGAATGGCTTCTGTCCTTGAGAAGTTAGCAATAGATAGTACAGTCATATAAGATGCAGGCCCATTAGTGTAGCAATAGAATGTCATACTTTTGAATGGGTTTCAATTAGACAAATGCCTTCTTAACTCTACGAAAGTCAAGAACTGCTTCAGTGCACTTGGTGAATACTACAATAAAACAGTTCACGATTTCACGCATACTATCAGGGTTATGTTAACAATTGATTTTTCTCATCAACAATTGAGATGCTATAAAATTAGATGCTCATAATTTTTGTGTTTTCCCCCCCACAAATATCTGCCTTTACGAAATACTGAAGCAAGACAAAACACATTTCATACTACAGCAAAAACATAAAATCAGGAACATGGCCATTCATAAGGTTTCCTTCCTCATATACTGTGGACTTCTGTGAATTTTGCAGATTGTCAGGTTTAGTAGATATGTAGGATAAATATACAGTCTGACTAAAAGTACACTCTGATTGGCACTGCACCTATACAAGTAGATGTGGATGCAAAAATGTTTGCATTGGTGTCTGCCAGGTTTCTATTTGCTCGTGTCGCGATGAATCTCCAAATCATAATTTTATTTATTACATCCCACATTGTTCTCGCCATAGTCATCCCTTTCCTCCTGCCACAGCCTTAAAGGCACCTTCTATAAATTCAAATCCAAATCTTAGCAAACATCTGCTGCCAATTGAAGTGTAAATGAGTGTGCCATTTCCAATGTTAATCAAAGCTAAATATACATAAAACGACCTGTAGCCGTGGGTTGGATCTGCGTTGGGAAAAAACTGAAGCGTAGCATTTATCAAAGGGAGACATAACGAAGCATAGCACTGCTCATTTATACTGATTTAAATATGTCTCCGCCTGCTGCATCTCTGCCACACATCACTGAGCTTTACACTGTCTTCAAAGTAACGCTATATACTGTCGCCGCGTGTGTATATGATTTAATACAGGCTTCTCACTAAGACTGAAAGGTTGAATACAATAACACTGAGATATTTGCTTCATGATTAGAATAAGCTGAAGTTTCAATTAATAAAAGTCATAAAATGTCCTGTGTAAACTACAAAAATAATACTCTCTATATAATCATCTTCAGGGACGGCTGGTACTGTATCAATGGGCTAGTAGTAGTAGAGCTAAGCCCCTCCTGTAAATTTTTGACAAGAGAAAGAAGAAAGATGTTAATTTCATATCATAACTAATTGCCTAATTTCATTACTGTGTATAATCATTGTAGTTTTATAGATCTGATCACGATTTTTAGAACAAAAAAAGACTAGTTAGTCCCGAGAACACACACAAATATGACGCATGGTCCCGCTTCCAGTACATAGACACACATACACTTGGCTCCGGGACAGACTCCGGGCCTATCACAGAGCAGCACACCATACTGAAGACTCTTCATTGGTCACTTTCACTTGCACACGCTCTCTGTAAACACTATGGGAAACTGGCAAACACCAGTGATTATACGGAAATTCTTCTGTGTGTTTATGGAGTTTCAATGAGGCTAAACAGACGTATGAACGCGATGCTCCTCAATGCTACTGCCGGGTGAGTTTTACTGCTTAGTCAGTACTGTTTTTAACTTTAGCAAGACATAAACGACTCCTGTTAAGTAATAGTCTGTTGTTCAAATGACGTTATGTAGCTGACTGCCGTTTATAGAGTAAAATTTGCCTCGTTGTGTCTTAAGCACTGGGAATAAGAGTTGCCTGTAATGCTATAGTTCCGTGGGTATTTGGTGATATGTGGTTAAATGCTCCTTTTACGTCTGACCAGCAGCAGTACATGAGTTTAGTATCTGATAGTAAAAAATTATAATTACTCAACTCAACACGAACATGGTGTGCAACAGCCCCACCTAGAGTTTACATCACCAGCCGCCACTGATCATATTTATTTCAGTCTTTTCACAAATGTCACTCCTGGATTTGTTACTAGAATTCACACACTGGATTGAAGTGTATAAATCAGGAGCTCTACAGAGGAGAATGGAGAATGAAAAAGTATGACTGTTGTGTACGTGTACTCACCAGCACAGACACTATACGGACATATCACCAAATACTTCCTATATTGATCTTTATCCAAGCTTGGAAATTAGATGAATAAAACCAAAAGCATGCATGTTAGCTTGATGTTTCGCCTCACACAACGTCAGAAGAGGGTGCAATGCTGCTGAGCATTTAGAATATAATTGCTATTTGATTGTGGAAAGGGAGATGGCCTAAATATGCCCGACTTCGAACGTAAACTTCAGGTATGTTTTTTGATAAGGATTTAACATTATAATAGCCCAAGAAAGTTAATTTTGCTCGAACTGGACCCTTATAAACAATTCCCGATCCAAATGACTGTTTTTTCTTCTCTCTGTTTACAATCCTTGCACTTCTTGAACTCATACACAGCGTCGCCTTCGCTGAACCCTGCAGACGGGAGCTGCTAAAATATTGTCACTTGAGCCACCAAGGCAGAAACGAAGATGTCAAACTGTACTTCAAAAAACGGCACGCTTCGCATTCTTTCAGTGCACTCCAGGTTACAGTAAACTTCAAATGCAGTCCGTTTCGCACTAAATGTTTGAACGCGTACGCTTCCCAAAATATCCTTTCCGCTTGAATTATGTGCCTGTCTTTTGTTTTGAAACTTAAAACATCTGCCGGCATTCAAGGCAAACACTAAGATCCGAACTTTTACTGGTAGATGTTATAAAATATAGTAAAAGTGATTGGCGTACTTGCATTGTGTAGACTCTGACAGCAGTTTATGGACGGACACACATAGAATTCATAACCAAAGCCTCTGCTTTAACTACTGTGGTAATAAATTCAGACTCATCATAAAGGTGTTTTGAATGTTTGCGTGAGCGCAGTGCAATTAGCATTTAGATTAAGTACTGTAGACAAAAGCACATAAGGCGAGGTGTGAGAAATCAGACTTGATGAATAGGGATGGAGTGAGGCTGAATACGCTTCAAGCAAAAAAAACATGCAATATCCTGTGCAAGGACTCGGCGATAAAAGCCGATACATCTATGAAGTGAACTCTGTCAATGTTGAATGAATAGAGAGACTGGAGGTCTTATAGTATATACCGTATTTTCCGGACTATAAGTCGCACTTTTTTTCGTAGTTTGGCTGGGGAGTTTGTCTTATACTCCGGAGCGACTAATATGTGTCCCCCCCCTTTTTTAATCCAAATATAATTTCACATGCCACTAGAGGGCACTGCAGGCTAATCGAGCAGCAGAGAGAAAGTTTGGAGTGAGTGAGAAGCGGAGGTTACTACAATGATGTAAACAAAAAAAAGCTAATCACGGGCTAAAAGCTAGAGCCACAGCTAGAGGAACGCGTTTACAAATGGGTGCTTAAACAACGTGCTGTTGGGAGAGGCTTGTCAATGGTGCAGTTACGCCTCTGTGTCCAGGCGATTGCTCAGAAGTGACACAGAGGATGAAGATTTCAATGGATGTAGTGATTTGGAGTGAGATAGAGAGTTTGGTATGTTCTTTATGCTATACAGTAGCTATCTGATCTGTAACATACCAGACACCTATTTAGTTAGTTGTTTATGCTTCATGTAGCTAACCATGTGTTACATTAGCATACTGTACGCCTATTCAGTTTTTTTCTTCTTCATTACGCATTTTTTGCGACTTATAGTCCGGAAAATACGCTAGTAGCATTTTCTTAAAAAAAACGTTCATGAATTGTGTTTTGAGATCAGTTTAATAAAAGTGACGAGTCACAGCTGATGTCCACACAGGCACAGGATAACCAGTGGCATATTGGTGGATAACAGACAGCCTTCCATGGACTTAAAGTAGGCAAAAACTGAAAAATATCGAACTCTAAACGTTTGAAATGACATGATTAGACCAAGTTGCCCTTTTGGCCAGCAGCAACTCCATACACACTCAAAGTTTCAAGCATTTTACGCGGTATCTTTCAGTCGCAAGTAGACTTTTATACTTGTAAACTAATCCCAGTTGCTAACCCTTTGTTAGCATTTAGGCTAATCTAGATATTTCTATGTCTATCTTTATTTTGTGCAGTACCTCGTGGTTGTAACCATACTGTATGCCTCTATGTCACCGTAAAAAACTGAGAAAGGCTAAAATATAGATGATAGATGAGCAGTTAGTGGCTTTGTAACTTCAATTCAGGTTCAGTTTGACATTCTTTGCGTTAGAAAAAAAAGTGATAATTGCAAACATACAATTTGCAATACATTGTGCTATAGCTTTGCGCAGTAGGACAAACAACAACAGTGTTAATTTGTTATACAGAAAAACAAGGATCATTTGCTTCACGTGCAAATCAAATCTATACATGAAAGTGCATTTCTGAAGAATAGCTTGCGCAGTAAGAACAGATAACACCATAAGGCTGAAATTATAGTAACATATAGTAACATTCCTAGATTTGTCTCAGAACTGCAATAAACTTGAGAAAGACATTATTTGTCATCATAATAACCACCTGTGATATGTATTTGCAAATAAAAACAGTCCCAGTTCCGATGATATGATCTGCTCTGATGTCCTTTCAAAATAAAAGCTTGCCGCGGGCTAGCAGACTCTAAGCCCCTGATCTCTGAGCCAGATCTGCCTCCAGCAATTACAACTCAGCCCATTACAAACAGGGCACACCGCAAGCACAAACACCATTTAAAGGTCGATTCATAATAACTTGAAAATATTATCCATTTTCTCTGCCTCTTTTTTTGGGTTAAGTGAGGACAAATAAGCACTGGAACGTTCAGACTTTTTAATTAATAATCCAGGAAAAGGGTTTTAGCCAAATAAGCAGAACGCCAAAGTTAAATTACTGTTCACTGCTAATTAATTACAGACATAACAGCGTAGAGTCCACGTGTGGGGCAGAGAACAACACATTTGTCATGAGCTAAAGTAACTATTGATGGATGGGCTTGTGGTTTGAGTCTGTTATGACTCAAGGACAAATGGGATTTTAGTCCGTGGGTTTTGGGTCTGGTCTTCTTGCCCTTGCAGTTGCTTCTCCTTCTGCCTCTCTGCCCAGGTGCTGCAGCCCCCATTTCGTCTGCGATGGGTTTGTTGCTGTTTACCTCCACCGCTCAATTTGCCTGCACCGCGGCCCCGCCTGCCTGAGTCTGCGTAGGAGCAGATAAAAGCCTGGGTGCATGAATCTGACTCTCTCCTCCCATCTCTGCACCTCCACTCGAGCTGTTGCCACACATCCTGCTGCTGGCCTTCGGCTCATCCCTGCACCATGCACATTTATGGTGAGACACCGCAGGCCAAAAGCGGACCTTTCTATTCAGAAATATATCAATTGAAAACTTTTGCTGTAGATTAAATATATAATGCAAGATATTGTTGCAGGTCGTTTAACGTCTGTGTGCTTGTATATTTCTCCCGCGTTTAGCCGCTGCAGTCTTCCAGAAAGGAAACAACCATATTTGGATTACAGCACCATTTCAGTCACGTTTCATGCTACACATGGACACCAAACATGTCAATATTTGTGAATGAATATGCGAGTGAAATAAAAGGGACCGCCGCACAGTTGTTATTTCTGGACATCTCCGGCTCACTAGCGGACAAAACGATATAACAGAAGCATCACACAGGGTGAATTTGGTCTCATTATTACTCTGACATTGAAAAAAATTGTTAACAATCTCAACATTGGCCAATTTACTTTAATGATTCCTATGTTTAGTCTTAATTCCTCGGAATATGTCTATCAAAACTTTTAAACGGGACAAATGGAAAAGTTCTCAGTGTTAAAACAAAGTGCATTGGTGAAGTACAATGTTTTTTTTTTTTTTTTTTCCATTTTCTAAAACTTTTGATGTATTTATTCAATTGTATATTTTTACACATAATAGCAGCAACTAGATGAGACTGTATTCGGGATTCGTGGCCATATAGGGTCACGGTAGATGGTGCCGGAGGAGACATTCCATCTCTTCCTGCAGCCGTTCAATACTCAATGCTCGATGCAGTGATGAGATTTCCATCACAAAGAAAAGGTGTCACGGAGGATAATAGAAAAAGTGACTCTGCACTGAGAAGTCAGAATGTACGGCCGAGCCATGGCCTGCATCAGCCAGAGGAAATGCACTACATGGATGAACTATTACAATAGATATAATCAAGTGATAAAATATGACAGCTATAAATTTTTTAAATGTGATAAGACACCATTCAATTTAGGATATGCGTACGTACAATCAGTGTAGTCTAACCCTGCCAGTTTGAGTAAAAGGCTATTATGCCCACAAAGACCACTGCATTTCTGATGTTCTCTGATGCCGCTGGGGCCTAGTGGAGCAGTGGACACATCTCCAGGTGTTGAGCAACATGTTTGGTCAGGTGTGCCAAATTGGAGAATCAGAGTATTTTGCGCTGAAGAAATCCACATGGTTTCATTGCCACTGTCAGTGAACATGTTCACAAACTAAGAACTGTCTTTGGTGCAATTGTGCAACATGAAACATAAAACTAGATAAATAGTAAACTATAAAATTCTTTAAAACTATAAAATCAATAAAGATAAAATATGATCAACTTAACAATTTAACACAGAGCAACAGCGTGAATGGACTTACAAATGTACAGATTAAGTATTAGCCGACACAGTATAAGTATGTACATACAATACAGTGCACACGAGCAAATGGGTGCTTTATTTAGTGTTTATGAGTCTGATAGTGAAGGGGGAAAAACTGTTCTTGTGGCAGGACCGATACCTCGTGCCTGAGGGGAGAGGGTTGAATAGTCCGTGTCCAGGGTGAGAAGGGTCTATTGTGATCTGACCTACACGCCCCTGGGTCCTGGAGATGTACAGTTCCTCAAGAGATGGACAGCCAATCACCTTATCAGCAACACAACTCATACAACGCACACAAGAGCGCCAGAACATGCAAACTGATCAGCTGATCACTCATACACATATCATATCATCATATCAGCGGATCACGCATACACACTCAACAAGCTCATGAAGCTCTGAAAGTAAAATAGTCAATGTACAGTAAGCTGTGTCCAAATGTGCACAAACTTGGGTGTTTAAGCTTCAATAAATCGACTTAAAAACATAAAAATACACAACTTACTGTAAGTAAAATTGTTTCAGTTGTTTTTGGATTGGTTGGTTGAGTGGTTTGGGTCCATTTCAGTGAAGGATCGCAAAAAATAACGCCGCTTCCTCTACTGTGAAAGCGAAAATGCCATTTATTTTAACGGTTCGTGGGGACATGCCTGCGCACAAGCTCTTCTGTGTTTTGCAAATAATACCAATGTGATTTAACACTTTTCCGGGCAAATGACATGAATCCAAACAATTAGGAATTTGAATCAGAGCTGAGGCCGGTTTGGTCTGGACAAGGCGGTGCTCATTGTGTAATGCTTTAACAGGGCACTGATAGGCTCATTTGCATACAAAACACTTCCCCGGCCGCACAATACACACACAACAAAGGCTGACTGCCACGCTGGCACCACAACATGACAAGCCCATTGTGCGCTCCCCACAATGGAGCGTGTTACCAGGCGACAGTTATTCTGCGCTAAAGAGTCTGCACAAATGATACCATGTCATTACCCAGCCCCGGCCACGCGCCATTGTTGACGTTTATTAGCTTTAAATATTCTGTGGGACAAAATATCCACTTTATTCAAGAGTTTATGGGATATTAAACGTGAGCAGCTGTAGAGTGTACACATCCACAGAGACAGGCTGTCAGAGGACACAGATAGATCTATTAATTAATCCATCCAATTGAAGCCTGCATAGGGCACACACTTCAGCCATGTTTGTCAGGGCGGCTTCAAACAGAGAGCTGTCTTGTAAATAGCAGAAGCTAAATTTAGTTGCGTATTCTGGCAGGTGAGGTTATATGGAATGATTATATGGTAGAGACAAAGCTAGGCGCCTATACAATTAATGGCTGGCCGAGAAAATTAAGCATTTCCATCGGGGCTGCAAGGTTAATCGCAGTCAACGTTGTATAGTAGTCATCACAATCGAATCATAAAGGTTGCATCTATCTAGATAAAAAAATATAGTCAAAACCGGAGAGACTTATTCATGCATTTGTCTCCAGCTCTTGAAACAATTTGTTAAACAGCTGCAGTACATCTAAAGTACTGCTGCAAGAGTCCTGACCAGGACCAGGAAATGCGAGCACATCAGTCCAGTTCTCAGGTCTCTGCACTGGCTTCCTGTCGCTCAGAGAAGAGACTTTCAAATTGCTCTGCTTGTCTAGAAGTCTTTTCTTGGTCGGGAAGTGTGTATACTCGCTGACATGTTAGAGCCATATGAACCATCTCGGGCCATGAGAACCTCTGGAAGGGGTCTCGTGGCGGTTCCTAGAGAGTCACCACTAAACACGGTGCGGGTGCTTTTCAGTTTCCTGCAGCAAAAGTCTAGAACAGGCTCCGTGAGGACATGAGACAGGCCTCAACTCTGACTATTTAAGCATGGCTATTTTCCACCGGAAAAGGTGGCTTCCCCTCTTCAGGTCGGTGGGGAGTCCTTGCCTCAAGTGGAGGAGTTCAAGTATCTCGGGGTCATGTTCACTAGTGAGGGACGGATGGAGCGTGAGATCGATAGACGGATCGGTGCGGCGTCAGCAGTGATGCTGTCGGACTGTTGTGGTGAAGAGGGAGCTGAGTCGGGATCTACATTCCCACCCTCACCTATGGTCATGAGAATTGGGTAATGACCGAAAGGACAAGATCGCAGATACAAGCAGCCGAAATGAGCTTCCTTCGCAGGGTAGCTGGGCGCACCCTTCGAGATCGGGTGAGGAGCCTAAGTACCCGGGAGGAGCTCGGAGTAGAGTCACTGTCCCTTCACGTCGAAAGGAGCCAGCTGAGGTGGCTAGGGCATCTGTTCCGGATGCCTCCTGGTCGCCTCCAGGAGTTGGGGGGAGTTGGGAGTTGTTCCAGGCATGCCCTATTGGGAGGAGGCCTCGTGGAAGGCCCAGGACACGCTGGTGGGACTATGTCTCTGAGCTGGCCTGGTGTCGCCTCGGGGTCCCCCAGAACAGCTGGAGGAGGTGGGCGTGGATCGGGAAGTCTGGGCATCTCTGCTGAGACTGCTGCCTCCACGACCCGGCCCCGGATAAAGAGGAAGAAAATGGATGCATGGGATATTTACTGTTGCATATGGCAATTGAAAGTATTTTAACTCATTTTAACAGATACCTGAAGTATTTGTTTTTATCGATGGACTTTTTATTGTATTTTGTGTGTTTCTGTGTGTTTGGTGTTGCTGTGAGGCACATTGAGTTGTGTTTGACATGAAACATGTCAACAAATAAACTTGCCTTGCCTAGTTGTATAATCCCCTCTGCAAAACAGCAAAAATATCCTTTTGTCAATAAAATCTTCTCGTTTGGACTTCCAAATGCTAATGCTCCTGGACATTTTTGAAATGTGTAGAGGGAACTGAATCTTCACTATGAAAAAAAAACAACATATTCTTACACAACTTGTACTTAGCAATGTACAGTTAGAAGTACAATATGGATGGTAAACTCTCAATTGCCATGTCCAGTAACAATAAATGCCTTGTTTAAATATTCCTTCCATTGCATACTATGATGTGAACCCGCTATGTGCCGAAATACACACTATCCGTGTTATTTCCTGACAATTACAAGGACGTACTCGGCAGGCCTAGCACATAATGACACTCAATCATGTTTATTTGAAATTCATGGATTTTTGCTGTACTACTTGTCCCATGCAGCGCGACAAGACACAAATTGATTAAATGTCAATCAATTAAGGTTTTACACATGCAGGAAACTACTACCACGGCCAGGTAGAGGTAGAAAAGCAATTGACTACATGTCAGTCAATATTATGGTCTCATTTGCCAACTCTAGAGTATATTATTTTCCCACATTCCTCTCAATTTTGTTAGCTGAATGTTCAGAACGGTTTCATGCTATAGATGATGCATGTAATAAAACACTGAATATCAACCTACTATAACTAAAGAAGTACATACATGCTCTATTAATAGTTTGAAAAGCCGGAGACTGAAAGTTTACATGTCTTCCCACTCCTTTTCGAGCATAGGCGTTACTTTCACCATATGCACCTCTGATTTTCCTCCAAATCACAGCTCCTCACGATTGTTTTTGCACAATATACATTTTATTTCCGACAAAACCCCACAATAGATAATGCACACATCAAGCTCCTGTCAGCCTCCGTAACACGTTCCAATTGAGAAAACCTTCAAGGAGTGCAGAGTGCATCCTGGCAAACGCGGAGAGATGTGAAAACTGTTCGTGCACAGACAGATGCCTCATCCATATTTAAAGCAGGTAGAACAGAGGGAACAAGAGGTGAGTGCTGCGCCTCTGGTGGAGCCCAAATTATACCCACTAATAAAAGACTGCGGCTCCAAAAATATTTAGATAGACGTGCGCGAGCCGGAGGAGCAAGGAACTAATGAAGAGACAGCTAGCCCTCCTCAGATGGCTGCAGGCTTACAGACACAATCTGTAAGACATAAATCAATGTTTGACATCAAAGTAGATCAGTTTCACTTGGTAACTTCTCGACGTTCCATCAAACTGCATTTCTTAAATGTTCTCATCAACCGCGGCCGGATGTATCTCACGTTCTGCAGCTTCAGCTCATTCTGTACTTTGTTAAAATCCCTCAGCCATAAAACAGGTGTGATGGATGGTAAAATGGTAAATAAGAGCTAACAAAGCAAATAAGAACAATATTTTGAGTACAATGGACACGGTTGAGTGATAATGCCAAACAATGTACTTGAAGGTCCTATAACTGATACCTATACCCTTTTTTGTTTCTTTTTCTAGGGTACCATTCTTTTTGCCCCATAAATGTTTAGTTTAGTTTAGTTTATTAGTTTATTTGAGCAGTAAACATTCTGCTCAAAAGGAGTGGGCTGAAGCAAGAGCTTATAAGCGCCCACCCCCAAAATCAATACAACAAAAATTTCTCATTTCACAAGGAATATACTGGAACAAACAAAGGAAAAAAAACAATGAAACAGCAAAAAAAAGAAGAAAAAAAGATGCAGTTTCTGATCATGACTGAAATTACCATTTACAAGATGGCATTTACATTAAGACATTACATGACAGAAAGTCATGTACTGTATACATTCCCCAAGAAGGAGTAATACTGATTACGAAACAACAATACATAAGGAACCATGTCAGTCGCATGCACGACCTCTGCGGCAAGTATATTGTAAAAGTAGTAATTTGGACTGACGGTAAAACATTTTGTCGTCACATTTTGAATAAAAAGGTAAAAAAAGATCAACAGATTTTATTGTCAATTAATTGATATGAATCTAAATGAAAGTTTCTCTCAAACCGTTGTGGGGTGGAAGCTCAGCGAGTGCGTGGAAGGGAGGGAGTTCAGCTTCCTGATAGCCTGGTGGATGAACCCTCTTCAGTCGACTGGATCTGGCCCGTGGATTGCGCAGTCCCCGCCCTGAAGGCATTACCTTGATGGTCCCTGGTGATTCTGAAGGCTTTGCGGGTGAGACGGGTGGAGTACATGTCCTTATTTTGTAAAATATGATGAAAAAGGTAAAAACTGCGTATCTTTAAGTTTCCCCTTGGGGATAATGTTTATTAAGAAATTATGTTTCTAAACAATTTCATCACAATTACAACACTGTTTATATGACTAGAACCGTTTACTCCTGAAGACATCAATCAAATTAAATGACAATCATACGGTGCCGTCAGCTGGACTTTGCTGTACGATTATATAATGACAAATAGAGCTCTTCACGTCACAATACGAGGCCTACATGGCTCTATTAAGCCAAATATGATCATGTTTGCAGTCACACTTTTGCAAAGTGTCCTCAATTTGTTTCCACACAGAGTGACTGCACTGACATAAATGTTGGAAGTCTAGGACATGCAATAAATACTGTATTTAATAATTATAGAGATGAAAAATAAGAATATTTAGACAGCATCGTGGAGAGATCAGTAGGGCAATGGTCTAGTCTCTCCAAGCATCCGTCGGGGAATGGGAAAGGTGCCAGTGCAAAGCCCAGCTACACTGCCCTTTGTTCCACTATAAGTCTTTTAAAGCCTATGGCCAACTCCATTCACAGTAACATGGTTGGTTGCAGAATAAAGGCTTCTGGTGCAGAAAATCTCCCAAATCGCAGTGGCAATTCTTGACCAAAAAAAAAGCCAAATGGGGGATGGGGTGTGATTAACACAAACATCTTTAGTCAACAAATAAAAGGTCTTTAGAGGACATTGACAGCTGTGGAGATTAGAAGAAACCAACAAAGTCATACCAGAAGCCTTTATAAATCTTCATCACCATATTCTGTTCAGAGTTTGTGATGTGCAAATTCTGCGACAGATTTCTTCTGTCATCAGCTCTCCCTTTTTGCTGGCACCTTTTTGAAAGAGTCCTGATTCAACAAAAGACCACACGCTGCTGAGATCTGAGCACCTAATTTCCATCCGGCGTCAATAGCCGTGCACTTAAGTGATTATGTTGGGGATCATCTTAAGTCTGCCTCGAGTGCTCTTGTCTTACTTACTGACTTTTATCACATTTTGATGGTGTGTGACCGTGTGGCAATGATGCAATAGGAAGACAGGAGGTTTAGATTGACCGATGTACAGAGGGGGTGTTTTGTGATGAACAATTTTGTATCGTGCGCTTGACCTTTAAAATGTATTATGTACTTGACTTTTAAAATGTCATCCATAAATAGGACAAATAAATTGGACATAGCTGCAACATGTAGCTGGCGCAGGCATGACAGCGAAGTGGCCTGTTTGGAGCGGACAGAACTGGGATTCACTGAAATATTCAAAAGAAGATGGATTTCTACACAAAGTTTTAATGAGATGGCAGCATTTAAAGAAGACATGCTTCTATTTGAGGACTTTCCCCGGAGAATTGGAAGCATTGGTAGACCTCTGTTTCCCCTGATGCATTGTCACCGGAGACATAAAAGCCCAAATGAAGTCCCAAAGAGGAACAAGTCCCCTAAGATTGTGTCGGCTCTGGGGGCGTTTAAGAAAGTCTGCTTTTAAAGTCTGCGTCAAGAGTGTTGTTAGTCTCAAAATCACCTTTTTTATCGGTTTACATTGTACTATTTTGAACTTTTATAGGCACTGTACCTTTCTAAACGACCACATAAACATGCATAATAGGTTATTTTCCAGCTTGGTACTCCTGATCATGAACCCGCAGATCTGCAGTTGACTTCTGATCCTGACAGGTCAATCCAGTGGCATTGAAGAATGAAAGAAGGCCTTACACGAGGATTCAACAACACACTAGAGCTGGGATAACATCGCCAATCTTTGGGATTCAGGGTTTTTACACAGCTGTTTTTTTAGGGGGGAAAGTCTTCGGAAGATCAAGCAATAGTCACAGCAAGTATTCAAATTAGATGCAGGCCACTTATATGAGCACTTCCCGATGTTAGATCAATTGCAACAAGCCTCTTGAGACATTTACATGAAAAACCATTAAAACTCTGCAAAAGTTTGCCCGCTGAAGTCTGTCAGAGCAGACTTACTCTCTTTGCGAATCCGAACTTTTAATTGGTGCCGTTAATTATTGCAGAATGCATTCTGCTATTTATTTCTGTTTTGCATCACATTGCTGGCACAGATAACGCTCTTAAGACACGCAGTTTTGAAACATTCAGATACAGTTTAGATTTAGATGAGGAATGGCAGGAAGGTGACACTTGTTTGCCCAGTGTCGTGGCAACAGTCTAAATTGGAAAAGGAAATAACACAAATCACACTACAGTTTACACATTTTTCCGTGACATCAGTGACTCACCCCAAGTTCTATCTACAAATCAAACAGGAGTTTTATCTTACTTCCTCGAATGGTTAAAAAGCCATTGCTGTTATGCATTGCACATTTTGGGGTTCAGAACAAAGAGATAGGACAGTTTTATAGTCTTTGTGGCATTTTATGGCATAGATGTGGCATTTTAGAAAGGGCCAAGGTTCATCTTAAATCACATTTATGAACTTTTCAATGGGACAAATGTAAAATCCCCTTTTAACCATAATGTCAACATGTTCCCTTGTCAATATTAAAGTAGAATGCAAGATCATTCTGTCACTATAACACTGTGGTTCACTTTTCCCCCCCCCATCTCATCTACTCCTTGAACATCATTAGAACTCTAATCATACCCCTTAAGTTCATAGTGCCGCCAATTATTATTGATAGTGTTTGTGTAAGCTCTCAATTATGCAGGAGTTTCGCCCCTCTCTCAAACCATGTTGTTTCTTCAGCTAAAATGTTTGACCTCATCAAAGTGTCATCAGAGGAGTGGTTAGTGGCTTTAGGATGGAGATGAACTGCTGACTGAGGGCCATGGGAACTTTCCCTATGATGGTACAGCCTCTTATGCAGTTATTGTTTAGTTTCTCCAATATAATGCTCTCTGAACTGCTCTTATTTGCAAAGAGTTGAGTAAACCGTAACCTCTGTCTAGATAGTGATTCAGAAAGTCAGTAAGTGGTCAACATTTTTTGCTTTCAGTAGTGTGTTGTAGGGATGTAACGATATCATAATCTCACAATACGATATCGATATTGAGCTCACGGTACGATATTTATTGCGATATTGTGGAGAGGCTCACGGTATTGTAAAATAGCTCACGATATTGAGTTTATGATGATAATAATAAAAAAACTGACATTAAAAATCCTTTTGCCAGTCACTAGGCCATTTATTGTTATATTCATGGACTTCAAGTCATTAACATCAATATACCGTTGAGCAAGTAGAACTGTAAACAAAAACAATGCATTGCCACATTTCATATAATCCTCATTGGTGCTTTTAAGCATGAAACTAGGCTACAGTGTTAATATTCATGAACAGACTTTGATTCAGTTTGTTGCGCTGCGATGCCGTAGGGCAAAGTTTGTGTAGATGAGTTCCCCGCCTCACACGCGCCCCGCTGCAGTGTACAGGGACTCACCTGGGCTTGAGCGAGGCCCAGGTGCTCCATGTTCTGATTTGAAGTTCCATGCTTGCGAGGGCCCAGGGGTTAAACAAAACCTCGACAGCAGCACCACAGCTATCTTCGGTCCTGACAGGTTCGGCATGTTCCACATTGAGCGCGGTTCACAGGGTCTACTGTCCCCGGGCTGTCCTCTGGGCAGGGCACGTACTGTTGCAGGGCTTCCTCTGGTCCGGATGGTTTCGTTAGGTCCCGGTCTGAGCTGCAAGCTTTGCGTGCAATGCGCACCTGTTACCTCCAGAAAAAAGGTGATGGGTCGTCAAATGGCTCCGCATGTTGCTGGTGTTTCCCGTGATGTATCGTAATTTCGCGTGGCAGTGCTTGCACATGGTCCATTGTTTGTCCGCCACCCTCTTTCCTTTAGCGTTTTTTGACACAGCGAAACCAAAATGCTGCCATACGTCTGACTTAAAAGCTGCAGGGGCTGGCACAACTTCGGGGGCGTTTTCATCAATATCCACGGGAGCCCCACTTTGGTCGCCGCTAACCGCCATGTTCACTTGTTGTGTGGACACTACAGCGTACAACATGCGCTCCTATTGGCTCAACAGCTCATTTGTTGTGACGACGCAGCGCAAAGGATCATGGTCTACATAGTTTACAATGTTTTTTCCCGCGGGATCCTACTTATTCAAGTTGTTTTTGACGGATAACTGTCCGTTTAAATATCGTAACAAGACCACGACGATATCGAGGCACTTTTACTACCGCGATATCGCGATATTGTCAATATCGTTACATCACTAGTGTGTTGTGTTCGAAATAAAGCTAAGCTACTCTGTCTCAAACCTTTTACTGCAAAACATGAAATTAATTAATACTTAAATGCTACTACTGTAATTTCCAATCTGAAATAAATGTAACCCATTGTGATGCCCTAACGTACCAATAAGGGTCCAGTCGAGAAATGCTCAAGAGCTGACAAGATTGTATTGGGGCCATTGTCAATGTAAACCTTCTTTGTCATGTTTTGGTCAGCTACAGAACAGCACAGTATGTCCATCTCGGGACCAAAGTCCATTTCCATATTCTCTGTACTGCATTGGAAACCTGCCACACGCAATATCTACCTTTTCACTGCTGTCAACGGGAACAGTGACACCAGACAGACAGCAGCAGCCAGCACAGACAAGCCTGCAGCCCATGGACATTGACAGGCTGTCACACCGTGCACCTGCTAGGACACACCTCACATGCAAAGACCCCAGCTGCAGAGCATTGGGGGTAAAAATAAATGAATACATTAATGGAAAAACACACTGACCTGCCCCTATATGTTAGCAGTAGGCTGCGTAATTTCAGATAGAATGCAGGTCAGATTTTGTTCTAAAATGCACTTAAGGTTGTGTTTTAAGCCATTCATATATTCACATATTATGTGTATGCTTGAGTAATCTTCGAATCTTCCGCAGGGACTATGTTTCTCCACTCTACGAATATTTAATTTGTGATTATCTGATACTGATAATAGTAAAATGAAAAAGATCAACATACTTGCTTTTGCTGACAGATAAAGTATTTAATTTTGATCGTTTTTTGATTCATGTGGATATGAAAGTTATTTATGATAATAACCATGAAACAAGTCCAATCACCTAAATGTGGCCTGTCCTCCACCTAAATATTAACCTGCGGGCTATTTAGAATGTCATGGTGTCACATTATCATTATGTTATTGCTTGGCTGCTCACTTTTTGCTTTCTCTTTTTAGTCAGGGGTCGCCTGCAGAAATTACAATGGTGGATGGACCTGTCAAAACCAGAATTTTACAGTTATCGAGTGAGAAATGAGAAGGACAAAGGCATGGAAAAACAGCATATACTCGGACTGGGCAAGAAACAGTTAACATCCCATTCCCCTGTGAACGCTTGGACAATTGCGCTGCCTACTGCAATATCAATTATTCAAATCTGAATTACACACGTGAGGAGGCGCTTCGATCACCATGCCTCCAACATGGCCTTTCCGTGGGAGGTATTGAATCAGTGTAGCCTTTCGTCCGCCAATATCCTTTGAAAATATGTTTAGCTGCATATGTCAGGCCACAGCAAGGTACAAAGCTTTTTAATTAAAACCAATGGCATGACCTTAAAGCTTGAGTAGGCAGTAACTTCTTAGAGTCGGCGGATAATTATTTTCTGCTAACCATTCAGAAGCAGTTATTCGATAATTTTGAAGTACTGTACTTCAGAAAGTCCATCTGTTTCTTTTTTATACCAGTGATTTTCTGCCTGCTGTGCAGTACAGACTATTGACATTATTATGGAACGCTATAGTGAGCCAACTTGCTACAGTACAGCGTGGAACACCATATTCGAAAATTCTGCCTTTCAATGTACTATACATTTTAATTAATTCGACCCACACTCCTCACAGAAAGACCCTATACATAAATTCAACCTAGTTTTTCTTGCTGTGAGGTGTCTATGCACCAATGAAAGTATGAATGCAACATATTACCAAGCTTGGTTAGTCTGAAGCCTGTCGGAGTTAAGATAGGGTCAAAGAAACTCACGAAGGGAAGCTTGAGACGTAAGATTGAGTCTAATGTCATATTTGTAACATTATATGCAAACTTTTCAGCACAATTAAAAGTCAAGATTTTGTCACTGACGCCCCGGTTCTGGAGGGCTTTTAACATTGTGTTCAATAATACCTATTATCATCAGTGAGTACTCGGTTAGTTGATTACACGTATAATTACATATCAATAACAGAAGGAGCCACAGCTAACAATCAATCATGATGGGAAATTTCAGCTCAAGGGTTAGTATCCAACAAGCGGATATGCTGATTAATGAGTGCTGATTGCACTGCTGTAATAAAAGCCTCACTCAAAGTTAAAGGTATCTGCCATTTATATTTTAGTAGTTGTAAATCTGCTTCAATTTTTGCAGTGTTGTGTTTCTTTTTTTTCTTTTTTTCCCTTCAGCATAGAAACAGAGATGGATAATTCCCGGCATTACAAAAATGCCACTATGTCTTGGGCACAGGTCTGCACTGTGCTCTAATCTCAGTGCAAAAAGGCAAAAAAAAAAAAAGAGCTCCCTAACCTGCTCCAGTACAGTAGATGCAGGGCTGGGTTTATAGAATTTGACATCTGAGCGCTTTAAGCAAATGAGGTGAAGATAATCTGCTTTGGATACCACCTGAGTTTGCTTCATCCGCGCCAAGACACCTAGCGTTCTTTTGCTATTTAGTTAATGGAGCGCATATGCCCAGGAGAAATGAAAAAGCGCCATGGCCCGATTCACCGCTCAGAAACAAATCAGCGACTTTATAAACCGGCCTAAATATAACAAGACACTTGGGGTATGCATGTGCTACTTGCGTTCACAAACAATCAATTCACGGGATATAAAAAAAGTAACGTTGGCAATTTGACATTTTTTTGCAACAATTCCGGTCCTGTTTTTTTTTTTTTTTTTTCTTTTACATTGAATATAAATGACAAGGCGTTACAGCAAAGAGTGGAGCATCAAGGTTTGCGTGAAAGTGTGTTATGTTGCACACACACACACACACACACACACACACACACACACCTGCATATTGTCCCCATTACCTTTTAAAGTTCATCCTCAATCAAACTCAGCACAGTTAATATTCATAGAAGCATTTCATATCCGTGCTCGCAGCCAAACTGGAAGCATTATAACAAATAGAAATGAAATGAGAATTGATTTTTGTATATTTACACAAAGTAGCTGTAGGAGTAAGTATTGGAGACTGGGAACACTGAACTAAACAGCATCACAAGTTTCTGCTGAGGTCATTTTATTGTTTATCGTTTACATATGTATGATAGATGATAGAATACGGTTCCAGTTTTGACCTCTGCACAGTTTCACTGGTCAAGATATGTACATAGAGTAAAAAATATAATCCAAAAGCCTTATTTACCAGCGGAAGTGGCCACTTTGTCTTAAATGTAATGCCTCAGTATGTAGAAAAGAGGTCAACAAATAAGGGTTATATTATATATATGTATATATATATATATATTTTTTTTTGGACAATATATATATTTTTTTTACAAAGCCGTTTTGGAAGTGAGAGAGAATCAGTTTTTGTTTATTTCCAAATTAGAAGAAATGTGGACAAATGCTGCCTTCTGGTGGGGGTTAAAGTGCCAAGCTGTAATAAAACAGAAAATAAACCTCTAAATACTAACTATGAAGGTAAGCTACATGCAAATGTTATGCTAACGTTAAAGTTGCGCTAACAGTGGCTAAATGCTAATATGGGCAAAATCCCCTTTTAGAAATATTAAATCCGTATGACCTGCGTGTCAATAGTGAGGGCTGTTCACTCTCTCGTTGCCAATCAGAGGCCAGCAGTCTGTTCACGTCATGTTAGTATTGGTTCAGCACTTTGGCTGTGCCAGAGGTCGGTTCCAAAACGAATGCCTGGTCAGACAGGTTTGGCCCCGGCAGTGGAGATGCTCACATAACCAGGTTGACCAGGCATTGGTAGGGTCTGCCAGTGGAAACACCCCATAAGAGTGGAGCTAATTCTGCTTTCTGGATTTCTTGGATAATTGCCTTGAGACAGATAATATTCATAAAATCTACAAAGTAAAAACACTACATGCCCTAATTTTGAACTGAAAATAAACACAATAATGTTGGGGATCATGAATTAGCAAATACGGATATTCAAAGAAATCTTTGAAAAATACTGAGTGCATTTTGCAGCGTAAAAGTTGTGGCTATGTTTAGGCACAAGCTGTCAGGAAGTGAACAACATGGTGAGCTTAACTCAAGCTGATTGGTGTCTAAATCAATCAGTGCAGTGCAAAGCAGGGGACAAACTGCAGCTTCTTAAGGCCGAGCTGAGCTGAGCTGAGCAGTGTGGGAACAGGTCAGGTTCACTGTTAACCCCATGTCAGCCATGGAAGGTGAGGGCTCGGCCACGTACGGCCACAGACAAGGCAATGGAGTTACAGAAATGAAAAGCGTGTTGATCTACTGCCTATAATAATAATAATGTCAAAACAGCAGTTGTGTAAATGACTGTACAAATGAATATTGAGTATAGTTTTGCAACACAATCAAAACTGCCAAAAGATCTAAGAAGCTTTCACTATTTTTGAGCCAGTACTCTGGGAGTTATCACTTCCTCTATGGTACAGTAACAGAAAACTCAAACCAGACGAACAAGACTGCATGAATGCCATCTGATTAGAGTTATTTGGAAACTGAAAGAAGTAATAATTTTGTAAATATATCCAATCAACACCTTCGCCGTCAAAATCACTTCTGGTTTAGGGATAGGTGAGCAGACTGTAAATGGAGAAAACAATGGACAATTTAAGAAGCGAACATCCCAGGTAATATGTCGGTGAGTCACAGGGGAAATTACGCTGCTGGGAAAGTGTAACGAATAAAGGAACATGCAGGTCATACAAAATCAATCAATCAATCAAACTTGATTTATAAAGCGCTTTTCATACCGAAAGGTATCACAAAGTGCTTTACAGATCATACATACACATTATATATATATATATATGTATATGTACAGTATATATATATGTATATATATATATATATATATATATATATATACACACACACACACACACACACACACACACACACACACAAATACACATACATACACATAATATACAATATATAATTAGGACTTAGGAGCGAAGGGGGTGTGAAGGTTCCTAAGGTTAAAAGCAGTTCTGAAAGATAAGAAGGACCAAGACCATTAAGACATTTAAAAACCATTAAAATAACTTTAAAATCGATTAAAAACTCTCTCCTCATGGTCATGCTCCATCTCAATTTCATTTTAACCTGGGGATTAAAACCCTCTCCACTGGTTTGAATGTAAAACCCACCGTCTTTGTCAACATCAGGCAGCAACGTCCATAGATTTATATAAGCCAAAATTATATTAAAAAACAAGACAGCTCGTAATCGCTCATTCATATCGCTTGTAAATACACCCAACATATTTTTTTTTAAACTAATTACAACCAACTAATCCCAGAATTCGTATTGGTTTGTCGACACAATCCTGAGATCTATTGGCACCATTTTTTTGAAATTGTACTGGAAAGTGGGAAAAATATCAAAAGAACCTACACAAGCACAGTCAATCATGTTGAAACCCAGCAGCCTTGTATCTGTGGTAGGGGTGTCCATGGTTAACCGATTAACCGGTTAACCGTTAAAAATTGTGTAACTGAGTAAAAGCATTTTGCTCGGTTAACTGGCGTGTATAATTTGCCGTGCCATTGAAAATATGTGTAATACATTTTTGCACCACCAAAGACCGCCAGAGCGCTCCCAAACATTTGTTCACGAGAAGACGTCATCACGCGTGGCTAGCTAGTTTAACTTTTCAATATGAAGCGGGTCATAAACAGCACAGCGTGGGAGCGCTTTACAACCGAAAATGATGGATCAAAATGCAAGTATTGCATTGCAGTGCTTAGATATACTTCAACTTCGTTGTTGTACCATCTCAACAGCCGACACCAGGGCATCACTTAGGAGGTAGCTAGGTAAGCTAAAGGCACAAAACTCGCCTTTCTTGTTATTTTTAAAACGTGGTGGAGAGATAAGTGTTGTTGTTGTACGCATGAATGACTGTTTCTTTGCACAATGTTTCAAAAAAAGTGGGCTAAATGACAGCAGGTAAAATAAATAAAAAATACTGTAGGGCCACGTGAACGCAAGTCAGTGACCTACTTTGACTGCTCTGTCATTACCACAGCATTTTATTTCTATAAATTAATTTCGTTTTAAATGTGTTCCAGCCATTTAATAAAAGGTGTTAACGATGAATAACCCCTTTCGCGTCTGTCAGTATAACGTAACGGAGGGGGCGGCGTGCGCAGGGGTGAGGGTGGGTGTTGGTTAGTCCGCACACTAATGGTTAACCGAGTATTAACCGCTAAGGGCCTCGGTTAACGGTTAATGAAAACTTGAAAACATGCAGCCCTAATCTGTGGTTTTCTCTTTGAATGTTGTTTACCACAAGCCGAGCACCTCATGTTTATTCGTCCGTAATGAGATTGGCTGCCACATAAATCTAGGGCTTTATCACACAGGAGTCAGTCATTGACCTTGCTCCACCTCCACTTGACTCCGGGCCTCTCAATAACGGGCCATGAGCGCTGTGCAGAGGCCACCATTACCTGCATTGTGGGAAAACAGAGCGAGAAACATGTATTTCCTGGTATAGTAAATAACGCTGGTGCCTGATGTATATTGTACTGCAAGACAAAGAAAAAACTAAGATTTGGATAGCAATAAAAGACAAAAAAGTCAATCAGCCCTAATGCCTGTATAAATTATGGGATCAAATGTTCCTCTTACGTTCTAAAGGATATCAAATAAATCTGACATTTTAGAAGGAATGAGTCAACACTGTCTATAGACATTTGGCAACTTATAGTGTATTAAAAAAGAAAGGAGCTGCTGAACAACTCTGTTAGCTGCTGGGTCACTGCGGGTAATTACATCTAACACGCTGCACCAGCCAAATGCTTTTAGACAAAGGACAATATTTGTTTAACGTTACACTAACTGTGAATCTGAAGCAGTTATGGTGATACAATTGTGGTCAATAATCACCACTGTAGCCAGAGATGGACCAGACTGAAATAAAGCACTCTTACATTAGAATGCTGTTTTTAGACTTTAGCTCAGCATTCAACACTATATTCCCACAGCAGCTAATACACAAACTGCTCCACCTGGGGTTCAACACATCACTGTGCAACTGGCTGCTGGACTTTCTGATGGGGAGACTACAGGCTGTACGTGTCGGCGGAAAGTCCTCCAGAACCATCACACTGAACACGGGGGCTCCCCAAGGCTGTGTGCTGAGCCCCCTCCTGTTCACTCTGCTGACTGCGCTCCAAAGTACGACTCAGACCTCTTCATCAAGTTTGCAGACGACACAACAGTGGGGGGTCTCATCAACAACAGAGATGAGTCAAACTACAGGAGCGAGGTGAGCAGTCTGGCCATGTGGTGCACACAGAACAATCTCTCTCTAAATGTGGAGAAGACAAAAGAGATTGTTGTGGACTTTCGAAGAGTGCGGGTCCAGCATGCTCCTCTAACAATCAATGGTGCTGCAAGTTCCTGGGTGTGCACATCACAGAGAACCTTTCCTGGGCCATGCACACTACATCACTGGTCAAGAGAAGTAATCAGCGTCTCTACTTTCTCCACAAGTTAAGAAGAGCTACTTCTATAGAGGGACTATAGAGAGCTTTCTGACCAGCTCCATTACTGTGTGGCACGGTGCCAGCACTGCCTCCTGCCGAAGGAGCCTCCAGCGCATCATGAGAGCAGCGGAGAGGATCTGTGGAGCCCCTCTCCCCTCCATTAAGGACATGTACTCCACCCGTCTCACCCGCAAAGCTGTCAGAATCAGCAGGGACCCTAGGCACCCATCACACAGTCTCTTCAAGGTAATGCCTTGAGGGAGGAGACTGCGGAATCTATGGGCCAGGTCCAGTCGACTTAAGAACAGTTTCATACACAAGGCCATCGGGAAGCTGAACTCCCTGCCCTCCCTCCCACCTCTCTTCCCCCACCCCCCGCTCCACAATCAAGGATGAGAGAAATATAATTTCAAATCATTCACATGGCTTGACAAATAAAAAATCTTGAATCTTGAATCTTAAATAGGGTTAAAACCAATAAGTGCTACCTATTATTAACTAGACTGGCTTTGTAGTGTAGACCGTTTCGCAATAATACTTTATCGACTTATCATTCCATAAATGACAGATAAACACAACATTGTGGGTCTGTACATTTATTTTTATTATATTCCTTATTTTTCTACCCAATATTTGTAATATTTGAATATGTTTACATTAGTAAAATGTGTTTCATTGACATTAATGATATGTTAAAATGACCTGTTAGAACAAGAAAATGCTAAGATTTCCATTTTTGAGTTGGTTTCTGTGACAAAATAGTGGTCCTCAGTTACAGTTGTGCTCAAAAGTTTACAAACCCTGGCAGAATGTTTTATTTTTTGACTATTTTTCAAAGAATATGAAAGATAACACAAAAGGTTGTGTGAAGCCATTGTGGTGAAAAAACAGAGTTTGCTCTTTTTAAATCATAATGAAAAAAGAAAGCACCAAAAATGACCCTGATCAAAAATGTATGATCAAGAGAAATGGGCTGCTTTACCAGAACCTTCACCACAACTACCACATAAGACTCCAAGCTGTCATTGATGCTAAAGCTGCCCGCTTTACCCCAGTTCTGTGTAGTGCCCGGGGTATGTAAACTTTGGATCAGGGTCATTTTCCTGCCTCAATGTATCAAACTTCAATATTCTTTTAATCGAGACAGGCAAAGGCAATGTGAGGTCTGGGGGCAAAATCTGGCCATTGTATTTTCAGAAGTATTATAATTACACCAAATTGCAATTTAAACACGTATTGTGTACTCCAAACCAACACATGACATTAACCAGTGGAACACAAAGATAAAGAGGAAAGTGAACTTGCATTTCAAATTTGCATTTAAACCTTTACATTGTTTTCTTTTAAGTTCAGAGTTACATGCTAACCATGGCATTTTGCAAGGAAGATCGCAAATCCTGACACAACATGACGCTTTGCTACAGACCCACCAAACTTCCCTATTTGAAGTTCATATCCTTTCCCCTCCCTGCGCAGACATAAGAAGCAGGGGTATCCGGCATCAGAGCACGCATAACCAGAGGGTAGTGATCAACCATGAAGTCTGTGTGAAGTGTTTACCCACAGCACCGCCTGTACCAGCTCAACCCAGATCAGCTGTGCACTTTGAAGTCAAAAAGTCAGTCAAAATAAAGAGCAAATGGAGTCGGGGAAGTTTGCTGAAGACAATTACTTGTGAAAGATAAATAAAGCACTTTGTTTACAGCGCGATGCCATCTGGATTTACGGGGAAACTGAAGCTGAGGCATCCTATCGATCGGACAAGCAGGACGGATCACAAACTCTCATCAAACGGCAGTGAGGGCCGACCCACAGTCCCACGGCTACACTTTCTGTTTACTTCATCCGCCTCTGACCAAGACAATATGGAAGATATCACACAAGAACAGGCAGTGCGAGTCAACAACTATACCACAGATTTAAACCTTAAAGCTTATGTACCATTTTTGTTAAACATGACCTATCGTAACCTATAGTAATAACTTTTTTAAGTCCATAACAGTGCATGTGACATATTCTGGATTTAAGGTTCTACGTAGATGATGCTGGTTAACAGAGCTGAACAATTATAGTGATTATTAGCAAATGTACAATTCAGGACACATGTAGGGATGGGATAATGACATTTGGGGTCACGATTATCTTGGCCAAAATAATTGTGATTAATGATATTATCACGACATTGGTTTAAAAAAAAATACACTGAAACTGCACGAATGATAAGGATTGGGCAATTAAATATACCTCTTCACTGTCTGCTGTAAATATCATATGAGAGAGACATAAAGTAACATTTTGGACTATACTGTTGTCATCAATACAAAACATGCAGCTAATGAGCAGCTCGACACAGAAAATGCTATTTCTGCAGTGGGTAATCAAAGAATGGAGTAGGATGAGGAACTAACCTATTGAAATCTCAAATCAATCGATTAATTGCCAAATTTTTTATCGCAACTAACGATATTTTTGTTTACCGTCCCCCATCCCTAGATACATGTTCAGGAATATTCATCTTTTAGGGTTGACTGGGCAGTGGGTGACCTCAGTGCAGTGCCGAGGAACCCTTCTTCACATCTAAAGTGATTTTCTGTCAAATCTGTGTCCTAGCCCCACATGTCGATTCCTCATTTATGTAGTCTCAGACTGATTCAGTCCATAATTACCTTGAATCTTTTCTGAAATGCACGCTTCACATTGAAAGTGACTGACCTTTGATGAGTGCGTTCAATCGTTACCACAACACATTTATACATTTTTCTTCACATTAACCTTGACTTCATAATTTTGTCTGCCTCAAAAGGTTTCATTTTTCAGTCCTAATTAAAAGTGCTTTCAAAATGTACTTTAAACTACAACGTTGGCTTCATGAAATCAATCTATGTTGTGCTGCTGCCTCACTCATCCCCAGACCTCATTGGAAACTTCCTATACACTGCAGAAGACTCCTTGCCAATGAACTAGCGAGGTATATCCATAGCTAATCCCGGTGTTGGTAAACAGGCTGTGTGCCCTCCAGCGCTGATATATTGGCGCTAATATTTAGGTGGAGCTGGGAATCTTTTAAGAACATAATCCTCAGCTCTCCACCTCGCTCCCCACCCAACGCCTATTCTAATGCCCAGTCAGGCGGCAAGACGCGCTGCCAAGGGTTCAAGCCAGACCTGGAAGTGATCAGAGAGAGCAGTCACACCGCCTTTGCGAATTGGGGCAGGGAGAGGGTTTTCGAGGACTTTCGAGACAATCAAGTTGCTATGACAACAATGCTGTGTAGGATCAGTATGGAGATGCAATGACAATAGAATGAGCAGCTATGGGATAGGAATAAAGGCAGTTTCTATTTATTTATTTTTTACTTGCACTAGGCTTGGTACATACATAATCACAATTAGGGGTGTGCCATATCGTATCACATCGTTATCGCGATATAATTTTTTGATATTATAATTTTATATATCGTTGTTGAGACGATATAATTGATGTTACGCTCAGCTCCATCAGAGCAGCATAAACACTGACTGTAGAACACGGGGGCAGGTGCTAGGGCTGGGCGATATGGACCAAAAGTCCATATATTTAGGTTGAATATCGATATACGATATATATCCCGATATTTTTCCGCAAAGTGAGAGCTGTGGAATGAAATACTAAGTCAAAGCCAAAGCCAAATATGAGTAGTTTTATTGAAAAATTAAGCCTAGGCGTTAATTCAACCTGGTAGACTAATTTCAGCATCACTAACCTCCAGCCAATGATCACACTCGAGAGGGCACACCTCCTCCTCAGCCATCAGTGTAAGAGCCGCACCTCCGTAGCAGCCAATCATCGCCCTCGGTCCTGCTTTTAAGCCCAGCAATCAAGGTCCGTTCTCTTCCCAGCTGCGCTGCGACCCACCTCCACCCCATCATCCGCCTCTTCCGTCACTAGGTAGTCCCGCATCTCGCGGGTCTTCCTACCACCACCAGTGTCCAGGCTCCGGGGGAAGACATCCCTAACTCTAAGCTGTTTAACTACACTGACTTAGACATCGATGTCTACCGCCGGGGTCTGATCGCCAAAACTAATATACATGCCAATAAATCTTCCTAATCACTGTCTTCGTCCGTCTGAGTCTATCCAGGTTGAACTCACAATAAAATGTAAACATAAACACTGTATAACAAAGCTCTGTAATGTGCACAGTTAAATGAAAAAATATCTTGGATAAAAATAGCCTATAAAATAAAATAGGTCAATCTTTTTCTGTAGGCAGCATTTATATATAAAGACATAACAAAATATAGTGCTCAGTTTAAGATTAACTTTTTTTTTAATCATCTTGAGATTACCTGTTTCTTTTTGTTAACTTAATAGTTTACCTGAATTTGAAATATCCCGATATTTGCGATATGGTCTAATTCCATATTTCATTTAAAAATATAGCGATATATCTTAAATATCGATATATCGCCCAGCCCTAGCAGGTCCTTAAAAAGTAACTGCTTGAGTAGATCATATTTGCGAGAAAATTAGTATGCTGTTAAAAAAAAAAGAGAATAAAATATCACTGAATTAATCTTCCCAATAGGCGTAAGGCTGGATTTTTTAAAGTAATTTGTCCATCGTCACTTATATTGTCAAATATATAATTATTGTGATATTTCTTTTTTATATTATGATATAGATTTTAGGCCATATCGCCCTGCCCTGATCACAATAGAGTTGAAATGGCAGTTTTAAAGATCAGAATTAGCTAATTGTAAAGACCGCGATTCTTTAGCTGATTTTTCATCCTCTGAAAACAAGAAAATATCAGGCTCTAAAAGTTTGTATTACACTGTAGTTTAGACTTGTGTTAACGTGTTCTGAAATTAATGGCTGCAGAAGTTTAGCTGTTCTTTTTTGTTCATTTTTCCCTAATCGTCCAGTACCAAGGCAAGGCAACTTTATTTATACCAAGCATTTTGTACACAAGGCAACAATGCGCCTACCAAACTGGGCCAATGGTGTAACTTATGACTTATAACTCTACTGTTACACATAACATCATCAGTCCCAATTTCTCCTATTTCCCAAAATAACACTGCCCTTGATGCTAATTGTTGAAAAACGACTGCAACTTTTGCCCTTCAATTAGTACGGGCCAAAAAAAGTATTTCTTTTGTGGGCTGAATTCCAGTCTGACTCACTTCGGTAAATTGATCGTTTGATACTTCATGAGACCTTGAAAAAATGACTGAAACTTCAACTTTATTCAGTCTGGAATCAGCACTATCTCGTTGATGATCAACGTTCTCAATTCGGCACCAGAGACCGACTCCAATCGCCCGGGGTCAAGTATTCAACCCGCACAGTTGTCAGTTCCAAAATCCTGGAGAGTCAGAAAATGAGCGCTCGCACAAGGGCACTTCACCTATCAGCTATGCTTCATTACATGGGCTTTGTAATTTCCTGGACAGCATTCAAAGCGGAATTAAATCACTTCAAAGCAAGGCGAGTGTGAGATTGTAGCGGAAAAAAAAAATCATATCTACAAGAAATTACTAATGATGAAGTGCCGCCGTTGAGCTCGTCCACGGTTAATCCACAGAGGTTATAAGATTATTACGTTCAACTGTACATGGAGCCGGCTGGAAATGTAGGCCAAGCTCTGAAAAGAAATCTGGTCTTGGACAACTCGGGCTTTTTCACTTATTAATCAAATCGGTAGCTAGACCGCATGACTCGGCATATTAGTTTGCAAAGTGCTTAAATTTAAATCTCCTGTTGTATGCTTTATTCAGGTTAAACTTCCTTAGACGCCTTAGTATTTCAAGGCCACGCACCTAACTTATTGTCCTGGAGTAGTAGTTTAATCTTTTTTTTTCCTCCATAGAGTATATTCGAAAAGCTGTAAATGTCTGCATGGACCATTCTTATCAACTGCCAAACCTCCATGAGCATAATAAATTCAACGATGTGAAGAATCAATCAAATAAAATATGACAGCAGAGGGCGCAAGACCCTACATCGTCTGCAGAACGAAAAGTGAACTAGATCAGAAACAGAATGGCAGACTAAGTAAGAGGAAATGGTCAAGAGCTCAAAAAAGTCGATTTGCTAAATGTAAGAATGGTGACATCTGTAAAGTCTGTCTATCTTTTTAAGTTGCTTTACTCGCCTCGTCGTGAAACTGTGTCAGTGATTATGTTCATGGCAAGGCAAGTTTCTTTATACCGTGCATTTCACACACAAGGCAACTCCATGTGCCTACTCAGTGTTCATTATATATTCATCAAAACCTAAAGGGTGACATATTTCTGCACCACACTTGTCATAGCAGACAGCATGACTAAAGAGAGACAGATTTGTGAACATTCAAAGTGCATATGACACATTAAACACACTTTTTGCTAAAACAGAGTTAACACAATTATATCTTTAGTTATACAACATATCTTAATTTGTGTGATGTTTATAGTTTCACATCCTTATTGGACACTGACAGGAAGTGACATAGATAGAGGCAAACAATTTTACACTGTTGCCGTGCCGACCATGTTGTTATGTCAATGGGAAATGAGTGGGTCAAACCATAATTGGAACTTTACCTCTATCTATGCCACTTCCTGTAAGTAGCTTAAAAATTCAAATAAAAAACTTAATTACCTGCACTTTAACATGGCAGAATACACTGACCAAATGACGTTAGATGACACTTAGGAAGTAGTTATCGGAAAATTTAACAGCCAAAGGCGGGGCGTGTGCAGACATCAGTTACATCACCTTGCCATGACCTTGGCGCAGAAGCAGCAGCTGTGCGATCACACTTAGAGAAATGACAATTTCAACATACTTTAAGGCTCAATTCAAGTGGAGTTGACTAGAATATGAATATTCATTGAGCCTTTCATCCATCATCAATGGGAATCTGTCAGTGTACTCCGTAAGTTACAAAATCTACTCAGAGCTTACACTTTTATCTGCAAACAAATCCTCACTTTCACCTAATTTTCTTGACTATTTCTCAGTGACTAGATACATTGTGTGCCACCAAATTAGTTTCAATCATCACTCTTTTATTCTTCCATTTTGGTAAATTCTCTTATGTGTTTTGTGGTGGAAAATTAGAAATTAGATAAAAAGACGCAGTGACAATGACTTCGCGTGGAAGGCACAGATCTATTTACTTACGGAATGGGAGCATAAATGAGCGTTTACCCAAACCCCCTGACAAATTCCCCCAAATTCAGCAGACACCGAGCGAACAGCATTTCCAGTCATTTCACTTTGACAATCACAGAAATACGAATGTCTTATTCTTCAAGCTGGTGACAAAGTTATCATCAAACACCCTTTTCATTCAAAAAAATCATCAAATTATGAAAGCTTGATGCTCCCAGACGTCAGTGTCTTTGTGGCGGTGAAAAACAAAGCGCCATAAATAGACAGTGAGTCTTTGAAACCACACATCAAGGTCATCCATCATCCCCTCTGAATCTCATCAGGACTTCTTATCAAGACTATTAAAAGACAAGCAGACATGACAGAACTTTTTTTTTTCTATAATAAGCCTTCTAATCCACTTCAGTAATCCTTTAAACAATAATTATTCATGCTTGTGTTATCTTCCGCTATCCATTAACCTGAGTATGTCTTATGCGTTTCCTATGTTGCATATTAACTAGCTTCTCAAGCCAGGAGGTCAATAATATTCAAATACCGCAGCAAGATTGAAAAGCATTGGTCAAATTTGCATTCTGAACATGCAAGTGACCAGTTCTTTCTCGGTGGATGAATACAAGAAGGAGACAAGGCCTTTATGATTTATGGATGTGTGGATGATGGGTGTTATTGCATTTTCCCCGCCACGACAACGGAGCACCATCACCCCAGCCGCTCCGATGTGATATCTTTCCAACACAAGCACACACCAGTGTTTAATTAAATGAGATGAATGCTTTCAGCTTTATTACAAGTCTGTATCATTCAGAACGGACTCCATCAAATAGTGTTAACTGATTAAATTCGATACCATTCGCTCAAGTTTTTTTTTATTCCCTAAAACTATACACGTCAACGGGCGACTTTCTTGGACGGTGACGCCAGAGACAATATGCGAAAGTGTTGGATTGATGGATGGAGGTTCGGCGCGGCAACACAAGGTGAGGGGGAAACGCAATTATAGCGGGAATTGTTAGCATACAGCCCAATATGGAATCTAATTATCAGCTTTCCAGTGTTCGCCCATGGCGCAAGAGGATTGAATGAGAGCAGAGTATTTGGGCATATGTAGTTCTGGAGCAGACCCCTTTCATAGCAGATGGGACTAAAAAACCCATTTGTGTAGCTTGATAATTGTCTGGCTAATGGGAAAATGTCTAGCCATTCAGTTCAAAATTGCAATAGACAAATATTAAATACAAGGACTATGTTTTCTACTACGCTGGATGTAAATGTAAAATGAGACATTGTATAGTGATTTTATCGAGTTAAGCGAGATATGTAGGGAATATGGTCATGTATGCAATAGATAGCGTTGTATCCATTGAAACATAAATGTGTTACTGTAGTTTAAGAAACATTGATTTGTGAATAGGGATGTCCCAATCTTATATTCGGTATCGGTAGTCGATTTTCATTTTGAGAGTATCGGATTAGATTTAATGACTGCATAACTGTAAAACTGTAAAATATGGGTTACAACCCCCCTAATATTCAAACCTAACTAATTTAACTAATTAGCTCTAATTAGTTACATTTCAGGGGATTAAAACTAACTGGATCAAGTCAGATCCCCCAAAAGACGGCCGTGAATCTGCAGCGGCTCCAGTCTGCAGGTTTACCGCAACGCTATCGCTGAGCTAGGCTGCTATCGCTAACTTTGCTGCTACCACCTCGCTTCTTGAAAAAATCACTGAGGACAATCAACAGCCGCTAAAAACAATAATGGAAGAAACAAGTTCCTTGTTTCCTTTGCAGTGCTGCCATTTAGCTTTAACATAGGTGTCTGAAACCACTTCAACAGGGAGATGAGAGCGCTCTCGTAGGTACACACGCGTGAAATGCATAATAATTAGCCGTGTGGTCGTAGAATTTAGTTTTTTTTAGATGCCCTGAACAAGGACCTGAATGGCTTTTAAAGGCAGATAGAGTTGAAACTACATCTCCTGCTGTTGTTTTGTGAAGGGGCTTAAAAGGCTGTAGTTATAAAACTGTTTTTGTTTAATGTAAAATACCCATTTTGACCTGTATATTACCCAACATTGCCTTTTAATTGAAAATTCAAAGCTAAATCCAAAACTTATTTCATGTTTATAAAAAAGGCCTGTAATAGACACTAACTGGAATCCAATAGGTCTACCATGTATGGATCTAATTATACATTATATATTATATAATGATATATATTTGGTAAAAATATAATAATACAAAAACAGATCGGTATCGGCCAATCATGAAGCAACAAAATATCGGATTGGAAGCTCAAAAAAAGCGGATTGGGACATCCTTTTTGTGAAATGGGCTCCTTCCCCGAATTTATTTCATTCTAAGAACTATTACAGCAAACAGAGCCAACAATCATGACAAAGCCTCAGAGAATAAGCCTCAACAAAACCAATACTTTGACTACTTCCTGGTGACATTCTTTTCATTGTGAACGAGCTGAGGTATTTCTGGAATCACTTGCTTTTGAGACTTGCCCTTGGAGTCTTACTTTCAACTCTCACTGTTCCAAAGACAAGAATATTTACCAAGCGTCTACAAAGTTGCTCTGAAGCATCTCACAGAGGCACAATATCCGCACCAGCGTCAGACATGTTTTTTTTTTTTTTTGTCCTGGCATGGCAAACAGCTCCGAGCCGACCCAGTCTCCAAAGCTGCCGGCGGCGGTGTGTGCTGTGCCTCATCCTTTAAACATTTAACCTGAATCATGGATCTGCAGCCGGCGGAGAATGAATTAAATGTTAACATGATGTGGCTCGCGTGGTCTGCAGTGGAAGATAAGCGTCTGGGAAAGGTTGTTGGCCCACCTTAGCCGCAGCAGTGACATCCATTAATCGCAGTCTCGAGAGGCGCCTTGTCTCTTCCTAAGTCGATTTGAGTGGGAAGAGCCCTGGGAAATTAATGTGCTTCTTATAGTGCAACGTAATTGTCCCTTTTCATACCATAGGCGGGCGGCGAATACATGATTTCTACACCTTACATGCAGTGTTGATTTGGTCACTATTGTGTTTTCTCATAGTTCTTCTCAAGATATGTTGGTTAACGGGGAAAGAAAAAGTTAAGAAACGAATGTCTAAAACTATGACATTTCTGTATAGCTTTTCCCAGGAACAAGACTGGTCCTTAAACAATTGGTTAAAAGTCCTTGAAAACATGAATAACATTATTTAAACTTCAGTGATCCCCAACCAGGGGCACAGGGACCCAAGGACTTAGTCAGGGGTCATTAAAATTGCTTATGTAGTTTTCTCTTTTAAAGCAATGGTTTGGATGATAGTTTGAAACATGTTTAGGTTCATTCTCAAACAATACCTTTTGTAAAATTATGAAGAATAACATTTTTAACCCAGATTCTGTAAAATATAAATATATGAAAAAATGAGTTTACAATATGGGTTAGTTGTTTAGTTAGTTTTTCTAATAAACAGGCTTTTTTTGTGTGTGTCGTTGACCAGTTTTTAAAATAATGGATATTACACTGGAAGAGTGAATATTTGTACTATATGGAAACGGCAAAAAAGGGTAGACCAAAAAGCTTGGGACGAACTGAACTAAAGTGTATTCTAGATTATTAATTTTTTTTTGATTGAGACTAAAGACGATTGAAGAAAATGTAATTTCAGTACTCTCTCTGCCTGCCGACTATTTTCATTATGATTAGCCAGAGTGTCTGCTGTCCTTATATTCCATTAGGACATTTAACAGCCTATTGCACTTAGGAAGAAAGAATCTACACAGCCAGAAGCCATTGGTCAGGATAAATTGTACAGCCTGCATTGAGATGAAACGCACTGGCCAGTGCTTTTCAAAACGTCCATTATTACAGATTTCAATGTTTCTATTCGGCAGGACTTTGATGGTAAAACCTTCATTTTTCATCATGCGAATAGCTCCGAACAATTATCCAAAAGCTCTTTTCATTACGGGTTTCGTGGTATTTTGTATAAATCTTCCTGAGATGTCTCGCAGTTGCAAGTCTGTGCTGACCAGCTTGTTACCACAACTTGTTCAGTTAGTTAACATCTCATTTGAGACTGGAGCATTTCCAAAGGCCTTGAAAACCGCAGTCATTAAGCCTCTTCTAAAGAAGAGCAGCCTTGATCCCAAGGTACTGAACAACTACCGGCCCATATCAAACCTACCGTTCTTAGGAAAAGTCCTAGAGAAAGTAATATATCAACAGCTCACTTACTTTCTCCTATCTAACAATGTGTTTGATACTTTCCAGTCAGGATTTAGGCCCCACCACAGCACTGAGACAGCTCTGATCAAGGTGACAAATGATATTCGTATGAACACCAACGCAGGTATGGTCTCAGTTTTAGTTCTGCTGGACCTGAGCGCTGCCTTTGACACAGTGGACCACAGGATCTTACTTCACAGGTTAGAAAACTGGGTGGGAATCTCTGGTACTGCTCTAAACTGGTTCAAGTCCTATCTCGAGGATAGGACGTACTTTGTCGAAATTGGCAACTGTGTCTCAGACAAAATTTCCATGACCTGTGGAGTCCCCCAGGGGTCAATCTTGGGACCCCTCTTATTCAACTTGTACATGCTTCCATTGGGTCAGCTAATAAACAGCAACAATGTGTCGTACCACAACTACGCAGATGACACTCAGATCTATGTGTCACTGACGGCAGGTGAACATGGGCCTGTAGATACACTCTGTCACTGCATCGAACAGATCAGTTTGTGGATGCAAAACAACTTTCTCCAACTAAACTCAGACAAAACTGAGATCATTGTCTTTGGCCCACAGACACAAAGACAAAGTGTTATCAGTCACCTTGAGTCTCTCGCTCTGAAACCAAAAATCAGGTTAGAAATCTAGGAGTAATCATGGACTCAGACCTGAACTTAAACAGCCACATCAAAGCAATAACGTCATCAGCTTTTTACCATCTGAAAAACATTGCTAAGATCAGAGGAATAGTGTCAAAACCAGACTTAGAGAGACTCATCCATGCATTTGTCTCCAGCAGGTTAGACTACTGTAACGGCCTGCTCACTGGCCTTTCTAAACGAGCTGTTAGACAGCTGCAGAACATCCAGAACGCTGCTGCTCGAGTCCTGACAAGAACAAGGAAATACGACCACATTAGTCCAGTGCTCCGGTCTCTGCACTGGCTTCCTGTCACTCAGAGAATAGAATTTAAAACAGCTCTGCTTGTGTACAAGTCTTTTCATGGTTTAGCACCAAAGTACATCTCTGACATGTTAGAGCCGTATGAACCATCTCGGGCCCTGAGAACTTCAGGGAGGGGTCTCCTGGTGGTTCCCAGAGTCAATAATAAACACGGTGAGGCTGCGTTTCAGTTTCATGCAGCTAAAATCTGGAACAGTCTTCATGAGGATGTGAGACAGGCCTCAACTCTGACAATGTTCAAATTCAGGCTGAAAACAGCTCTTTTTACCCGTGCATATGAAAACTGAAAGTATTTTATCTGCACTCTTGCCTTTTACTGTCATTGATTAACTTTATGTTGATGTTTTATTGATTGATTTTATCTGTTTTCTTGTAATTTCTCTTTCTGCAACTGTGAAGCACTTTGAATTGCCTTGTGTATGAATTGTGCTCTACAAATAAACTTGCCTTGCCTTGCCTTGCCTTGCATTACTGAGGAAGTTACTAAAATTGAATGGTTCTTTGTAGTGCACTGGGTATCGAAGGGGATGCATGAATGTACAGATAGTCTTCAGAGAATGAATGAGATAGATCAGTTAATAAAGTCTGCACTGAGTGAGTGTATAGAGTATAGCAATCATTGTATTCAAATTATTATTATTAATGGAACAATGCACATGACACCAAAGTACAACCTTGATATAACAGCTTTTCAACACAGGTTTGTTTTCTTTTTTTTTCTTGGTTTATTTGGTAGGGACAGTGCATGTTAATGAACAAGCCACACCAGATCGTAGCCTTGGGCTAATTTCCATCCGTCGTCCCCCATGCACACTCTCAAACACACTCTCATTCATCCTGGCCTATCGTTCATCTTTTTAGTGGCAGGGGAAACTGGGGTACCCGGAGGAATCGAGGGGAGAATCGAACCCAGGACCTTCTAGCTGTGAAGCACGAGCGCTAACCGCTGTACTACTGTACCGTGTATGAATGGTATTCACTATCAAGTGAGACATACAGCATTTTCCTGCCTATTGTAGGTAAGGTAAGGACAGTTGTCAACTGACCCACTCATCAATGCCGCTACCTGGCAGGAGTTGGGCTGGAACTATTACACGTTTTTACTTACATGTTTTACGTTAATGATACTGGTTTGCGATACCGATATACCTAAACAATACTTTTTTCCGATACCTATACTAAGATATTTGTCATCTAGAATCATAAAACAGAAGAATTATGTTAATTTATTCCATTAAAGACTATTTCTGTTAATCATTTATTTGATCTGAAACCACCAATTAACTTCCTTTAATGGACCAAGCAGGCATGAAAACGTCGGTAATGACATCATATTTTTTTACGTTACCTGCTTACATTACGATTATTTTTGAATCGATTAATCTATCGATTATTTTTACGATTAATCGATTAATCGCTTGGCTATGAATGGTGTAGGGAAACTGTATTTAAAAAAAAAAAATTATCACATGAAGCTAAAGTGGCGCCACTTCAGGACATGTTGATGGAGTAAACTTAAAGTAAATGTTTGTTGGAGGCTCTTAGCGCTAATTCTGCTTTCTGATTGGATGAGACACAGACAGATATTCATGACATTTACAATGTACAAAACACTACAGACCCTAACTATAAAAACAAGTAGGTTTTCATCAAAAATACTACATTTTCATGTCATTTTTGCTCTATTTGAGTCTGTGTGAACCAGAAAACGACTAATCGATTACTAAAATAGTTGTCGACTACTTCAATAATCGATTAGTTGTTGATTAATCAATTAGTTGTTTCAGCCCTAACGTAGATTACACATTTTCAATTGTACATGTTTTTGGTTGGGGGGAAACCAGAGCCTCCAGAGGAAGTGTGTAAACTCATCGTGAAAGGACACTGCTGTGAGGCAACAGTGCCAGGAAAGTCAAAGTGGTTTTCGTTCAGGCACCATTCTTCATTTCAACATCAGTGTCTGTCACCACACGTTTATAACACGGTGCACTCATGTCCGAGGACACAGTGGCACTACAGCTCAATCAAACCTGACCTTTGATTTTAGAATGTAGTGGCCAAATGTTTTTCACCAAATTAGCTGCTGTGGTTAGTGCCATCGTCTCACTGCAAAAAGACATTTCTGTGCAGAGTTTGCCTGGTCTTGCCGGGCCTCCTGTAAACAAAAACAGCCTCTGCTACATCGTATTGCATCACGACATATGGAGCATGTAAGAAAGCACTGAACAGACAGTGTAACGTCTGGGCGCATAATATCTGCTTAAGGTCCTTTTTCATACTTTACAATAGGGCTGAAACAACTAATCGATTAACAACTAATCAATTATTGAAATAGTCGACAACTATTTTAGTAATCGATTAATCATTTCCTGGTTCACACAGACTCAAATAGAGCAAAAATGACATGAAATTGTAGTATTTTTGATGAAAATCTACTTGTTTTTATAGTTAGTGTATGTAGTGTTTTATACATTGAACATTTTATGAATATCTGTTTATGTCTCATCCAATCAGAAAGCAGAATTAGCGCCAAGAGCCTCCAACACACACTTACTTTAAGTTTACTCCATTAACGCATCCTCAAGTCGCGCCATTTTAGCTTTATGTGATACATTCTATTTGAAAAAATACAATTTTCCTACACCATTCATAGCCAAGAGATTAATCAATTAATCGTAAAAATAATCGATAGATTAATCGATTAAAAAATAATCGTTAGTTGCAGCCCTACTTTACACAAACAGATCAGTTTGTGGATGCAAAACAACTTTCTCCAACTAAACTCAGACAAAACTGAGATCATTGTTTTTGGCCCACAGACACAAAGACAAAGTGTTATCAGTCACCTTGAGTCTCTCGCTCTGAAACCAAAAAATCAGGATAGAAATCTAGGAGTAATCATGGACTCAGAGCTGAACTTAAACAGCCACATCAAAGCAATAACATCATCAGCTTTTTACCATCTGAAGAACATTGCTAAGATCAGAGAAATAGTGTCAAAACCAGACTTAGAGAGACTCATCCATGCATTTGTCTCCAGCAGGTTAGACTACTGTAACGGCCTGCTCACTGGCCTTTCTAAACGAGCTGTTAGAGCTGCAGAACATCCAGAACGCTGCTGCTCGAGTCCTGACAAGAACCAGGAAATACGACCACATTAGTCCAGTGCTCCGGTCTCTGCACTGGCTTCCTGTCACTCAGAGAATAGAATTTAAAACAGCTCTGCTTGTGTACAAGTCTTTTCATGGTTTAGCACCAAAGTACATCTCTGACATGTTAGAGCCGTATGAACCATCTCGGGCCCTGAGAACTTCAGGGAGGGGTCTCCTGGTGGTTCCCAGAGTCAATAATAAACACGGTGAGGCTGCGTTTCAGTTTCATGCAGCTAAAATCTGGAACAGTCTTCATGAGGATGTGAGACAGGCCTCAACTCTGACAATGTTCAAATCCAGGCTGAACACAGCTCTTTTTACCCGTGCATATGAAAACTGAAAGTATTTTATTTGCACTCTTGCCTTTTACTGTAATTGATTCATTTTATGTTGATGTTTTATTGATTGATTTGATCTGTTTTCTTGTAATTTTCTGCAACAGTGAAGCACTTTGAATTGCCTTGTGTATGAATTGTGCTCTACAAATAAACTTGCCTTGCCTTAAGCCTCGGTCACAACCGGCCGTACGACTTTTTGGTCGTGCGATTTCTGGCGTTTCCCAAATCGCTGCGTTTATTCTTTTGTTCGTGGAGAACGTAGTTGTGGTGTTCAGATCACCGCGCACCCAACGTGTGTCACACGCAGGCTGCTCATACGTGCAGCTGTCGCTTCATTCGTGCAGTAAACGCACGACCAACCTGCAATAAACGTACTGAGCGTGGGTGCCATGCGGGCATCGTATGAAGTTTGCAAGAACTGCACACGATCTGTACGTCGTGTGCACCAACGCCGTGCGTTATCTCAGAGATTACCGAGCAATTTGGAGGGGAATATCCTATATATTTCGCCCTTGGATACAGAGGCGCATGTTTGGGCTGTATGACACACTTTTCCAGGAGCTGGAGAGCGAAAGCCACGGTGACTACATGTCTTATATTCCCCTAGATCCAAAAAAACCTTTCACAAAAACTTGCTGCGTGTCACACCAGCATAACGCCTTTTTCTCTCTGACACCTGTTCTCTCCTCGCCTTCCCTCTTCCCCTCGGCGTATTGCAAAAGCTTTGTACTTTGGACTTGGTCAGAGGCAGCTCTGAAGCTTTATACATCGGAGTTTTCGTGCGGTAGATGCACTCTCGCCGAACGGGCAATTCACGAACGACTTACGCTACATGTATAGAGGACGCACGAGATATCTGAGCGTGCGTTGGCCGCACTAATGGTGTGCGTGTGGCACACGACACAGATACGAAGTCCGCAAGTCCGGCATACGGAAAAAGTTTCGTACAAAACGTACGAAAGACATACGCCTGCCGTACAGACGACTCACGCAGATGTACGGCGTTCTTGCAATCTGAAAAAAGTAGAGTTTGTTTGACATGTCAAAGGACCTCTGCGGCGGGTCTGCGGCGGGTCTGCGGCTCTAAAATAAGCACGTCACACGCACGTCACTCGCGCGCTCTCCGTGCGTTTTCTTGCGTTTTGTGCACGTAGACCGGCCGTAGAAGCCCGTACGGCCGGTTGTGACCATAGCTTTACACACACCTTTTATTATGCTATTATCTCAACACGTAAATAAGGAAATAAGCTAAAAAGTGATCCACCCACAATTCTTCAACATACAGAGACAATTTGAGTGAATAGAGAGAGACAAGAGATAGTGACTGACATCAGCAGGAGAGTGACCAAACAACTTCAAAGTCAACATGTGAATCAGTCGCTAACCAAAACTTCAGACAGATTATGACTTAGCTCAACAAAAGCATGAAAAATGTAATTGGACCTCAGTGGGAGCCATCTTTACTAATCAGAAACAGCTCTTCCAAACCTGAACCATTGTTATGTGCTATTATACGTAAATGGAGCTGCGTAATAGAAAATCGCCGCAGGTGAGCATCCTCTGAGCCAATCAACGAAAGAAAACTACTTCTCTTTTTTTTAACTGTCCCTCACAGTTTTATTTCCGCTCTCTTGTATAAGCACCAACCCCTGTTGTTTATGCGTCAATGCTATAATAAGCTACCACTTCTGTACAATTGTATTCCCTCCACAGGTGCCGTTGCGCCCGAAGCCTGGGTCACTTCGAGACCCGCCAATAATTACGCTTGTCCATATAGCGTCAACACGGGAAGAAAACCGTTGGCGTGCACTGCTATAATTTGAAAAATAAAAAATAAAAAAAACGCCCTCAGATTTGGCAGTTGTCAAAAAGGGCACGCGGCAGCTTGTTAGCACGCTGCACAGTGAGGAGCGCGAGGAGAGTACAACATCATTTGTGGAGAAAGCTGTGGAATCAAACTTTCATTTCTGATGGGGACAATAAAACAAATACAAGTCGGTGGACTGGGTGGAAATGTGGAGCCATCTTATTTCAGTTTGATCTAATTTTACACTTATACACACAAATACGGCGCTAATACACTGTGACTAATGAATACAAAACTGAACTTAAACTTGTCCAAAAGAGTTAAAACTAATTACGCTCCAATTTCAGTGCACACACACACAAAAAAACATTGTAAAGGATTTTGGCCATCACTCGTCGTGGGGAAAATCTTAAGTTGTAGCTCAAAATCGCAGGTCTTGGATCATACAGTGAGGCAGGGACAACGATTTGAAATAGAACCAAAGTACGACCAAAGACTAGCTGTGACACACATCAGGCAGTGTCTGATTTTTTTTGGAACGGTTGCAGAGTGAGCCGCCCTCTCGCCACAACTAGGATCTCTGCCAAGCGTCTCGTGAACAAAACAAAACATCAGAGCACGCCGGAGTCAAAAAGCAAAAAAAAAGGCCAGGCGCGAACGGGTCCGACTTCGCAGTTTTACAGTATTTTTTACAATCCCGACGTCTTGCAATGTGATTTTAACATTTTTAAAAAGACTAATAAAGCGCACACTGGCCATTACCTGCAGTGTGTGCAAGGGCTAGAGTGGTGTTTACTTTAAATGATATATTATGTAGGATTATCAAAAAACTCAATACTTTAGTGGGTGATTTGTAGTGCTGGGCGATATAGAAAAAACTTATATCACGATATGGATTATTTTATATCACGATAACGATACATATCACGATATACCACAATAAAGTCAGTTTTCAGTTATTCTTTGAAAACTTTGACAAAAATATCATTGCTTACTTTTTATCAACTTTATTTTGAAGCAGTGGTTTTGCTATGGATAATTTATATAGCCTATATTGTCAATGTCAGGAAAAATGTGAGACTGCAGGATAAATGGGCTAAACATGATCTGACCAGAGTCAACACGAATTTAACAACAGAAATGTGTAAACTCGTGCGTAGAGAACGACTTACTCAGAGCATCATCTGCTCCTCAATATCAAGGCTCATATTACACTAAAACAAATGTAAATTGGAGCTTATTATCGCCATTTTCTCAACTTTAATGTAATGTTTAAGAAACAGTGGGCGAGCAGTTTGTATTGTACGTCTTTAGCTGCTCTACGCGCTGCCCGATCCGTCTCTTACCTCCTGCACCACGCCTCTCCTCTCTTCTCTCTCGTGTGTTTAATCCAGATCCACGGGCTAAAAAGATCCATCACTAAAAAGCTGTTTAGTTGCCGTGCGTAAAGCAGAGTGAAACCACGCGGTGTTTAACAGGGAGAGAGAGCCCCGCGTGTACGTCCATTAGATGTCGCCGTTGCTACAGCAGGTGTGGCGGCGGACAGAGATATCGTAAAGCAGGGTGGTGTCGCAAAACCACAAGGCAGAGTTTCTTTGCGAAAAAGTTCTTTTTTATTCTTGTTTATAATCACTTAATATAAACTTAGACGATGCATAGTGACAAGACAACACTAATACATTCTTGTGGCCTATATAATGAAATATTTGCTTTAATAATTGATTAAATTAGGTTAGAAACGATAGAAACGATAGAAGAGAAATGGCACGATAGGCACTTTTCTATCGTCCCCACGATATGTATCGTCATATCGCCCAGCACTAGTGATTTGTATTTGTACTGTAACGCACCTCACGAATAGGGAAAACAATCAAAAACCACTGACAGGACAATCTTAACCGACATTATTACAGTGGAAGCAGGTATGATATGAGAAACATGATACATTTGAAAATGATATTTTTGAGAATGATACTTTTGAGAATGCTATTATTGTCATTGTTATTATGGTGATGATAATATATGTATAATAAATATGTGCACTAGTAATGTATGTATTGTTGAATATATGTTTTTGTCATAATAGGCTTTATAATCTCTGTTTTGAGGTTCCCCATTTTATTGCTGTTGTTTTTACTCTTGGACCCACTGGGGGGCAGTGTGGGGGCAGTGGGTTAGAAGGAGGAATCAGATGACGCACAGATGGCGCTGATTGGTTCTTCAACAAGGACGCCTACTTCCTTGTTTCTATAAGAGGCCAAGGCACGGGGCCTCCTCCCTTTCTCTTCACTCCATCCCTGGCTGGCCACGTCACCATGTAGCCTTTTGCATAGTTTTTGTGTTAGTCTGTAAATGTTAGGGAATAAATAATGATTTTGATTTTAATAGAATGAGCTTCGTATTCTTTTTCATAAATTTTTTGAACACAATAGTATATGTATATGTATATCTAAAACACTATGACTACTTAAACAATAAGTAAATCAATAGAATGGTGACCAGAATGGTAATATAAGCAATGATAAAAAAAATAAGAGAAAACTATAAAACTAAGTAAATACACTCAGAAATCACAAACTTTTCTATTTTCGCTCTATGTTTTTCATACTTGTAAGTCTCATCAGATTTTTTTTTACATGTAAAAGCTTCGAATTATTAATGCTACTAATCAATAATTGTATTTTGAAATTGGGGTAGGCACTTATAAGCTTTCTTACTTCGGCCAACTCCTTTTGAGTTATTATTTATTTTTATTTTTATTGGTTTTTTTGTGATAATGTAAATGTAATGATGTAAATATTGTAAATAATAACTCATTGCAAATAATAGCTCAAATAAATCAAATAAAAATACTAAAAGCCCTCAAAAGCCCAAACCCCATTACGACTGTCATCTCTGTTGACATTGCATTAAAGGCTGGCATTGCAAACAAACCAATGCGAGGATACAGCATCCGAGTTAGTGGGTTTGTTCTGTCCCACTTACAAAACTGGCTTCGCTGGATCCCCGAGGGGGGTAGGACACAATGCAAAGGGGAATGCAGGAGGAGGAAAATATTTCTGTTTTTTACATTACTCAAAAGTTCCTCTGCTCAAATGTGCTGTGAAATCAGAATGTCTGAAAGTTTAACAAGAGTTGTTTTGAGATGAACAAGATGGTACCGATGCAGTTCATATAGAAAAAAAAAGGCATTGGAATTCAAAGTGTAGCACTACAATGGTGTCATGCACGTAAAGTTGAAATAGGGCGGTAATCATATTAAACTAGGGACAAGGGACAGAACCAGCCCCTTTTTGAAAAGTTACAATATAAAATCAACAAATCCAGTGTTGTTGCAGTGATTGTCTATCCTTTTATTTAGTCTTTCAAAAGCAGCAGCCCTGCACTTTAATGTCACATGTATTTTAGATAGCTACGCTTTGTTCTATCCATTTAACTGAATATGAGAGAGACCTCCTCAGTGGAAGATGAAAGCAGCGGCTGGCCACGGAAAGTGTGAATCAATTTAAGAGTAAAATGGGTACTGCTGCTCAGGCTTTAGAACTGTTGTTCATCTCAGCGTGTTCGGACTTGGGAGCCGCATTGACCAGCACCGGGCGGACTCTCTCAGTAATAATCACATTGAGCGGCAAAGTGGGGGAACGTTTGCTTGTTATTTACAGTGTTTTCAATTCATATGCTGCCGGTGTGCTGTGGCTTAATCAGATCCGGTCGGGTGATCACAAAAGAAGGATGGAAGGAGCAAGCCTGGTAACTCATTTGAGAGCTAACATTACAGCAGACAATTATCCTTTGAAATATGTGACAGTGAATAAAAAAGGTGCTACGATCTATATCAGGATTTTTGACATAGGGCCTCATTTCCTAGTTATCCAGAGTGTTGTTGATGTCTGGAGATATTTTTTTCTTAAATTCATGCAGTTCTTATATTTGAAGAGTCTAGTGGCGCTAGGCTAGGGCAAGGCTAAAGCATTTCTATGGTATCAGTTAGCCTGCATTAAAAACAGTCTGACCCACTCCACAGTGCACCTGAGGCAAATCACGTATAACCCATATAAATGTCTGTGTCGATAGAATAATTTTAACCATTTTGCATTTAAAACAAAGAAGTAGAAGATCTTTATTTATATAGCGCCTTTCGCAGACATGGTCACAAAGCGCTTTCCATGAGAGCATTTTACATTCACTCCATACTCAGTGGTGGTAAGCTGTTAGTAGCTTCAGTTTCCCCTGGGGGAGACTGACAGAAGCGCTGTCGCGACTGCAAACATCTGCGCCAACTCTGACCACCTCCATGCATTCACACACACATCATTCATCCTGGCCTATTGTACATGTTTTTGGTGGTAGGGGAAACCGGCGTACCCGGAGGAAACCTACGCAGACACATGCAAACTCCACACAGAAAGGCCCCGTCCAGGTGGGAATCGAACCCGGGACCTTCTTGCTGTGAAGCGAGAGCACTAACCGCTGTGCTACCGTGCCGCCCATAAATAAAACTTATATTTCAGCTTCGTGGCTGTAAGCTAACGCAGCAGCGAAGTGATCTGTGAGAAATAGTCCCTCAAAATGCGGTAATTCATGTGATACAAGGTCAGTTATATTTAAAAAATTATGCTATTAACACAGACATTTATATGGTTAGTCTGGCGTTATAAGTGATTTACCTCAGGTGCACTGTGGAGTGGGTCAGACTGTTTTTAATGCAGGCTAACTGATACCATAGAAATGCTTTAGCCTTGCCCTAGCCTAGCGCCACTAAGCTCTTCAAATATAAGAACTGCATGAATTTAAGAAAAAAATATCTCCAGACATCAACAACACTCTGGATAACTAGGAAATGAGGCCCTATGTCAAAAATCCTGAAATATCCCTTTAAGTGGACATTGTATCAGACATAAACGTGTGCCGTGATTGTTGGTAGTTTAGCTAAATTTACAATACTTGCTTTTTTGTTAATTGGATTCCTATAATTGTATGTTTCATGTTGCATTCCTTTTGAGCAGAATTTTAACTGCTCAAATAAACTAATAAACTAAACTAAAACTAAACATAATCGCACTGAATAAATACAACAACAAAAAATCCTAGGGAATTTATTAAAAAAATTACCATTGGGATGCTAACAAATCGATGGCACCACGATAAACACAGTGTGAGTGCACGGCTACAGTTATGGTTTACGGACTTTCAAAATGTAGAAGAAACTTTGGGGTTTTATATCGACGCCACAAAATCCAATACAAATCTGAGCAGCAGAAGAGGGGAAATAACCGTACTACTACTGCTACTGCTAATACTACTACTACTATTACAGTAATACTCCAAGCCCTTTTGTGCAGAAGCAACAACAACACTCAAAAATGTAGATTTTTCTAAAAAACATTTTAGCACAGAAAACTCACACCAAAAAAATCAATAAAAGTAATTTTATTAAGATACGATGGCACGGTGGCTGAGTGGTTAGTGCGGTTGCCTGACCGCAAGAATGTCCCGGATTCAATCCCCCGACCGTGCGGGCCTTTCTGTGTATAGTGTACATGCTCTCCCCGTGTCTGGATGGGGTTCCTCCAGGTGCACAAGTCTCCCTCATCACCCCAAAACATGCACAATAGATTAATCTTCTAGTCAGGTGAGTCTGACCTGGCATCTGGAGATGGGTCCCCGGACGCTGCACGTGGCGGGTCTTAGGAAGTCTTGTAGGATTTATGGACATTATTTTCATACATTTTTATTTTTGTAGATAATGCGTTCAGCTATTGTATGCCAAGAATCACTATAGCACTGGTAAATGAGAAGAAAAAGAAGGTACCCAGACAAAAGGTTCAGGCTCTGATCACAATTAAAATCTGTTGAGATCATGTTAGCTGTTCATAAGATCATCAACTGTCTTGGGAACACGACTTGAAAATAACAAGGGTAGCTGAGAATGTCAGTGAAGTGTGAGGTGGGGACTCTGTTCATGGTCCTGAAATAGGTGAGCGTGGTGGAGCTGTCCTTGGTGCTGAAAGGCTCGCTGTAGCACCATCAAAGGTGAAGACAGCGGGTCATGTAAGTATTTCTATAGCAAAATGTCAACAGAAAATTGGGCTTCATGATTCGCAGATATTTGAAACATGGAGTAGCTGTCTGTGGTGCTGAAATGACTATTTTAGGGGAAGATCAGATTATGGCGAGGTGGAATACTTTTGAAACATAATCGCAATATTAGAGACAACTATCATGTCATTACAACGTGCAAAAGAAAAGATTGAGTTCACAGAGCACATTTACTTTGGAATTGTTAACCTCTGAGAGAAGACTTAGGTCGCATTCACACCTGGGACTCGGTTCGATTGGGGACCAAAGATGCAACATTGTTTCAGCTTCCTAACTGGCGCGGTTTGCGTTCACAACTCTTTTTTGTCAATCAAACCAACATCCTAAATGCAGCGCTCCTCTGCACGCCTGTAGCAAAACCATCTACAGGAAAAACAGTGAACAAGAAACACGCTTCTCTGATTGGTCGATTAAACTCCACTTCCTGTTCCGTCTTTTGTTTACAAAATGGAGCGGTGGTCGTGTTGGTTTTTGTTTCCGCACTTTATAATATGACAGTGACCGTATCTACTCTCTGAACGCACGGATCCTTTTACGGACGAAATGGGAGATAAATGAGCCGATACTCATCATAAAATGAGATGATGCCAGACGAGGCAAAACCGAGACTAAAGCAGGACTAAAGCGGGATTAAAGCGGGACTGGTGGACCCCGGAGATATTTTTTCTTCACATGACAACTGCGAAGGCTCCGGGCAGAGACATGGAAAACTACTTATGACGACTGTCCAAGGTAGTAAAAATGATCTGATCAGGGCTTTGCTCTCTGGCCTCTGGTGCTGCTTATATCAATGGTTTCTGCCTCATATTTACGAGTCATGGCTTTTGGTATAAATGTCGTATTATCTGTTAGCTCTAATTATAATGTCTGCACATGCGTTTTCATTTACATTTACATTAATTAATGTCGTGGTTGTCTCCGCTCTGTTCTGTCTTTGCGTTACTCGTTTGTTTCAGACGCACAACGTCCTGCAACTTTCTCTTCCTGGTTTTGTTCCGCTCTCTGGCTCAGTTGCGTTCATAAACCAAATGATCCGCTTCAGAGTTCGTTTGAACCGGGCCGAGACACACGTTTTCACCCGGACCAGGGTTCGCTTCTCTGACCCGGATCAAAGTCCGTTTGCGCGTTCACAACCCCTCACACGAACCGGACTATCTGAGCAAACGGGCCAGGATTCGGATCAAGAGGGGGCTGTGAATGCGACCTTAAATAGTATGAACTGATAAACTAACACAAGAATTCCGCGCATTTCGGAAATGTTTTTATCCAGTACAAACTACAGGTCAATGAATCACTGAGACAGGTTTTTGTTGGGACATTACACAGCCACATGCCTGCATTCTTTGTGATTTAAATTGTGATTTGCAGTCCATTGAGCTGCTCTTGTTCTAGTGTGGGATCTGGCCACAGCTGGTAAGTGTTCTGCTTTGGGTAATGTGTCAATGATACTTCAAGATTTAAGTGGATGTTATTTATGTAATGCTAACGGAGGTCTGTCCTTGGTGCTGAATGAGGTGAGCTGTGTGCGTCTGATCAGTGCGAGTGCACTGTTTAGCAAGAGTGGGAAAATGCGTATATTGATGAGTATTGATATAAAACTCAAGAGACATCACAAGGCGGAAGGCACACTGATTTTTACTTCTTATAATTTCATGTAAATAATAATGTCATATGTATTATATAAATGAAAGTGAGTAAAGGCTTGGACGTGTAATATTTCTTCTCACACTAATTATATCTAAAATACTGATATCAATAGTTCTGTAACAGGTGCACAGCAGGACTTACCCGAGGTGCTGAAAGAGGACAGCTCTAAAGAAAGCGAACAGTTATTACTATACGCATTGTCTTTTGTTTTCTAGAGTTTGTGGTGGACTTGAAGTGTCCCATAAGTAAAGCTGGAGTTGAAAGTTGAAGTAGTTTGCAAAATCGCACTTTCATAGCAGTAAATTGCAAAGCCTTGAGTTATTTTATAATATAAACCAAAATAATTTGCATTAAATGGCATTTATGAGACACGTCTTCTCTCAAATGTTAATGCTGAGCGTGCTTAAAATGTGCACTGATATTGTGTAATTAACAGTACCCCAGCTTGTTTTTGGTTAAACATAATCACAACTGCATTACGTATCAGAAAAAAACGAATCTTCTCCAAATTGTGCAGTCCCAGAAAATTCTGTAGTGTAAATTTGCGGAGAATCTATCCGTGGTACTGGAAAGCTCGTTGAAAAGCTTTAGAAGTCGACCCTTTTTAAACAAGTCGCATTGAGTTGCCTTGTGTATGAAATGCGCGGTATAAATAAAATTGCCTTGCCTTGCCTTGCCTTGCCTGTCAAAGTACTCCAAACAACCTATTCCCAGTTTAGTGTGAAAAATCTCATCTGAACTGTCAGTCATCCAAACATGTTCCCCTCTGTTGAACCACTTAACAAATGTAAATCAATTTCCTTTTACTTCCGCACACCCCCAAACCACCTCTCCCAATAGGCAAATGATCAGCTTTTTTCGCAAACAAAGACACTTGTTACACTTGTCTTGCTGTGGCTGGCACTCTTCACTTTGATCCTATTATGCGGCTATATCAACTGTGAGGGGCTTTTTCATTAAGAGGGACTTATAATCCACCGAGGCTAATTACTCACTGTTTGAAGTAGACTAAAGTGTACCATTATGTGAGCTGCTGCTTGTCATTATATGATAAAATGCATATGGTGGCAAACCAATCATATAGGATTAGCAGTAGTTGGATGTAAAGGCCAAATAAACACACTGCGGTGGTAATTGTTTGTTGATTTACTCATGATGCTTTCCAATATAGGCCTACAATATACTGTATGTCATTGCCGATGCCATCTTAAAAGTCGCATATTATTCAGCATGAAAACAGCAATATATAATCGATTGTGTACATGCCTTGTGTAATGTAATTGTGTTTTTTACATTAAATATAGTTATTTTAATGTTTTGTTTATGTGTTTTACACCTATAAATCAGTATGGTTTATTATGTCAGATTTGAAGTTTGCAATTGTACAAGTCGGAGATCTATAAATAGCCACATACTATAGATAAAATGGCAAGATCCTCTACTTAAAATTACAGAATAACATGTTACAAATGTACATAATGTGCATATAGGTTAGTGTTTGATTTAAAATTGTCAATACTATTGGAAATAAGTTAATAAGTTAATATAAGAGTACTTGTAAGAAGAAGTTGCCGTAGCAGCACCAATAACAGCAGCAGTAGTGGAAATATTAATAGTAGGAAAAAGTGAAAGTCAGGGGCCATTAGGGCTGAACAATACTGGGGGGGGGGAAACGATAACGATATTATTACGATAACGATATTATTACGATATTTTACTAAACTTTCAATCTGTGTCAAAACAAGACGCGAGAAACACAAAATCAGCACCAGCACGAGGCTAAATCAGAACTAAAGTAGGAAAATTAGAATTGGAACTGAACTTTTGCACATTTATAAGTTCTATGTAGGGCTGGGCGATATATCGATATTTAAGATATATCGCTATATCTTTAAATGAGATATGGAATTAGGCCATATCGCAAATATCGGGATATTTCAAATTCAGGTAAGATATTAAGTTAACAAAAAGAAACTGGTAATCTCAAGATGATTTAAAAAAAAAGTTAATCTTAAACTGAGCACTTTATTTGTTATGTCTTTATATATAAATGCTGCCCTCAGAAAAAGATTGACCTATTTTATTTCATAGGCTATTTTTATCGAAGATATTTTTTCATTTAACTGTGCACATCACAGAGCTTTGTTATACAGTGTTTATGTTTACATTTTATAGAGAGTTTTCAATAAAACTACTCATATTTGGCTTTGGCTTTGACTTACCATTTCATTCCACAGCTCTCACTTTGCGGAAAAAATATCGGGATATATATCGTATATCGATATTCAACCTAAATATATCGGGATATGACTTTTGGTCCATATCGCCTAGCCCTAGTTCCATGCATATTTATTATTTCATGACCAAGATAAACTTGTGGCAAATAATACATTTAGGTTTGTATTTATATCACTAACAGTCAACCAAGATGACCAAAGTACGTATTTCACATTGCACCACACACTGTCAAAATCTCCAGGGATGTGCCCTCTGACTCACCAGCCTATACCCTAACGCCACAGAGTTTCTTCTGCCGAGTTGTTACAGCGCCTGCTTGGTTTACGTTTCCCGACAGCCCTTGAAGGCATTATAAATCCCTCTCTGTCCAGTAAGCCCGCGAGGGGGCAGGATGAGGGGAAAGGTCAGCGCAGACAATCTTCCATCTTGTGGAATTGCAAGTCAATCCATCTCCGCGCCGCGCCGGGACTTTACGACATTTTTTTACACTTGACAACATACTTTCACGCTTCCCTAAAGCAACTCAACGCGAGTTTGTTGCTCTCAAACTCCGTGATACTTTTCAGCCTCTGATGCTGTTAGTTTTGCCTCGTCAGACAACAATTAAAAGCCGACTAAGTCTCTGCTAACAGCTGCTCAAGATTAGTCGAGTGTGTGCCTGAATTGCGTATCCCCCCCCTGCCTAATCCGTTACACATTACTTACAGAGAGCGGGAAATAATTTAAAGAAAAAACAATATATAATTCACAATCCAAGAAGCGACCAAGTTAATCATGCAAACCAGCAGCGAGTGAGAATGGAACATGTCTTACCTGAGGAATACGGTCTCTCCTTGACGCACGGTGATGTTGTCCATGACTTTGTTGTCGGACTGTGCATCTCCCTGGCTGCGGACTGACCCTGCAGGCACAAGAAGCAAAATCCTCAAAGAGAGAAGCAGGGTGAATTTGGAGAACGCGAGCAAGTATCCCCGGACGGACATCGTCTCAAGCTTGTTTTTTTTCCAGAAACGAAAAAAAGAAGAAGAAAAAAACAAAAACAAAACAATCCCACACTCCGCGACAAACGAGTCAGTGTGCGCGCGCCCCCGGCAGAAGATTAGTTCGCCACGCGCTTCATTAGTTTTAATCCAAAGCTGCTCGTCAGGTAACCGCGCGGTGAGTGACTGACTGACTGACTGAGAGAGACACACACACACTCGACCCTTCGCAGGGGAGGAAGCCACTGCGCGCTTTTGCTGTTGCTGCTGCTTAAGCACACAGAAGGCGGATTAAAAGAAAAAGAAGAAAAAAAAACTGCCGCTTCGTATTCCTTCCAAGTTTGTTAGCGATAGCCGAGCCCACAGAGAAGAGATGAGTGGTGCTCTAACGCGCCGTCTACCGCTGCCCGAGGAGGAGGGAGAGGGTGTGGGGGGGGGGGGGGGGAGGGATGACAGGAGGCGCATAGTCCGAGGAGAGTCAAGACGCACGAGCCAAGTGTGCCATTTGCATTCCCTGTCAATGAGTTTGTGTATGCGCGCTGTAGCCGGCTGCGTCTACCGACTCCAGAGCTCACTTTAGTGTGAAAGATAGAGCAAAATACGATAATAATTACCCTAAAGATGAGAGCAGATGGTTTCCATGCGAGCTGCTTTTTTAACTTTGCAAAACGCATTCTCAAAGCCTAAGTGCAGCTGTGTATCTATTGATTTTTATTTTGAACGCTGTAAGTCATATAATAGATAGAAAGAGTCTTAAAGTTCCTTGTTATGCTTTAGAGAGATAAGGGGAGGGCTACACAGCCCATAACATCACTCTTTATGTCTACTTTTGATATTGTTATAGGTATTAGTCTATGGACATTGTTTGCTAAGTAACAATGGATTTCTATAGTAACGCACTATTTATCACATTTCATTCACTCCATATGGAAGGATACTCAATCAAATATGAATGAAACAAAACACATACAATAATAGTATGGTCAGTTTAGTAGTGTAGACCAGTGGTTCCCAAAGTGGGGGTCGCGAGGCCTTGGGTGGGGGTCCCCAAATGATTTCAAGATGAAATAAAAAGAAAAACGCTACTGTTTTTAGTATATTTTTGAGTGTAAAACAGCCTATAATTAGTGGAATCCATTCAAATAAACTGTTTAAATACATATTCACTTGATTTTAAAATGTTTTGCTGCCCCAAAGTAGCATAAGCGGCAATACCTTTATACAATGGGGGTCCTATGTGGTTTACGTGTCAGTTTTTGGCGTCCCAGCCATAAAAGTTTGGGAACCCCTGGTCTAGCCTATTTAAAATATAATGCTATAACTGTAGTCACATACATACATACATACATTTTCTTCCACTTGTCCGTTGCGGGTCGTGGGGGCAGCTGTTGGAGCTGCCCAAATCACATTGCACCAGCCCCTATGGCTAGTCACATACAATACATATCTATTAAATAATTTGGTTCACTTTTAAATCTACACAGAATGGGCAAATATTATTACACGGTCTTGATCTTGAACATTTTAAGATATATTCTTTCAAGGATCTATTCTATTCTCAAAGCTCTACACCTAACAGCTGAAAACACTCATACTGTTATTGAAATTTCATGGCCAATAGGAGACAGACAATGGGAAATACATCAAAGGAACCAAGAAGAGGAACTCATGAAAATCCACTTTTGCAATGCACTTAGAGGAGCTCAATAGCAGCATATTTTCTATGGTATAGTTTGTACTGCAATAACACTTGAGTCCATCATTATGTAAAGCAGGCCACAGAACACTTCAGATTATTAAAAGCAACACAAGAATGGCCTTGCTTTGGTTGCAGAAACCCCTGCTGGAACCGCCACCTTAACGTGGTGGAGGGGTTTGAGCACCCGAATGATCCTGGGAGCTCGGGTCTCCCATGGCGAACAGGTCCTAGTTGACGGGTCAGACAAAGAGCGGTTCAGAAGCCCCTTATGAGAGACCAACAGGCCCGGTTAGAACCATGAGGCCGTCCTTCTGTGGACCCACCACCTGCAGGAGGAGCCATAGGGGCTGCTGCAATGTGATCTGGGCAGCTCAAACCGCTGCCCCCACCACCCCGCAACGGACAAGTGGAAGAAAATGGATGGATGGATGGTTTCAGAAAGTATATTAAATCTACATAAGGTTAGCAACAGGTTGTATAAGATTGCATGGAGACAGGACAATTATGTTTGTATTGGTTAAATCTCCTAATTATTATCAAATTACGACTTTATTTTAGCATACACTTGTGCAAATTATGTCTAATTAGTATGTGTTAATGGCATGTAACACTTGTGTATTTTTAATTGCTGTTTGTCAGTGTAATATTACAACATTTATGTACCTAAATCATTCTCTTGATTTCTTTGAGTAATATAAGGGGTCATAATAGGCTACATATCCTAATTAATATCTAATTTGCTACTCACTTGTTTAGCACTTAGTTACCTATAAATAAGTGTTCCCGTTGTGATTGCAAATTGCAGCCTTATTATGTACTGTATTTTTTTTTTCCTCAAAGGCATTTTGATTTGCTGAAATTGTAGTGTTAGACCGGCGAACATGCGAGTCCGTTCCTCCTGTTTGCAAATAAGTGTCATCAAGCCCGCGTATTCAAATCCACTGGGCATTTTTCACAGTGTGCGTCATCCTCACTCCGCCTCTCACCGCGCAATCAGTGTTTGATTAGAGATTTCATTTGAACAGGCCGCAGGCATTCTGTCATCTGCGCTGCATCTAGAGCCGAGTAAAAGGGCGAGTATTAGGAAAACACAAGCCGTGAACAAGACGCATTTGAAACCTTTGTCATTCAGACTAAAGTATTGCCTCAGTACGCAATACTTGGTCTAAAGAAGCACAAAGCCAACCAACAAGACTCCAGAAAAGCATCTAGTTAGCTCACAGTGATTCCAGGGCACAGACACAATTTCCCTCCCTCACTTAAAAAAACAACAACTATGCTTTATCTTTATCTTCTTTACCAAATCAAATAGGGTGCAAAAGTATTTACCTTTTCTAGTCCAGTTAAGTCCATTAGGTCTTCTAGTAACAATGACAATATGTTTTTGTAACCACAAAGTTGATGGTGTGACAAACACTGAAAAAAACAGCTGACCAGACACGTCACAGTAACATCCAGTGACTGAGGAAGGCTGCAGCTGAAACTGTCAATTATGAAATAACACACAGGTCTGACTACAAAAACATATTATTATTATTTATTTTTTCAGAATAAAGAAAATTTAGTTTTATTTTAAATTAAGAGGCAATAAATACATAACGCCTACGGTTGTCAATGCAGCACAACCTTGAGGTGAAATGTTCAATTATGCATTGTTGTGTACTTCAGGCCCTGACCTCTACAATGCATCTTGACATTGGGAGATGAACCTGGCTTTATAGAGCAACATGTTATATTATGCTGTCATCAATAGTTCATGAGGGAGGAGACAACCAGGACCATAGGTCTGGCTTAGTTTACCATCAAACTATGCTGAAGCTAAAGAGGCAAAATGTTATACATCGCATAATCTATCACATTCGAAGCAGCGACAGCATACATATATTTATTTACATCCATAGAGTATTTGCATTACAACAATATAAAAAATAGGGCTGTCAAATTGAATATACTGTATCACATGTTTTGACCTCATCCACACCTGTATCTTGAGCGCAAACGGCTACCTGAAAGGACATGCAGCCGGTCATGGCGGCTCAGTTCCGCTGGTCTCAGAAGCCTCGCTGTCACACCGTCAACCTTGTGCATAAATGCATAAAATCCTTCAGTTCTTTCATGACGGGCACCGATGGACAGCTGATGTTTATAAGTGTACAGCAAAGGAGACAAAGGGGATTTGGTCGTGTGCACACACATGTCCACAGGCAGAGGAGATGGGGATCAGGACACTGAGCAATAATGATCGTGGGTGAGCCTTGGATCTGGCAAAACATTTCACCAAACCTCTTTACAGAACATAGGACCAGTACATACAAACAACGATAACAAAGTTGTTTGTTCATGCAGAGTTAATTTACTTGAGTCTTCATTAGTTGGGCTTTTCATTTGGATTAGTTTTCAAAGTACAACTTTTAGCCACTATAATAACATTTATATTTTACTTTTTCATTTTTAGTTCCTTAGTATGGAACAAAACACTAAATGTGGAACTTTTTTTCTTTTATTACAATTAGAGAGATAATACTCATTAACTACTGTATGTGAAAACAAATGGTTTCAGGGCAAATTCTTCCCTCAACCTCAATTTTAAACGGTTGGCTCCAGTGGATATTGACGTGAAGACAACCTATTTATAGCTATAGAGCATATAGACTGAACTTTTGTATTGAGTTCAGTGTGACAGTGATGCAGAGGAGATTGGCAGCACAGAGCAGTGCCCTGTTCAAATGAAACTATTTTTAGTGTTTTTAAATGGCAGGTCTCAGATGACTGGTTAAGCACATGTCCAAACTGACAAAACGCCATCAGTCAGATTTGGGAAGCGTTTAAAGCCTTTATCAGTGCTGATGACAAGGATTAGAATGACAAGCAGACAGGCATTTTGACAGTATAAGATGAACCAGATTAAGTCAAAATAGAATAGACTTCCATTCATACACAGATGGTATGCTGGCTATGGTTGGAGTTGCAAATTATTGTATAAAAAAAAGAAGGAGAGATCTCTATATTTGTTTTAGTAAAGCTGGAACATACTGGCTGGCTCTCTTGCTTTACAACAACTCGATCAGCCTTACAAAGTTACGGACAAATTCAAATCTCTCCAAACACCGCTGCACTTAGGTATTACTGGCTGCCTAGTTCTCAAGTTGTTACAGGCTTGTTACAACTAAAGGGCCTTCTGGTTCCAAAGTATTTGCATTTGCTGTGATGCAAGAATGCATATAGACACGACGGTGGTGCAGAGAGTAGAGCGGTTCGTCTTGTGACCAGAGGGTCGGCGGTTCGAATCCCGCAGGTGCCCACTGTCGTTGTGTCCTTGGGCAAGACACTTCACCCACCTCGCCTCCAGTGTCTGCGTACACTGGTGTATGAATGAGTGTGTGAATGGGTGACTGGTTCCTTGATGTAAAGCGCTTTGAGTGCCTAAAGCAGGTAGAAAGGCGCTATTTAAAATGTGACCATTTACCATTTACCACTGCACCACCATGCCACACAAGCTCTATTCTCAGATCTATACATCTGATCTCACTCACTTACTGAAACGCTGCTGAAGTTACATTGTATTAGATCGCAATAGCTTTTCCTTGGAGATGCTTTCCCTCTGTTCAAATGTTTCCTGATCTAGTCTTTGATGGTGTCTTCAACAGACTATTTCAAAATCATGCTTCTCACTTTATGCTTGTTATTCGGCTTGGTTTGAGTTATTGTTGATGGACAGATTGGCTCTTTATTTGTGTATTTGCATTATTAATAATAATAATAATAATTATTATTATTAGTTTATTTTTATGTAATATGGACATAACAACAGTACTGGACAAACAAGATACCTTGCTAATTTGCAACACTTGTCCATAGGAGGCTAGGAGACACATTTCACAAAACACAACACAATACAGTATACAAAACACAATGCAATACAGTACACAGTACACTATTTAAAAAGGTAAATGATACACAGCATCAGTATACATTTCATACAGTGTTACCATGTGTGCAGCTTTGATTTGACTTCAGCCACTGTTTCAGACCTCTGTAAAAACTGTTCATGTCAGTCTGCAGTTTTAAATCAGAGAGCAGAGAGTTCCACAGTCTGGGTCCATTAAAAGAGAACCTGGACTGTCCAAAAGATTTTGTCAATCTTGGGACAACACAGTCCCCATTGACTGAGGCTCTGGTGGAGGGTCTGCAGGAGCCCCGACGCCTAACAATGAGAGCGGAAAACGACACATGACTGTTCAAACGTTTAAAATCTATTTCAGTGTACTGAAATGTATGAAGTTTTCGAAAGTAAAAAGGTTTGTGTCAATGTCAATGTCAATGTCAACTTTATTTATATAGCACACTTAAAAACAGCCACAACCGCCCAAAGTGCTGTACAACAAACATTATAAAGTACAATTGATAGTAAAAACAGTCACAAAATATACAACATGAAACAATAATACTAAAATACATGGGATCTGCTCAGCTTGTGTTGAAGGCCAAAGCAAAAAAATGAGTTTTCAACAACGACTTAAAAACATGAATGGACATAATGTATATATTATGTATATGTCTTACATCTTGGTCACATCTTGTGACCAAGATGTAAGACATAATTATGTGAAAAAATCATTGCATGCATAACAGGGCAGCCTGATGGGACAGATCCCTCCTGATAAAACAAAAACAATTGAAGTTGGATTTGACCTTTTTACACACAGTTTTTACTTGTGTTCAAATAGAACTTAAAGAGGGGGTATTATGCTTTTTTCAATCACATAGCACCAGTCTATAGCATACTACAATGATGACGTAACCTTCTGTTGGTCTGTATATGCAGTAAATTAAAATAACTGCCTTGAATAAAATTGCTCTCTCAAAATGGCTGTACTGAACGTCTTGAAATAGGCCTCTGTCTTTTAAGAAGCTTTCCGACACGCCCCCTTCAGCACACTGCTGTGGCATCTAAACAACACTGCTGTGTGGGGAGGGGGCTCTGCTGAGCTGAGGAGCAGTGGTTGGTGGCTTGGCTGGTGACGAAAGGTCCAGAGGCGTCTCCAGGAGGTGGGGGTGTTCCTAGGAGGACTGAGGCATAGCTACACCTAAAATGGCTGCCGTCTAAGTTTTTACTGATTACTCAAAAATATGTGAATGAGCCAAGGCAACACTCCAGGCATGTGTTTAATGAGGGAATGACATAATAACATGATATAAAGCTTGAAAAAGTCGATTTTACATAATACCCCCCTTTAATTACATTCGCTGTGGAAAGATAGACCTTATCATATGCAAGGAGCAGACGGACAGGAAAAAAGTGCACCCGAAACTAACGAAAGACAAAGTTTGCATGAAATAATAGCATTCACAAAAAGCAAAAAACATAAGAGTATGAGCCAATGTACATGTAATGAGTGGACATTTTGTAGACACACACAAACAACTGACACATGAAACATGACACAAAACACAACTCTACGTTCCATTTTCTTCTTGACAAAACCGTATAACGTGCTTAAAAGCTCACAAGAGATCCGTTTAGGATGATGAAGGCTCTTTAAACTCATTAGATATCGCTTTTCTTTGCACTGTGTAATAACATCCAATAACATTCAGAAAATTGAGTTTCGGGGCGACAGAATTGGCTTCTCAAATGAGCTGCATCTCTTTGTATTTCCTGTGGTAATTAATGATCCTTCCACCTGCTCTCCAAGAATACGCTGACGAAATCGGATCTGTCTAATGAGTGCCGTAGATTCAACCGATGCCGCGCCAATTACTGTTGCGCATAATTGAAACCATATCCACGATCATTTGCAAATATCCTTAAGGCACATCATCGCACTGTGGCGCAGGCAACGTGTAGGCGTGACAGCTTCTCCTACAACATCATGAAGCCCCCCCCCGCTGGAGAATACTATTTCTCTTTTCTTTCGAGCATAAAACACAATGCGGGGTGGAGGGGGCGGTATGTTAACTTGTCATAGCATACCATTGTTTTATTGCTGTTGTGCGCACGCAACGCACCAACTGCTAAGACAAACGGTATCCTTTTGGTTTGCCTAATTGCTCGGTTCTTTCGCTGTCACGGTGGTTTCCCTTGCAGATTTCCATTCGCAGCGAGAGACGGGGTATAGTGAAAAGAAAATGGTAAGCCCGGGGGTGGAAAAAAAATAAAAATCTGCATGTAATTACTCAGTGCACTGCCTCCACTCAGAGTCGGTTAATACGAGTATTCACTAGTGCTTCTCAATAGCCAATAGTTTGCCTCTCAGCAGTTTCTCCCTCCATTTGACACACTGAAGGTAATAGAGCCATAAGAGTGCTGCTACCGAACCGGATTACAATTTAAAATGATGTTTTTTTTGTTTGTTTTTTTCCACTTTTACAGTTCCTTGGTTAAGAGCAGGACCGGGTCCCAGTGGTGAAAGTGACCTAATCTTTGGCTTCGAGGATGTCTCCCAGCAAAAGATGATAATAAGTGTTAATTAGACCAACTGTGGGCCGGAAAGTGGGGGAAAGTTGGAGGTGCTTCGTGGCGAAATGTCAAAAGAGTATTATGTGAGTGAGGAGGAGGAAGGACCAAGTCAGTGTTGAGCCTTTACTTTGTGAAGGTGGAAATGCACGGATATGTTCACACGCGCTCTTACTTCTTACAGAGGCTAATCATTTCACACATTCTTAACAGGCCTTTCTCACGGGAAATCGGCTTTGGGGAGGTTTTAGCCAACGTTATAAAGTTATATCTTCATTGTTTCAGTAATCCTGCATATTCAGTCTAGTCCACTATTGCACAAAAGAAATCCACAAAGCCCAATCCACAAATAATAATACGTTTGATTAGTCTGGCTCACTTTCTGCCAATCAGCTGCGCTTGAGCCCAGATCCTGTTTAACTTCTAAGCCCCCACTTAGCACGTGTTCTCCAGTTTGACATTACCCAAACCTCTATATGCTTCTTGAACAAAGCGTCAAGACAACGACAAAAACGAGGGATGAAAATACAACAAAAACGTGACCAAAAAAAGCAACAAAACAGCGACAAGAACAGAAAAAACAAGCGTCAAAAACACGATTAAAAAGTGATGAACAAGCAAAAAAAAAGAGCCACAAAAGAGTGATAAAAAAGCAATAAAAAACAACAAAATCTATGTAAATCAAGACAACAACAAAATGATACGAAAACCAGACAAAAAGAGAGACCAAAACACAACACAAATGTGACCAAAAACGAGGCGATAATGCAACAAACAAAAAAAGTCACGATCAGCTTTCTAGGTCTTAGCTTTCGAATGAGGCGTTATCATTTGAAAACGAAGACCTACAAAACTAATCTAAGCTTCTTCCTCGTTATGGTTGTCACGGTTTCGTCCTTTTTGTTTGCACTTTGGCAGCAGGTCCAGTCACAGAAAAGGAAAAAGAAAAGCCCCGAATCCCTTTTAACACACATCATTAAGACTAATCTGGTTATCATGAGCATCAGTCAGTCTGCGATCATTGTACCTTTCATGAATAAAAGTGGAGTATGTTATGTATCATTCAAACACTTTGATACAGAGTAATGCTATATGGGCTGTAATGGTGATGGTGAATAACAGCAATACCAACATGGTAATAAATTCGGTATAGGAAACAAAATGATACACTTGTTATAACGTGTAAGATACTGTGAATGTTGACCTAATATAATGCATTGTTGCATCTGTTAATATGTAACCAACTCAATTGTTAATCGTTTTGTAAGATAAGAACTAAACAGTGTTATTGTTATATATTGTTATTTAAGTTATTGAACAGGGGTGGGAGTCAATAAGCTTGTCTTCTTCCCACTCCTTTTCGAGCCAGAATGTTAATTATTTTTTCTTTTATTATATATATATATTTTCTTTCTTTTTTTGGCTTTTGTGCCTTGTGTGTGGCTCGAAATAAAAAACTCAATCAATCACTTTCATCACGTTTTTGGTGCTTTTCTGACATGTTTTGGTCACATTTCTGTGGCTTGATCACGGTTACATTACTGTACGAAATGCGGCCAAAAAAAAGCACTGAAAACGTGCCAAATATGTGACAAAAACGTGACCAAAGAGCGATAAAACAGTGACAAAGTGACGCAAAAATGCAACAACAAAGCAATGAAAACGAAACTCAACTGCTTAGATGAGTTTTGTAGGTCTTAGCTTTCAAATGAAGCATTACACTGGCCTAATAGGCAGTTAGCTTCAGTTGAGAAGCTTTTAGATTTTGGTCAAACTGGAGAAAAATGTGCTCGGTTAAAGGTGTTAAGGTGTTAAAGACGCAAGGAGATAAGGCTTTTTCTGTGGCTGCTCCCAAATTCTGGAACAGTCTCCCCCAATGCATTAGACCTTAGAAACTTTTAAAACCGCCCTTAAAACACACCTGTTTGTGTTGGCGTTCGATTCAAGTTGAGCTGCGTTTTCACTCTATTAAGTGTCTGTTTACGCTCTATTTTTATTTTGTTTATATATTGTGCCTTTTTGCCTTGTATGAGAAGCACTTTGGGCACCCAGCATTGTTGTAAATGCGCTATACAAATAAAGTTGACATTGATATTGACTTGTATCAGTTTCTGGACACTCAAGGTCGCCTTACATCAGAGAAACACATTAAAAGTACTGTACGCGTAAATAGAAAGTTAAAAACAGACACTTGTTAAAAAGGACAGTCCAGTTATGGTCACAGTGAGAAGGATTTTCTAAACAGATGTGTTTTGCGTTTGGATTTGAAGTGTGGGAGTGAGTGTTGTGGAGGCCAAGTGGATGCAGTGCATGATGGGGAGTCAGTGGAGCTGTTGTGGGACGGGCGTGATGTGGTTCATGGAGGGTTCTGATCCTGTTCACGGTCAACATTTTACTGCTTTGCTCAAAAGTGGAAGAAGTGCACCCTCTTATGGCACCATGTATGATTACACGTTATCCTTGTCTTAGTAGGGGTATTTTCTTAACACGTGCATTGTTTTTGGTCCGTACTTCAAAAGAATACCAAGGTGTGTCAAATTCAGAATAAAAATAAAAATAAAGTAATAATCATTTGTTGACCCCATGTGGCTCAAATTAGAAACAAGAGAGCGACAGGTGGTGAGTCACTTTGTAACGGTTCAACCCAAGCTCTGGCCAGTGCATTGCTGATTCATTGGGCGAGACACTTCCCCCATCGTGCCTGTATGAACATGATGTGTGACAGTGAGTGATCGGTAGTGGACAAAGATAACAATTCTGTCAGCTCCCCCAAAACAGCCTTGGATTTAAGGTGCTGCTCACTACTACATTGGGAGAATAACTGATGATTAAAGGACTATTTACGAGAAAACTATAGTAAACACAGTGCACAGGCTCTAAATAATGAGCTTAGAAAAATTCAACAAACTCTTTTTCAAGTAACTTTTGTTGTTTTGTCTTTTGTGGGGGAGTTTATATTAAGAGACTAGCATTAGAAATAGTTGACAAATAAGCTAATCCTGCCGCTTCAACAACTGCAATTGAAATTATGTCTCGTGGTAGTTCTATACGTTTGTTTCTGCAGTGTAGTGAATTCTGTAAAAACTAATCTAAAAGTACTAAATTAAAGTTCATTATTTATTATTTGACCTTGATTTTAGAAGTAATACACAATCTGACAATGCAATCTGACAGCAAGTCGTTTTGCAGTTGAAATTAAGTAAGTAAGTAAGTAAGTGCTTTATTTGTCATTGTACAACCGAACAACGAAATTGTGTTCATGTGTTAGTCCTGAGCTGCTGCGACTGAGCCGCACCACCACTGTGGGCCAACTGGACCAGCATGTTTTGGAGGTCAGGGAAACCGTAGCACCCGGAGGATACCTGGCTGGCTGCCTTTTGTTTTGTGGCATATATGGGCCATATATCACAATGATCAAACATTAACATCAACTTTAAAGTACACCAAAACTATTTTTTCCTTATAGAGCTCAGAACATTTATACAAATCCACATATTTCTTCTGCGAGACATTGACAGACAAAGCAGCAAATACTGTTTAAGCATGTTCAGTTCACATGTAGAGCCTAATCTAAAATACAGACAATGGAAAGCCTTATCATCTTGCAAATTAGAGCATATTTTTGCGCTTGTTGGAGCAATATGAATAGTTGCATTGTACATCTCGTGCAAGAATGGAGGAAGTGGGAGTGCTGTAGGCATGACAGCACCCGTCCGTATCACGAAACAGAGAGTGAGTTGTCACTGTGGAGGGGAAGAGCAGGCCCAAGGCAGCGCATTCTCAGAGGGCTGTAGCTGCCGTATAGTGTCACATCACTGTCACACATTAAGATTGCTTTACCGATATCAGTGAATCTATAAGAGACATTACTCGGTTGGTCAGAAAGACTGGTAAGGGCAATGACGACACTAATAGTTTATGACTTATGGCGTCCATCCTGTAATCCAAAAAAGGCAGTGCTTGTGCAGGTTTGTCCTTGACAAAGACACCGTAGGATTTCAAATGTGTGGCAGTATGCGTATGGGAATGGATTCTTCATGTATAAAGTAAAGGCTTGAGTGCCCAAGGAAGATAGAAAAGTGCAATGCAAATGCAACCTTGTGTATTTGGATATGTCCACCATGCACCAAAAGTTTAGAGACGGATTACTAAATGCATTTGGGTAGGAGAGATAGGGACCACAGCTTGTGTTTACATCCCGGGTAAACATATGTGGCTGCAGTTTTATGATGTTTATAATAAGTAAATGAATAATAAATGATAAACACCGCCATTGTAATGCTCCTAATAAAGGAAATGGATACGGTTCTGTCCAGTTGTTGTTATTGTCTGAGGCTGTTAGGAGCTTTTATAGTGGGCCATCAGTGGACAAAAGTTAATGAACTGCATCTGCACTTTTGGAAACTTTTTAATCAGCCTTATGTACCTGTACCCCTGAGGTTTAGGGGTTAGGGTTATGATTAGGGTTAGGAACGGCAAATGTCATGTAAATTGTGTTTCATGTGAGTTGTGTTTCACATATCTTACACATAGTTTTAGAATTTAAAAGGTCTTGGCTTTCAAATGAGATATCACACTGATATATAGGCTGTAAATTCTCCTGTCAATATGCTTTGGGATTTGGATATGCTACCTAACCTAACACGGTTCACATATCAGGAGCAGTTGATTCCTGTATCAGTCAAAAAATGTGACATTGCATTCGGCCCCGGAGCGCACCATTGTGGAGGGTACACGTCATTACCCGTGTTCTCATTGGTGGGACATTGAGTGATTATTTACGTTAGCTTCCGCTAAACAGAAGAGTTTGCAGTAAGAAAGCGGTGAGCAGTTGTCAATTCGGACCAAAAAATTACACTGAAACCTACGTTTGTATAGGTTTTCTAGATGGAAAAGATGCCATGGAGGGCAGGTTGAGCAAATTAGCAGAGGACGCCAGTTAGCCTGGGTCTCTCTCCGTGCTGCAGACCAATCAACACAATGATTGACCGCTGTCATATGACACGCAGCCGAAATGGCGACCTCCAGTGGAGTCGTTGGTCACGTGTCTTCATTTGACTGATTGTAAATGTAAGTGCGGGTGACGAGAGTGCATGGCAGGTGCTTCAGAGCGGTGTCAATCAGTAGCAACGCGCCAGCTGTTCAGAGCGGAGTGAACGCGGCCTGAGGAGGCAGGAGGAGTAAAAACACACATTCAGGAATAATTTATTGATTATCTGAATTTGGAGCAACATAACTACCTCTTCACTTGTGTCATAAAGACACAAGTGAAACAGAAACACCGTCTGAAAAGAGGAAGTATGCATGACTATCAGATCAGCAGCTGTGGTTTGAAATGCCTTTCCCGAGCCCAGGCTTTCGGATCAGAGGAATCATACACTCATACAAACATGTTTAAAAGGGGATTTTATCGTGACATGATCACTGGACAGACAGGTACTACACACTCAAACCCACACGTATTGAAATAATATCAGAGAGAGGAAAGAGGCCAGATTTACCTCAAGTGTCAGAGAAATGTAGGCTAGTTAAACTATTCCACTGTGACCAAAGTACAAAGAATCAGGAAACCATTTTCATTCATATCTTAATGCTTACAAGCAACTGCAGCCGAGGCTCTGCCTGAGGTGAACACATACAGTATGAGCGTCTGATTACAAGCCTTTCAAGCGTCCAAATAGAAGCATCAGCGTGGTCCGTGCGGTTTGGTGTGTAGGCACCATAAGATGGCAAGTAACAGGGAGAAATGTTGGCTCCAAAGCATGGATTCAGGTCAGTGCCAGTAAAGTCACTGTGAACGTCTAAACTTCCAAAACTCTTCAAAAGAACCATGTCGTTTCCACAGCACCCTAATTGTCAACCTTCACGAGAAAACTAAAACCCTGCTTGTTCTGTAGCTATATTCTACTAATGGTCAACACACTGCCTGTAATTGGCTTCTATAATCCAAACATGTCTGAGACAGTGAGCGACTGATGTCAGGATGTCACGGGGGAAAATTGCTTCTTTTACACATTGGAAGCTTTGCTGGCACGGTCTGAAAGCAAGCAATATACAGTCTAGTTATAAAAATGCATTTGCTCAGCAGGTAAACTGACATTTTGTTGTTGCAGGCAATTTTGAACCCCCGGGGGAGCCCACGGAAATCAAATCCACCAAGGGCAACAAGCACGTCATTTTAGCGGCTCTTAATTGAGATGAATGACAGAGACGACCGGGGAAGATGGACAGAGCAACAGGCATTGTAGTGCGCGCTCATCAACTCCCTACGCCTGGCTGTGCAATGGTGGTAATCGCCTTAATGACCGCTATTAGGCAGTCCGGCACATGTGTCAATCAAACAAGCAGGCTATAAAAAGAAAGATACACGGCTTCAGCGGAGGAGTTATGCCAGTGCTGTGAAGTCATCCAATCAACTTGCAAAATGGCAACTCCAGGGGATAAAGTGCTGAAGACTAGGATTTAAGATTGGTGCTACTTTTATATTTTACAATTTACTTTCCTTAGAAAAAAAGTCCCAATGGACGACTTTCTGCCCAAACCATTTCCAACATTCTCTATATAAAAATAGGAAACAATTAAAAGTTGTATCACTTTTATCGAGCAAAATTGCCAAACTCATCATTGTCACTGTAGATTAAATGGTAAATTTATATAGCGCTTTTCGATCTTCATCAGGCTGAAAAAGCGCTTTACGGCAAGGAACCAGTCACCCATTCACACTCTCACACCCATGTACGCAAACACTGAAGGGTGAAGTGTCTTGCCCAAGGACAGAACAAAAGTGTGCATCTTCAGGAGCTGTGATTCGAACCCCCGACCTTTTATCATGAGACGACCAGCTCTACCAAATGCATACATTATGTGTTTGCAGGCTGGAGGGGTCTCCATTACTTCTCATACTTTCATGTTCTCTTTCTTTCTCTGGGTTTGGGAATAAAAGTAGCACAACCCCACAGAAAGTATGGGATTCGGTGTCATAGAACGTTTAGCATTTGGCTAATATGCCAAAAATGCACAACATTACTACTGTATGGCACTGTTTCGAACACTTAAAAGCTAAGTACCTCAGAAAAGAACCATTTGGCTTTCCAAGAATAGCACCAGATCCAAACCCGGTCCATGAACTGACTACAAACAATCTGTGAAGAAGGACACCAGGACTAACCCAAAAGAGGACAACAGCTCATCAAAACTGCAGAGGAGTTCAGTCTGAACAGCCTGGGTTCTGCAGCTTGAGAAACACTGCTCCTTGGAATAGCACCGTGATATAGACCGTGCTTCTATACTTCCATGTGAGTTGAGCTGTATCATGGTTTGCTGAATATGAAATATTAATATTGACTGTTGACTCGAGTGCACTGGTCAGCATCGGCCTGGTGCCTGTGTGGCTGATAGACCACCTCATAAACTACTTACTGTATCCCTGCACTGCACCAACACTGTGCTGCCAGAAAAAAAAAAAAGTGCTACATATTCGATGCATTCAGGTCTCCTTCAATGTATGCTTATAGTTAATGGGGTGTCCAACCTTTTTTACAAATGAGCTACTTTTGTGACAGAAATTATTCACATAGACTGGGTAATTTGTAACTTAGATGGAAGTACACCCCCGGCAAATCGATATTACTTTAACACAAAGAACGTAAATAATTAATTTCCTACATATTTGGAGAATGGGTTCTTAAAGAAAATACATTGTGTCGAGATACACTTTTTTGCCAAGAATTTACTGCAATCAAATGTGACTCATCCAGCTTGTGTTCAAATAAAGCTTTTGATGAGCTTGAAAATAAGTGTATGAGAATATGAATTACAGTGACACGGCTATATTTGAACACTGCTCCTGTTTCCACTGTGGCAGCACTGTATGGGGCTCGTATAACATTTTATAAGAATAGTGATGGTGGGTAGAGAGGGGTTGTCATTTCTGTCTTATATATAGTTCAATATATGGATTTTAAGACCACATAGAGATTTACGGCTTTGGCTTTATTTAAAAAAAAAAAATCTATAGAATGAAAGACAATACAAGATAATAACTAACATGAACACATTTTCTCCTCAGGTATACTGGCCACTTATTGGAGTAACAAAAATAGCATCCACTTTCAAACATACTGCAAGTCTTTTCGATATTTGTATGGTAAGTAAAAAGCTAGAAGGCTGGCCACTGGCACACGCCATGCTAAGTGGTGCCAGCATTATCGATTTTCAACAATGGCTCACTACTTTACTAAAGGGCTGAATCTGACGACTCATTCAGTTTATCTGACAGGCTGCATTAAACACCTTAGAGCTTTTTCATTGGTACTTTGTGTTAGCTTGTTGACTTATATTGGGCTGTAAATCTGTGGTAATGGGATTAAACATAACGTACGTAAAGAAATAAAATTGTTCACATATTGTCGAGTTGAGATGAAGATAATTCGCCACCATCTTAAGGAGTTTCTTCTCGCTCTCGTCTACAGAAGTAAGACTGGTCGACACACCTATGATTAAAATAGCCATGTACGGCTGACTGGGGGCCACTGCTTTTTGTTATTCCTGCCATGATGTTAATTTGTGCGGGCCCCACTTGAAGGGGACAAACTCTCCTCCCGAACTAGTAACAGGACTTCACTCCAAAGCCAACTACTGTATCTGCAAACATTTCATTTATTGCAATGGCATAGCAATAGGTGGAAAACCTAAGAAAACAGGATAAATGGATAAATAAAAAGCACTTTTAAGTGAACACAAATTTCTTTTGTACAGTAGCTCCATAGCTTTAGCTTAACTATAAACACATTTAACTCAATTCTTTTAAACATTAGCCTTTACATTATGCTTTTTAAACATTAGCCTTTACATTATGCTTTTGAACTCCATAGCTTTTACATGTTTTATCCCAGTACACCACACATTAAAAGCCAACATGCAGTACTGTACATCTCATGCCAAAGATCAGTCCATGGCTGTCCTTCGGGGTTGTAACTGAAGAGCTTGTAGCTGCACGGCAATATTTTAGGTTTTAAGTTTATGTGCACCTTTTGTGCCCTTGCACTGTGTACCGCCTGTTGGTTCTTGGACAATGAGCAGTGGAACTACGTGTTACATGTAGCACACCAGGTGAGTGTAAGTAGCAGGTGAGTGCTTCCACCTGGCATGCTCCAGGGGTGTGGAGAGGAGGGGCTAGGATGATGGGAGAATGGGGCTGGCAGCTCAACAAAACACCTCCCACCTGAGCTTTCCACAGGTTCTGAGGGAAGGTCACACAAGTTGAGCCACCACCTTTCGTCTCCGAACCTGATCGCCACCCCTCCGACATAGCACATCACCCATCACCTTGAGCCTTTGGGGTCCCATCCTTAGCCGAACTGAGGGCACGCATGTGACTCGGAGGCTGAAAGGGTGGTTCCCTTGGAGGTCAGTACATCTGCTCCTGTCGGCGGTGGGTTATCCGGCCATGGCATCTTTAGCCAGTAAGGGCCTTTATTGTGAAGGACGGAGGCAGGCGGAGCCTCTTCTTTGGCGCCGGGCGGAGCCTCTTCCTTGGTCGGTCCCTCTGGAGATTTGGCGCCGGCGGAGCCTCTGCTTTGGCCTGAACCGGAGTCGCTGCTGCTGGTCCTTCCGGAGCCTGGACCGGAGTCGCTGCTTTGGCCTGGACCACTTCACACTGGACTCCAAAGCACGGGCAGCACGGGCAGCACAGTAGCACAGCGGTTAGCGCTCGTGCTTCACAGCTAGAAGGTCCCGGGTTCGATTCCCACCTGGACAGGGCCTTTCTTTGTGGAGTTTGCATGTTCTCCCCGTGTCTGTGTAGGTTTCCTCCGGGTACTCCGGTTTCCCCTACCACTAAAAACATGTACAAATGGTTCCCCTCTGGAGCCAGGACTCCCCTGTAAAACAGATTCTTAATCTCAGTGGGACTTTCCTGGTTAAATAAAATAAAAGATCAGGGAAATGAGGATATGAAAATGTAACCAATTTTGTACAACATTAAAAAAATATACACACATAAGGTTAGGATTATGTAAAGGTCAAGGGTCATCTCATGACTGGAAGATTGGCGGTTTGAATTTCGGACCCGCAGGTGCAGTCAGTCGATGCTGTTCTTTTAGCTTTGCCCCCTTGCTTTCCTTTTGTGTATAATTTTCGGTTTCTTTTAGAGTGGTTTTAGGTTTTAAAATAAGAGTGATCCAGGTAAAGTGTCTTGCCAACAACACAATGACAGTCTACACTGCAGGAGGATTTGAGCCACCGACCTCCTGGTTATAAATCAACCTGCTTTACCATCAGAGCCACTGTCGGCATGTATTTGATGAAGACTTGGCGTTATGTGTTGAGCAGGTGTTTTTGTTACCTATTGAATTTAGATGTTTTTCTAAAGCAACGTTTGAAAAATACGTCCCTTCCTGTAACCCTGCCGTGTGCTGTCCTGCTTCTCTATTTGGATGGCGGAAAACACCTTGGCAGAAAACTTGCGTGGCCTTTGTGTTCCCTCTGTGTTTTGTGGCCCTCTGTACAGGCACAAGCAGGTTTTTTCCTTCCCACTGGCACAAGACAGGAGAGGTTTTTGTAGCAATAACACAAGTGCCCCCTGGGAGGACTGGCAGCGAGTTGGTGAAATATCACTTCTTTTAATACACCCAAGGAACAGACTGAAAAGGGCCGAGGCTGAGGAGACTGCTCGGAGATTCTTGGTATGGGTGCGCTGTTCGAATTGTGTCAGGGGAAGGCATTTTGGAATAATACCCACTGCATGCATTTCGACTTCAAGGCGAGCTTTAGTGCTGAGCATGTGCTTTGACCTTTGCAGTGGCAGTGCACACGCTACAATGACTGTTTATGCCTGTAGTGTAAATCTCTCTCAAGAAACAGTATGTTTAGTTGTCGGTGACGTGTGGTGAGGTTTGCAGCTGGTGAGGCACATGTATAGACTCCAATATGAAGTCAGGAAAACTGCAGGCAGATGCAACGTGCAGTCTATTGTATGTACTATCACCATATTGCATATAAAAAAGCACATTCACTTTTATGTTTAAAACCCCTCTCCTAAACCGTGCATAGAAATATAGCATGGTTTAAAGGGGGGTATTATGTAAAATCGACTTTTTCAAGCTTTATATCATGTTATTATGTCATTCCCTCATTAAACACATGCCTGGAGTGTTGCCTTGGCTCATTCACATATTTTGAGTAATCAGTAAAAACTTAGACGGCAGCCATTTTAGGTGTAGCAATGCCTCAGTCCTCCTAGGAACGCCCCACCTCCTGGAGACGCCTCTGGACCTTTTGTCACCAGCCAAGCCACCAACCACTGCTCCTCAGCTCAGCAGAGCCCCCTCCCCGCACAGTAGTGTTGTTTAGATGCCACAGCAGTGTGCTGAAGGGGCGTGTCGGAAAGCTTCTTAAAGAGACAGAGGCCTATTTCAAGACGTTCAGTACAGCCATTTTGAGAGAGCAATTTTATTCAAGGCAGTTATTTTAATTTACTGCATATACAGACCAACAGAAGGTTACGTCATCATTGTAGTATGCTATAGACTGGTGCTATGTGATTGAAAAAAGCATAATACCCCCCCTTTAACTTACAGTATAGTCTACATTCTTTTTGTAGAAATGTGTGGTCAGTAAATGAATCTAATTATTTACTGTGACAAAAACAAAACAAAAGTTACAAACATTCTAGTTACTGGTTGATTTATGAACAAAGTGTACAACTATAAAAATCAGACACCCCCTTGCATCTACTGTTTGTTCACCGGGTCTCTGCAGAATCAGCGAACAGATGTGAGCAGAAAGAACTGAACAGAAAGAACTAAAGCTAAGAATAGCCCCCAGCATGTTGACCGAAGCGTCTACAGTGCACTCCAAGTCTGTAAACCACCTTAATATCCATTCTCCTAAACCTTACGTTCTATTGTAATCAATCATTGCTTTGTATCATTGAACTTCCCATTCTCTCTCTGTCTTTAGGAGTACAATTCTTACAAAATGAAAGATGACTAGCTATTTACTCTTGAGCTATGAGGATGCAAACAAGAAATAAAAACAAAGAACAGGCAATAAAAGAGCTGCGAGATGACAAGAACAAACTCAATACGGCTACATACGACAACAGACAGCATCCCTGACCATCTCTCTTTCATTTCACTCTTCACACTGTAATTTCCCCTTTGGTCGAACGCCACAGGCCAGATGTGCGTGAAATGGATCACGCTGGCGTTGAGGGCAGCCACTTAAATGGAGCTATCCCTCCTGATGACTTCCAGATGGCCATCCTACATCTTTAAGACACTCTCCGTCCATAAGGGAGCAGGAGGTAATGGGGTCTTCTGCAATGGTTTTAATGAAAGATTGCCTTGCTTGATCAAGAGCAACATGGCGGCACTCCGGCTTCTGCCTTTGTCATGTAGATTATTTGGCCATCTTTGGTCAAAAGCAAACCTTTTGTCATCATCATCGTTTCACTTTTTCTCAGAACAATCCGATCGCGGTCATTGGAATACGACATGCGAAGTATTGGCTAAATCAAACTTCCGTGAACCTTGCTCAAAATCTGGAGATGGTCCCAATGTGCTGACTGTTTGTTAATGAAGGAGAAAATAGGTCAAATTCCCGTATAGCAGCACGATTTGGGCAAATATTCAAATTTCAATTATTGCAAGTGTTGTGATTGCAACAGATTTATGCTTAAAAAAAGAAACCTTCATGAGCAATAACGCCATGACCCCATGCAGGGAGATTTCAAAAGCATTTTTTTATAAATTTAAAGCCCCACCACGTATAATTTGACCCAAATAATAAACTTTAAACACAAGCATTTATTTTATGACAAATATTTTCATAATTGAAAATACCTCATAAATGACTATACAAACAAACATGAGCCTTGGCTGTGAGCTCAGCTGACCGGGAGTGAGTACGTCTCCAGCTCGTCTCCATGGAGATGTCGACTAACGTCAGCAGAATTTGACATTTAAAAAAAAGGTTCACATCCAAACCCATTCTTTGATTACCCACTGCAGTAACGGTATTTTCTGTGTTGAGCTTTCTGCAAATCTGTGCGCTCATATCTTTGAATCAGCGGTGAAATAGATATATCTGGTCCCTGCCTCTACTTTGATTGATTTGCGTATAGGCAAACAAGTGAAACTATAGGGGGGGAAAACACAAGAAATGGTACTTCATGGCTATTTTACAACATCAAACATAATCTTTGCATTTCTCTCAAAATCAACGTAGTATTTTCAAAATGATTTGATATTTTTGGCGGTGGTTTTGCTTTATTTATCAACCATGTAAAACTTACCAAAGCTGAAACAGATCAGGGGGAACACAGGTGTGTTTGATCAGTGTGCAGATCACAGGTGTGCTGGAAGGGGGATCTACGGGCGTGGCCCTGGGAGAAGGCTGTGAGCAGTGTGAGCAGTGTGAGAGCAGTGAGGCAGCTAACATTTTTGCGGAGTCCGGCTGAGAGAGAGCAAAATGCCTAAACCGACAAAAACAGAGACGAAGCAACTGCCTGAAATGGCGGCAGATGAGGATTACGTGAGCCTCAGTCGAGTCACGGAACTCATGGAGCAGCAAAGGGACATGTTCAGGGAAATAATACAACAACAACAGGAGAACTTCAAGGGATTCATTAAAATAATCATGGAAGCAACAAACAACCGAATGGATTCACAGATAAAGGACATTCAAGAGCTAAAAACAAGCCTACAGTTCACGCAAGGTGAGGTGGACACTCTGAAAGAAGGAACATTGAAACTCACTGAGCGCACAAACACAATACAAAACGATTTTTATAAAGTATGTGACAATTTGCATATTATCACGGACAAACTGGAGTATCTGGAGGGACAGAGCCGCCGAAACAACCTGGTCTTTGAGGGAGTGTTGGAGACGCCTGGGGAGACCTGGGCCGACGCAGAGGAGAAAGTTAAACATCTACTGAGGGAGAAGTTACAACTACAACACCCGGTGGAGGTGGAGAGGGCCCACCGCGTAGGGAAACCCGACGGCGGGAGAGACCGGCCGAGACCCATCATCGCCAGACTGCTGCGTTGGAAGGATCGCGAAGCAATCCTGCAGCGCGCTAAACACCTCAAAGGGACCAAAATCTTCATAAACGAGGACTACACGGAATCCATCCAAAGGAAGCGAAAGAACTGATGCCGGAGCTGAGAGCTGCCAGAGAAAGGGGGGAGATTGCCTACTTGCGCTATGATAAACTCATTGTACGTCCGCGCACCAGTACACCAAATCAAGTATAAACACCGGAAAAGCGTATGGATTTTGGTATGTAAAACCACATAACTTCACATGTCCTGTAATACATATAGTTCTATAGGAAGCATCGACTTGGACCTTTCATTAAGGAGAATTGCTGAAGCAAATAACCAGGATTTTACATTATCACAATATGACTTACAGAACACTGAGATCGACATCGACCCTGAAAATAACTTCTTTACTAGAGCTACTAATGACTGTCAATATTATACAGAGGATCTTTACAATAGTAAACTTAAGAACATTAAGGCATTCACTGTAATCCACTTCAATAGTCGTAGCCTCTATGCAAACTTTAACCACATCAAAAGCTTCTTAAAACAGTTTTCTAAACCATTTAGTGTAATTTTAATCACAGAGACATGGATTAATAATGACAAAGAAATTGAGTTTTCTATTGATGGTTATGAATTTATAAGTATGAACAGACGAAACAAGCATGGTGGGGGTGTAGCTATGTTTGTAGACTCCAACTATAGTTATAAAGTAATGGAAAATAAGACTATGGTAGTGGATGATGCACTTGAATGCCTTACTGTAGAAATTACAAGGCAAAAAAGAAAAATATTATTGTAAGTTGTATTTATAGAACACCTGGCTCTGATATAGATGTTTTTTCTAATTGGATGGAGGAGCACTTTTCAGGTTTAAATCATAAAGTCATGTTTGTGGGGGGAGACCTTAACATCGATCTGTTAAACCCATATAAACATAAAAAGACGGACGAATTTATAAATACTTTATTTAGTATAGGTCTGTTTCCTCTAATAACTAAACCGAGTAGAATCACAACCCATAGTGCGACTTTGATTGATAACATTTTCTCAAATGAAATAGATAGTGATACAGTCAGTGGATTAATGATAAATGATATTAGTGATCACCTGCCAGTTTTTGTATTGTACAAAAATGGATATTTAAATATTAATGATGAAAACATTTATTGGTTTAGAAGGGTAAAAACAGAAAAAACTATTGATGCATTTAAAAAGGAACTATTAGCTCAAGACTGGAGTATTGTATACAGAGAGAATGATACTAATAAGGCATATGATGAGTTTACGCAAATATTTCATAAAGTATATGACAAAAATTGCCCAATGAAAAAACATTGTAAAAACAGAAAGTGTAAAGAAAACCCATGGATGTCTAAGGGATTACTAAATGCATGCAAGAAAAAAATTCACTCTACAAAAAATGTATAAATGATAGAACAAAAGAAGCTGAGGATAAATATAAGAAATATAAAATAAACTGACAGGTATCATTAGAAAATGTAAACAGGATTATTATAATAAGTTGTTAGATAGCAATAAGAATAATATTAAAGGTTTATGGAATATCTTAAATAGTATAATTAGAAATAAACCAAGATCGATTAATTATCCAAAATATTTCAAAGATGAGGATAACACTTTAAATAATATGAATGAAGTAGTCGATACATTTAATAAATTCTTTGTAGATGTTGGACCGAATCTTGCTGCAAAAATTGCAAATGTTGAGAACTATAATTGTGAACTGATAGACACAAATCCTCTGTCCATGTTCCTCAATCCTGTGGAGGAAAAGGAGATACTGGACATTGTTAAAGGGTGTAAAAATAAAACCTCGACAGATTACCATGACATGGATATGAAAACTTTAAAAACTGTTATTGAAAGTATCTCTAAGCCGTTAACATACATCTGTAACCTATCGCTGCAAACTGGACAATTTCCTGATGGTATGAAAGTAGCAAAAGTGATTCCTCTGTTCAAGGCAGGAGATAAACATCTCTTCACAAACTACAGGCCTGTTCCCTTTTACCGCAATTCTCAAAAATCTTAGAGAAGGTTTATAACTCTAGACTTGACAGCTTTATTGAAAGGTGTAATTTACTCTCGGACAATCAATTTGGTTTTAGGAATAATCACTCAACTTCACACGCTCTCTTTGATATAATTGAAGAAATAACTAATGCTGTAGATAACAAGAAATATGCCATAGGGTTATTTATTGACCTGAGTAAAGCGTTTGATACAATAAACTATGATATACTAATTAATAAACTAGAACATTATGGGATTAGGGGGGTAGCTCTACAGTGGGTTACCAGTTATTTAAAAAATAGAAAACAATGTGTGAAAATAGGTGATTATCAGTCGAGTTGTCGACAAATTGTGTGTGGTTTACCTCAAGGTTCCATTCTGGGCCCAAAATTGTTTAATATGTACATCAACGACATTTGTAAAACGTCTCAAGTACTTAAATTTATCTTGTTTGCTGACGATACAAATATTTTTGCATCAGGTGACGACTTACAGCAACTGTGTCGGATTGTTAACTTGGAACTCAAAAGTGTCAATAAGTGGTTCAAACAAAATAAATTATCTCTAAATCTGAGTAAAAGCAAAATGATGATATTTGGCAACTGTAATTCCAATGCTCAGGAAGCAATTCAGATAGAGGGTGTTGTCATAGAGCGAGTGCATGAAATCAAATTCCTTGGTGTTATTATAGATGACAGAATTACTTGGAAAGCTCATATTAAATATATATCTACGAAAATTTCTAGAAGCATTTCAGTAATAGCAAAAGCAAAGCACATTTTAAACATCAAAGCTCTACATATCTTATACTGTTCTCTGATTTTGCCATATTTATATTATTGCACTGTGGTTTGGGGTAGTACTTATAAAAACACATTAAAACCAATAGTATTGTTGCAAAAAAGAGCTATCCGAGTAATTCATAAAGTTGGATTTTTGGACCACACAAACTCATTATTTTTAAAATCAAAGATCATGAAGTTTTGTGACATTGTTGAGTTCCAAACTGTACAGATGTTATACAAAGCAAGATACAAACTGTTACCGGGCCAAATACAAAGAAGGTTCCAAGAACCTACTGGTTGTTATGAATTACGTGATGAATTAAACTTTAGGACTCAGAAACATAGCTCAACTTTGAAAAGTTTTAGCCCAACAGTTAATGGTGTACAATTGTGGAATAAACTGGAAATGGAGTTGAAACGAAGTCCAAATATCAACCTGTTCAAATATAAATACAAACAAAAGACTTTTGAAATATACAGAGAACAAGAAATGTGTTGCCACTAGGAGGCGCAGTAGGATCAATTATGTGTGTTTCCTCTATAATCAAGGAAGAGTGTTGCTGCTTGGAACGGTTGTCATTCTATTGCTCAAATTTACAAATTGAGAATTAGGGTAGGCAAGTTATGGATCTGTTGAGAGGGATCCTCCCAACGGGCTCAAAACCTTGTCTTTTAATGCACCACTCAGCATAGGAACATCATCTACAAAATCAGCTGTTAGGGCAGCTGGGTGGGGGTTTGTTGAGGGGGAGTTACTGCCCTCTTCAACTGGCCCGTTCTACACCCTGGCTTTTTAATGCACCTCATTATGCAGGGCTTACATCACACTTCACATATAACTCAATTAAACAAATATAATAATAATGATAAATAAACCCGAAATAAATTATATTAAGGATGGTAATGACAACTGGGAAGTAGCAAGATCTCAGAATATAATATGTATTAATGCACCTTTAATAATGACAATTAATGATAATTAAACCCACATTAAATTATATTGAGGATGGTAATGACAACTGGGAAGTAGCAAGATCTCAGAATATAATATGTATTAATGCACCTTTAATAATGATAATTAATGATAATTAAACCCAAATTAAATTATATTGAGGATAGTAATGACAACTGGGAAGTAGCAAGATCTCAGAGTATAATATGTATGAATGCACCTTTATAACATAAAAGTAGCACATTCTTTTGTTGTTCTTTATTTTGCTGTTGTTTTTGTCTTATTCTTCATCATTTATTGTTACTTTGCCCTATGTTCCTTTGTTTATGATTTGCTACCTTGTAAATATTAAATGTAATGTTACTATTTTTATTTTGGGGTGGGCGCTTATAAGCCTTTGGCTTCAGCCCACTCCCTTTGAGCAGGTTAACTGCTCAAACAAATAAATAAACTAAGCTTAAGAGCATGTGTTGTACTGATGGCAACAGTATAGTCCAATATGTTACACAGTGTGCCTTTAAGTCTGTGCAATTACCATTCAATGTGTGATTTTGTTTTTAATATATGTGCAGACTTAGTACAGGGGCAATACAGGGACACCTTTCTAAAGTTATATTTTCAGTACAATAACTTTGCAAGGCAATAAAGGAAAGGGCTAATGGCAATATTGACTGTAGCCTTTAGGTAATGGCACTGAGCTGTTGCTTTTACTAATGGTGTCTTTATTAGCTCCTTATTGTGTTCAGGGGTAGCTAGTCGTGTCACTGTCACTACTGAAATGTCGAGGCTACTGCTAAACCTATAGCTAAGGAAAATAATGAGAGAATCGCTACGAGAAAATACGTGATTTTACAGTGATCTTTGTTTTGGGTCTGATGCAAAGTCATAGTCTAGTATTGTGATAATGATCCCAGTCCGATTGCAATGCTTATACATTCAGATGCACAAACTCACCAAAATACCAAGGCCATAATATCTCGAACTGTTCACCTGCTCGAAGAGAACGACCAGGAGTACATTAGTTCTGATCGAGCAGTCCTCTAAGAAGTAAACGACTAAAACCAGAGGTGTTCCTTGGGGCAGAGAAAGTCATCAAGAAAATATAAAATCCAAAGCACTCCCAAGTAAAGTTAGTCTTTTATGGCATGTTGTAACAGACCAACAGAACCCAGATGCACATCAGCCTAAGCACCCTTCATCAGGGCGACAAACAGTTTTCCCCCCTGACATAACGATTGACACTTGATCCTGGCACCAGTGTTGAAATATCAATATTCTGGTATCGATCTGCCCTTCACTAGGTTACATATCAGCCCCCTTTAGTCACTTTAGTCTGCGGTCGGCCTATTCCTACTGTTGCTAATACTAATAAGGTGAGATTATTACAAAAACGAACCAATTATTTTGAATTCTGTTGCTTGAACAACTGGATTTGAGAGAATGATACGTGTAATTCACAGGAGGTGGTTGTGGCAGGTGCGAAGACGTAAGCTCGACACCATGTCCTCAAGTGAAAATGAAAGTACAAACTTCCAATCAAAGATGTGAGGAATACTTTTTCACGGTGTAAAATCAACTTTGTGGGATAATTGGCCCTCCAGAGAGATTTGTGACAAAATAGAATAACAATGTGTTTTTTTCCCCCCACCATTTCCCTATTGCAAGTGAGCGAACGGCTAAGTGCTCAGATGTGCAGATGTACGGCCAAGAAGCGCTTGACTTGAGGTTTTGAACTTTTGGAGGAAAACAATAATTAAGCCCTGAACAAACAGTGGTGATAGCGGCGCTGCGGGTGAGCGGCGGTGAAGATGTGACCGGCCGGGGAGAGATTGCCAATTGGCATCTGACCATAGAGAGATTGATGTTGATCTGTTATTTTCAACCGAGTCATGCCTAGCGATATCACACATTGTTAAAATAAAGAAAGCAATTGGGTAAAGCTTATAAAACAGCCTATTGTTGATTATTAACCATGGCGATGAGCACTGCGGGACGGCACAGGGATTAGGTTACAGCCAGAGGGTATGCACTTGCATCATTTTCATTCAAAACAGAATCCCAAAGTTCCACACTTACAGTCAAAACAGATATTAACAATGCACACTTAACATTGATTTGTCTTCTGTTAGCATAATAGAATGTGACATCACTTGCATTCTCTCTTTACAAAGCAAATGGTTATTTTACCAATAAGTGTGCTCAGGACTTGACTCTGACAATAGTCGTTGAATGTCTCCCACAGCTCTCTCCTCTATTTTACAGTACAAACATCCTTTATAGGTAGTATAGGTTATTCGTAAAGAGCCATAGTGACAGGAGTGGCTTATTAGTGGAGCGTTTGCCCACTTATGGTTAACAGTTCAAGCGCTACAACAAATGTCTCTCTTTAGCAGCCCACAAAAATACATGAGCACAAAGACTCTGACTCCATCCATGCCGCTTTAGCTTAGAGCAGGGGTCTCCTACCTTTTTATCTGACATGCTATTATGTAACAAAAACATCAGACTGAAGGACTTAGAACTGAAAAGACTTAGAACTACAAAGATGTTTACCCACAGGTGAGAGTGGTCTTTTTGGCCAGCCTTTTGGATGAGACCAATGGCCGCTGGCTGCTCTGCTTTATGGCCGCAACACTGGAGGCCGCCATTGCTGTAGTACCTCCATATAGCCGCTAGGCCCCCATTGAAAAGCATTGGACTTTAGACACGTTAAAAACAACTTTAACGCCTGGTTGACATTTTTAAACACTTTCTATTTCTACACATTCCTCCTGAGATAACGCTGGGTTAGTCACATAAAAAGAAATCTCGTACTGATGAGGGTCAGACTGTTAGCATTGGAGCTGCGCGAGCTACACGTCACGCAAGGGCCGAGTCTACAGTGAGATCCCGCCCTTATGCCCTTTTTAGGAACATGCTTCGTCAGAGCAGGGAAGGAGGAGTCTGTAAATCCGCCATGATTTCCCCCTCGAATGTGGTCATTGTGGTAAACGGGGAGGAGTGAGGAGGAGTTGTTAACGGTCTATGGATGAGACGCGATGTAACGTTCTACACTTCAACTACAGAGTAAAGAAGATGACTTAAAGAACCTTTATTGAAAATCAGGGAGCTACTTATGTTTTGAGGTATTACAGTGCAAATTAAGAACACACATTTTTGTTCAGATTTTGTTCAAAATGTCCAAATCTAACAGAAAATGCCTCCAAAATGTGACTTATCAAGCGGATACAGAAATGTAGCAAACCGTTGGCGAGCTATACCAAGAAAGGGATGGAGAGATAGTACAACTCCCAAGCAACTGGTTTGGAGATCCCTGGCTTAGCGGAAACAATTAACGGAAATAATGAAACTGGTGCAGGATCGCGTATTGTTCCGTGATAGAATGATCACTTTCCTGAAAATGATCCAGCACCTGAGCCACTGGCAAAGGCATGTAATGTACATCTTATAAAACGCACATGGCTGTGTGAGAGGCGATACTGCAAGTTGCCTGACCCTTTAGGCTAACTAACGCTCTCTATACAGCCCGCCTCTCTCGGCTCACCCTGCGGCCTGCATTTGCCAAGATCTTAATCACAAAGGCCTGAGGCAATCAATACCAAAATGGCCCTTGGGCGGTGGACATTGCCGAGTGGAAGTGACCATTACCTTCTAATAAAGAGATTGATGCTGAGCCAGTTGTCTTCATCCCCCTTTGGAGACAGCCTCCTGAGTGTGAAGCTAAATGCACTTTGGTGTGACACGTCCGCAGCTATCAGTCCCAAAGACAGAGCAACACATTCCACCTCGCGTCATTGTGACCTATTATGTGGGTAAAGTGGCCACAATAGCACAGCATATCATCAAAGTAAACGTGCGTTGGATATGAGGGTGTAGCTTTAAGAGAAGGTCTTCTTCATTCTTATAGTCCAACATAAGAAAAACACGCACTTATCTTGCTGAAGCTTTAATAATCTGCGCCGCTCAGGAGGGGCTCACGAATTATTAATAGTAATGATGTGGACCTGTTTGTTTATAGGTCTCAGCAGATTTTTAAGTGCAGCGTGAGAGCCAAACACAATAGCTGTTTTAAATAGCTCCCTCTATACGCGCGCTCACTCTTCCCGTGAGTAGCCGCCGCCTTAATAAACACATTTTCTGCTGCACCATGGAGTTTCTTCTTTCTTTCTTTTCTTTTTTTTTTTTCCCCCCGCGCTAAGCCTTTAAAAGTGTCAGCTTAAGGCGAGAAGGTGCACACATCTAATTATTATGTGGTTATATTCTTTTTTTTGTTGACAAACTCATGGCTCTGCGCGTTACCCACGGGTAATAGGAGAAGAAGCTTACTGTGGCTAATAATACATTAACCAAAGGAATATGGAAAGCCCTGTGGCCACCCGAAACTTTGGGATTTTTGTTTGGCTTTGGGCTTTTCATGCAAATTGTAAATGGAAACGGTACTAAATTGCTTGTAGAGCGTAAAGCAGAGAAAAGGTCTGCAATATGTCGGCGCGGTGGCTTTGTTGTAATTAAATGACTGTTTGTTTGGGGGAGGGGTAATGAGCCAGATTGTAGCATAATTGTTAAATTTTGATCTTTACTCCAATGATGTACGCTTATGTCTGATTGTAAGAATGTCTGAAACACAGGATTGCTTGTGGGACTGTAAAAAGCAGTGTTTCTCAACAGGGGTTCCTTGAGCACTTAGCGGTGGGTATTGAATAGAAAGTGAAGATGAACACTCAAAAAGAGATGAACACTCAAAAAGAGATGAAATTATAATCAAAACAAATAGAGAAGAAGTAAACTTTTAGGGACTGTGGATCCCTTCCGAAGTTGATTGAGAAACTCCAACTTGTATCACACAATTGCATAAGCTCAGTTCTTTAGTATGTCTTGAACAGTGCGGATCAAACTAAACAACTTTAACTTCACCTTTTTTACCACCCAACATTCTTTGGAATGACAAAATCAAATTCTTACCAGAATATTAAGGTAATAATGAATGGAGTGAATGTAATTTGTTCCATGAAAAGCGCTTTGTGGCCATGTCTGTGAAAGGCGCCATACAAATAAAAATCCTTTCCTTTCCATGTGGTTTGCGGTTTCAAATACAAGAAAGGACTACATTAGAAATCCCTTCTGTATGGACAGGTTTTGGCCGTCAAACGATTTAAAGCCTGGAAGTCTCCGCTGAAATGAAAAGAGCAGATCCGTGTGAAAGCGGCCGGTTCAGTTTGCAGTGTGCATGTGTCCGGGGCGTTGATGAAACACTCCTGTGACGGCACCGTGGCCTGTGCTTCCTGACCTTGACTACAGTTCGCACAGTTGTGGTATAAAGCCTTCCCCCGCCGTGATGTATTCGATGGTTTATCTTGTGCAGCAGCTCAGTGCGGGCCCCGAGAAACCCGCTGCCCGGTTTGGGAGAGAAATTATGAAGTCCGAATGCAGCGCGCCATCAAAACAAAACAAGATGAATAGGTCTAAACTGCCTCCTGATCCAATACAGGGTGTAATAGCTCAGGGAAACGGCTACTGAGTTTTCTGTGAGCTGATCCAATGCGGACACTCAGGCCTGCATGGTGATTTATGGCTCTTTAAGGGGAGCCGGATCCTTGGAATCATTTCAATAGACCAGTGTTTCTCAACCTGTGTTGCTTTGAGACCCACCTTCACATATCAAGCTGGGATCCAAAGTGAAATATTAAAAACACTCTGATGTCTCGGGTTATTTTTGGAGGCATTTCTCTTCACATGGTTTTATTCTTCTCTTATTGCTCATTAAACGTCACCTTGAGGATGCACCAAGTGTTATACATCTTTTTCAGGACAACTTGTACTTGTATGTATCAGTGTTAATTTTGACAACATATTTTAATTTAGTTTTAGTCTTAGAAAATGTAATTCAATTTGAGTCTAGTTTTAGTCGACTAAAAAACTAAATAAATTTAGTCGACTTAGCATTTATAATATTCATTATAATCATATTTAATCAAGGTCCTCTGCTTTATGGTGCTGCTCCCACATGAACAAAGCTCAGAGCTGTTCCTTTGCAGTGAATTTACATGATCTGAGGCTCTTTCAGACGGTCAATAGAAGTTTGGATGATTTTAGTCTCTCCTTTTCATTTTTATTTAGTCTTATTTTAGTGCCCACACAAACCTCGCTTTTTTTTAAATACACCATACAGCATAGGGCTCATCACGAATACATATACACATCCTCTTCAGTACAGGGTAAGCAGGAATGGAGGGAATGTCAGGGGCGTAGCACCTCTGGACTTCCGCTAACTCCTGTCTTTTTAAACACAACACCTATCTTAGGGCACAACTCTGTCAATCACTAATGTAGGGCAAGCAGGTGCCGGGCAGCTGTGAGAGGTCAAACATCTTTCGACAGCTGCCCACTCAAACCTTGTTTTTTTAATGCAACACACAGCATAGGGCTCATCACAAATACATCAATAGATCCTCTCCATCTTTCCGTGTGTGTGCTGTGGGTGTGCCTGTGTGTGTCCGTGCATGCCTGTCTGTATGTATATGTGGGTGTGTGTTGTGTAGTTTGATGGCCTCGTCGTTGTTCCCGTTGCTGCTGTTGTCACCATTGCATCACCGTTGTTTTAGCAAAATTATTAATAATAATTGGGGAAAAAAAGAAAGAAAATTGTTAAAATTGAAAGTTGATTACATCTGGTCTGGGCTATTGTTATTTTTTGGCATCGGTGTGGCCATCTAATTTGTAATGTTTTTTTTTTTTAAAGAATGGGGTAGGAGCTTATACGATTTTTTCTTCATCCTACTCCTGTTCTTCTTTTCATGGAATGTATTATTGTTGTGTTTGTTGGATTGTTCCAATTGTACAGTATGTTGCATTACCATGAAAAAAGAATAAATAAAATGAAATGAAATTAAATGAAATTTAGTCGATTAAAATATCTGGACATTTTGGTCATAGTTTTAGCCTCATGACGAAATTAACACGGGTATGTATTCCTCACAGGGGCCAAATCCATCCATCCATCCATCCATCCATCCATCCATTTTCTTCCACTTTTCCATTGCCGGGTCATCGGGGCAGCCGTGGGAGATGCCCAAATCCCATTGCACCAGACCCTATGGCTCCTCCTGCAGGTGGTGGGTCCACAGAAGGACGGCTTCACAATTCTAACCGGGCCTGTTGGCCTCTCAAAAGGGGCTTCTGAACCGCTCTTTGTCTGACCCGTCAACTGGCACCTTTTTGCCATTAGAGACCCTACCAGGGGCACGAAGACCCCGACAACATAGCCCCAGGATCATTCGGGTGCTCAAACCCCTCCACCACGATAAAGTGGCGGTTCCAGGAGGGGTGTCTCAATCCAATCCACCTTTATTTGTATAGCACATTTTACGATACAAAGTCGATTCCAGGAGGGACAGGGGCCAAATGATTGTAATAAATGTAATAAATAAGAAAAAACGGATACATCACATTATAATAACAAGGAATTGCAATAAACAGGTTCTAAGTAATGAGAGTTTATTGGTAAATATATGCGGTGCCAGTCGGAGGCCGGTGTTGCTGTTCATGCACAGGGGGGGGTTGTCAGTGATGAACGTCTCATGTTGCAGTGGAATGGTTCTTCACGCTTGTACGCCTCTGCAGACCGTCATGTTACATCTGTCTGCGCTCATTCTACACGCCACAGTCGTCAGCGTGATTGACACTGATTGCAGATTGCATGTCCATCGGGAAACATGCTTTTCAACCACGAATGAAGTTTGAATAATGTCCAGAAATGCAGGAGGCAAACACGCTTGACCTCTGTGAAAGTGCATCGCTGGCCGTTAGTGAGTGCTTCTAATTTGCAATAAAAGATCACTTGCTCGTTGTGGTTAATGGAAAATGACATGTTGGTTTTCAGTAAGAGGAGGATTTATGTCACTGAAAACATCAAGTCTTATATCAAGGCGTGACAGTGCAAGGTCTGTTCTACAGCAAATACAAACTTCCTTTTCCAGGCTGTGTCTAAGCATCAACCAAACTTTCACAAAAACATGCAAAACCAAACAAGCTGCTAATGCCACTCACAAGAAAGATGTTTAAAAGATCCTCCGGCAGCACCATATATTAACTACACCTTATTTACCCTTAATAAATGAGTTGACACTTAATTCATCATGAACAATTCAGCAGTTAAGTGTGACTAACACTTTATAACTCGATGAATAAGTGAAGTATGTGAAGAACTATTCATTATGAGTTAGGCATTAACTGTAGAAGAAGAAGAAGAATTTATTTGTATAGCGCCTTTCTTTTTGTTTTTGTTACTTTATTGTGTCATGTCAAGTTTGATGTTGCAATTACACATTAGCATGTCAGAATTTATAAAAAAAAAGTTCCACACCCAGTGAAATGAAAATAATAAGTAAAAAAAAAACATCAATCTTACATTCACTCAAGCCTTGGTGGTAGTAACGCACACATCATTCATCCTGGCCTGTTGTACATGTTTTTAGTGGTATGGGAAACCGGAGTACCCAGAGGAAACCTACGCAGACACGGGGAGATCATGCAAACTCCACACAGAAAGGCCCCGTCCAGGTGGGAATCGAACCCGGGACTTCCTTGTTGCACTACTGTGCCACGTTAAGTAATTACTGTTAGTCACACTTCACTAATGAATTGTTCATGATGAATTAAGTGTTAATTCATGATTTAAGGTTAAATAAGGTGAAGTTCCATCCATCCATCCATCCATCCATCCATCCATCTTCTTCCACTTGTCCGTTGCCGGGTCCTGGGGGCAGCCATTGGAGCTGCCCAAATCACATTGCACCAGCCCCTATGGCTCCTCCTGCAGGTGGTGGGTCCACAGAAGGACGGCCTCATGATTCTAACCGGGCCTGTTGGTCTCTCATAAGGGCTTCTGAACCGCTCTTTGTCTGACCCGTCAACTAGGACCTGTTTGCCATGGGAGACCCTACCAGGGGTACGAAGCCCCCGACAACAGAGCCCCAGGATCATTGGGTGCTCAAACCCCTCCACCATGTTAAGGTGGCGGTTCCAGGAAGGTGAAGTTATTATTATTATTAAGTGTCACCGATCCTTTTTATTACAATAAGAACACACAGAGTCGCCACTTCCTATACACTCATAACGCGCTGTGCGTTGGGCATCAAGTGCTCCAAGGGGCACCACACTGAGGCCATTGTGATCAAATGGCACAGTATTTGCGCTGCTGTTTTATTGATGCAGCTGACAAAAGAACAGCTTGTATTTAATGAGAACATGAGAAAAAAGAGCTATAGAAATGTGTGCCAATGTGACCGATGATACAACACACGTGGGAATCTCTGTGCCTGCCTATAGAAGACTTTACGCTCTGATAGTAACAAAACTTTTGCATCATGTAGTGTTGGGGCGATGGTGGCGCATTTGGTAGAGCGGGTCGGAAGGTTGCGGGTTTGAATCCCAGCTCCTGCAAATGCACATTGTCGTTGTGTCCTTGGGCAAGACACTTCACCATCCTTGTCTCAATGTCTGCGTACATTGGTGTATGAATGAGAGTGTGAAAGGGTGACTGGTTCCTTACTGTAAGCGCTTTGGGCCTAATGAAGGTAGAAAAGCGCTATATAAGTCCATTTACCATTTTTAAAAAGGAAAGGGGAAGACCTCGAGCTGACGTGCGCTGCGACTACAGGGCAGACACTCAGGTTCTGGGGGCACTAATACCAAACTGTTAAATCTAAAGTCAATTCAATCATTTCTACAAATATTATTGGTGCAGTTCAGAGAGTGTGTTTAATATTAGTGAGCTGCGCCTCCTCCCTGAACTAATTATTATTTAATTACTTAGGGCATCAAAATGGCTTGCAGTGGCCCTGAGAACACACATAATCAAATGTATGTTCATTCAATTTATGAGGTGAAATGTGTATGCAGTATGGCTTAGGAAAGGTAGAAAGGCAGTTAGTTGCAGACAGGTTTACTTCATTCATCCCCAACCTGAGAAATTCAAGATAATTCTGGTAGTCACGTACGGATATGCAGGATAAGCAGCTGCCTCTTCAGAAGGCTGTGGTGGGCATATGGAGAGACAGGGAGACAAACTGAAAACATTATGCTTCGAGCTTGAGCTGTCAACAGAGCTGAGGCCCTGGAACAGAAATAAAGACGGTTTGTCATATCATATTCATGCCACATGTTGCTTTTAATATCTGCAGCAGGAGAAGAAGAAAAAAAAGCCCATTGCAGTCAGCTCCCTGCACTGACCTGACAGGCCATTTGGGCCTGACTGATAAAGGCGAACGAAAGGCAAAACTAAAAATACAGACTCGGCGCGGAGGTTGACACATCCACGGCTCGAGTTGAAGGTCACTAGCGCACATCGCCACCAATCTCTGTTACACCGAACGAGATATTATACGGGAGTGACAAGCGGTCTAAAAGACACACTCGAACCCCGCATTTGAGAGGGATAAGAGGTGTCAAGAGAGAGAGCTGGATGATAGGGAATGTAAGACCACACACAACATATGGACACTCCTGGGCCCTGTCTGTCTATAGCTATCAATTCCTTTCTGTGTGTGAGAGGGATGGTGTCAGGTGTGTAGCCAAATATAGAATAAGTATGAATAAAAGAACATTTGGTGAACAACAATATCCCAACATCTTTCATCTGATTTATGTTTTAACATCTATACAAGCAGACAAAGCAAAGCGAGATCCAGTTAAAAGCGTGCACTTTGTTAAGGAGAAGCCAATCGGAAAGGTGCGGGAGAGAAAAGATGGTACACAATACAATCCTTTAGAGATGTGCCCGGGTTGTTTGCACTGTGGCGCAGAGGTGCCCCGTTGGATAAAGTGCGTAATTAAGCATTCCGGATAATGGCCTTTGATAAACAACCGTACTTAATCAGGCACTGTTAGGGAGTTGTGTTCTGAGCGCCTTCCTAAAAGGCAGGATTTCAGCCTTGATTTATTTTGTAACCATTAATTTGAAGCACCTCGATAAAGACCTCAAAATGAATGTTCAAAGAATAATTACGCCAGAATTATGTGTAATTATTTTTGACCTTATTATGTCGTAATCATGAATAGATAAAGTGTTGGTTCTTTTAACAAGATCTGCATTTACTTAATAAAAAAGAAAGTTTCAATATGTGCTGGGGGTCACAAAAGTTTCCCAAAGTGGTTTATTTGTGTGTAAAGGCTGATTGAAATCATGCACCGTAGCCTTTTGTTCAACGCAGTACAACGCTCGCTAAGATGGGTTATGGCCTTTGCTGTCAACTTCACACGGCAACGGCGCCCATTCACAAATGCTATACACATTTGTACTATATTAATCAGGCTGAAAACGACGCGCCTCAGGGAGCGTCAAGTGGTCCCGCAGTGAGTCACGCGCCTGCTATGAGCGGAGAGAGGGGCGGAGTTAACTGAATCGAAGCGTCTTGTCTTCCGGGTAGGGAAAATACCCCCCAAAAATAATTATATTTCTCTCAAAAATGAGTACTCCATAGTGATAGAGGTACAATATATCATATAAATGCCTATACTTTACTTCGGAATGGCTAAAATAGCATTATACAGATCCTTTAAGAAGTTAAAATGATTATTATTTCATCATAATCTATTCTTGATAAATCCACCCCCAGGCCTATCATAGAGACTGTGCTTGTCTTTAACATGGAGAATGAATGGAATTAATCATAAACTTTTGATTTGAATACATAGATAAATACGCACATACATCTGAATGTATTGTAGAGTGATCAGGGCGTAATAAAAAAAAAATAGAAAAGAAAGTATATGATTAGTTTTAACTTGCTACAGAATCAACAAAAGCTTAAGTTTGGTCAAACAGAAATGGCAAAGAAAATGCAAGTCTCCTCTGTATCACCAGATGTTATTGCTGATTATTTTCGAAGGGCTTTTGTCCATCTAGTTGCAGAAGCTTCACTTGAAACACACAACTTCAGCCTAAAACCCTCGGTCACAAATGAAAATGTTGATGTTGTTGGCATGTACAAGTTGAATAAGAGGGGTCCCAAGATTGACCCTTTGGGGACTCCACAGGTCATGTTGTTGGCTTATCGTTGTATTATCTTGTATTTGTTGGAGTGGAAAAATAAACTGCTAGGCTACTACTACTAAAAAGAAAATGTAATTTAGAAAAAGTTCTAAATGATTCTGAAACTGTGTATTTTTGCTGACTTATTTCTTCTTCTTTTTTAAAATAAATGTAGGAAACACATAAATTAAAGCCATGCTCAAAATGAATTACCGTAGGCCTCCCCTTTTTGACTTTGGCCAATGTTACCACGCTAACGCTGCTGAGCCCCTACAGTAGCAATGCTGCCGTGTCTCCCATAAGGTTATCAAAAGCACAACCTGGACATGCTCTCCCTTGGGACAGAAAATGTTTACATAAATTGACAGGGTAATAGAAAAAAAACCCAGTACAAATAGGCAGGATGTGTCAGCGAAAACGCACACACGCAGACCCATCCTATTCTATTATCCAGGACACCTAACAACACGGCTAGAGGACAGAGGAAGAGCAGTGCCTTCTAAAGTCTCCTGTGGCTGCTGCACTACACTCTAATAATCACATCATGGGTCACATTCACCACCTCGATTTCAACCTTATGGAAAGTCAAGCCGCTCCAATCAACTATTCCGAGAGGGAGAACGGGGACCGCCATGAACACACAAAGGCGCTGATTGTAATTGGAGCGGAGTAGACGTTTGACTTGGCGGTATATAGCCGAGGAGCTAAAGAGGACGAGTGGATGCTAATCAGGATAAAAAACTAATGGGAAATAGTTAGAGCATTTTGAGAAGCAACAGCATCGAGTATGTAAACAAGTGCTGGCTGTGAAATAAAGCAGAGGTACTGTATAGTTATTTTCAGACGGAATTGTGTAGCATTTTTTTATTCTTTGGATTTGTTTGAGACAGGTAAATATACCCGAGACAGTCCATAGCGGATTGCAGCTATGGGCTCATCCTGCTTTGCTTTAATTACATCAAGGAAATATCCATTGCTAAACACAATAATATACAAATATTATACAATAGGTGAAGTGTCATGCCCAAGAACAGACATCGATATGAACTGGTGGGTGTCGGCTCTTCCCACTTTTTGTTGTTGTTGTCATTTTAGTGTAAACACGTATATCTTACCGCACAGCGATCTGATCAGCGGATCCTTCCCCGAACACGCCGAGCGAAAGAGGAAGCGTAAGTGTAGGTTTATGTATCACATTCTCAAAGCGGCAGACGCGTGTTTCATTAGCACTTAGCGTTACCGTGGAGATGTCAGCTACTTCCCGTGTTTATTTGACGCTGTTCGCTGTGGTTTCTCGTGGCACTGAGCCGACCCACATCAGCGCCAATTTTCAAACTGAAAATGTGGGTGCTGATTCATCTTTAGTTGCACTTTAACCTCTTAACACCCGGTCAACCGAGTGCATTTTCTCCAGTTCAGCTTTATCCCATAAGGTCAGTGTAACACCTCATTTGACAGCTAAGACCTACAAAACCCGTCTAAATGGATCTTTTCCCCTTGTTGTTGTCACTTTTTTGACATTTTTTCCCCATCACTTTTATGTCACATTTTTGTCACTTTTCTGCTGCTCTTTTTTGGCTTTTTAGTTGCGTTTTCACCACACATTTTTGTCACACTTTTGTCAGCTGTGCATCGCTTTTTTGTCACGTTTTTGTCTCTGGTACTGCTCCAAACTGGTTCAAGTCCTATCTCGAGGACAGGACGTACTTTGTCAAAATTGGCAACTGTGTTTCAGAAAATATTGCCATGACCTGTGGAGTCCCCAGGGGTCAATCTTGGGACCCCTCTTATTCAACCTGTACATGCTTCCATTGGGTCAGCTAATAAACAGCAATAATGTGTCGTACCACAACTACGCAGATGACACTCAGATCTACGTGTCACTGACGGCAGGTGAACATGGGCCTGTAAATACACTCTGTCACTGCAACAGATCAGTTTGTGGATGCAAAACAACTTTCTCCAACTAAACTCAGACAAAACTGAGATCATTGTTTTGGCCCACAGACACAAAGACAAAGTGTCACCTTGAGTCTTTCTCTCTAAAACCAAAAAATCAGGTTCGAAATCTAGGAGTAATCATGGACTCAGACCTGAACTTAAACATCAAAGCAATAACATCATCAGCTTTTTACCATCTGAAAAACATGTCTAAGATCAGAGGAATAGTGTCAAAACCAGACTTAGAGAGACTCATCCATGCATTTGTCTCCAGCAGGTTAGACTACTGTAACGGCCTTTCTTTCTATTATTTATTTGAGCAACAGATGCATACAGGTATAGTATACATGTAATATTTACAGAAATGATTAACAACATAAGAAGTATTTGTGCTGCTCAAAGGGGTAGGAAGAAGTTAGTTATAACTTATGAGGCCCTACCCCTCCTTTCAGTTGACTTACACAACTTAAAACTACTGCTCACGGCAAAATCATTATCAATGTGTATTTAAGCTTTAACCATGAGATCTACGCTGCAATTCCAGTCTATGGAATTGCCTTGGTAGCAAATTAAATCAATACATGGCTCCTCTTAGCTCACCCAAAACAGTAAAGTACCTTAGTTCATAATATTCTTTTGTGTGCACTTGCATAAGATTGAAGGTGCACATGCTGTACATCACATAATAAGTCCGGATTCACTGGCCTTTCTAAACGAGCTGTTAGAGCTGCAGTACATCCAGAACGCTGCTGCTCGAGTCCTGACAAGAACCAGGAAATACGACCATATTAGTCCAGTGCTCCGGTCTCTGCACTGACTTCCTGTCACTCAGAGAATAGAATTTAAAACAGCTCTGCTTGTGTACAAGTCTTTTCATGGTTTAGCACCAAAGTACATCTCTGACATGAGCCGTATGAACCATCTCGGACCCTGAGAACTTCAGGGAGGGGTCTCCTGGTGGTTCCCAGAGTCAATAATAAACACGGTGAGGCTGCGTTTCAGTTTCATGCAGCTAAAATCTGGAACGGTCTTCATGAGGATGTGAGACAGGCCTCAACTCTGACAATGTTCAAATCCAGGCTGAAAACAGTTATTTTTACCCGTGCATATGAAAACTGAAAGTATGTTATCTGCACTCTTGCCTTTTACTGTCATTGATTAATTTTATGTTGATGTCTTATTGATTTGATCTGCTTTCTTGTAATTTTATGCAACTGTGAAACACTTTGAATTGCCTGAATTGAATTGTGCTCTTTTGTTGCATTTTTATCCTCATGTTCGTCTCATTTCTGTTGTTATTTTGACGCTGGAGAAAAATCCAAACTGGAGAAAATGTGCTCGGAGTCCATTTACCATTTACCAGACTTGGTAAAGTGGCATAACTGGTCATATAATACATACACTTCTAATATTTTAGCCTTGCAATCGTCAAGGCTAGAATGTTGTTACTTTGACTTACAAACTGGCACACTTCTGACAAAAACACACATACCACATTTCAAAATATTGTAGAAGAGATAGCCAGAATGTGCAAACTAGTCCTGCTTTATTTGTAACATATATTTTGCTGGGTATGTTTCCAAATAAAGAAATACATCCATACAACTGTGACAGCCCGGCCACGAGCATCTGCTGAAGATACATCGCCTGTGGATACAAACTACACGGCTGCTGCATGGGAATGTTTCTGCTCATCACCATGGATCACGCTCCCTCCACTTAAATTTAAAGGTTGTCATTGGCCGGGGACTTTTTGCTGCCTCAGCCTCCTGTCACCCGCGCGCTCCCCTCTGAAATAATCCTGCTGCCCAGTGATGCAGTGAAGGGCACGCGGGCACCTCTGCTCCGCTGGTGTCGGACCGAACACAAGCCCCTGCATTAGCACCAACCACAGCAGCGCGGCGGAGATAGATGGAGCTCTGACCTTCCTTTCACACCACACACGAAGTTAGGGAGGTTTCCGTGGGTTAACTTTGTGCACTTATGGTCGTGGCGAAGTTTGAGACATGCAGCTGTTGTGCCGTTAAGAGGAGACACTATAGCAAAACTTGGTCAAATAAACTTTCACCGAGAAAATACCTAATCTTGAGAAGAAATGTTTAATCATTGCATTGATGTTTCGCAATAGGCTTATCTTAGAAACTGCACATTCAAGAGCCGTTTTCTCAAAAAAATTTCTCAAAATTTTTTCATATTTGTGCGACAATTATCTCCACACATGTAGCACCTACAGAATTGGACTAAACAATGTTTATAAGTGTTTTCAGAGGGATTTTGAACATCTAATTTCTAGCCTGATTTATTGAGTTTTGAATTTCAAAAAACAAGATAAAACTACATTCTCTACAGATTTTTCCACTAATAAACCGTTTATTTTAAAACTAAAGATATCCAAAATGTTTGTCTTTGTAACTAATATGTCAACACAATAAAACTTTAAACTTGGCATAATAGGCCTTGTTTTTTATATGAAAACATAATGTGCAATACATTTCTTTCCTCATATTTATGTCAGTAATCTACGTTTTCCTATTCACCTGCAGCGTGTGGTAAGGGAAACCGGAGTACCTGGAGGAAACCTACGCAGACATGGGGAAAACATGCAAACTTCACACAGAAAGGCCCCGTCCAGGTGGGAATCGAACCCAGACCTTCTAGCTGTGAAGCACGAGCACTAACCGCCATGCTACCGTGCTGCTTAAATACTACAACGCCCCTGTAGTGTTTAGATATTCTCTACTCGAGTTTAGATTGTCCCGTTACGTCCTCGGACCGGGCCTGTGGTCTGTCCCGTGAAACATGCTGCTTTGTCTCTCCATCTCTCTCTCCCCCTGCGCACGATGTCATGTTCTGTTCTCCTCTTCTCTGGACAAAGTGTTTTGTTCCCGACGGTATGGCCACAAAAGGATATATAAATGATGAAAGAAGGTAACACTGTTAATGAACAACCTCAACGTGATGAGGAAAAGAGAGAGAGAGGCCGTCTGCTTTGTACCCGCAGTGAGGCTGGTTTCCCTTTGGGCGGTGAACATTCACCTCCAACATTTTAAAGTCTGACGAAAGCTGTGAGCATATTACACCCAGCCTGAAGCTCTATAGGATGCACTTACTCTCTGTTGCACTGGTTAAGTCCTGGTCATGTAAATAATAAGACGCGCTGGGTGGCACTTACCAATAAACTTTTCAACAGCAGACTAAGTGCATTGCAACAATAAATGTAATTCTAGTATAGGCTCAAAAAGGGTTTCTATTCTATTTGGGTTCATTCTTATTGGGTTTTTTATGTTGGTATGTTAATCAGTTAATATGTACTATAGGACAAGTTTAATCATTCCTGTGATTTTGATGAAGATCAGACCATATTTAGTGACCAATTTAGGCAGAAATGTGAGAAATTCCAGACGGTGTACTTACTTTTTATGTATTTTATTTATGTATTTATGTATTTATTTGATTGGGACAGTGCATGTTAATGAACAAACTTGGTATACATGCATGTAAACATGCCGTATTGTAGCCAAAGGCTAATTTCCATCTGTAGTCCCACGGGCCAGGGCCATACAGGGGTTTTCTCGGCACTGTAATTAAATATAAACAATGCATCAAATCTTCACTGTGAATATAGTTTGTTTGAAGCGACTGAACATGAGGTCACTTACTTGCACCTGGAGTCCTCACAGCACCACTGATACTTTTTCACCAGGTGCTGGGTACATTAGACCACGTGACCCTTTGATTCTATAAGTCAAGATTAATATAGTTAGGACAAGGGTCTACTTTTACAATATAACAGATCTACTCACTGTAATATACTAAGGAAGAGTACGCCCTGGGCAATTGGATGCCAAGTTGATATATTAACACAAAGCGAAGAAGTTATTCCTCTTAATAATTTAAGGACAGCCAAGACAGTGCTAAAATTGGACTCATCAAGCTTGTAAAGAATTACAGAGAGCCTTTGGGGAGCGGCTTGGGAAGGGGTGGGGAGCTACTGTAACTCCCAGGCAGCAGGTTACAAGCCCCAGAATTGGAAAAATGTAGCCTTTGGAAGTCTGGGACGTGCTCTGCCGACTGGCTGGAGCATTTTCTTGAAACAAAGAAAAAAGCTTTAGTGTTCCCGTGAATGCTCTCTGTCAGATTATAGACCGCCTGTGAGTTAACCCCGTTTAGTGCAGTGCATTAGAGAGATCAGACGGGAGATGTTGGCTGATAGGAGCGGCTTCCAGGTGCCTTTGGAGTTCAGCAAAAAAGGGATTTTATGTGCGTGGGGTCAGAGCGCCGTGAAAACAACTTTCTAGTCAGGGGCACTTAGCGCACGGCGGTTACGGACTGGTGGAGTTCACTGCTCCTGTGACGGACCAAGAAAAGTAAAAGCAATGTGAAGACAGCACAGGTGTAGAGCCGCAGAAAATAATCATGATATTAACACAAACACAAAAACTCATCATGTGAGAGTATAATGATAAATGTATGTTTTTCAGTGCAAATGTCAAATGCTCATGTGATTAATATTGAAACAAAAGCCGGATCTGAAGCTTTAGCAGTAAGTGATTGAATTTCATGCAATAACCTTCAAGCAAATAGCGAAACATTATGTGCACGCTATATTACGACTCTTCTTTTACCTTGACATTTGGGATGGAAATAGCCAGTTTTACTGCCATCAATGCAGACAGAAGACAAAAAGCACAGTGCTGGCTATGGCTACGTGGCATTTGAACTTTATAAAAGTGCTGCCAGTTACCTCCTGACCGTTGTTTTGCCATTAGTATGACTAGAGGGTTTATCAGAGGAAGTGCGACTATGCCCAACACAGGTAGTGAACCAAATGTGGTCGTTATATGTTTATATGTTCCTATGAGCCTTAAAATATAACAGATTTTAGTGCCATATTTACAAGGAAAGAAAAACGTTTTTGACAGGCCATTTGATGTGTTATAATTTTTGCCACTTATTTTTTCTTTTTTATGAATGGTTTCGCAGCTGAATGTGTTACTGATTAAAATCCAAAGAAATAAGGAAATAGAAGTGCGACCCATGTTGAATGAGATCTATGAAATCTCTGCTCACTGAAAAAAAAAATCTGTTTTTGCAAAGTGCTCTGTCACAACTAAACATTACTCTTTTGTGCTTTTCACTGATGCATTTTTCACATTATCTTCCATTTGTGTTCCAAATCAAATTGCCCCTTTAGAGACGGAGACAATGTTTGAAAACCGCGCTAAACACATTGTATGTAAAGTGTGGACACTTTGAAACCACAACATTTTGTGCAATAAAAGACTTACTTTCAAAGCTCGGAACAGATCAAAACAACAACAACAACTACTGCGCTCCACTAAAGAGTGCTTAGGAGTGAGAGACAAGCAGCGGAGACTAAGTCGAGACAACGGCTTTTATCAGAGAGATAAAGCAAACAATAGTCGTCTGTAATGACCTGATCCACTCCTGATACAGGCCCTTCACTGCGCTGCGTCAGCCTCTCTAATGCTGCCTTCTCTGCAAACACAGTCATCTGCAGTGGTCCGAATGTATCTGTTCTTATTTATTCTGCAGCCATCTGGGGGAAAATAGCTAAACAATCTGGATAAGCATAATGACTATGAATAAGTGGCCCAAAAGGAAACAAATAAATACTGTAAGTCAATCACTAAATGAATGAGAGGCAAACATTGCAAAAGTTATAATGTCCTCAAGGGGAGATGAGAGGAATGTGTGTTAGTGCCCCCTTAAGGTCAATGTGAGAATCTGTGGAGAAAGTGTACATTTGCGTGGGATGTGCAAAAAGTGCAAAAGTCCACTGTTTACTGTCCTTGGGCAAATACAACCATTATTATGTTGAATACCTGTGCATGAATTTCAAATAATGGGTTGTGCCAGAATGATTATTATTCAGTCCCTTATTAGCAATGGGAGCGCTTTAAAAATGTGATGGCATTGACTTCTCCCCTTGCACTGATTCCAATATGTTATTAATGATAAAAGATACACATATGACAGGTTATAAAGCAAGGTTCGGTCATTTTTAAAGAATAGAGCTTCAGGATTAATCACTACAGTGTTCATATACATTCTTTATAGAAAAATAATAGAATGAACCTGAAGTTTACAGTTCCCAAAATGGGAACAAGAACGTCCCGGGGGTTGCGAGGCTGAAGAAGAAGAACTTTATTTATATAGCGCCTTTCACAGACATGGTCACAAACACTTTACATGAGATAATTGTACATTCACTCCACACTCAGTGGTGGTAAGCTACGTTTGTAATACAGGAAACCGAACACAGAAAGGCTCCGTCCAGGTGGGAATCGAACCCTGGACCTTCTAGCTGTGAAGCGAGAACGCTGTGCTACCGTGCCGTGCCTGAACTGGTGTTCACAAGATGATGATTTGAAGAGTTCATTTGCAAAAGCAGATATCTACGTTTTGATTTATTTAGTTATTTTTTCAAATTTGTTTGGGATATTTGTCGCTGCACTCGACAGATGCCACTTAAGAAACTGAAGTTTTGTGAATTTAATTAAGAAGTGACTTTTATGGCACAGAAACAAATCTGGTTATGAAAAAAGCGAAATGTTAAGCATACTTTATTTCAATGGCACTTAACTGTTTTTGCAATGAACTCTTCATTTATAAAAGAAAGAAATTGACAAATTAAAGGGAATAGATGCAAGTCGGTCATTTTTAAACTCACTACTGCCACCTCAGGTCTTATGCGTAACTTCTATATTAAGTTCGTGCATGACGGCACTTCGGACCCGAATGAACACCTTTTTGAGTGACAGTGCAGGATTTTAGAGGCAGTTGTGGTGAACAGGTCTGGGCTCATTCTACACATTGCTGGCTGGAAATGTAGGGGGAAGTAAATACATAATATTAACATTTTTAAACTCCCTTTAACATAGCGATATATGTATTCTTTATTGAAAACAGCTTATATGTGTAAATTGAGGACTAAAAAGTAAGTAAACTAATAAAAAAATGCATGTACTTCTTGAAATGTGCAAATTTGTCTTTACATTGTGGGGCCCAAATCGTTTGCATGGCAGCTTTGGGTCGCAGCTTCAAAAGTTTGGGAACCCCTCAACAATGCGACAAATATATTCTGTAATGTCTATGTTTCTAGTAGTTCGTGTTAATGTACCTGTTTCAAATCTACACAGTGACTTGATATCAATGCTCACACTACAGTAAGCCTAATAGATAAAAACTGTATTCAATGTCAAACCTAAAACGCACTTCATCTTGGTTCATTTCATTCGACGTCAAAAACCGTTGTTCAAATCTAATTGCCACTCTGCGGCGCACGTGTGTGAAGACTATGGGGGAGAGCGAGAGGCAGAGCCGACCCAAATGATACGTTAACGGCATATGGATGCCACAGGAAGCCGTCCTCGGCCCGGCCCTAATCGCCCGCGCTTTGAAACAACACAAAGGCGACTCGCGGCGTCTTAATGAGCTCCCACTGTAACAATTGCAGCTCCCACTTAAAAAGGCCTGTCATCACGAAACAAAATATGGCGGAATAATCACTGCCTAAATAAAACAGGCACTTGGGAATTATCTTGTTCCATTTGCATTCCCTTTTAGGTCGCCGTCTCCTTTGCAGAATGACACGCTGGAAAACAATTAGCACTGGCGGAGAGCTTGTTATAAAGCAGCAGTGGAGGAGGAAACCACAGTTCAAGCAATTTCATGTAATTTTTGCTGTACATTACGGTCATGTATTTTATTTTCTAGAAATAGAACAATTTGTTTTGTCCTCCTTTTGTGTTTGTAAACTCAAACATTTGTGGGGAAAACAGTGTGCATCTAAGTATAAAACATTGTATCAATTTCAAGACCTTTTTTTCAAAGTGACCCTGAAAAGTGGCCTTGTTGTGAAATGTCCCTGTGATGAACTTAGTATAGATACAGACGGCATCTCTGGAATCGCATATGTTCATGTTTGAAACAGTTGAGGATTACTCCAAAACTACTGTAATAAATGTTTTTCTACCCAATTAAGATATAAAGACATGGGGAGGAGCAAAGTCGTTCAACAGCCCATAAATACATAAATAACGAGAATGCTAACATGATGCTGCATGTTAGCGTCATGCTACATGCTAACGCTGATGTTTTTTCGCTTCTACTGAACAATCTGCTGTGAAAAAACATCCATATGGCCCGATTTACACTTGACTTTGTGTGTGTGATAAATAATGTATATTCGCCAGAAAACCGCTAAGAGTGTGAAAAATTGGTTTCCCCAACGCCCCCTTGTATGACGCTTTCCATCTGTATCAGGAGTTTGGACCACAACTAACGTGTTTAATTTAGTGGCTTCCTCGTTCATTGTTTGCAATTTAAAAAAATCAGGTTTGGTCCTTTATATTCATCACATTGATTTATTATAGAAACACAATAAAATAGTGAATAATACAAAGTTTCCAATTGTTAGATTTGATAGTCTGCAATGACTCATACTTTTTCCCTAAATTTACATGCAGTCTTTGGAACATTTTACTCGTGCACTTTCTTTCATACCCTGTTATCAACATTAGGCAAATGACAAATCGCATAACCGCTCTCACAACACTGAAATCCAATTTACTCAATAGACTTTTTAATAAAGCTTCTAATTAGATGATTCCAAATGATGCATACAAAACTAAAACTTGAAACAGATATATTGTGTCTGTGGACATTTTTGGCTGCACAATATTATTCCGTCTGTTTTACTGTGTTACTTTTGTTACATGAAAGGTGCTCTACATAAAGTTGAGTCGTAGGAGGACATCTGTCTGTTTGATTTCATTGTATAACTTCACAGTATAGACACAGGAAGTGTCACACCACAGCGCAGCACTGTGATGATTGTCAGCCACCTCTGTCAAGCAAAGATGTCAACCTTGAGACAGTGGCGGCACTCGAAATGAGGACGTTTGCGCATGTTGTTGCGATAAACCGAGGGGAACTTTTACAACACCGTGTAATTAAAGTCTTCCCGCGCCAAAATAAAGATAAGGATTCCATTACGCTCCTAAAACATTCCCGGGATAATGGATTTGGCTGGCTGATGGAGCGGCTCAGCGCGGGACAGGCGGGATTTACACTGGGAAAGTCACCGCGACCAGCCGCAAGGAGAGGCACCGGAGGCAAATGAGATTACAGCCAAAGTGGGAGAATGGAATTGACTCTCTCCTTGACAGATTTACAGATCCCCGGCCGGATAGAGAGCAGACCAGAGGCAGTAAAAGCAATAGTCTGTGGATTGAATTATGCACGCTATGGTTATACACGTTTGGGTAAGGAATATCCACAAAGCAGACTTAAGGGAAATGCCGTTTGAATTGATGTTATGAATTGACGTTATGCCTGGAAAATGCTTTCAACGCATACTTGTGAGAATAATGCGTCATTTGTTGATGCTCATCATTTTCTACAAACTGTCACTGATCATTAATTCAGCCATTCAAATTGCGTTCTTCATAAAGTACGTCATGCAAAGTGCGTTCTTCATCAAGTCTGTCGACAGCATTGGATGGCAAAATACCCCAAAAATGATCTTTTAAGAGATCATTTACATACACAAGAAAATCAGTTATTGTATCCACAAGGTGAGCTGCGAGTTTTCAAAACAACCTCCCAGCGTGTCCCATTGTTCCGTTCACAACAGAAAAGAAATCCCCTTACCATATTAATAACTAACAGCACATCCTACAATGTGTAGAGCCTGGCGCAACCTGCATCGATTGGTGTGTCAGAGCAGTAGATACAATCTGAATATGAGCGTTTAAGTCAGCCAGAGTCTCCTGGTCCCCTAGCAATAACATGTGGAGGTCAGACCCGGCACTTCAGTCGATTCCACAATAAAAATGTCCCCACACGATCTGGGGGAATTCTGAGACAAACTATAAAGATGCTGTATTAAATATTTAAGCTGGACACTGCAGGACGACGCAAGGGTCCCATCCATCACTTGATTTGGATGCATGTACACAGCGCTGCGAGAAAATAGAAGGCTCGTTCCCACAACCTGCATTAGCTCATTCTTTTGAATTTAGAAAGCCAATCCAAACATGAAATTAGAATGCAACATGGCGGAGTAATTTGAGATTTAAATGAATGAAGAATGACAGTGTCTTTCTCTAATTAAAACAGGGCTAGGGCTTTGGGGAACTTAACTTCTTTTAAAGTAGTGTAAGTAGAGTTTGTTTTCCAATCAGTTTCATATCCAACATGAGTTTACTGATAACATTTGTAATATTGATTTATTCACAATTAAACATAAAAAAACACATTTGAATAGAACATGATTATTTCATTAATTAAAAGAGCAATTAATAGTAGTTAGGTCTTTTATGCTTACAAAATACTCCAACAGGAAGACACAGAGAATACCTGAAATGAACATAATTACCAAGCATGAGGACTGGAAACCGACACTGCGGGAGGGAGATAACATAAGAGTCCAGTCCTTCGAGAGGTCGAGTGGAAAACTAAAATTAGATCTTTTAGGACTCCCTTTGTCACATCCAAGTTTGGAAGAACTTCAGACCAATGCTGGCGGGGCTGTGGTAAGGTGGGAGACCACGCTCACATATTTTGGGAATGTCCAAAATTATTTAATTATTAGAAAGACATACAAAGTGGAATAATAATAAAAAAATTAGGTGTTAGAATACCATTAGAACCAAATGTCTTAATATTGGGAATATTCCCTAGCAACCTCAGATCACATTGTCACATTTCCCAATTAAAAATACTACTCTTAATCGCAAAGACAATGATTACGGTCTCTTGGCTCAAAAGAAGTGTATCACATGGAGCAAACAACAGCAAGATTGCCAATGACCTGTTTGTGGACAACTGGTCTTCATTTGTGGATTGTATTTTAGGTTGATCTTTGCTGTATTCAATTGTGTGCCTTTGTTGTAGGATTTTTAATGAAAGAATAAGTAAAAAAATAAAAATAATAATAAATAAATAAATACACTTTTGCATGAGGTAAAAGTTGTTTGTGTTGACATTTACTTGTTTTGGTTCTAGTGTCAAGAATCTAATCAGATATTAGAATGAACCTGAAACATTACGTTGCCAGATCCTAAGGCTAGAACCAGTAGGCAACAACATGTAAGGATTTCTCTCTGATTTCTATATTCCTAATCCCAGTACTGCCCCAGTCAGTCTTATAGTACTAGTGCAGGCCTTTGTATTCAGGAGGTAATCTATACGCTGAGTTAAGTCAGTAAAGGTTGATACTCCTGCAACCAGCTGTGATATCTGAGACAGTTGATGTTCTGCTTTTCTATTTTACATTTATGTTGTGGTGTTTATTTCAATAACACCAAACAACAAGATCTCTCAAACAGAGGCAAAATATATTAATTGCATAAAGCTTGGAGGAGTTTGTTTTGTTGCTTATGGGTGAACCAATCACAGCGATTGCAGCGTTTGACTCAAAGTAACTTGTTGAATTAGGTGAATGTACATAGCATGACAGTCATGCTGTGCGCGGAGAGTGGACAGCCCTCACAGTCATGATTGTAGTGTCTTTAAGATCACATAATACATACCCACCCGACACAGAAGATCATCCAAAACACGCTTGTATTGGCGCAAGCCTCGGTCTATGTACTCGACTTGTCACGTACAGTATCTACTCCACCCAGTACAGGCGAGGGTTTCCAATACACACGAGGCCCGCAGTTGTTGTGGGCGGCGCTCCCACAGCACATTACGGAAGCAACAACAGAGCAGCCTGAGAAGTTTTGTGAGCCTCGATGAGAACAATGTGCCTTTTGGTGGGGTTTATGGATGTATTCAGAGGTGCTAAGGCAAATACTAGAGGAAAGAAGCAACTAAAAGACAACTATGAAGGTAAGCTTCATGCTAATGTTATGCGAACACTAGCTAAAGTTGTGCTAATTAGCTAGCTAAATGCTATCATCAGCAAAATCACCTTTTTCAACAGTGGTATGAAATATTAAATTCGTATGACCTGCATGTTAATAGTGATACAGTCTTCTCTCATTTTCCGACTCCGACGCCATCAGTTCACCTCATGTTAGTCTCGGTTCAGCACGCTTTCGCCACGGCTAGAGATTGGTCCCAAAACTTCCCCTGTTCCTCCTCCATCTGTAGCTGCTCATCGAGTCTTTAGTGTTGCCAGAAAACACTAAAGACTCAACTTTAACCAGGATTCCAAACGTTTTTGTTGCTTTTAAACCGGACAGATTCAGAGGATCAGATCAGAGGAAAGATTGTGTGGAAAAGGCTGACATCGTGCTGTCCAGCGTTGCCAGGTGGGAATGTAGGATTATCGTACCAGAGACTCAAAATTATCGTATTTTGAAAGAAATGATCGTACAAATGTCGAAAACAAAATGACAAGGCTACGAGAGAGCTATAGTCAAATAAAATCACTCTGGAGATCGTGTCCTATGGGTTCTTAGAGTTTTGTGGCACTCACTAGTTGTGTAGACCAATGTGTCCCCCACAAACAAATACATCATGAGCAACATCAGAATCATGGGGGCGGGCGCAACTGAGCATCCCACCAATCATGCTCCTTGTTCTGAAACATACACATAAACGTCACTCCCTTCATATCCTCTCACTCCCAGCAAAGCACGGGGTTAAAAAAAAAAAAAAAAAAAAAAAAAAAAAAAAAATCCGTCTCCGGCAGTTGCAAAATATAAATTTGGCCAAATTATCGTACATTAGACATTATTGATCGTACATCGTACATAGGGCAAAATTATCGTACAAATACCATAATTATCGTACACCTGGCAACGCTGGTGGTGTCACCGCACGCCGAAACCCCGCGCCACTCCGCACTGTCCGCACCGACTTTTCTTTTCATTGTGCTTCCTAAATTAATCTCTATAACCAAAAATATGAGGCCGATTGATGTGGAATAAAAAGCGAGCTAAAGCTCGGGAAGAGTTCGTTCATGGGTTAGTTTATGTCCATAAAGTTAATGATTTCATGATAAATACTGTTATATTGAGACGCATTAAACCCGCGCGCATGGGGAGTGGACTGACCTGCTGCTGATTTTATGATTATTTCTCCAGTCTCTGTCTGAAGAGTGGACTTCTGTCCAGCACAGATTTAGTGAGTGACGGGCATGGATCTGTTTTAATATGACGGGGAGAAAGAGAGGATCCTCGAAATACGGGACAAAAGCCGTCCCTTATTGATTCAATACGGGACGCACCTTTATTTTTTAATAGGACAGTTGGCAACCCTAAACGATGCCAAGGATATTGGATGCCCAAGGATATTTAGTGTAGAAAAGTCCAGTGATTCTTGTTAAATGTTTATCCAAGAGTTTATCAATAGATATAATTGATAATTGATCTGTAACATCATCACAATAAATATGACTATATTGATCTTAAAATGGAGAAAAGAGTCAATTCACTTTTTTCACCCAGAGAAAGACACTTTTAAGAAAGGCTCTTGAAAGTATCGGTAAGTATCGGATATCGGCAGATACTCAAACCCCAGTATCGGTATCGGTAGCAAAAAGCTGGATCGGTGCATCTGTAGTGGAAACACCCCATAAGTGAGGGTGGCTTCCCTAACAGCGTTTTTGAAGCTAGCTCCTGTATTGAGAATATGGCATGAATGAAAATAGACAGTCTGTTAGAGCCAGGAACTTCCGGAGCCTGGCCCCATTTCCTATTAGACTTGACATAACGAATAGCGATCAATGTTTTTCACAGTCTATGGCCACTACACTGAAATCTATCGAGTCATTTTACTTTAGAATGTGTTTATTTTCACTACCGGAAAAATGTAGAGTAGAGTGGGGAGAATCATTTAACAAACTGTCATATATCGAAATAACAACTTACCTGTTACTCTGCAAAAGTGTTGCAGCTTTATCTCCCGATCCGCACAGTTTCTTCCCTTAGCTTTTCTGTTGTTGCAGAGACTAACAGCTCACAGCCATTTCCCGAGATTACATAAATCAAGAAGAGAACTGTTTGAACACAGTCTTTAAGTAAATTTCACACTTTTCATTTGATACGCATAACTAAAAGCCTGTCTCTCAGACCATAACAGACAAAGTGCATTCTTTCCACTTGTATCCGGAGACTGATGTCTGAAAGCTTTCCGTTATTTCCCTTGTCAGCGCAAACCGTCCAATTACACCTCCACCGCTTCCTGTACCCTGCATGCAATAAGGCCTAGATTGCTTTTTGATACACGATATTCCTTTTGCAATTATCGGCACCATTATATTTATCTTTAAATGTCTTCAAACAAACAAGATGATTATCCACGGCTCTTTCAATCTATTCATACATGGGGAAATGAAATATGAAGTTGCACTGAGAGGCAGCGATCAATGAGATAATGATGGGAAATTGGTAGCAGCTCGGCGGATGCATCAGATCTGTAATTATGTGTGTGTGTAATTGAAATGCTAAGAGTGTGGTTAATGGAGGTCCTCTGCTATTCACCTAATGCTAAACAGTTTGGTGAGATGAGGGAAGGTGCGTTTTATTTACAAGACGGCATGGAGGGTGTGTTGTGAAGCGTTGGAAAAGCTAAGTGCAATTAGACGTTGATATTATTAGGATAAGGCAGAGACAAATAAAACAAGACATCAAGAGGCAATAATGAACAGGGAAAGGGGAAAGTAATGATCCGGCACTATAGGGTCAGAAACGTTATGGATCCAAAGAGTCAGTTTTTCACGAAAACAACACATTGTAACTTGGAATAACTAATTTCAACCTGTTACTTGCCGTCCACACTGATCAGGGGGTTAGGGTTAGGTTTAGGGTCAGGGGTTTAGATTATGATTAGGGTTAGGAAGGGCAAATGTCATGTAAGTTGTGTTCCACTCACACAGATCTTACACATAGTTTTAGAAGCCAGAAGGTATTGGCTTTCAAATGAGGCATCACACTGTCATATAGGCTGAAACTCTCCTGTCAATATGCATTGTGATGTGGATATGCATAATTGCTAACCCTAAGCTGGCAGATAACAGGTTAAATTGATTATTTCCTGCGAATTAGACAGCTGAACTTGGGCAAAATCAATATTAAACCAGGATTTACTCTTTTATAGACAAGTACAAGACAAGATTCATGATTCAACGAGGACTACAGTAAATAATAAAAATGCAACAAAGTGATGTTTTTATGCATTAACTTGGCTTTTACCCAAATGTATCAGTTGTGTAAGGTTTCAGTCATACATATTTGAGTAATCTTTCATATTTAGTGGGTCTCTTTACATTAGTTCAAAATGGTCGTCTCCCACCACATCATATGAGGAGGTGCTCCTCTGTTATTATGTCCAGACAGCTTCATAGCATTTGGTTAGTCATAAAATGCTACATATACAGTAATACAGAACTATAAGGTGTCTAAGAGTTACTAAAGTCACTGTACTGGTTTTTTTCCCTGAGAGAAGGAGCTACTTTAAGTTTAAAATGATTGCAGTGGTCAAAATTCTGTCTTCACAAATTATTAATGGTTGGATTTCACTCTACTTTAAGAAAAGACCGAACTAAAGCAGAACACCAACAGATTTCCAACAAGAATAAAGTCCCAGATACTTTGTTTTATATTCAATTTGTTTTATAAAGGGCATTCTTTGTTGTTTTGGCCTACTTCGGAACCATTACTGTAAAAGGCTCCTTCACAAACATAGAACTTCCCTGACCCTGCCTATTCTCCAGTGAAGTGTAGTTGTTCACTTGTGCTTCTTGATCTCTCCAAACGTCTTGCAATGACCGCTGGTAGAAGGACAAAAAAAAAAAAAATCACTTCATACCAACAACACAAGACAACCCGTCTGACCTGGACTCTTCACTTTTCAAAATCAAAAGAATATCTCAAAGAGAAACAGGAATGTTCAGAAAGCGACGACTCAAAGTGAAGAAAAAAGATGAATGCTCAGTGTGATTTAAGACATGCTGTGGTAATGTAAACTTGGCTGCCCTCGCTGCTGTGGAGATGATTAAAAAAAAGTGCACACACTAGAAGCACTTGTGATGTGTAACTTCAATAACCAGCCAGCTCTGGCTATTGCTGACTAATGGTCACAAACACTGCAATTGTTTGTAGGGAGAAGAAAACAAAATGATTGGTCTCCACTGGGATTCATCATTGAAAAATGTGCTAAAATTAAGAATACATGTTGGTGCACACACTGAATTGGGAAAAGACATTGGTAAGAATTTTTTAATCAGGATTTCCACTTGTTTTGCTGTTTAGAATGTTTTCAAATCAAATTATCTATTGATTCTTTGTATTTAGTGTCCTTAATATGCAGCTTAATCATTCATTTCAGTCATTGTAATGTCATTTCTTTGCTCAGTAAAAGTGCATCCTATACCCTTCCTTGAATACATTTCTAACACCTCAGAGAAAGTCACCTTTTTAATGGCATACTATGTCTCGTACTCATAAATGTGTAGAATGCAGTCAAAAAGTATCCGATCCATCAAAAATTAAAAGTCCTAGACAAAAACGCCAACTACAGGTAATGTCTAGTCTTCCACTGCACACCCAGTCAAATTCCTTGTTATATTGCTGCTAAAACTAGTAAATACCGAAAAGTCTCTCTAAGTCTTGCCTGGCTGGGGAAGCGGTTCAGTCGGGCGCAGGCTGTAGCTCCTGCTGCTAAACACAGAAGTCTGGGATTATGGAGCAGAGCGAGACTTAATGCAACAGGACGGCGCAGTCTTAACTAACACAAGCAACTGTACACAGGCATAAACGAAAGTTACAGTCAAATATTTACAACAATGGCGGTTAAATCTGGGATATGGCATGGCTGGCGGATGCGTTTTATTTTCACTTATTTGAAATCGGGTCTAGAGGAAACAAAAAGCCGTCGCTTCACTATTTATGCAATATGTGTTATTAAGTCCAGATTGGCCTTGTTTCTCTAAAGACAAAGCTCGGATGAGGCATTCAAGGTAAAGCTAAAAGTAGTTAAAAAAAAAGGACGTTAGTTTCAGACATGTTAATGAGGGTTAGAGAAACACCAGCAGTCCCCTGAAAAGACCTTGGAATAGAGGAGAAACTTGAGTCCAACTCGCAATGAGGTTGCTATCATTGCAGTGAATTAGGACAGCTTAAATATGAATTACAAATCCGGCGGAGGGACAAAAGGACTTGGAGGAAGAATACAATACTTCAGTCTGCACCAGTCTTTAGGAAGCAGTGTTAACTCCAAAAAATGAGCACTCAAAGATTTAAATGTTAAGTGTTTCATAGATGCGATTGATTCTACACATAACAGTAAACTTATGTGTTGAAATGGACACATTGTGATTAATCCAGTAGCATGAAAAAGCTAATAACAGCTAATACATGACTCTGTGAATACACTTCACAACATTTAAAGCAGCACAGTTGACTTTGATTCATTAAAATCTGAAAGTTTAGTTTAGTTTAGTTTATTTATTTGTTTGGGCAGTTAACCTGCTCAAAGGGAGTGGGCTGAAGCCAAAGGCTTATAAGCGCCCACCCCAAAATAAAAATAGTAACATTACATTTAATATTTACAAGGTAGCAAATCATAAACAAAGGAACATAGGGCAAAGTAACAATAAATGATGAAGAATAAGACAAAAACAACAGCAAAATAAAGAACAAAAGAATGTGCTACTTTTATGTTATAAAGGTGCATTCATACATATTATACTCTGAGATCTTGCTACTTCCCAGTTGTCATTACCATCCTCAATATAATTTAATTTGGGTTTAATTATCATTAATTATCATTATTAAAGGTGCATTAATACATATTATATTCTGAGATCTTGCTACTTCCCAGTTGTCAATACCATCCTTAATATAATTTAATTCGGGTTTATTTATCATTATTATTATATTTGTTTAATTGAGTTATATGTGAAGTGTGATGTAAGCCCTGCATAATGAGGTGCATTAAAAAGCCAGGGTGTAGAACGGGCCAGTTGAAGAGGGCAGTAACTCCCCCTCAACAAACCCCACCCAGCTGCCCTAACAGCTGATTTTGTAGATGATGTTCCTATGCTGAGTGGTGCATTAAAAGACAAGGTTTTGAGCCCGTTGGGAGGGTCCCTCTCAACAGATTCATAACTTGCCTACCCTAATTCTCAATTTGTAAATTTGAGCAATGGAATGACAACCGTTCCAAGCAGCAACACTCTTCCTTGATTATAGAGGAAACAGACATAATTGATCCTACTGCGCCTCCTAGTGGCAACACATTCTTGTTCTCTGTATATTTCAAAAGTCTTTTGTTTGTATTTATATTTGAACAGGTTGATATTTGGACTTCGTTTCAACTCCATTTCCAGTTTATTCCACAATTGTACACCATTAACTGTTGGGCTAAAACTTTTCAAAGTTGAGCTATGTTTCTGAGTCCTAAAGTTTAATTCGTCACGTAATTCATAACAACCAGTACGTTCTTGGAACCTTCTTTGTATTTGGCCTGGCAACAGTTTGTATCTTGCTTTGTATAACATCTGTACAGTTTGGAACTCAACAATGTCACAGAACTTCATGATCTTTGATTTTAAAAATAATGAGTTTGTGTGGTCCAAAAACCCAACTTTATGAATTACTCGGATAGCCCTTTTTTGCAACAATACTATTGGTTTTAATGTGTTTTATAAGTACTACCCCAAACCACAGTACAATAATATAAATATGGCAAAATCAGAGAACAGTATAAGATATGTAGAGCTTTGATGTTTAAAATGTGCTTTGCTTTTGCTATTACTGAAATGCTTCTAGAAATTTTCGTAGATATATATTTAATATGAGCTTTCCAAGTAATTCTGTCATCTATAATAACACCAAGGAATTTGATTTCATGCACTCGCTCTATGACAACACCCTCTATCTGAATTGCTTCCTGAGCATTGGAATTACAGTTGCCAAATATCATCATTTTGCTTTTACTCAGATTTAGAGATAATTTATTTTGTTTGAACCACTTATTGACACTTTTGAGTTCCAAGTTAACAATCCGACACAGTTGCTGTAAGTCATCACCTGATGCAAAAATATTTGTATCGTCAGCAAACAAGATAAATTTAAGTACTTGAGACGTTTTACAAATGTCGTTGATGTACATATTAAACAATTTTGGGCCCAGAATGGAACCTTGAGGTAAACCACACACAATTTGTCGACAACTCGACTGATAATCACCTATTTTCACACATTGTTTTCTATTTTTAAATAACTGGTAACCCACTGTAGAGCTACCCCCTAATCCCATAATGTTCTAGTTATTAATTAGTAAATCATAGTTTATTGTATCAAACGCTTTACTCAGGTCAATAAATAACCCTATGGCATATTTCTTGTTATCTACAGCATTAGTTATTTCTTCAATTATATCAAAGAGAGCGTGTGAAGTTGAGTGATTATTCCTAAAACCAAACTGATTGTCCGAGAGTAAATTACACCTTTCAATAAAGCTGTCAAGTCTAGAGTTATAAACCTTCTCTAAGATTTTTGAGAATTGCGGTAAAAGGGAAACAGGCCTGTAGTTTGTGAAGAGATGTTTATCTCCTGCCTTGAACAGAGGAATCACTTTTGCTACTTTCATACCATCAGGAAATTGTCCAGTTTGCAGCGATAGGTTACAGATGTGTGTTAACGGCTTAGAGATACTTTCAATAACAGTTTTTAAAGTTTTCATATCCATGTCATGGTAATCTGTCGAGGTTTTATTTTTACACCCTTTAACAATGTCCAGTATCTCCTTTTCCTCCACAGGTTTGAGGAACATGGACAGAGGATTTGTGTCTATCAGTTCACAATTAAAGTTCTCAACATTTGTAATTTTTGCAGCAAGATTCGGTCCAACATCTACAAAGAATTTATTAAATGTATCGACTACTTCATTCATATTATTTAAAGTGTTATCCTCATCTTTGAAATATTTTGGATAATTAATCGATCTTGGTTTATTTCTAATTATACTATTTAAGATATTCCATAAACCTTTAATATTATTCTTATTGCTATCTAACAACTTATTATAATAATCCTGTTTACATTTTCTAATGATACCTGTCAGTTTATTTTTATATTTCTTATATTTATCCTCAGCTTCTTTTGTTCTATCATTTATACAGTTTTTGTAGAGTGAATTTTTTTTCTTGCATGCATTTAGTAATCCCTTAGACATCCATGGGTTTTCTTTACACTTTCTGTTTTTACAATGTTTTTTCATTGGGCAATTTTTGTCATATACTTTATGAAATATTTGCGTAAACTCATCATATGCCTTATTAGTATCATTCTCTCTATATACAATACTCCAGTCTTGAGCTAATAGTTCCTTTTTAAATGCATCCATAGTTTTTTCTGTTTTTACCCTTCTAAACCAATAAATTTTTTCATCATCAATATTTAAATATCCATGTTTGTACAATACAAAAACTGGCAGGTGATCACTAATATCATTTATCATTAATCCACTGACTGTATCACTATCTATTTCATTTGAGAAAATGTTATCAATCAAAGTCGCACTGTGGGTTGTGATTCTACTCGGTTTAGTTATTAGAGGAAACAGACCTATACTAAATAAAGTATTTATAAATTCGTCCGTCTTTTTATGTTTATATGGGTTTAACAGATCGATGTTAAGGTCTCCCCCCACAAACATGACTTTATGATTTAAACCTGAAAAGTGCTCCTCCATCCAATTAGAAAAAACCTCTATATCAGAGCCAGGTGTTCTATAAATACAACTTACAATAATATTTTTCTTTTTTTGCCTTGTAATTTCTACAGTAAGGCATTCAAGTACATCATCCACTACCATAGTCTTATTTTCCATTACTTTATAACTATAGTTGGAGTCTACAAACATAGCTACACCCCCACCATGCTTGTTTCGTCTGTTCATACTTATAAATTCATAACCATCAATAGAAAACTCAATTTCTCTGTCATTATTAATCCATGTTTCTGTGATTAAAATTACACTAAATGGTTTAGAAAACTGTTTTAAGAAGCTTTTGATGTGGTTAAAGTTTGCATAGAGGCTACGACTATTGAAGTGGATTACAGTGAATGCCTTAATGTTCTTAAGTTTACTATTGTAAAGATCCTCTGTATAATATTGACAGTCATTAGTAGCTCTAGTAAAGAAGTTATTTTCAGGGTCGATGTCGATCTCAGTGTTCTGTAAGTCATATTGTGATAATGTAAAATCCTGGTTATTTGCTTCAGCAATTCTCCTTAATGAAAGGTCCAAGTCGATGCTTCCTATAGAACTATATGTATTACAGGACATGTGAAGTTATGTGCTTTTACATACCAAAATCCATACGCTTTTCCTGTGTTTATACTTGATTTGGTGTACTGGTGCGCGGACGTACAATGAGTTTATCATAGCGCAAGTAGGCAATCTCCCCCTTTCCCTGGCAGCTCTCAGCTCCGGCATCAGTTCTTTTCGTTTCCTTTGGATGGATTCCGTGTAGTCCTCGTTTATGAAGATTTTGGTCCCTTTGAGGTGTTTAGCGCGCTGCAGGATTGCTTCGCGATCCTTCCAACGCAGCAGTCTGGCGATGATGGGTCTCGGCCGGTCTCTCCCGCCGTCGGGTTTCCCTACGCGGTGGGCCCTCTCCACCTCCACCGGGTGTTGTAGTTGTAGCTTCTCCCTCAGTAGTGTTTTAACTTTCTCCTCTGCGTCGGCCCAGGTCTCCCCAGGCGTCTCCAACACTCCCTCAAAGACCAGGTTGTTTCTGCGGCTCTGTCCCTCCAGATACTCCAGTTTGTCCGTGATAATATGCAAATTGTCACATACTTTATAAAAATCGTTTTGTATTGTGTTTGTGCGCTCAGTGAGTTTCAATGTTCCTTCTTTCAGAGTGTCCACCTCACCTTGCGTGAACTGTAGGCTTGTTTTTAGCTCTTGAATGTCCTTTATCTGTGAATCCATTCGGGTGTTTGTTGCTTCCATGATTATTTTAATGAATCCCTTGAAGTTCTCCTGTTGTTGTTGTATTATTTCCCTGAACATGTCCCTTTGCTGCTCCATGAGTTCCGTGACTCGACTGAGGCTCACGTAATCCTCATCCGCCGCCATTTCTGGCAGTTGCTTCGTCTCTGTTTTTGTCGGTTTAGGCATTTTGCTCTCTCTCAGCCGGACTCCGCAAAAATGTTAGCTGCTTCACTGCTCTCACACTGCTCACACTGCTCACAGCCTTCTCCCAGGGCCACGCCCGTAGATCCCCCTTCCAGCACACCTGTGATCAATCAGCGGTGACAGTCACAGTCACCACTCCTTGCCAAGGAGTGGCTTATACGGCTTATACGAATGTCGCAAGCCTCCAACCCCTATGTTCTCCCTTTCATATCGTGTAGTTAGTGCTTATCATCTGCTGTATGCTGTTTTCCCCGATCGAACGTGCTCAAAAATGTCTCACCTTTAAGTCATACAGTTCTAGATTCACTGCGAGCGCTGCAGCTTTTACCCCAGCAAGATCAATTCTAAATAATCCACATCCTTTTGTATGCACTTTTACTATGCTATTTTTCTTCTTCTTCTTCTTCTTTTTTTTGAGTCAAGGATACAAAACAAGAAAGAGAATTCTAGTGGAGTTGTTGAAAGTTGCAAGGCTCTTCACAGAAAGTTGATGAAAAGAATGAAGGCATTGATTAGCTCGAATGCTTTTCCGTGTTCAGTAAGTTTCAGCGTCAGACTCAAAACGCATGCAGAATACGCGGTAGGGATGAGCAGCTCTTTGTTCGTCACAGAATGTTGATGGAAATGTTTCTGAACGGATATATGTTGAGTATTATTTTGGTATTATATCCTGAGCGCATTTTTTGGGGGTGAACGGGAGCACACGGAGGAAACCTATGCAGACACAAGGAGAACATACAAACTTCCAACACTGAGCCTGGGAACTTGCTCTGAAAGTGAAAGCGCTTATCTGAACCATGTCATTTTCAGTAAAAGAGAAGACAAATGTTGCAGTTTTTTGTTTGGTTTTCATACTAAAAGCAAAACCTGAAGCATAAAAGAATAACATTGGGAGTGTGATAAATGCAGTGCTACAAACAAAATTGCCTCTTCAAAGGGACATTCTCTGGAGAGCTCTAAGTGCCAGTATTACCAGTTTATTTAAACACTTCAGTGAGCTTTCTTCTTCTTTATAATAGCAACCAAAGGAACAACATGCAGCTCTATCAGTGGTGATAGGAACAAACTTTCTCTTCCATATTCAGAGAGTAAGACATTATAGTATATACTGTAGAAGTATCAAAAGACAGTGTCATAATCCATGTTTAATAGGATTCCACTGTGGCTCAGTTGTTAAACTGGACATTTTTAATGGTTCCTGACATGTAATGCGCATTGAGTTGCCTTGTGTACGAAATGCGCGGTATAAATAAAGTTGCCTTGCCTTGCCTTGCCTACATTTTAGTTTAATTACTGAGTCAGATAGATAAGACATCCTGAAACAGATTTTACACTCTCAGTTTTAAAGAGGGGGTATTATGCTTTTTTCAATCACATAGCACCAGTCTATAGCATACTACAATGATGACGTAACCTTCTGTTGGTCTGTATATGCAGTAAATTAAAATAACTGCCTTGAATAAAATTGCTCTCTCAAAATGGCTGTACTGAACGTCTTGAAATAGGCCTCTGTCTCTTTAAGAAGCTTTCCGACACGCCCCCTTCAGCACACTGCTGTGGCATCTAAACAACACTACTGTGTGGGGAGGGGGCTCTGCTGAGCTGAGGAGCAGTGGTTGGTGGCTTGGCTGGTGACAAAAGGTCCAGAGGCGTCTCCAGGAGGTGGGGGCGTTCCTAGGAGGACTGAGGCATAGCTACACCTAAAATGGCTGCCGTGTAAGTTTTTACTGATTACTCAAAAATATGTGAATGAGCCAAGGCAACACTCCATGCATGTGTTTAATGAAAGAATGACATAATAAGATGATATAAAGCTTGAAAAAGTCAATTTTACATAATACCCCCCTTTAACAAACTCAGAAACCCCCAAAACTACCATATCTGGGCAAGGGAGGTGTGTTTTACAGGGACAGGTGAAGTCATTTGCAGCAGTGCAGAAGTGATATAAATAAGCCATTTTAGATCAGTATAGCCATTTCTTTGTAATTATTATTTTTTAAATATTTGGTACATCTTGCAAAAACACAGCTTGATTTCAGTACCAGCTTGGAGTCCTTAAATATCTGGGTGAAACCAGATAAAAAAGGTAATGACAGTACGAATCAACCAATGATCATTTTCTTTTCCCCCTCGTTCTTCTTTTTCTTTTCTTCCCCTATTATTTTCCCCTTTCTTACAGATTTTTGTTTTACATTATTTTGTTAGAGAAATCACAAAGTTAATGATTGATTTATTTTTTTGTAACACTTTATTTTTACCCCTCCTGGAACCGCCACCTTAACGTGGTGGAGGGGTTTGAACGCACGAATGATCCTGGGAGCTCTGTTGTCGGGGGCTTCGTGCCCCTGGTAGGGTCTCCCATGGCAAACAGGTCTTAGGTGACGGGTCAGATAAAGAGCGGTTCAGAAGCCCCTTGTGAGAGACCAACAGGCCTGGTCAGAATCGTGAGGCCGTCCTTCTGTGGACCCACCACCTGCAGGAGGAGCCATAGGGGCTTGTGCAATGGGATTTGGGCAGCTCCAACAGCTGCCCCCACGACCCGGCAACGGACAAGTGGAAGGATGGATGGACTTTATTTTTACACTACCCTTGATACATTGTACCTGCCACATTAAGTACAATGTAATGTGCTATGTAACGATGTGTAATAACTTCTACCTTCAGGTTCCTTACACAGTGGAATAATGTGTATGAGTATTTTGGTGGTACATAATGTAATAAGACATAAGACTCAAACTCTAACCCTAACCCTAACCTTAAACGGTCTAAAGCTTGATCAAAAGATGGTGTTGCGTCTGCTGCTGTCATGTTGGATCCGTAAATACACTTTTATTTTTATTTTTATCCATAACAAACTACAAGCTTCCGTGTGTCGAATAGGCTATGTCTTGCCGTCCCTCCTCATTCTGTGATTGGTCCCCAAATCCGTGTGAAGATTTCGGCCATGGTCCCCAGACTGCTGTGAAGTTCGAAATGATTCCCAGGCTACTGCATAGGTACAAGTTATTACACACTGTTACATAGCACATTACATTGTACTAAATTTAGTTCGATGTATCAAGGTAGTGTCAAATAAAGTGTTACCTTTAATTTATTATTATTATTACACCAACTGTATCTGCTTGAATATAATTTAGTTTTTCCCCAGTATATCATTTTCTAGGAATCAAGATGTGTTTGGAATTATTACCAAACAAGTAAAATCATACTACCCACGCTTCAACTGAACTATAAAACTCTCCTCAGAGTTAAATGAGACTTTAGCAACACCCGAAGAGACCGCTCTGCCTGTTCACTCGTGTTTGTCGGAGGCAGCTGAGCAAATACATCTTGAACATATGCTGTATGCCGTTTAATATTTGAGCTCTCTACTTTCTAATGTGGACTGAATCCTCAATAAGCCTCCCGCCCGCCTTCCCTCTCACCTCCCCACTTTATATTAATTAACCAAGCAAACAGGAATTGACGAGGCAAACGAAAGCAGGCGTCTTGGCAAATAGCCGCTCTGTAAATGCGCATGCACCATCCTTCCCTCAAAGCAGAGATGAGAGGCCGAGATGCGTCAATCTTGATTTAAAATTCCGTTTCAGCGTCCTAGTGTTTTAGGATCCACGGAGACCGGCTTGCGGGTAAAGGCTATCTATGTGTTTTAAGTTGAAACAAAGTGGCTTATTCCCCCGTCGGCCTAGAATGGATCCAGTCCCTTTTTTTTTTTTTTTCTGATGTATCGCGAGGCATTGCAATGAGATGCTAACCTTGGCTTTGTGGACCAGAGGAGCGAGATGCTGATGCGCCGAATTGGAGAATGAGAGCTTATTGAAAAGCTCAGGTCAAGGCAAGCTGCTTTTTTTTTTTCTTCTTTTCTTTCTTTTTTACTCAATAACAAGCTGCGTATTGGAACAGTCGAGGTGAGAAATAAGTGCAAAGTGGACAGAGGTGTGCGCGGAATCTGTCGTGAACAAAAGGTGCAATGTGAGACCTCACATACTGGAAAAAAGAAAAATCACCTTCCATTGTGTTTATTCAGCCTGCGCTTTACAACTTTGTGCCCGGTTTTAAATCTCTTCACTATTTAGGCACAACCGGCAGTACACACATGGCACAAATTACACAAATGTACACAAACATGGGGAAACAATGGATGGGGATAAAGACAATATGGTAAATAGTCTCAGCTTATACATATAGCGCGCTTTTACCTAAAGCGCTTTACATCAAGGAACCATTCGCCCATTCACACTCTCATTCATACACCAACGTACGCAGACACTGAAGGCAAGGTGGGTGAAGTGTCTTGCCCAAGGACGCAACGACAGTGTGCACCTTCAGGGTGAGTATGAGACCTGACATACTGTAGGGGGAAAAAAACATCACCTTCCATTGTGTTTATTCAGCCTGCGCTTTACAACTGTGTGCCTGTTTTAAATTTCTTCACTATTTAGGCACAACTGGCAGTACACACATGGCACAAATTACACAAATTTACACAAAATGGGGAAAAGAGTAAATAGTCTCAACTTATACAGTGCTTTTACATCAAGGAACCATTAGCCCATTCACACTCTCATTCACACACCAACATATGCAGACACTGAAGGCAAGGTGGGTGAACTGTCCAACCCAAAGACACAACAACAGTGTGTGCACTTTCAGGGGCCGGGATTCGAACCCCGACCTTCGATCATGAGACGACATGCTCTACCATCTGCATCACTGTTGCCCCTTTATACTCTAAAAATATCAAATATACAGTACATAGCCATTTCAGCACGATCCAATCCCCATTGCTGCCAGAAAATGACAAGAAAGTGACAAAATTCGGTGCAACAAGACTATACATAAAGATGTTTTGTCAATTCAGCAATATTTAACTCCCACATGACTATGTTTTGTTTACTAAAATGCCTCTATCTTTGTAGCATGGCCCACTGTAAGAGCTGCACATTTATTGTTCACAAATCAAAGCCCATCGCCCTGTTACAACTTCACTGCACAGCCCAAAGGCCACCGCAGCCTCTTTCTCAATCCCAGCAGTAACAAGCTCTCATTTCATCCTACAGTCCACCGCATTACAGGCGGGTCAGGGGGTCAGCGGCGCCATGTCATGCTCTATTGCCCCTTGTTGATAAGCAGCTTCTGTAGTGGTTACTTTTGGCATTTTCCCCCCCACATCCGTTTTTTGCTTCTCGCTGAAATTGATCCGACAGGTCAAGTGATCAAGTGGCTCTTTAGATGCCAAAGGAACATGTTGCATTCACGTGACATTCAGAAAAGGGTTTGTTCATCAATGGGGTCATCACAAATAAAATAAGTTTTTTTTTTTTTTTTTTACTATAGTGAGACCATTACCATTTACCATAGGTGCATAAAGTGGTTTCTGTTTGGATATTCACTTAAATAAAGAAAGGAAAAACAGTCAATAATAGTATTGTCTGACAGTTATATTGACGCCAGCCCTCCATCTGAGATTTTGTCATCAAATTGTGGAACATGAGCTCAACCTACTGTATTAGCTGTGAATGTGTCAGACAGTGGAAAGTCGCTGGGTTCTGCGGGGAATCTTTGAGCTTTCTTTTTCTGAGACACCTTTGCTTCTATGCTACACTAGCGAGGGACATCTTCTGACAAAGGCAGCGAGGACAGTGGGTGGGTGTGTTAGAGTTTCGGCGCTGAGAAAATTGGGCTGTGCACCTATAGACATGTGTGCAGTGAGAAAGGTCAGGTTTAGCATATTATGCAAAAATCTACAGGGACGACTGATTTATTCCACAATTTGAGGGAGCTAATATAGTCTGAAGACAAAAGCATGATAATGATTAGATACATTCTCAGGTATCAGAACGCTGCACTTTGGCTGCTTCTGAATTGAAAATGGAATTTAATACTTTTACAACATAATAAAAGACCGTAGGATTTTACTACTTATTTACTACTAAGGCAAGGCAAGGCAATTTTATTTGTAGAGCACAATTCATACACAAGGCAATTCAAAGTGCTTCACAGTTGCATAAAATTACAAGAAAACAGATCAAATCAATCAATAAACATCAACATAAAGTTAATCGATTACAGTAAAAGGCAAGAGTGCAGATAAAATACTTTCAGTCGTCATATGCACGGGTAAAAATAACAGTTTTCAGCCTGGATTTGAACATTGTCAGAGTTGAGGCCTGTCTCACATCCTCATGAAGACTGTTCCAGATTTTAGCTGCATGAAACTGAAACGCAGCCTCACCGTGTTTACTGTAGTTCTGACTCTGGGAACCACCAGGAGACTATTCCTCTGATCTTAGAAATGTTTTTCAGATGGTAAAAGCTGATGATGTTATTGCTTTGATGTGGCTGTTTAAGTTCAGGTCTGAGTCCATGATTACTCCAGATTTCTAACCTGATTTTTGGTTTTAGAGAGAGAGACTCAAGGTGACTGATAACACTTTGTCTTTGTGTCTGTGGGCCAAAAACAATGATCTCAGTTTTGTCTGAGTTTAGTTGGAGAAAGTTGTTTTGTATCCACAAACTGATCTGTTCGATGCAGTGACAGAGAGTATCTACAGGCCCATGTTCACCTGCTGTCAGTGACACGTAGATCTGAGTGTCATCTGCGTAGTTGTGGTACGGCACATTGCTGTTTATTAGCTGACCCAATGGAAGCATGTACAAGTTGAATAAGAGGGTCCCAAGATTGACCCCTGGGGGACTCCACAGGTCATGGAAATTTTGTCTGAGACACAGTTGCCAATTTCGACAAAGTACGTCTTGTCCTCGAGATAGGACGTACTATAATTAATTGATAATAGTGCAAAACATATTTCAAGCTATGTCTTTCGTTTTTATGGTTGTTATTCCACTGCTGAGAAAGTTACTTGCAAAATATCAAAATAAACACTTACAGACTCAAGTGAGCGACAGACACATTTTAGGTCCAACATAAACTATTGCCTGGGCAGCCGTCCTCTCCTGCTTTTTGTGTCTGTTCAAAAGCAGGACCGTCTGGAACTTTGCTAACAGCCAGTCGAATCTCGAAACGTTTAATATCAATCCAATCACAGAGCACGTTGTCACGACAGGAGGGCAGAATTAACCACTTGAAACATATTTTCTTATATTAAATGCACTTAACAAGTTCTTTTCGACCCGTTCCAAACGTACATTGATTGAAACAGCCATTGCGCATTCGTGTTGAATTCTCCTACGTTTAAAATCTGCTGCTAATGACTCCCCGTATCCTTCAGTTTTTGTGACATAAACGACGTAGATCGTTCACATTTTATCTCCGCTCTTCTGGCTGATGCCATCATACTGTAATAAAACTATTAACTTCCTTGTTAACTTTCCCATTAGAAATTCAAAGAAATCACTCCTAATAGACTTGTCTTTGTAAAGAATAGGAAACGTGTGTATTCTGGCTGGACAAACATGCTACACAAACAGTTTGAAACATTATAGTCAATATGTTTCATGATAAATGTTAAATGCCTGACTTTTATATAGTTGGCTGCATTGTCAAACTCACATAATCTATAATTTCATTTCTTTTATAGCCTGTACTAATAGAATGGAACATTTAACTTAAAGTCCCAGAACTAACCCATATCGTCTGTCCAAATTACTCCGTAAACCCATCCCCAGCCCAGTAATGGCTCTCCATCTCAGCTGTGTCTCCAGTAAAGAGTGGAGCTACAGGAGTGGGGGGGATTAATCCTGGATTAATACAGCTCTGCAGCACAGGTCAGGGGTCCCGGGTCTCTGTTCCACTCGCTCAGCTCGATTTAACGCAAAGAGCTTTTTCTGCTGCTCCTACAAGGCTGCAGCCATTATTTCACTACCTGCTGTTTGTGCTTACAGGTGCAGTGTGGGCCACTCTCATCTGCTGTCTGCAACAAAACCAATATAAAACATCACCAGAGCTTTCACTTCTGGAGATGGGACACAACACACAACGGCACAAGGCCAGACACTGCAGGTAAGTGGGATTCATATTTGGGGGGGATATCAGTGGATTAAATGTGTTACTTTTTTGTATTTTACTTTAGATTTTTTACATAGTGTGCCCCTATAATTCACCAAGTTTTTCTTTTTCTTTCTTTGGTGTCTGTATGTGCTGACTTAAGATCTTAAACTTGCATTTTGAGAAAACGTCCTTTGAAGACATTGTTGGACCTTCAAATCAAATTACTTCAACATCATTTAGAAAAATACATGTACAAATAGGAGCGGGCGGAAGTAAACACCTTATAATCTATTGAGGGAAGTTAACTCAGAGACATAATAAGACATTCCATGTGTAGATTAGACTTTGTTTTCTGGTGAACGCTTCATTTAGGAGAGCAAATTGGCCCAAAACCTGAAGGAGTTTTGCCTGCAGTGTCTCCGCTGATTTCGCCAAACACGCTTCTCAGAATATTTGGATAGCAATTATTACGTTGCTTTTCAAGCTCTCGGGCATACGCATTGTAAAATATACCCAACACAGAATTGTCTTGGAAAGCTATTTTTTCTGAAGTGTCTCTAACATTTTGGCAAATAATTGCATTCTTGTCGTTCTCTTTGAAGCGAGGCCTAGTTGGCACAAGTTCGTTTCACAAACACACATACAGTAGGTGCACATGTGGAGAGAGCGGGTGGAAGGAGGGCCAGACAGTGTGGGGGTTTCAATCCCAGAAAGGTAATCTGGACTGGGGTACAGGGACAGAGTAGCGAGGCACAGCCACAGCCGCAACTTCTATTATCGCTCCAACAATGAGTCTGTTGGCCAAAAGGCAGAAAGGGCCGACAGGTTCCAAGTCGCAGAAAATAAGAAAAAAATATTCTTCAGACAGTCCAAATAAACAATTTTTCAGAAGGTTTGCTAAAATTGAAAAGTTTCTATGTGTGGAGTTTGCATGTTCTCCCCATGTCCCAGTTCTGTCTTTGGAATACAGAACCTCCCCTCTTTCTGCGTCACTACTGTTGCAGACAATAAAAACACATGTACACATGTTTTGTGAAATTTCCTTCAAAAAATGACCACTGGTGCAAGACTATGACCAACTATTCAACTATTACCCAATCAGTCTAAGTAATAATTAGCAAAACGTGTCCTAAACATTTCAAATGGTAAATGGTAAATGGACTCAACTTATAGCGCTTTTCTACCTTCATTAGGTACAGCAAGGAACCACTCACCCATTCACACTCTCATTCATACAGCGACATGCACACTGGAGGCAAGGTGGGTGACCGATGCAAGGCCGATGCAGATATTATGGGATGTTAATTGGCTGATGCCGATATGCTTGGCCGATTTTTCAAAATGTCTGATCTATAATCCTGTAAAAAGAAATACTTGGCCGCTCCAGCACTGGCCAATTTTATTTATTACTTTAGGTGATCTAATCACAGTCCCAGCTTTGATTAGTAGTCGTTAGCATTAGCATATTGTTACTAGCCGTGGCATTTTGTACGGCGATCCAAAATACAATGTACAAAATACAATGGAGGTTAAAACTAACTCAGCGATTGAATTCTCCAGATTCTGCACTTCAAAATGACATTAATTCTAATCAGACGGTTTCAAACTTTTCTAAATAATGAAGAACAGTTCAGTTCACATTCAAGTAATCTATTTTGTCAACTTTTCCACAGGAGGGCACAGGAGCCAGTGTAACTGTATGGGGTGTAACATTGTTCACTAAAATCTCCAAATCTTCCACAAATCTTGAAATTGTTGTTTCATTGTTTGTTTGAAATGAAGTCCACAAATGTACCATGTTTATCTTGAGTAAATAGTCTTTCGACTGACGACACTCATGTCAAATACCGACAATTGACCCCCTTTAAGTATTTTTCATTCTGCCATTTAACTTGAGCTCTATCTAGAAGGTTAACGTATGTATCTTCTTCAAGAGCAATTTCAAGAACAATACCACTGTGTAGTTCATTTACTGATTCTTAATTCTTCACCTTGTAAATGAAACTTGCTCTGCCTACAGCAACTAATTCTGCCATTTGAGCCGCAATTTACTCGGGTCCTATGTCGGCATATTGAGAGGCTGAATAGCAGTCTATTCATTGCGAGATGCAATGAATAGACTGCTATTCAGACTGCTAGACGAGGTATTATTCTACATGTATGTGCTATAATTAAAGCTGGGTGAAAGAACAGTAGGACAAAGTGATTTAACTGTAATAACAGAACCATGACTGATTTTCCATTAGCAAATATCCTTGAATGGGATTTTTTTGTACCATAAGTTTAAAGAGAAAGACACAATAATTGCATTCAAAAGTGCTAAATGGAAAGAACATTTTATAGAAAGGGTAACCGTGTTAGAATTTGACAGAAGAACATCTGGACTTGACATTTGAAAAGCTTCAAACTATGCACAATGTGAAGCCTATAGAATGACTATGCTTGGGTGCAGAGTGGTTAAGGCTGCTGCTGTGTAGGTGGAACTCTGCTTCAACCTCAGCGTCGTGGGTCCAAACCCTTGTTCTCACAATTTGCTGAATATCTGAATATCACCCTGAGCTGTCCTATTTTATATTTATTTGTTTTTAATTCAAGAATATATGAAATTTAACCTATATTTAATCAGGAAAGTACCACTGAGTTTAAGAATATCTTTTTCAAGGGAGTCCTGCCCCCAGAGGGGACTCCAGATTGTAGCCATGGGCTAATTTGCATCCGTTGTCCCACACTCACAAACTCTCATTCATCCTGGCCTATTGTACATGTTTTTAGTGGTAGGGGAAACCTACACTGACACGGGGAGAACATGCAAACTCCACACAGAAAGGCCCCATCCAGGTGGGAATCGAACCCGGGACCTTCTAGCTGTGAAGCACGAGCACTAACCACTGTGCTACTGTGCCGCAGAAGAACACTTGATTAATAATAATAACAATTATTATTAATTATAACTTCATTCCAGTCTAATTTCAAAATGTTCACATTCAGTAATATCAATTATCATGCCAAAAAAGACAACCACAAGCACAATAAATGTCACTGAATAAAGTAAACCTCAATTAGGTAAGATGTTTAAATACCACGTACCGCTTTTGAAAGTTCAAAAATCCACTTATCTGACTAAATACAGTACAATTTTATAAGGAAGACACAGACAAGTTGTAATTATTACTTCCAAATATCACGGCATCCGTATAAAAAGGCATTAGTCATTTGAAGTTCAATTTGAGTGGAAGTTTGGGGACTTCATGCTCGCTCACCTTTGCTTGTCTGGCCACTCATCCACTGCTTTTTGTATCCGTTCAAAAGCAGGACCGACTGGAACTTTGCAAACAGCCAATCAAATCTCGAAAAGTTTCATATCGATCCAATCACAGTATACGACACGACAGGAACTGAATTAACTAAAAGTAATATATGTATTTAAATGTACTTAACTTGTACCTGTGTAGATGTTGATGTTTCATCTTCTTTAATCGTAAATTATGTTCTTTTTGTTGTCTATTGAAAGTATTTTCATCCCATTCCAAACGTACATTGATTGAAACAGCCATTGCACATTCGTGTTGAATTCTCCTAAACCGAGTTGCTAATGATTCCTTGATCCTTAAGTTTTTGTGGCAGAAACAACATAGATTGTTCACATAAGCCGCCGCTCTTCTAGCCGGTGCATCGCAAAGGCCATTAACTTCCTTGTTTACATAATACACAGCATGCCGTTTGTGCCTTTTCTCTGATTGGTTAATACACTTGTCAATCACGCCCATCGGGAATTCCAAGAAACCACCCCTGATCCAGAGGAAAAGGTTTTTGTAAAGAATAGGAAAAACATGTATTCTGGGCCAGTCAGGCTACACCTTTGCCATCTGCTGGCAATTGGAGAAATGTCACAATCATAAAGCATGGGTACAATTTTAGTGTTTCAGAAGGGGCCGGCCGTAGCATACATGACGCACTGCCGCCGGTTTCCTTTAAACATTGCACACGTAATGATTAACAGCCCCAGAAGATGTAAAACATTAATGTAAAAGTTTTCTGCGGATTTCCTGGGCTTTCATTTCTCACAACTACAGCTCAGGTCATGAGAATTCAGAATCTCAAGATTCAGTCTACATCAATGTTTATTCATTATTCAGGATTCAGCGCTCTTTTCCTTTGGGCCACTATTGTAGTTTATGTATGCGTTACATGATTGAAATATAGCTTTGACTTGTTATTATCTGAAGTTATTTTCTGTTATTATCTGAAAATGAAGCCACATCATTGTACAACCAAGATTTCTTCCTTTTCTCTGTTTGTGTTTCTTGGCCGGTCGCCTATTACAACACATGCTACATATTATGTGGCTATAACAAGACCGCTTTATGGGTAGATCACGGGGTATCACTATAGAGAAGGGTTCTCCAAGTAAATGTTGCCAAAATATTTCAGGAGTGTATTGCAGGGGTCCATAAACAAAAGCTCCAGTATGCTTTGATAGGGAAAATACTATTAAGGTAACTTTTTTTAATAAATGAATAATAATGAGCAGTAGTAGTAATTATTCATTTACTCAGCACTTGGTGGTTGTAAGCTACTATTGTAGCCACAGCCGCCCCTGGGCAGACTGTCCATTTACCACGTGATTATAATGTGTTGTTTATATCCTGATCTCTGATTATGTCAGTGCCCTCTGCTGGACATGTGTGGAATTCTTTCCTTTCTTTATTTAAGCTGCCCCCTAGTGGCTGGAGTGATCATTCTGGTTATTGCTTTAAAAATGCATAACTCTGCACAGGAATGGGCAAGAGACTTCTTTTTTTTTTTACCTAAGCAGGAATCTGTGCTCTACAAGTCAGGGGCCGGATTTAGCCTGTTGGAGACCACTGCTATAGAGAAATCAGAAACGTGTGAATGTGGTGGGGAGGGTGGTCACCACAAGCTACATAGACCAGAAGAAAGGCAGCCATCTTTAATTTAGCCTCCTGATCATGCATTAAGTCGGGGTAGGGAAAATTAGTCATGGCTCATTTGCACATTTAGGAAGGTTTAATGATGATGAATATGGGAGTGATGTGGACAAAGTTGAAAGCACAAAAGATGTTGGCTGTTTATAGATTTTCTGTACTATACAAAGATGCAGAAGAAATACTACTAATGAGAAAAATACTAAAACATCAATGCACAAATCAAGAGCTAAAAGGCTGTCCTCGGCTAAAATTCAAAACATCAGCATCCCAAATGTTAAAACTTGAAATTGTAAATACATGTTGTGTCAGAACCTTTCTTAGGTTCTTGAATACTACTGAACTTACTTCAAACAAATAAAGGCGGCCATTGAGTATGAACCCCTAAATACTTGTGTGGCAACCATTGTTGAAGTACATAGAATAAAGCATGGCATATGCACATGTACTCTTAAATTTGTGTCATTTGTGTCATTTGAGCAGTTAATGCTCAAACAATAATAAACTAATCTTGTATAACTATCTTTGTATTATATATTTGTGTGATAAAAATGTGTGATTTGATACAAGCAGCATGCATGGCCAAAAGAGTATTCATAATTACTTTATTGTTAGTCCATCGTGAGTTCATTATTAAATTGGGTTTGTAAATGCTTTATATGCAGGCCTTATTATAGTGTTACCCTCAATGGTAGCCAACATTGTACAGTCTTTTGATTCTCCGCCCTCAAAATACTGCACGCCATACTCCTCTGATCATTGTAAATCATTAATCACATGCATTAACCATGCATTGTGAAAGCCAAACAATAATGCAAGTCCAGTACGTGCCCTTATAATGACCTATAAAGCAAGTACACATAAATGCCTGCAGCCACGATCAGATCATGACGGCTGAGATTATATATCTAATGGGGTAGGTCAAGGGCAACGCAATTAGCAATTCCTAATAACAAGCTTCAGATTTAAATACTGTATGTGCTAACATGCGAATCTGCTCCCCGCTACATTCCCTAAAGCTCAAAAAAAAAAGAGAGAGTATAGAACACAATCGCTGCCATTATTCACACGAGCGCTACCGCACAAGATGTTATTCAAAGCTAAGCGGCCATTACCGATGAACTAAATTAGCTCGGGGGCTAATAAAAGCTAGCCATTATGCATTAAATGAAGGAGAGAGAGAGAGGGTGTAAGAGGAAGCGTTTGGTAACAATTTGGCACAGGATGGATTTCAGTCCTGTGTCATCAACAGTCATTACGGCCTGGATTTCCGCGGGGAGGTCACACATGTGGTAGAGATAACAAGCGCTTGTTGATGGAGCAGTGGTAATAATGCAGAAAAACACAGCAACATCGAGGAGGAAGTCATTGATGTTTATGGTGCTCAGACAACTCATGGATTTTTAGGAGAAAAGACACAGTTTCTTATTTTATTGCGGAAAAAGAAGACGTTTGTGTCAATGGAGAGCTTTGTTACCGTGAGCAATTTTAAAAGGAAAAGCCTATATCGCACCTCAAGACGTTACATGACTGAAGCATTTTCTTTTTCTTATCCATGCTTAGAAGAATAAAAAAAATGTAAGCGGCACTAATCAAACGTTATAGGAGACATATGGGCAAAATGTGTTTTTTTCTATAACCTTTTTCAACATTCCTGGAGTTAAGTTTCACTTCATTCAGACAGTTTTGAGTTTCTTCTTCTTCTACTCCTAAAGCGCTCTGATTTGTAGTTCCTGATTTTCATTCCTGGATGAAACACAAAATGTTTTTCCAAATTTTAAGGCCTCTAATCCATCACCAGACCCTTTATGTTGTAGTAACATAAAGCATCATCAACACTTCCCTTACCTCTGGTGAGGGAAGTGTTGGGAAGGAACTCTGACAACCTGGACAACTTCAGACCCATCTCCAATCTCCCGTTACTTTCTAAAATTCTGGAACGCGCCGTCATCACCCAACTCCACCAACATCTCCACTCCTCTCATTTATTTGAAACATTTCAATCTGGATTACGTTCACAGCACAACACAGAAACAGCACTTCTCAAAGTCACAAACAATCTCCTCCTCGCCGCTGACTCTGGTTCCATATCCATCCTCCTCCTCGACCTCTCCGCTGCCTTTGTCACAATAGACCATACTGTCCTCCTCCACCTTCTACAATCATTCGGCATCTTCGGCACAGCTCTCCTCTCACCTCCTACCTCTCCAACCGTCACCACTTCTTCTCTGTCAACGACTGCAACTCTCACACTTCCCCCGTCACCCATGGTGTCCCCCAAGGTTCGGTGTTTGGCCCCCTCCTGTTCACCATCTACATGTTTCACCTCGGTCAGATCATCCGCCACCATTGACCCCACTTTCACTGCTACACCGACGAAATCCTCTCCACCATTACTGACTGAATCTTTGATATCAACACCTGGATGGACAATGACTTTCTCAAACTCAACAGCAATAAAACTGAACTCTTCAAATCTCTCCTCCCTCTGTCCAGAACTTTACCCTCCTCATCGACGGTTACAATATCACCCCCCATAACCCTGGCTTTTCCATAAAACCCTTTTTTTTCTTTAATTCCCTGCGTAAACCAGACACAATTGCGTACAGTATAAATCTTTATACTGTTTTCAACATCTATGTAACTAGGGCTGTTATTCTTCACATTGAATTGCCAAATGAATTCCACTTTACCCTTAACCTTGGCCTGATTTAGCTCTTTTCTTTCTTGCTTTGTTCGCTCCTGGCATTTGCAAAAGGGTGAGTGAGGTCGCAACGGTTCTCAATTAAAAAATATGAAGCCGGGTGTGATCTCTCTCCCATCGATCTTTAGACAAAGTCAGGCCAAGGTGGCGCACAGCTGCCTGGAGTTGTGGATCATAATGGGCCTTGTCTTCCTCCGCTGACCGCAGCTCATTCCAACTCAGTGGTCTGGTCTGATCCCTGACACGGCTGTCGATACTTTTAAGGGCTCTCCCATTACAACGGTAGCCTGACAATATAAGATTTTACAGTCTATTTAGCGCAAATCGACAGACAGGAACTCATGCTTATTCTCTGAAAACGGAGAGAAATTGGTGTAATAAAAAAGTAACAAACTGGATAGAACATACCCAATCATAAAAGTTGTGAGTCAATATTAAATGAAGTAGATTGTTTCCAAGTATATTGGACAGCGTAATTAAACTGATAGTCTGTAAGATTGCAAAGTGAGGAGAGAGAAATTTCAAAAGTAAACGATCGAGCTTCCTCCCCCTCCCACCAGAGAGGAGCTGACAGGCTCCTCAATGGAAATCTCATCTCATTGGTCAAAGTTTTGGCACCGGGGATTCTGATAAGTTGCTTAGATCAGCAAAGGGAGGGATGTTAGAAACAATATAATTATATAACATTCATTATTTGATGTCAAATTGCAGGCCTAGGCGGTCAATTATGCGCAATCTATAAAATGTGTTAAACATCTACATATTATCACTTTAAAGGTGCATTACGCAACTTTTTATGTGAAAAAAGTTGATATTTGTGTGTATTTGACCTTGTAGTGACCCAGCGGCTGTAAGTGTTCAGCATGGCGCCTTTACTTTTGATCACAGTGGTTTCTATAATGCTCCAGGATCAATTGTTTGGAAGGTTTTAACTGCTGCTGGGCCCGCTCGCCAGAAAACCTACAAAACAATGGAGCATTATAGAAACCACTGTGATCGAAAGTAAAGGTGCCATGCTGAACAAGGTCAAATGCGCACAAATATCAACTTATTTTTTTTCCACATAAAAGAGTTGCGTAATGCCCCTTTAATCATTAATCATTTGTCAACCTAAACTTAACGACCTAAATATTTGTTAACCTAAACAAAATTATTCATTACTTTTGTAATTTTGTAACAAGTATGGAGTGTTATTAAGAAAATAAAAATAAAACCGAACTAAATAAATCGTTTTTGTATTGTTTTAGAGGTGGACTTCTCTACCTCCTTTATCCCGCACAGAGGGAGGTGCATTATGTGGGTGGCTCGGCTGGTGATGCAAATTCAAGCCAACTTTAATTGTAGAGCACTTTAAAAATAACAAAGTTAACTGAAATGCTTAACACTGGTGCGAAATTACAGACAGTAATAACTCAGGCTGTGTTAAAAGCCAGCCAGGAAAAGTGTGCTTTAAGGCAAGATTTAAAATTAAAAAGAGACTCAACTTGCGCAATTGCACAAAACTGCATATTAAACAAGTTCACACTAAAATATAAATAATACGAAACAGGAATAGGATGAAAGGTCAATGATGTTGAAACAACAGTAAACTTAATCAATACTCGATGTATTCAGTATTAATTTTTATGGAAACTATCAGAGTCACATCCCATTTGTCCAATTTTATGTGGTGGCATGTTATCTCTCATCAGGAGTCTGCTGGGACGGTGTTTTTGTCGGTGCACCGGGCTTGAGGCTGATTTGAATATGGTCACATGTCGGCGTGCGCTTTGAAGAGATCAAAGTGAAACGTGTCATCAGTGTGGGACACGTGCGACATTCCGACTGGTTTCGCGCTGCTTTCCTGATGGATCAGAGAGACCTATAGGGTGAGTGTCCCCTGCAGACATGTCCCCACAGCGCTGCCACAGTGGAGCTCTGTAATTGAATCTGATGTCCCCCGTGTGGCAGCGCTGATACCCGTCATCTGAGCTGGGAGCAAGAGCCATTTACATGAAACACTCCCGCAGTACATGGTTGTTAGCGGTGACGCACGACCAAGGGCGGTGAAGGAAGGTGAAGGAGAGGGGAAAAAACAATTCAACACCTGCCATTTATGCAGGTGTTGTTGCCAAACTCTGGTGCAGGCCAGCATTCCTCTGTCAATAGTCAGCCTTTTCAGTGAGAGCAGTCCAGTTCTGAAACACTACCCCTTCTCATATACAGTATGCAATGTTGATACATTAAGGCCTTTCAAAAATATGCTAAAATCATGGTTACTTGAGAATCAAACTTGTGTACATCACCATGATGCACTATGTGTAGTGCTTGTGCCGAATGTTGCCCTAGGTTGTGTGTAAGATCATGGTAATGAATTGTTTTACTATAGGCTAATAATGATTGTTGTCGTCATTGTGTATTGTTTGCGGCTGGCGATCTACATCTTGCCCAGGGACAACGATTAGCTTTAGAGCTAAAACTGGCACATTTACAGAAATGTTGATTAATGTGCATTGTCCCTGTTCAAATAAATGAATAATAAAAAAATAAAAAAATAATGGTATTGTTATGTGAAAACTATATTTAAAAAAAACTATAATCCACAAGTGTTAATCATGCTCATTTACATTATATGTCCTGTCGATGTGTGTTGGGATGCCAACATAAACTGTAGAATTCCATCACTAAAAACACACTATATCTCATCTCTCAAGCAACGTCCCACCGGCAATTTTATTAATAAATCAGTAAAACAAATATTCTTCAGTGTCAGCTAAACAAATATTATCAAAATACCACAATATTTCATTTCATAATACTGACTTTAAGTACTACTGTATCTGTGTGTTTTGCATCTTAATCAAATAATTAGTTAGTTTTATGCACAGTTGAGCTATAGCCACAAAACTAAGGATGATTCAAGATGGTGACAAATCCAAAATCACAAATTCTTCGAGTCACAGCTGGCCATATCGCAGGAGTAGAACTTTTTGCATGGCAGAAAGTCACTGGGGGTGTAGCGATGGATGGTAAGACGCAGTCATGCTGAGAGGAGTCACCTGTGCTAAGTAACAACTCTCCAAGCTGCAAAGGTCATCGGGACTAAGTGCACCCAGGACGGGGCAGACAGATGAGCCGCTCTCCCTTATTGCCTTATCGTTATAGCAGGTGTTCGCCGAGAAAAATGATGTAGCTTAAAGGGCAGCAGCAACAGGGCTTCATTAAGATCTGATTACCAATTACTGCCGAGAATATTAGCTGCTATTAAATGTTGTGTCTGGCTTCATTGCTTTATAATGTTGGCTTCATATGCTGAAGTCTTAATGATGCTCAAAGGGAAATTCACTATTAGGATTACATGTTCCTCACCAATGATAAATGATTTAAGGTTTGTGACATCTGGGTAATAGGGACTCTCACAGTTGTGCCATTATTTTGTGGCAGGAGCTTGGATTGCTGTTTTAGACATACATTAAATGGTCAAATGTTTTTTTCATGTAAATCTATCATATAATTACGGTCTGGAGGTGGTAAAAGTAGAAATAGCTTTTTTTTGCGCTTTTCATTCATGCTCTCTGTGGGGATATTGTTTTGCTGTTACAAATCTCTGACTTTGCAGCCCAAATAAACCAAAATCAATAAGCTAACTGAAAAAGAAAGGCATCAGTGAACCATGTTTTCAATTTGCAGAACTCGGTTTGATGACAGTGGAAATAAATCAGGCCTGTGGCAGCCCGTGTGAAAAGAGAAAGTGTCATCTACTGGGGGAAATCCGATAACCTCTGACTTTTAAACTTAACACCATTCAGGCAACTGGCCAGTTTAAATTATAAAATTGAAAAAGTCCCGGGCCAAAATGAGGTCCCAGCACACCCCTGGGGTACTGTAGTTTAATTTCCTAATCAATAAAATAATCCAGGAAGCAGGAAAATGGCAATAATGGAACCATATTGTTTTAATCATTGCTTGTACTACAGTAAGTAAGAAAGTACGTAAGTAAGTAAGTGCTTATTTGTCATTGTAAAAATGTACAGCAAAATTCCATTCAGGTGTTGGGTTAGTCCTGAGCCACTGCGCCATTGTGGGCCGACCTTGACCAGCATGTTTATGGAGGTAGGGGAAACCGTAGTACTGCCTTCAGTGCTACTCTGAAATGGTGCACCACCTGCCGGGTTTGTGCCTGCCCTGCTTAGGAGCGTGGTGTCCTGCACTGGTCAGCTCCTCCACCTTCCTCTTCCTCCAGCCCAGCTCCTTCCGCTACACAACAGTCTTTCACCATCTTCTTCTCATTTGTCCCTTTTTTGTCGTCCCCTGTGGCGCCTCCTGTGACGCTTCCACTGTGCTGCAGGTGCTCTTGCGTTTCAGAAGAAGAAACAGGTTTTTATTTATTTATTTATTTTTTACTAAATCTACTGTTTCTTTAAAAGTCAGAAATTAAGAGGAAGAACATTTCCTAAGATGTCTGTTCTTTCCAAAGTAAGGCCTTTCACTTCGTTTGCTCCATGTGTGCCAGGCATGAGTTTGTTTTTTTACACACATTCTTTCAGCTCAATATGTTACTCTTTACACAACTTTTGATAACAGACTCTCTCCGGTGCCCCATTTCACTCTTGACTTCACGGTCAAACTGACGCCTCACTCCTTGGTTCCCACAACACCAGATTAACATATTAATATTGCATGACATTTGCTCTTTGCCTGTTTTGCCAATAGCAGATCGTTTTGTTCCCGCACTTTGCCAGTAATTGGTGTAAAAAACCATTGTGTTACATGAAAGGAAAAAGCCCCGAGGCACGGCTCCTTTGTTCAACATTTACATAACAACTCCTCATTACAATCGGTAAATCTCATTTTCATCAACATTTTACAAGCTGCCACAGTGGAGTCCATCAATAAGGCGCCGTTTCACGACACTTCAAACGTATTCAATTATAAAGTGGGGTGTAGCGTATGGCGCAGCGGGCGGTGGACTGGGGCTCGCTCGGCTGGTGGCTATGATCACCAAACAACGCCATCTTTAATTCATGAGTCTCGGAGGACCACTGGCTCACTATGGGTCGCTGGCTTTGAGCGGAGGGAAGCATAAGCTGAGCGGCTCCCTTTCCGTGCAGACATCAGCCGTGGAACTTTCACTATCTGCATTTAGGGTTGATCACGCGAATCTGAAGGCACCATTAACGTCCGATAGATAACAAGAAGGAGAATGATAGCAGTTATAGGGAGCATTGGGTGCACAGAACCGGTCACAAGTTTGGAAATGCTTTTCCTCATGTCGATCGTATTAGTGTAGATTCTCACAGAAGGCATTCATTTATGAGTGAACACATAATGGAAGTATGTTTTTACCTCTTACCTTATAACCGAGTGCATTTTCTCCAATTCAGCTTCACCCAAATCTAAAAGGTGACAGCCTATAGGCCAGAGTAACACCTCATTTGAAAGCTGAGACCTACATAACTGATCTAAGGATCTCGTTGTTGCTTTTTTCATTGATTTTTTGTTGGGTTTTCGTCACACCTTTTGGTAACTTCTTTGTCAATTTTTGTCACTTCATTGTTGCATTTTCGTCACATTTTATATCACTTTTTCTTCAATTTATTGTTGCGTTTTCATCAGTTTTCATCACTTTTTTGTCAAATTTTCATCACTTTTTTTGTCACGTTTTTGTCACTTTTCAGCACTTTTATGACCATTTTTGCCACTTTATCGTTGCTTTTTCGTCACTTTTTTCATCACTTTTTCCGTCACTTTTTTGTCAGTTTTTCATCACTTTTTTCATCACCAGACTTAGAGAGACTCATCCATGCATTTGTCTCCAGCAGGTTAGACTACTGTAACGGCCTGCTCACTGGCCTTTCTAAACCAGCTGTTAGAGCTGCAGAACATCCAGAACGCTGCTGCTCGAGTCCTGACAAGAACCAGGAAATACGACCACATTAGTCCAGTGCTCCGGTCTCTGCACTGGCTTCCTGTCACTCAGAGAATAGAATTTAAAACAGCTCTGCTTGTGTACAAGTCTTTTCATGGTTTAGCACCAAAGTACATCTCTGACATGTTAGAGCCGTATGAACCATCTCGGGCCCTGAGAACTTCAGGGAGGGGTCTCCTGGTGGTTCCCAGAGTCAATAATAAACACGGTGAGGCTGCATTTCAGTTTCATTCAGCTAAAATCTGGAACAGTCTTCATGAGGATGTGAGACAGGCCTGAACTCTGACAATGTTCAAATCCAGGCTGAAAACAGCTCTTTTTACCCGTGCATATGAAAACTGAAAGTATTTTATCTGCACTCTTGCCTTTTACTGTAATTGATTAACTTTGTGTTGTTGTTTTATTGATTGATTTTATCTGTTTTCTTGTAATTTCTCTTTCTGCAACTGTGAAGCACTTTGAATTGCCTTGTGTATGAATTGTGCTCTACAAATAAACTTGCCTTGCCTTTTTGTCGATTTTTCCCCCCAGTTTTTTTTCACTTTTTCGTCACTTTTCTGTAATTTTTTTCTTGCGTGTCTGTTGCTCTTTTGTGGCTTTTATTGTTGCATATTCAATGTTTTTTTGTGTGTGCATTTTTGTAACTTTTCATCCTCATTTTCGTCTCGTTTTGTCGCTATTTTGACACTTTTTTCAAGGAGCTTTTAGCCTCGGGTAAAGCCGAACTGGAGAAAAATGTATGTGCTCGGTTCAGGTGGGGTTAAGAGGTTAAACAAAAACAATTGAAATTGATTCTTCAAAATAGCCGCCTTTTGCTTTGATTACTGCTTTGCACACTTTCGACATTTGAGAAAGCCCATTGAAAATATAAAACATATTTTTATTTCAATCTTTTTTCCGACATACATGTGTTCATTTGTAGATCATTGTCTGAGAATCAAACTATGTAAATAGTGTTGAAAGTAAAGAAAAACCAAAACATTAAACTTTTGACCCGTACTGTACATGTTTTTAGTGGTAGGGGACCAAAAGCATCACTCTATCATTATATCCGGGGCTGATTTAATAACAACAGGTGTATGGCCTCTGGCTTGTTTGTGATGAGCCAGGGGCCATACAACACTGGCAATAATCCAAAAGCTAGAAGTGGATAAATGAGAGCTGTTTTAAAACTACAAGAGGATAAATGTGTTGGGGTTTGGCGTCAACTCTTTAATTGCACACAAAGGTTTGATAAATCAACGTTAAAATGGCTGCATATTGATTTTAGTATGATCAAATCTGTTTTGTAATAAATAGGTTGTGCATACATGCTATACTGCCACTGTAAGTGCAATGACTGCGTATTATCAGATGAAGCTTAAAGTCAAGTTTGAAGACCTGGAGCAGATGTAGTTGGGAAACCTTCAAATGGATGGTTGCCTGATTTGTTGTACATGTGCAAAGAAAATAAACAACGATCTGATTATGTTCCATCTCAATGTTTAATTGATCAATTTAATTGTTTGATTGTAAATAGGGTTAGGGTTGTCCTGTTCATTCATTCAATATCAGCATTTGTACCAAGTGGTTGTTTAAATACCTGTGCATTTTCTCAACCAAATAATGATGAATGAATATGCATGAAAAATAAGCCCAACATGAACCGAATTATTCTGGGTACAGCGTCAAACAGGCAGAGTAATAGGCAGGACTATAGAAGACATATTGAAGTCTATGCTACTGCCAATACCTTTTATTTAACTTTTCATTGAAGTTTGCCAACAAGAACAAGGAAGAATAAGTGGAATTAAAATCAAACAGAACCCGCCTGTTTAATCACTGGGTATTCTTGCACAAACTCTTTCTTCATAATAAGACTGGCTCCAGTGAGACCATGCCTAGAAGTTATCCATCTGGGACATAAAGGGTCAAATGTATGTGTAACTCACAAATTATTTTATTTATTACTGGAAAAACCCAGACTAAGGTGTACAGAGTCATTTTAAATAACTCATATTTAAATACTCCTTAATGTAGCACCATAAAAAAGTGTCATTTGTCTCAACAAACATCTTGAAACGATTATCACATCAGTTGAGGAAGAACATTCAGTTTTGTTGCCGTCTAGATTTTTATGCATATGCATTGTCTGTGTATACTATAGCTAGAAACATCACTGTATGGGGAAATGTCGACAACCGGCGGCTTTAGCACCAGACACAATCAGATAAATCGATGCACTGTCTCTGTCACTTTGTCTAGAGCTGTAACGGCCTCCGGTGAACTGACAGTTTTCTTTATCAACTTTAGATTGAATTGTATTCAAGGTTGCAGACTGTATTCAAAGTTACATAAAAATGATTATATATATATCTTTTTTTTAAAGGAACAAGGCATCACGATGTAGTTCAATTAAAAAGTCCATAATAACAATTATGGTCTAAGCTTCGCAGTAAGGACAATATAAAAATGTTAGCGCTTGTTCTACACAGCAAGAGGGTCTGGGGTTCGATCCCCGGTTGGGGCCTTTCTGTGTGGAGTTGGCATGTTCTCCCCCTGTCTGCAAAGGTTTAATGAATAAACAAAATAAAATAAAAAAGTGTTTTTCATCAGATACGGCATGGTTTCCTGGTTTGGCCCTCTTTCTTCCTGTGTAAAACCAAAACTGAGAAATTGGTCCGAAATGCCATGAAGATTATTGGCAGGAAAGAGAACCCTTCTTTACAAACAGTCTTTGAATCCTCGGCCCTGGCAAAAAAAAAAACATTCTCAAAGAACCTTCTCATGTGCTCTCTAATGAATATGAGCTTCTACCATCGGGGAAACGATATCGGGCTATAAGAGCCACAAGCAACCGATACAAACACTCTTTTATTCCTGTATCGGTTGCTCTTCTTAACAAGCACAGATAGCACTTTGTGTTCGGGTCTTTTATGTTCTCTTATTGCCTTGATGAAACGCTGGGAAACATTGTGGCCTCAATGTGTAATCTGTTGTACTGGGATTGTTATGGCACACTCATATTCCACTGTTGAAATGATGGCGAATGAGCTGACTGTTGTCCTTTTGTATGTATTTTAATGCACTGTCATATATCGTTATTGTATGAACCAAAGCATGGCAAGTCCAAGACAAGTTTCCCTATATGACAATAAAGTTTATCCTAATCCTAATTTTGAAAACCTTTACCAAGTAGGGAGTTAACCATAATGTTTGCCCTTTCACCACTTGATATTTATGGGTTATAACAAATTAAGAATAGCTTACTTTTCAAACCTGTCAAAAAGAACATCTTGCATTCAGCTCCGATAAAACTATTACAGCCCTGAACCTGCATGTATCTCCAGCATAACTTTAAACAACAAAACTCCCCTCTGCTGTCTTTGCACATGTTTCCCTCACTTGATCTTACACCTTTCCCTGGCAGGTAGGCTCACAGCGCCTAGCATAGCTCACATCTCGGCTTATGCTATGCAGGGCCCCGGTCGTCTCGCTTCCACATAGTGTTTGTGACAGTGACATGACAGCGTTCTTTTATGAGAGCCTTACATTGCCCCACAGTGACAGCCAGGGGAATGGAGAAAAGCCGGCAGAAATCATGGAGAGGAATTCCTGTCAGGCCTTATACCCGCAGGCTTCCCCTCCCTGGTGTCAAGACAGATAACCGGCCTGAGACTAGTGGTACGCTCAGAGATGGAGAGAGAGAAAACAGAGGTTTAAAAAAAAAAATGACAAAAGAGAGAGAGAAAAAATGAATTTCCGAGAAAACTAGGCCTTTATTTTTGAGATAAGATTTAAGATTTATAATGTCAGGTTTGCAATATGGAAGTTCAGAACAAAATGCAATGACTCAGAGCTGGATGTAGAGATATCAGAAAAGAAAGTAGCGAGTTTGAAGCTATGGTGTTGGAGTGAAACTTTATTTGTATGTGCTATAGAATAAACTATATAATATAGCAGTAAAATGCCCTGTTCTTTTGGATAGGTTAAAACAAATGACTGTGCTGTAATTAATAATTGAATTGAGTGCTACCCAACAGGGGCAAATAGATACACAAGTGCAGTGGAGGTGGTACCTGGAACTACAAAAAAAAAATGAAACTGAAAACTATTTGAATATCTTTCTTTAAAATGTCCTTGCTGGAATATTTTGAACATAAATCATAGTCAATTTACTATTAAATAGATGCTTTAGATGCCTTCCTTCTTTCATTTAAGGGTTACACAAGACAAAAAAGAGAAGCACTGGAGGAGTGTATTGTCAATACAGGCTTAATGTAGTGTTTGAGTGAATCAAATAGGACTAAATCATTATATTCATTCTGAATTTGCAGCAAAAAGCTTGTTTCTTTCGCGCTGATAGTTTGCTGATTCTTCAGTTCCTTTCACCCTGAGCTGTCCAGTCCCATATACAGTAGCCTACGGGCAAAAATGTCCTTAAGAAAACAGCTTGTTTCAGACTTTTATTTTCAGCCAAACAGTATAAATATACATTATTTGTTAGTTTCCAGAGGTAAAGTAAAGTGTACTTTATTGTCCACATCCTCTGCATTTGACCCACGCTCCGATGCCCCTGGGGAAACCCTTAAGGAGCAGTGGGTGACAGCAGTGCTATGCCCGGAGACCCATCTGTGGAGCCAGGCTGATGGTCAGAATCCCCTAGCTGGAGGATTCACCTATTGTACATGTTTTTAGTGGTAGGGGAAACCGGAGGAACCGGAGGATACCTACGCAGACACGTGGAGAACGTGCAAACTCCACACATAAGGCCCTGTCCAGGTGGGAATCGAACCCGGGACCTTCTTGCTCTGAAGCACAAGTGCTAACCCCACAGCAGCTGGAAAAACCTATTAAAGAGGGGGTATTATGCTTTTTTCAATCACATAGCACCAGTCTATAGCATACTACAATGATGACGTAACCTTCTGTTGCTCTGTATATGCAGTAAATTAAAATAACTGCCTTGAATAAAATTGCTCTCTCAAAATGGCTGTACTGAACGTCTTGAAATAGGCCTCTGTCTCTTTAAGAAGCTTTCCGACACGCCCCCTTCAGCCCCCCTGTGGCATCTAAACAACATTACTGTGCGGGGAGGGGCTCTGCTGAGCTGAGGAGCAGTGGTTGGTGGCTTGGCTGGTGACAAAAGGTCCAGAGGCGTCTCCAGGAGGTGGGGGCGTTCCTAGGAGGACTGAGGCATAGCTACACCTAAAATGGCTGCCGTCTAAGTTTTTACTGATTACTCAAAAATATGTGAATGAGCCAAGGCAACACTCCAGGCATGTGTTTAATGAGGGAATGACATAATAACATGATATAAAGCTTGAAAAAGTCGATTTTACATAATACCCCCCTTTAACCAGCCTGTAACATTATGGGCACTTAATTAAGGAAGCCAAATGGTGTTCTGATTATATTTTTAAGATTCGCTTCATCTTCTGCATTACCACACTAAGTAAGACTGTAGGAAATGAACTCTCGTAAGGTATATAAAACAAAACAGGCTGAATAAAAAAGACATACAGTATGCCACCTTGTTACGTCCCCTGTGCAAGGTGGCATATCTCAATCTACCATAGTCGTCCTAACAGCACATTTACAAGATATTGTATATTTAACAGATGTAGACTCACTGAAATCATTTTCTCTTGGCACTGGGATTTCTTGTTGAACAACTTTATCGTCTGCTTTTGCATATAATTGGACCAGGATGTGCTGCAGGTTTGCTGGCTGCTCTCCAACCATCGTTTGCATCCTTTTTCCGAGGTTACGGCACGAACTCCAACATGTAACCGCGGTAAAATGCCGTTTTTCCCACTCCGTGTGTGGGTTTCACTGGTGGGCTAAGTGAGCTACTGTACGATGATGAGCCAGGTAACGTAACGCATTATCCCTCCAAATCCGCAACAGCTAAATGACCTTATCTGCTCTGCAACCCAAATTTTACAAAGATAAATGGTTTTGCGCACAATTCATTACCGCCGGCGGATTTGTCTTCGGCTATTATCAGGCAGCCAAACCATTCATTTGGGTTACATTATGCTGTGCACTGGGGGAGCGATCTGAATATATAGCAATGGCGGAAAAAACAGGAACTATCGCTTCTGTTTGCACCGGTCCCCGATGCCAAACAGCAAACGGGTCAATAAGCCATCATTATAGAGCTTCACACTTGGCTGACTGCAAATTGACTGCCTGAAGGATTAAGGAGAAAAGGTAATGATGCCAGTGCTGGAGATGAGACAAACATTGCTCATCCTCAAGCTTCTTCTAAAAGGGGAAAAAAAACAAAAAAAAACAGGTGAGAATACCAGCGTCAGAAAAAGAGGAGGTAATCCTGCCACTCGGGGAACTGTTGGGAAAATGGAAGGGCACGCTGCCATCTTGGATTAATGTTGGATGAATTGCGGCCCAATGGACACAAACAAACATGCGGTAAGTGGGTCACAAAACAGAAAAGAAAAAAAAGCATGAGGATTGTTTTGTGTGTTTTCGTTAACACCGTGTGATGGCATTTACAGAAAGGAGACTTTGGTTTGGTGTTCCGGTTCCGCGTTGTTTTCACAGGAAGTGGTCAAAAGTATGCCAAGTATGCTGCGGCCACAATAGGTTTTTGATCTTGAAGTTCTAGCATTCAAAAACAGGAATTCCTACCTCTATCCATCCAAGTAAACTGTGCATCACGCCACACATGTTTGACTCTACTGAAGTCTCTCCAGGTTGATGTGGTGTTATGCCGGATTAGTGCGTTTTCCTCCTTTTATTTCTAACTACATCAACATATGAGCAACGAATAAGCACAACCTGCAAATACGCGATTACATGATTCATAATGAACACATTATTCCAAAAGCAAAGCCCACACTGCTATAAGACAAATTACATGGGAACATCTGTGCCTTTCATGTAAACCACTTCAAATCTCTATTTACTGCTTGCTCTATACATGCACATGCTGATAAAGGCTAAAACAACCATATGGCGGCTTGCAGCCATATTAGCAGCGTTGATAAAGGCTGGTGTGCTTTATTAATGTTTTGTATATTAAGTTCAAGGCATTCCAGCTTAGTGCAAATGCTTTATTTTACTTAAAATGACGCTACTGCAAGATGAAATGGAAACCGTTAGTACTTTAAGAAGTAATACACAATGTCCAGTAATTACAGCATCAATCACGACAATATGTTTTAGGAATTTTTAACTCACGTTGCTGTGATTAGTTAATCTGCATATCACATGTTTATTTTTCCATTACCAGGATTACCGGAAACTACCCATTTAGCGATACACGGTGCACATCTTTGTCTCTACGAGCCTGATGTCGCTGTACATTGTCACTTAAGTAAAAGTTAAGGTATAATGATCCCACCGATCAGAGCTCGTAGGAAATAGGAACAGCGTGTGGTCTGGCTGGCCAGGTCATTCATACAGCAGTGTACACATACACTGGAGGCAAAGTGGGTTATGCATGTAAATATAGTATTAAAGGAACAGGCCACCGTTTTTACACACTGAGATATGTTCTTACCTTACCTTAGACGAGTTCATTTGTACCTGTCTGGTCTCCATGTGTGCCTACCATAACGTAAACACAGCACAGACGGCGTTAGCATTTAGCCTCTCTCTTCTCCTCTATAGCTCCAAACGAGGTCAAGATAGAAGCTACCAAACTCTTCCACGTTTTCCCTATTTAAATATGGTTACGTGAAGTGTTACACTACAAAGTATAATGACACAAAAATTAAACAATGTGGATTTTCTAAGCGGATAAAAAGGGGAACTATATTGTAAGGCGTAATAATACCAGGAGTCATTTGGCATCCGCGCAGTGATATCTTCACTTCACTGTGCTGATGCTGAATTACTCCTGGTATTATTACACCTTACAATATAGTTCCCATTTTGGAGACGAGACAGGTACAAATGAACTCGTCAAAGCTAAGGTAAGAACATATCTCAGTATGTAAAAACGGTGGCCTATTCCTTTAAGTGTGAACATTGTTGTCAATGTTCACAGGCAGGTGTTTGAATGTTGTTGTTGTTGTCTTTTCCCCGGCATCATTAAAAATGTATGAGTTGAAGTTGCACTGAGTTCAGACTTTAATTTTATATCAGAAATCAAACAAATCAAATTTAACATTTGATTTGTTCATAAATGAACAAAAACATGTATATTCCTGGAATGTGCAAAATGGGATGTCCAAATTGTATTCATTGAAGGCGGCATATTGAAGTGTATACAGTGCGGAGGGAACATTTCAACTGAGGGTGAGGGCTCTCATTCATCCAGGGAGTATCCATAGTAGAAAAGGTTAAATCATCAGCTTCTGTGACTGTGAAGCGAAACGTCCTCAACTTGATCAAAACCCAGTCCAGTTGATGATTTAACCTTTTCTACTTTTTCAACTGAGGGTGTTTAGGAGAGTTTAAACTCGTGCTCCACACCTTTATTTAGGCTTGAGACCTAGGTTCCAAGGCCTTTAGGTTTTACAATTGTTAAGAACTGTGAAACTTGTTGTAAAAATTACCATCTCTGTCGATGTGTGCCAATTCAACAAGAAGCCTAAGGGCCATTAAAAATAGGTCTTCGGGACATAATGCCCTTGGCACCTCTATTGCACAGTATATAAAAGGGCATGCCATAAAAAAAAAATCAGCAGATACTATCATTTAAACCTGGAAAAAAGTACATCACTGAAAAGGGATGTAATTGTTGTGAATGTGAAAGAATTGCCCAATGTACTAAGGCAAGTCTGGGGCAGCATCAACACCGCTGTCAGCAGACCTGGATCCTTTCTTACACCTCTTAAAGAAGCCATGTCGCACAGGAGGAGGGAGCTGTTTACGATTGTCTGATAGGATTTGATGATCTGTTTGCAGGCGCTAGGTGATAGAAGTTGCTTGGCGTCCAGGTTGGGCTGGCTGGGTTCCTGAGCTAATGGAATTCTTGTGGCTGGGCTTCATCTCTCTGAGTAATGGATCTGAGAGGTTGAAGGCCGGCCTCACAGTCACGCACGGCTGATGAATGGTGAAATGAGACAGACATACAAAGGCAGTGGGCAGTGCAGACCCCACAGGAGCCACTGCAGACCCCTCATCTGCAGTCTTCAAGAGGGTCTGCGATACGGCACCGGTTGGGTCAGTGTGAGTGGGGCACGGTTCGGTTAAATAACACTCTTCGCTCCACCTAGAAGTGCAGTGTTGAGTGAAATGTAGACAATGAAGCACTGAGATTGAGCTCAAGTCTGTTGAGGAGTATCTGACACAAACTAAAACAATTCTGGTAACAAAAGGGGTTTGACTTCGCACTTTCACAGCGCAGTGACAACATGGTAACTAAGACAATTACAAGGAAACAGATTGCATGGTATTATGACTCATCCGAACCCTATCTGCACTCCTGTGTAAAGATGTATCAGGTAACAAGGTCATTATTTCCTTTGTCGTAATATGGAAACGGCAGCAAAAAGTGTTTTCCCTAGTTCCATGCTACTTCCATCCTAAATTCTGGGCCACCACCTTCTCAGATCATCACCATAAGTCTGCTGCAAATGTACACTGGAAAATCTTCTTGCGTCAACGTCATGGGTTTTGCTCACTGGCCATTGGTTATGTGGACCCTTCATGGCTTATTTAGTGAAGGTTATAACTTGTTTTGGCAGAACAAACTCTTCCTTACCCAACCTTTATCTCGCTGGGGTTGACAAGTCATTCTCCGTGTGACCTCTGCAGCCCTCGCATCTATCTCTCCACACAGACAGACTTGTTGCTGTTGTGCAGGGTGCAGCGATCCAAGCCTTGGGACCCAGCCAAGTTCAGAGCCGTTTTAATGGCAGATCGGGGGGCGTTTATCAAACTGACATTTCTCCTGAATGTGGCTTTCCCACTTTATTACTTTTGACAGGAGTCTATTATCTCTCTCACATCAGCATCGACACCGGGCCGCTGCCAAAACGCAGCAAATCCCAGCTGTTGTGAAAGATGAGGTGAACCCTTCTAGCCTGCACAGTTAATAATAAGAGTTTGAGGAGATCAGACTTTGTCTCATATCTCAGTGGCTGCAGAAAGTTTGACAAGGGGCCGTTGTTTGCAGTTAAGCTGAAAATGGCGGAGTATTTTCCCACTTGAGTTTCCTGAGACAGAGGACTGAAAAGGCAAAATAGAAAAACGTTCATGTCTGTTCTTAGGTGGATTCTCTTTCTTCACAAAGACTGACTTTCTGATTCCTCTTTCCAGCCTTTTGTTTCCCTTGGCTAAAACTTGAACCTCACTCAAGGTTTATGGAGGTGTGAGATATGGGGGCCACCTCCATGATCATAACAATGACTCATGAATGATATAGAGAGTCCTTTAGTGTAAACAGCAGGCTGGTCAAATGAGATGTTACACTTATCCCTTCAGAAGAGGGGAATTATGTCTCTCACAGCTTGGTAATAATCTGAAGCATATCTTCATCACTATAAAACTCGTTATTGGCTAGAAAATGAAATATACATTCAATACAAGCTAAAACAAACTATCCGGTTTCACTCTCTGATCCTAAGCCCCTCCCACCCCCCTCCTATTGTTTCCCTTCGCTGCGCAGTTGTTTCAAGAAAGAGAACAAAGGCTGTAGTGAATCAATAGCAAGTGTTTTTACTCTTCGATGAAAGGATTAAGCTAAACAAGAGATTGAGAGGTGAGGAAAGCATTTCCTGGATAAGTTGAACCAACAAGAGGAGCTTTTTTGAGAAACAAGGGGAGCGTGATGAACTGAGGTGCTAAAAATTGCCACTTGGGAAGTTCCAAAGATTACTCAAAGATGTGTGAGTGCCTTGAAATACAACTCAAGATGAGACAATAACATTGTAACATGGTAAAAAGCTCAATATTGCATAATGCCCTCCATTTAAGACTGAAGATAATTCATTATTTATGTTTCTTTTCTTCTTTTTTTTGGTTTGTAATATCTCTAACAAGCTCAGATTACTTTTCAAATCTCCGAGGAACACAAATAGACAAATGAGAGCCAATATACAGGCTTTTGTTCTTTTGTTTCAATTGGTTGCATGCCTTTGATCAATCAAATTCATTACATTTTTGACACACCAAAATATATATTACAATAAAAATAAGTGACAACTTTAATTTTCCTTCAAATAAGAAAGTCTAACACTTCAGTAGCTTCAATATATGAAAACTGTCCTCATATGAATAGAAAACTCCACTCCACCGCTGCAAATAAGGATTTCCAGCCCTAGATAACGGCAATATTTCAGAATGCTATTAGGTTGTAAAAGAAAATAGAGGGCTTAGTGATTAAACTCGGACGGTCAAAGTATTCCCGCGAGGTTTCCAGGCTAAAATACGGCGCAGGTCTCATAAAGTGATGATAGGAGATAGACAGACCTTCAGAAAATACAGGGCCGGTGTGCTGTCTGTGGCAATAATCCCACATGCTCCCATCATAATCATAAAAGGCATCATTTAACCGTGGCTTTTATTGGCCAATCGGAGCAGATGGCTTCAGTTCAGTATGTTTTTCCAAGCCCCGGGCCGGGATTAATGTGAGTAAGCAGAACGAAAATGTCTGCCCACTGCCATTATGGAGACGTATGACATGTAGAGACCCAAGCACTTTTCTGTGTCATTACCGCTTGTCTTCCCTGACCGCTGCCACCTATAGGCCATTAGCAGACCTGTAATCGTGGTCAAAGACACCGAGGAGAGCGACAATGGTCGGTCCACTTGAAATGTGAAGTGCTCTGGGTGTTGAGTGTTTTTCCATGCACTGCAGTGGTCCCTGGTGATCCTTTTTCAAGACGTACTCAGGACAAGATTCTTTTTTTTAAAGTAAAAGTAAAAATAAAAAAAATACTACTTGGGTACTAAGTAACTGTGTGAGGGCATTTATGCTTTAGTCCTAATGTAATTTTTACAATAGTCTGATATTTGGTTCTGATAATTGTAAAGAATAAATCATAAAAATTAGATAGGTCTAATAATTCTTAAGATACAACTTGAGGTAATTAATTGAAGAAAAAAAAGTGTAACCTGGTGTGTAATTGATGAGGGAATGTTGAGAGTGCATTAGCCCTCAGGTGTAAGTTGTAAGAACAGAATTAACATTCATAACATTTAACAATATTTTTGGATGAGGAGCTCATTGGAGATAATTTTATAAATATTCAAAAGACATAAAGAACATACCATTGATTTTCAGTAGAATTGAGAAGAAAACCTTAAAACACATTCATTTTGCTTTTAAAGCAGAACTAAGTAACTTGTTTACCTTAATAAATCCTTTTCGTAGTGTTAATGGGATGATTGGGGGGTCTTTCATCTCCCCCTGGTGTCTCTGGCCAGAAAACCACCCTTGCAACTTTCCCTGCACCGGGCCGGAGGCGCAATACACACTAATAGAATCACAAAGAAGAAGCTAACAGGCTAACGGGCAAGGCTAACAGTGGGCTAGCACCACTTAAACAGTATTTACAGCCAAGTTTGAGTGAAAAAAAATATCTCCATTGTGTAATTGGGTTGTGGCACAATGTACAATATCCCTCTCTCCCTTTGTCTTTTCTGTCAGCGTAGTATTTACTCTCACGGACAATTAATGAGTAAAAGAAAAAATGCAACATGCTACTACTATTTGCTACGTAAATATGTTTTTATTTTTTATCCCTAAACAAACTACTAGCTTCGTATGTCAAATAGCGCGTCATCGTCTTGCCGTCCCTCCTCTTTCTGTGATTGGTCCCCAAATCCATGCGAAAATTGACCGCACACAGCAGTCTGGCGTTAGCCAGGCTAATGAGTTGCTGCTTTAAAATAAAACAGTACATAATTTGATTAAAAATATCCTTCTTTTACAACCTTAAAGCTATTTGATCCTTGTATGTCTTTGAAAATTGCTAAAAGTTAGCTGTAACCTTTAAAGTCACCTTGGCTCTAGCACTGAGCTGCTCCCTTTGAGGATCAGAGGGTTGAGGAGACCTCAGATCATCAAAGGGAGCAGCTCACTTCGAATTACTTTTAAACATGTTCAAGTAATTCAGACATAATCCCCACAAAAGTAAACAATAAAGACATTCCAATAATTGTGTTGAAAATGAAAGCCCTAACTGTTAAAATTCAAGGTTTTCTTTTTGTATCTTTCATGTCAGTTCACATTACTGTGTTAGTGCAACATGAATGTGAAAGTCCAAATTGCTAATGGAAACATTTTCACTTTGAATTGTGACCTGAACAAAGACTGAGATTTTTGGCAGCTGATTGTACCTGCACATTTTCATTCAGACTCTGGGTCACATCGCAAACTTCTGCCAAGAGTGAAGGCTGTATCAAAGGGTTACAGTTTATGAGTTTGCCTGCAAATACTTGACTTTTTATTCTCCCTGTTAGAATTTTGAAACTAATTTAGCAAATATCTGACAACAAAGGTAACAATGTCATGAATCTAGGAGAAATGTCTGTTAGGTGTTGATGGCCTGCACTTTAACCTTTTCTTTCTTGCAACGATGCTTTGGCCTTTGTAGCCGTAAAACCACGCTGAGTGAAAAACAACTTTTATAAATTCCCCGTCATTTTTTCTACAGTTATGGCATTTGACCTTACAGTATGCTGCCTTTACAACTCAAGCTTGAAAACAAAACAAACAAACAAAAAAAACTTTCCGGTTTGCTTTGAGAAAGGGAGATGACAAAATGGTGCGGCCAAAACCCAGAAATGGGCTGTTTTTGTGCTCATCATTCCATCATTCAACTTTCTTAGATTGATTACCTCACGGGTGCACGGCAATATAGAGTTCTCCAACAGCATCAAAAGAAAAGTGTTTATTCAGGAATACTGTGAGTGGATTACTGCTGTATACAACTCTGTGCTCCCACTGGTGTGAGGAGACCACAGAGGGAGTGATATTTACTGGCTAGTAGTTGTACAACACTCCAGGTTTATTAAATGGGTTTTAACTGTGTGGCCTTGACATCTTGTATGTGGTGTCAGTGAGTGGGAAGAAAGATTAGCAAAATACACACACAGGCTGCTGTATACTAAAGTAAACTGTATATACTCAATTTTTCTGGAACAAGTAACGGGCTACAAATTATTCTGGCGTATTTGAGGAAAAAAGAAAGAGGACTAAAATGCATTCCAGAAAATCTAAGGTCTAACTAAACTACGCAGGTGGCAGGTTTTGTTGTGAATGTGTCAGCCTTTGCAATATGTGACCATTTTCTTGATAACTCATGCGGTTCAGCCTCTTGCCTCAAAGTAAGAAGGTCTTAAGTTCAATACCCACACAAGGGGCCTTTATGATGTATTAATGATGATTGATTTCACATGGTTTTCTCGGTAATCCCTGTTGCTGCACTGGTGGTGTGCTTTGCAGGCGCAATCACTAAAGCGTGTGGGTAGAGCGAGTACTTTTCTTGTGAGATTTTACATGACTAATTATGATGAGAAATAGAGGCGCTATCACCATTGTCAAATATTAACTAAATGTGGAATTCTGAATTTTAAAAATCGTATCTTCCATGTTAATGTTTGCTTACTTTTATAATTAGTCATGGCGTCACTGCACCTCCTCTGAGGAAATGCACAGCTTTATGTACTGATAAAGTGACTAGAGCTACTCCAACTCCTAGGTAGTTACTGTGGTACATCCCTGGTACTTACAGAGGTAATTACCAGGTACTTACAGTGGTATGGCCTGATAACTCCGGTACCATGCCATTGGTCCGACGTTTCATTATTCCAAAAATATAACCCTAAGCCTCATTGGCACCCCGACTCATTGGGTGATTTTCGGAATAATGAGACGTCGGACTAATGGGCCGACCTCGTAACTCCTAGGTAGTTACCTGAACGTACCACTGTAAGTACTTGGTAATTATCTATGTAAGTACCAGGGATGTACTACAGTACCTACCTAGGAGTTACCGGGCCGTATTCTAAAGTGTTACCGAATGGGTAAATCCAAAATTATGTATTTTCCTCCCCCTTCATGTTCCAGCCATGTCCTAATGTGTAGAATGAGCCCAGACCTATTAACCATCAACTGCCGCTAAAATCCTGCACTGTCACTCAAAAAGGTGTTATTTCGGGTCAGAAGCTCCGTCATACACAAGCTTAATATAGAGACTGCAGTTATGCGTTAGACCTGAGGTGGCAGTAGTGAGTATAAAAATGACCAACTTGCATCTAGTCCTTTAGCCTTAGGTTCTCACAGGTCAAACTAAAAACTGTATTAATCCCATCGTGAGCTAAACAATGTACATGTCTCGAGTGAGAAAGAGCTCCCCACAACCCTCTCCCTCCCCCTTCCCGGGCGCGGAGTTGATCTGGTTGGAGGAAAAAGGTGTCTCCACCCCAGTACTTCCCATTTAAATGCGCCAAGTCTGGAGTGGCAAGATCACAAAGTGCGCTCCTACTCAGCGCAAAATGTTACGCTATAGTCTGCGCTCTGAGTCACAAGATCGGGCCCGATAAATGTTCCAATCTGATTTAAATTAAATGTATGTAAATGATCAATTAAAAATGTATAGAGAATCAGTTTTGTACTGTAACATCAACCTGCTCTGGGACTACAGGTGGAAATGAGCATTTTTGCTATAACCTGGAACAATGCATCTTTCCTTTTTGATAAATGTTACATTTTGCAGTGTGTGTCTGTTTAAATAAATACTATGCCATACCATGATACCTCTGGTGCGCCCTAAGCAGAACAAAACAGGATAGTAATACTTTAAATCAAACATAGGAAGCTGTTTGAATTTTCATTCCCCTCCCTGTTATCTCTCCAAACTGACCCAGCACCACGGGGCGCAGCTGCAGTGCGAGTTACCTTGAGGTGCCACGCGCACTTTGAGAACCACTATGATCTGTTTGAGCAACCGCCGGCTAAGTTAAAGAGTCAAAAAGTGCTTTAAAAAAAAAACAGGTGGGCTGTCATTTGGCTGCGTTTTTAAAAGGTCGTGCGCTTTGATCTTGGCAGAACTGCTCTTTCATCAAGCGCGGCTTTTCATCTGATAAAACATGGCTGTGAATCGTGTTCCCTGTCAGTGCCGTCTTCAGCGCCGTTCAAGTTAGCAGGGTAAATGAAGACAGGAAATAACTCCGGCGTGGCCTGATGAAAGTTTCATGAAATGTAGAATGGAGGTTCACGAGAAGACAGCTTCTGTGGTGGGTCAATTTTGGCGCTTGATGGGATGGGGGGGGGGCCGGGTGGTTTGCATGCGACAGAGGTGGTGACCATCGCCCATGTGTCGGGACGAAGGGGAACACTCAAGGCCAGCGCAATTCATCTTTTATTACAACTCGCATCTGCCCCGGTTTTACAGCCGCCGATCAATCTAGAAACAAGAGGATGAGGTTGCTATGATGGAAATGGCAGTGACTGAAGGCTTGTTGTGCATCCTGTGTGCACAATGTATTTAAATTAAAGCCTGCACGCATTGTCTATTTCTGCACTAGTTGTGTATCTAGATGACTGCATAGGAAATCAAATTTGACACAGTCCTCTCAGATTTATATAAGATTCTATAGATGTTGACTGACTTGATCTGCTCTTGGTTTAAAGTTTTGCCCTCTCATATTACAAAATGGAAATGGGTCATGTGTTTGCTCATAAAAAGGCTTAGGAATGCACACACTGTACAATTGATAGAGTGTACAGAAGTCCAGGAACAAGAATTATGCGAATAACTAAGTTTCAACAAAAATGTTACAGGGGGAGAATGGAATGAAGATATTTTGACTTGCAAACAGGCAAGTGAATGAGGTAGTGGGAGTAGAAGTTGTCGAATTAAATCAAAACTAAAACTTTTCAGAGAACTCAGCGGTTTGCCAACATAGATGTTAATTCCATAAAAGTGTTGATAGGATTATTTAGTTAATTTCTATGCTGGCAATAAAAATAAAAGCAAAAAAAACAACCAAAAAAATAATAATAAATCCCAAAGACAAAATCCAAGTATTAATTTATTCCACCATTAAAATGATTACTTCAATAATGCAAATAATAATAAAATAACAGTAACATTAAAATAATTATAACACAATTGACCTGCGAACAAGTGTGTTCTTCCTTCCAGATCACACCCAGTTGTCTCTTTGTCCTGTGTAGGAGTTCTGAGTAATATACTAACGGGATAAGGATTTGTAAATGAGCTGCTGTTACCACAAAAGCAAGTCTTCTCATCGTATTCATGCAGGTCAATTTGCCGCCCTTATCTGCACGTGTATATTAAATTTTTAATCATTTTATCCCACTGCATTAGCTACAATATCTCCCAATTTTAACACAGTCATAATGAAAGTATAGGATGTTGAAAGGAAGACATCTTTATAAGAGGATTTGCCCGACTATATTTGGGGCTGTCACTGTCGAGGTGATGCGGCCGTGGCCTCTACATGGTCTTCTGTAATGAGGATCATCTGTGCTTCAAAAGGCCTGTACAAGGATAAGGACATTTAATTCCCCGCAGGCCTGGGGCAGCGAAGGAGCTCCAGCGTGAGTCACACCGGAGCTAAAGGCCAAGCACAGACAGCCTTCAACACACTTCAGCGAACAGCAGTACAGAAAGCGAGAAAGAAACACTAAAATATCAAAAGCGAAGACATGACATAATGGACTAAAAGGTACCACTTCTCAGCACATAACATGGCAACAGGATGGAAATAGCATGGTAACTATGGAAATTATATGGTCATTACCTATAGAAATACAGGCCAGGCAAAGTGGTGATCATAAACAAAATTCCTAACCATGGATTATCTTCATTATCTTATCCCTTGTTACCATGGTATTCATGTCCTATCACTATAATGTATAGTGCTCTGTTTAAGGTCAGGGCCAAGGTGGAGCGTATAACTATTAAGAAGAATGTCTTGAAAGTTGTGAAATGTTTTCCTTTACTTTGAACTATGTGCAGTAAAATCTGCATAACTTCGATAGCTTGCCGTCTAAAACCTTTGAGCAGAAAAAGTTCCACGGGTCTTTTTCCTAGACCAACAAAGACGGGATAAAAATAAGAATGGTTCCTACCATGCTAGATGTCATCTGATAACTCCTCATGAATACTCCGTCATCTTTCGTCTCTCTCTGTGCTTAGAAAGATTAAACATCAGCATTTTAATTGATCCCATTGGGGCTGGGCATCTCACAGTGAAGGGATACTTGGGTACACAATGCTACAAACCTTGATCCTGAGATTTCAAAGCCAATCCAAGCGTTGGCAACATTGCCCTGCAGAGTTAATTGCACAGAATGGAGTTGTTTTGTTGTTGTGAAAATATCACACAGAATTCAGTTTATTTGCCATTTGGCGTATAACACCACATTGGAAATAAGGTGCAAGTACATAGCTCAAAGTGCACTGTCAAACACTATGTGGCTTAAAAACAAACAAAGCCACATAGTTAAAAGAAAGAAAGAAAGAAATAAAAAAGGTTACAATAGAATTTTAATAATAAAACTGTGAAATGCAATTAAAAGGTAAAAAGTAATAAAGCCTAATCAGAGTGCATTGTTCAAAGCTTGTGGAAAAAAGCTTTTGCTGTGGCTACATTTACCACAGAGGTCCCTGGGTGATATTAAATTGTTCACTTTGCAAGAGCCGAGCTGACATTACAGTGCAAATAATAGTAATATAAATCTGGAATAGTACACATTTAAATTGTCCAAGAAGAGGATGAACTTTTGCTGCTGACTGGATCAAGGGCAATCTTGTTTTAGCCAATCAGAGCAAACTGCCTTGATAGCATATGTTTATCCATTAAAACAGTTAACAAATATAATTTATGCTTTTAAGTTTTTAGCAGCAGGTCTTGCTGTGTTCAAAAAGAAAAAGTACTTGTTGTTGGCAAATGTGAAATCCGCCCTCTCAAGGCAATACTGCAAACGATTGTTTCGAACCACAGGTGGTGTGGACTAAAATAATCAGTGCTTGCTGCATAAGATGGATTCTCGTGCGTTTGTGAACTCAACTTGTGAATACCAGTTATATACCAGATTATTTCAAACTCTCTAAAGAGACTTTCTGTTCCTTAGGTTGAACTACTGAGTCTTTCTATGGGGCAAACATTGTCAGTGGAAGAGTGAGCTCAATCACATAAATGTCCACTTTTGAAAAAAAAGGTTGTTTTCTTCTGCACGGTTAAAATGTGATATGTCTCGAAACGTCGGGCAACTATGTGAAAAATGTCCAGTTGAAATGTCTTTACTTTCAGTGTTGTATCTGGATGAGATCAATCTCCGTTAGTATATAGTTATATAATAGAGATGCGCGGGTCAGCTTTTTTTCTGACCCGCACCAACCCAACCCGCTGGAAATCCAACCTGAACCACCCGAGCCGAAGAAAAGTGTCTCAGTTTGCCGACCCGACCCGATCCGAACCCGCACACATTAAAAAACAGCGGCATGAGTCAGGCTGCAGCTGGCTGTCACTCAAACGGGAGTGCGTCACGTGACCGCGAATTCACAATGGAGAATTAGCACTTGATGCTTTGTTTTGCTACTGCACTGCTGAGGAATCTTTGAAATCGCTTATGGACTTATCAGGAAACGAGGAGCAGAAACCATCATGAGGCTTTACTTCTATCACGTCATGGACAACTCTTTCTGTAACTAAACAGAGTTTGGACTAAAGTGGAGCAGCCTTAACCTGGCGCTACAAGAAGTTGCTCTCCTCAGGTTAGTAAGATGCTGTGTCTTTGTTATTTTAGTTTTACCTTGCTTCTTGCTGATGCATTATTTTCACCATGTGTGCGTGTCGCATATGTGCTAGGGCTCTGCTGTTGTGCCGCATTTGTAGCGGTGATCAAGTCATACAGGAGCGATATGCCAGGCGACATCTAAACAAAACATGCTAATGATAAGTTTAACCCATAAAACTAAACATTAAAAAAACACTGCAGAGTTTGTGTGGCATTAATTGATAAGAATGCACTGTATGTTGTAAGCCAACAATGTAACGACAAAAAAAAAAAAAAACTGCGCTTTGTAGTAACCCGACCCACCCGCACCCGAAAGTTTGCCGTATTTTTGAGGTACCCGATCCGACCGAATCCGCGGGCATCACTATTATACAATATAATCATAAGTTCAAACTAACACAAATAAATGAGAATGTTGTCACTTTAAAAAAAAAAAAAAACTAATAAGAATGGAAAAACAGTGCAATTATCACACTTCCTATGAAGTAGGATAGGATACTCAAAATGAAAATGTTTTAATTTATTTTATAAATTAATTATTTACTTATCATTATCAGATATGTTTTTAAACTTTTATATATTTTATTTTTGAGTAAAAACTTGACCCTTTTCGGAAAGCATTGCACCTACTGTAAACAGTTTGCGATCAAAACCATGTTGTGGACACATTCAAGGACTGCAGATGGAAATTAGCCAATTCCGATATATCTTAGCTAAATGCGTCTCTTTGATCAGCTAGGCAATTTTTTGCCCTGCATCCTTGTTAGAGGTGGGAGATATATCGTTTAGGCGATAATTCCAAATTGTTGTCTGGATGATATGCAAAATTGGGATATCGACCCGGCCCCCTCCACACACACACACACACACTTGGGGTTTTTTCACCACCGTTTTTTCGGACTTTGACGCGTTGTCCTTGCGGGTTACCGCCCCCTCCCCTGCGTAACAGTCAAAACAACAACATGGCAGCATGGAGCGATTACAGAGATTAAGAATCTAATGATATCAATGAAGTATGTGACTTGAATCACTCATATTTGCGAGGAAAGGGCTCAGGACAAGTTGTAGCACTGCCTTGCTAGCTAGCTAACTTTCCTAACTTTGAGCCTGGCGCTAACTGACAACATGGTGAAGAAAACCACGATACAAACGCGGTTAAGGCTAATAATATCGTCAGATGTAAATTATATCACCAAATTATTATTGTGATATTTCCTTTTCATAACGTGATATACATTTTTGTTCATATCACCCTGCCCTATGTTTAAATGAAGAATGTCTCATATCTTTATGTACTAGTAATTCTATACAATAATAGGTCAGATACAGCAAGTCAAAAGACCAGCTGGACCTTCTTTGCCAGTTTGCACACATTTCTTTGAAGGATTGCAAAAATATCGTCTAAATATCGTTAGAGATATTGAAGAAAAAAAATCGAGATATTAATTTTTGTCAATATCTCCCACCCCTAATCCTTGTTTGATATAATAAAAACACATTGAATCGATCAAAAAGAGCAACAACCCTGAATGTCGTCCAGCAACCAATATACAATAATGTGTGTCAAGGCACTTGATGCTGAAGTCCAACCAACTCTCCCTTGGGCAAACTCTTGGCAACAGTGCAGAGAAAACAACAGCAGAGAGCTATGTGGGTTTGTGATCTACAATATTCTATTATCAATGTCCAGATAAAGGAGTTAAGGAACTTTGTGTGTGGTGAATTTTGTTTCCCTTTGCTTTGATGCCAATTGGCCTTAGCAGAGGCCACAGGGACCAGTCTGGCATAATTGTAAATCTATACAGTAGCTGAACAATGTAATAAACGCAATTAGTATCTGTGAAAAGTATTACGGATGCTTGAGTGTAGGACTGGGATGGTGCTTGTGCTAGAATTTGTTGAACTGAATTGCAGCCATCTATCTATCAGTTATCGCCAGGCCAAGTGTGATTATAAAGACTGTGAAGAGATTGATTAAATGATTACTCAAATGCACCTCGAGAAGCTTGTCAGTCTTGTAGAAGTCGATATTAGAATTACGAAAACTAGAATTCCTGACCTGACCTACATTATGCATGGCAACTAATTACCTGAGCAAACACCGTCTTCAAAAGCACTGAAATGCATTATAGTCAGATGCACAATAATAATACAGTATATACTGCTGCCTTCGCGACCCGGCCCTGGATAAAGCGGGAAAAAATGGATGAATGGATTGGCTAATTATTTTTCAAGCATCGATGCTACTTCCAAGTTAGCGATCGCTCGTAATATGCAGCACACATTGGTTTGCCAACACAGAAAGGATTTCACTCTACCCCAGTATCAACAGGTTCAGCCTTGTTTGTCTTGGCTGGTTGGCTGATAAACCTTTTGCTTTTTTGAGAAAATAGAAGCAGCATTTTATATTTTTCATATTTATTGAAATATGGTGTTCACTAGTACACTAAAACATTGTGAGAGACCTGTAAACGCATGACACCAAAATTGAATCACTGTCTTTCCAAAGTCCATGAATCACTTGCGTGAATGCGTTTTTTTGCGACCGCTTTAGATGACACTCCGCGGATCACTTAGTTCTACATTAGTTTGAGTGAAATGAGACGGTGCCGGTTCCAACAGCGGATTTCACACTTGTTCAACAGAGAAGACTGGATCTCTGCACAGAACATGGCACCTTTTGCGGCACGGGGAAATGTCGCAATCATCCTCTGTGCCCCCAGAGAAAGACAGATTACACCCTTCCTCGCACAATAACAGATTGTAACGGTGTGACTAATTTCAGAAATCAAACCATTTCCCAGAAACCGCCGACAAATGGGAGAGAAATGCGAGCCGACGCGGGTAGAAAAACAAGTCTGAAAGTCTATTTCAGAGCTTGACCTGTGGTACAAAGTTGCATTTCTGTATATCTGGCTTTTAAAATTATTATATGACTAAAAAAAAATCAGGTACAGAAATATTTGTTAAAAGAATCCATAAAACCATGCAAATCCTCAGATATAATTTTAGTTGTTGATGTAGTGATAGTAAAAATAGCAGTATTAATTGTGGTAGTTTTGGGGACCATAGTAATAATAATAACATAATGCATTGGTTGTATATAGCGCATTTCTGGACACTCAAAGACACTTTACACTGCATTGTTCATTCACACCATACTGGTGGTAGGCTACTATTGTAGCCACAGCTGCCCTGGGGTAGACTGACGGAAGCGAGGCAACCAGTCTGCACCATCGGCCCTTCCGAGCACCACCACCCACTCACTCTCACACTACAATCACAAGGCTTCCTGGTCTTTCCCAAACAGTCTCCCATCCATGTACTGCCAGGCCTTTCCCTGCTTAGCTTCCGAGGTTTGACGGGATCAGGCATAGCAAAGGCGGTATCACCACAGTGGTTACTCTAGTATTTGAATTAGCATTTCAAAGTATTAACAGCAATAGTCGCATGTTTCTGCTCATAAGTTGCTGCTCGGTCATCAAATACTGAAATTACTGGTGACCGTTATGTTGGTTGAATTTTAATTGTCTAAAATAGGGTTCCTTCACTATTCCTTTTGATAATGGTCACAATTATAGGCAACAAGTTTGACACATTCAGGATTCAGTGTTACAACTGGAATGCAGCATAAAAACTGGTCTATGTACAAGCATGTTTTCATTTGCACAAAAGATTCGCACAATCTAGATGTGTCAACATGTTACAACACAGCAGTGTTATGCAAATATTATGTTGTTAATAGCAAGCATTGTCTGAAAAGTACCTTCACAATTACGCAGACATTGCAGTGTATTCTTATAACTCCTCCGAGGTTGCGGAGCAGCAAGCTTCCCAAAGCATATTGTTTTTCCCGAACAAAGGGACGCTACATATTTATCCAAACTCAGCACATTCAGCAGGACTTCTCTAAATGGCCATATGCTTCAGATCTGAGAAGTGCGTGGGAGAAATACAGTACAACAATGCTCCACAGTGTACCACCCACAACTCCACCTCCAAATGTGAAGAAGACGGTATTAACTTGTGTAGCTTGTGCTGAAAATGACTGCTATTTTTACATAGGTGCCAGTCCTTTCACATTGCCTTATTTTCCTGGTGTCTGGAGCTTCCATTGCTAATCTTCTAGTTTCTAGTTCGCAGTTGTTTTTATTTTTAACTTGACACCGATGCCCTTCTGTGACACAACCTTCAATAAGGCTTGACAACTTGCGATTTGATTAGGTGACACACAGTTTGGGTGATGCGTGGGAATAATAACAATGCATTTACCTTATATACTGCTGTTCTCAGTATGCAGACTTACTCACCATATTCAAGATGATGGATGCACATCTTGACAGTTTGTATAGCATACAGTTGAATAAGAAAGGCAAAGAAGAATACACTTTAAAAACTGATGTAATGCTTTTGTTTTATAAAGTAAATTACCTCAGTTTGAATACTTATGCTTGCTGAAAACAGCTCCAGAGTGCCTGTTACTGGTGCGTTTTGTGCCATAAAAGCACAATGCAGGTAATGTAGCAGTAAAGTGCATGATCAGACACATGTGGGCTATTCCCAGCAGATCACACGGGGGAGTCCCGGGAGTTCTGGCGGTCTGATCCTCCGAGGCAGAGTTAGCCAGCTGAGGCCCGACCATATGCGCTCTTGTCGTTAAAGAGAATGCCCCGTTTCTACATGTTCAACACGCGCACAGCAGGGCAAGTGCCTTGTGTTTACAGCGTCAGGACAGAATTGGAAGTTCAGAAAAAAGGGAAGTTAACAAAAAAATCCAATGTGCTTTGTAAATCCTAGTCTCCCCAGTTCATACCACCGTTTTGATCCCAAAGATTCAACTAAAGACACATAAATCCCATTTGTGATGTTTCGCTTCACAAAGTAAGATTAGTTTGACTTTGACATTACATTTACTGTAGCATACTCACAGACGTAGTATCATCCATCATCAGGATACCCTAAAGGCCCCACACATCAAGGTACATTATGCAACTTTTTTTTTACAGTATGGGGGGGAGTTGAACTTTCACTAACCCCGCAGATGTATCGGTGATTAAGATAGCGCCTTTACTTTCGATCTCGGTGGCCTCTGTGACGCTCCAGGTTCAATTGTTTTTTGATGTTTATGGTATAGGTTTTTCTGGATGGCATGCGTGTGTAACCATGGAGATGGTCTCTGCTGTAAATATGAATCAAGGCTGTTTCACAAATAAAGGCCCTTGGCTAATATCTGCAATTTCGGGGCATGTTTATTCTTATCACTATTCATTTAATCCTGTATTTATACATGTTTGTCCCTTGAGACTCAATTTGCGAGAGAGACCTGTTTCAAACACTGTGACTTCTTGGGCTTAGTACATTGGTTACATTGACTTATGTTGTAAAAATTTAGAATAAAGGTTTTAAAAGCAGATAACAAAGGCAGGAAAAAACAAAACAACAAATGCCTGTACAGTAGCTGCAGTTCCCGCATATGGTAGTACTTTTACTTAAGAAAATGAGCTGCAGCTGTACTTTTACCTGAGTTTTTTTTTTTTTTTTTTTACCTGACTATCAGTACTTCTCCCCTCCTGGAACCGCCACCTTAACGTGCACTCGAATGATCCTAGGAGCTAAGTTGTCGGGGGATTCGTGCCTCTGGTAGGGTCTCCCATGGCCTAGGACAAACAGGTCCTAGGTGACGGGTCAGACAAAGAGCGGTTCAGAAGCCCCTTATGAGAGACCAACGGGCCCGGTTGGAATCGTGGGGCAGTCCTCCCGTGGCCCACCACCTGCGGGAGGAGCCATGGGGACTGGTGCAATGTGGTTTGGGCAGCTCCGACGGCTGCTCCCGCGACCCGGCGACCCGGCGACAGACAAGTGGAAGAAGATGGATGGATGGATGGATGGATGGATGGATATCAGTACTTCTACTTAAGTATTGAAATTAAGTACTTTTGACATCTCTGATGAAAAGTAAAGGCTATGCTAACCACCCATACTGCTATGAGGTCACTGAAAGGTCAAATACACACTAATATCAACTTTGTTTTCTGCATAAACATGTATAGTATATAGGCTAATGCACCTTTAAGTTACTAACTGTACATATTGGCCAACTTTGAGTAACAGACATTCTCATTCTCATCAACAGACAGTATTGACTGTCCCTAAAATCTAATTTAGAGTCATATCTCTGCAGGCAAGTGCAATCCAAGCATCCAGTCTCCAGTTTATCACAGAGTGCACGTTCCACAGAGTCTTTCTGCTGTTTCTGCTGCTGTGTATGAATATTCCCCTTGCAGCATTGAGAACGCTGACTTAGGCTCGCCTCACAGAATCTGCCTTTCAGACCGCGCTTCATTTGTGGTCAGCATCACGCCCATCACCCGCACTTTATAATTTATACATTTACTCATTTTATATACAAGCGACGTCAAGGTCCAGCGGCGCATTTGTGCTTTCTCAAACACAAAAATTGGTCTGGCAGCTCTTATGGTCCGCTGCTTTGTATGCACAGTTTATGACGCACGCTCCCCCCCTCCTGTCGGCTTCTCCCTGCCTCTCTCGCGCCATCCAAGCTAATTGACTGTAATGAAATTGCCGGTTCTGAGAGCGAGCTAAATTGATAAGGAGACTAGTGGAGGGGAAAAAGCAGAGGAGGTGACAGAATGTGGGGGCTTTGGAGTAGTCCTGATGCCATTTTTCAGTATGGTAGCGAAAATAATTGCATGTCCATGCCCATGTGAAGCGATGTGGCAATAACTGTTGACTATTCGCCTGAAACTGATGCGTACAGTATGCATCTCCAGTGGAATATCCCCATGAGAAAACAGTATGGCTTTGTGGTAAGCAAGTGTCGCAGCAGAAGACAAGAGCATCTGGCTTGTTATGAATTACTAACCCCACATCATAACATGCAGTTTGGTCATTAATCTCCATTTGTTGTCAGTGTTATATTGTGGACGTCATGCTGAGAGTAACATATGGAGAGAGTATGTGCCAGAGATTACCGTTACACTAGGAGGCATATGGTGTAAAGGAATACTTGTACATGTATTTTCCCACTCAAAGCAAGTCTTTGATAATGACTTGTTTCTTTGTAGCATGATATTCTGTGTTATCAATGTATTTATTCTAACACTAACTAACACTATTGTAAATTTAAAGAGAGAACAATAATTGATCAAAAACTATATTTTCACATGATAAATGACAAGGTTTATTCTCTTTTCTTGATTTAATGGTGGCAAGGACTTTCTTTGGGTACAAAAAATAATTAAATTGACTGCATTACATGTCTAACAATGGCAAATAACATCATTATGGTCTATTGAAAGTCCATTTGAGAACACAAGCAGGAATCTAAAGTAGTCTATAAAGCAGACTGTAGTAGTATTTCGTCACCATTTCAGGTGATTTGAAAATAGACTCTTTTTCAATTTGACAGATTGCCAAGTGCTTGTATTTTCATAGCACGTACACCTTGTTGACCAGAGCTCCTCTGCTGTAGCTAAATAGCACTTGCCTGAGGTTATCGCTAACATTTGGTCGCCACTTGAACACTGGTTCCCAGTGGCTGTTACAAGTGGAAAATTCAATAGCGGAAACACAGCATATCAGTGTAACCTGAATTCTGATGAGTAACATGCTGCAGCAAGGGCCAGCCTCTGAGCTATCACACTCTTAACCACTGGAGTCAGTAACGTGCGTGTGCTATTTCAGACTAATCGATAAGAGCTGACATGACTCCCACCTAACCACAGCTGGGTAAAGTACAGTCGACGTGGAATCGGCTTCTGTTTGCAATGTATGTTACCTCATATAATAAATAAAACAAAAGCATTTTATTCTGTGGATGCAGAAGGAAAAATGCAAATGAAGATGAATAACATTTTGACCATAGCAGTGGAATAAGCAGAGATAACAGCACAGAAGTACTTATTCACAGAACACAGTCATAATGTAGATGGCAAAATAAGGCCGAGCTTTTCAGTTCCTGTGTGTTCCTTCTGAGTGAAATGTGTATGGGTGCAGAGTGACTGTCCTCAAGTCTACCCCATCAACCTGAACATTGACAATCCTCCAGCATTAGGTTCATATGATCTTATCCCGTAAGAAGTAAGAAGACTAGCTTTTATGTACTTTTACAAACCCACTTCAGGCGAGACACGGCAAGTGAAGCATACATTTTTCATGCAGCGGTCAATATTGAGAGTTTCTTCTTTAACACCTTAGTTTTAAATGTTAATGTAAAATCTAGACCAAACCCACTCTTTAAGATGTTTATTTCATGAAGTTTTGTTGACATCAGAGTTTGCCAGAAAATCACTACAACAGTGCAGAACTCCAGCAACGTTCTCACGCATTTTCATTCACTAATATTATACATATATATATTATATTTGGTATCCACATGTAGCAGTAAGGCGACCGAGATGACTCTGTAATTCAAATATGGTTATTTCCTTTCTGGGAGACAGCAGCAAAAACTATTTTTCACTATTTCATTTTGGCCATTTTTATGCATACATTGTCTTATGTTCATACAAAAAACATGAATTGAGAAAGTCAGAAGTCAGAGAAAGTTTCACACTGATATTTCTGAAATAAATTGATTCGCCTATTCATTTACAGTGTAAGTAATTGTACGTACCTCATAGAAAACTTCCAAATCACCATCATTTCCATTTCCAAGATTTAGAGAAAGCCCAGTTTGATTTTTGCCAGTGCTGCCTTGTAATCATGCGTGTTTGCTATTCATATCTCCATCAGGATGAATTTCAATTACTTTGATTTCTTAAATTTCCCCCAGAGCTGTTATTAGGGCTCTGTGTCGGCTCTCGTTTTACCACAAAAATGTCCCCTGATGCCAGTGCGCCGTAATCAGTCTCTTTAGCATTTCATTTGAGATTGGACGAGATGACTAAAATCGGCTTGGTTGATGCAACTCAACACTAATCCAATATATTTGCAAACACTTCGAGGTGACCAGTTGGATTCATTGTCAAATCAAAGTAGAGTTGAGACATTACCTAATAAAATAGCAAAAGTGTCTTTAGTCAAAAGGAATATCTTATTATAAAGATGTGTCAGCTTGCCCAAATGGAAGAAGAGTTGGCTGTAGACGTTTTGTCTGATCATGAACGTATTTATTTTGCATGTCTGCATAAACATGTTTTAGCTGTCTCCCTGCAAAGCTCAAAACCTTTACCCGTCAAAGATAGTTCCTCATCTGTTGCTTTTAATCCCATAAACCTTCATTGGAATCGTTTCCAATCAGTTCAGCTCTCCATTTGCCTATACTCCTAAGCTTATAGGCAACTGTGATGCTACAGTGGGGCCAGAGCTGGTGCTGGCCTTTCTGAGGCTAAGGGATACAGTACAGTATGCCTTGGGATACAGTACACATCCCAAGGCAATTCAACAAAGAGAGAACCCATGTACGGTCATAAACAGTTACACGCAGTAGTGCATGGCAGAAGAGGAACATAATGACCTCAATTTGGGCCCTGCCCCACTGTGTAAAAAACACTAACCATTTGGGGTTTAGGACGACACTGGGCTATTTTTCCTCACTTTTTAAAATGGTAAAATGTCACATTCTCTCACCTCTGGTCCCTGACCCACAGTTTGGGTACCAAACTAACTTACACCTCACGGTTATTTCTGTCTCACCACTGAGAATAAGCCTGACAGTAATTTGTTTTACACCAAGCACATTCAGAGAACTTATGTTATGCAGAAGTTATGCAACTTGTGTTGTCTGCGTATAGGAAAAACCGTCTCTGAGTGGGGCAAAAAAGTATTTGGTCAGTTCCCTATAGACTTCCTATTGGATTTCGGCCAAATACCTTTTTGCCCCACTGTAGTTGTACTGTATGTATTGTTAGAATGATGTACTCCTCAGTCCACCAACTCTCTACCAGCATGTCGGCAATGCAAATTTTATGTTTTTCATTATCATTTTACACAGGTTATACTGCATGAACATGGATTAATAAGTGCAAAAAATATGTATGGACACACGGGTCAAAGGATCCTCTACCCTGGAGTTTGATTTACATACAGTATCTGCACATATTTTGTGATTCTAAATGTTTTCCAGTTTTATGCTTGAATAACTTGTTCATTCCGTTTTGCATTTACAGAAAATTTCAGCTCACACTTGAGAATGCCCCAACAACCCACTCACTAAAGGTCACACGCATTTGCACTGACATTTGACTACAGCAGGCTAAAACAGTTGACCTGCGCTAATAGGACGGCGGATCGAGCTGCGCGGCGGAGAAACTGATTAATTGTGGTCTTTTGTCTCCATTTTTTCCGTGTTTAACGCCTGACTGGCTAATGACACAGAAAGACCTGCGTACACTTGAACAGGTTTGCTGCCGCGGCTCGCACCAGCACTGTCCCAATTTTTTTTTAATTCACAGCTAGCTGCGCAGCCTGTGAATAAGGTCAGCACAAAGGACTCGCTTCTGCCAACGGGTGGCTGCATGAACATCTGTGCCTGGGAGCTGCAGCACTTGGCAGGTTCTGACGCCAGCTGTGTGGACCCAAGGATCGGTGCGTTCCCACTAGACTCCGCGCCCACACAATAGCGGCAGAACAGCGGCGCGAGCTGTCACCTCATCAAAATATCACTTTGGTGCCACGCAAGCTGCAGCCCGCCAACACCTGGGCGCCTCAGTGCTCTGGGAATGAAGGCAGGGGCAGCAGCCAATGGGAGATCCGCGCACTGCCAAGTGGACAAAAGTTTGAAATGACTTTAATATGTGGCGACACAGGTCTGCTTCAGCTGCTCAGTGACAACAAGTGAAGCCGGGGTAGAGCTGGATTCAACACAAAGGCTTTCTGGCCGGCCGACACTATAAAAGACCACTGCAGTGCTCTCAGAAGTGGCCACTCGCATATGGTCAATAGACAGAGAAATCAGTAGACTACTAAACAGGGGCAACATCAGACACTAAACCGAAAATAGACTGGCATGGCTGATTATTTAATGTGCCTATAAAGATCTGAAATAAGTGTTCAAAGTATGGTGGTCATAATTGCTGAGGTTGGCGAGGAATTAACCAAACACGAGCCATGGCACTTGTGAAAATAATTGCTGGATATCAGTCCAATCAGATTTTACAAGTTAAAATGTCTAGATTAGATTATGTACTGTATCTAACTGTTTTGTTTACAAACAGCAAAAGAGGGACCCGCAAGCAAGTCAACTTTAAATGTTAAGTTGTCCTAACTCACTCCTTTACTTTCTTAACATCCTCTGTCTGCGCGGGGGATGAGACTATAAGCACGTTTCACGACTTTCAGGGAACGACACTGTTATGGTAATGTAAACAGCCCGCTAGTCTACGATCAATAAAAAAGCTTTTTAATTAGATGCAGTGCACACAAAGTTTTTTTTTCTCATTATTGTCTGCTTTTACACTTTGAACTGAAGGACAAAACAGATTGTATTTAGAAAAAAAAAAGTATGGGGCCTTTAACTGAGTCAACGTGACAGTTAATAACAATACATTAATCAGATTTCTTGTAAAGCCATGCAATAAAATCCACAGCCAACTGAACAGAGATTGAAAGAATTCACAATAGAAATGAAGAGACAGAGGCGGCTGCACCCTCCGCTTTTTGACCTTGCCGACTGTCTGCACTAATGTCAAAATCAAACCTTCTCAGCTGGAGTTCCCATTACTGCCTTTCTACGTCTAGAACAATGGCCTATTTAAATTCCAGCATTTTCCACAGCAAACACGTCATCGCTGTTCATGTTGCTGATTGCGGGGGCAACCAAAAGCAGCTTTATCCACCGCAAAGCTTTGCATCTTGAGAGATGATGCCGCCGCATGACAAGGGCTATTACATAGAATAAGTGATTGCGGAAGCCATTCATCCACAGGAGCTTAGCAGGTAGGTGGTCTCCTATACTTAAAGAGGTAAAAATAAAATAAAGAACTGCTCAAAGGACTCACTGCTTGACCGCTGCAAATGACAGCTTTGACTTCCGCCGCTGTAAAAAGAAAAGTGAACTCCGGTGTGGTGTGTGTGAATTATTACTCTGTCAACGCCAAAGTGTGATGTGGAAAGACAATTGGCGAGGCAAGTAGGTCAACCTCCTCGGCGATATAAAACGTCTGTCATGGTCTACCGTAAAAGCCTTTACTGAGTTTTGGCGCTGCTTTTAATCACACGGCGCAGGGAAAGTTAAGAGGAGGAATGCAGAGGTGGAATGCGAGGGAAGGTCAAACGTTTTTATACTGGAAGCAGAACTTGGGAATGACTTTAAGAAATGTTTTTTAAAAGTTAGCTGATGGGGAATTATAGGTTAATTCGGCCCTCACACATATCATCTTATCATACAGTACTGCTTAATCAGTACACTTGGCCTTCTACACGACTTGTGGCCTAATAAACGTGGCACAAAGTCAGCGCTTAGATCCACGTGGCGCATTGCCAGTGCGTAGACCCTTAGTGTCTACGTGTCACCAACACTATTTAACCCTCTTGATGTGGAAGTATCGCCAGACTTCTGAATGATCAATGCCCTCTACACTGTATTGGCTGTTCAAATGTCTCCAGGCCTGTACTACGGTAATAAAACTTCTTCTACGTAAGACATCCAGACTGGTCTCCATCCTTCCACCCGTGTTTCCTCGGACATCTCCTGTATCTCCCTAACATTAGCCATCTTGAACTGGGTTATTCTGGAGCTGAATACGTTTCACCTTTCATCCACATGGCTTTGTCAATTTTCAAGATCCACTGCAGCCTGGGACATAATCCTCAGAGGGAGGGACTTGGACATGAGACACTTAAAGAGGGGGTATTATGCTTTTTTCAATCACATAGCACCAGTCTATAACATACTACAATGATGACGTAACCTTCTGTTGGTCTGTATATGCAGTAAATTAAAATAACTGCCTTGAATAAATTGCTCTCTCAAAATGGCTGTACTGAACGTCTTGAAATAGGCCTCTGTCTCTTTAAGAAGCTTTCCGACACGCCCCCTTCAGCACACTGCTGTGGCATCTAAACAACACTACTGTGCGGGGAGGGGGCTCTGCTGAGCTGAGGAGCAGTGGTTGGTGGCTTGGCTGGTGACAAAAGGTCCAGAGGCGTCTCCAGGAGGTGGGGGCGTTCCTAGGAGGACTGAGGCATAGCTACACCTAAAATGGCTGCCGTCTAAGTTTTTACTGATTACTCAAAAATATGTGAATGAGCCAAGGCAACACTCCAGGCATGTGTTTAATGAGGGAATGACATAATAACATGATATAAAGCTTGAAAAAGTCGATTTGACATAATACCCCCCCTTTAAGGTGTGTGGGTATTATGATTTTTGCAGGTTTTCAGTAATCATTTCAAACACATCTTGATCTCTATCTTGACAGTCGCTTCAAACAACCTCCCCATGAGCTTCAAAGATTACTGAAACATGCACGAATGGCACAAAACACAACTCAAACTATATTTATTACAAGGGAGAAACACTATCCTACCAGATTTCGCAAGGATGTTCAGTTGCTTTTCGTACTTTCATTGATTTTAGAAAGCACTTGCAATGGGTTCAGTCTCGTAGTGGGGGGTTAACAGCTCAACTAGCCTATAGTGTAGGCAGCTGAAAGATCTTAGATCTTGCACACAGAGACACGTTTGCGTGAGGAAGGAAAGTATTTTCAGTTGATGTCGGGTTAGTTTTTTGCCCTGGCTGAAACCATAATGTACAGTAAAGTAAAAATGTGTAGTCTACCATCTCTCATGTTCGTCACTACACTTTCTGTTTTTAAAGAGTTGCCCCCTAATTCTCTACAAAAATCTCTTGAAACTGTGGACACATAATTATTCTGTGGAAATATGAAAATAGTTTGGCCTTTAATACATGTTATAGAACCATGTGTCACTTTCAAAATTGTGAAAGGGAATTTAAGTGAACAGACATTTGAAACAATCAGAGTTAAAACCTTCATTTTGAAGTCAGCCCCCCACTAGAATAAATTAAGGTAAAGGCCAATATTGGAATCGATGTCAAAAGCTGCTCCAAAGCCCTGACAGAACATTGCTTTTGTCTGTAATGTTGTTTGACAGGACTATCAATATCAGCTGTAGCTCACTAAGGGAAAGGCGATTGGCATTCTGAAGTCAATAGTTGGATCAGGTGCATGTGGTGTATGACTGGAAGACCCTGCTTTTTCTCAATGTAAATCTAATGATGTGAGATGCCCAGGGTAACCGTCTATCTCACTGCCTGCTTGTCTTGTCTGTCATTCCTGATTTCCAAACTGTTCCTGTTTGTAAATCAATAATATTCGTGCAGCCCTGTGAAGTGCCTTCTGTTTCATATTGGGCTTTACAAAAATTCTTTTTCTTGCTCTGTCTAAAATTACTTGTGCCACATTCACACCCTCCTTTTCCTTCACCACCAGCACGCAGCAGGCACAGCGTGTAGGCTCAAGGACAGATTGTGGTGCTAACAGTGATAACTCTGGCTCAGGGCGGTATGAGCGACCCCTCCTAACCCTCCTACACTGCGGCACAACCTGAGGTCTTCAGTCTGGACTCGGATGGCTCCTCTCTAAGTACACTCCCCGGACCTCAGTGACCCGGACTGAGATGAGCGCGGCCCACCGGCTTTTAAACCATCTGCCTCCAGTAACCCTCGCGCTGCAGCACCGGCCATTAGAAAACTCCAGCGGATTGCTGTGGCATTGTCTGAATTTCAAAAGCATTTCATGTTTTTTTTTTTTTTTTTTCCCAGACAGTATTAGAGTTTTGTAGCATAGCCAGGCTGAGAGCAAATTCAAAGGTCCTTGTTTAATTAGAAAATGAACAAAGGAATAAATAAATGCAACAATAAATGAAAGGACTGGGCACTAGAGGTTTTTTGAGAGCACGGTGTTCCAAACCTATTTGCAAAGAAAATGGAATCAGCCATGTTGAGCAAATAACATTGAGTATGTGAGCCTTTTTTATAGAATTGCATTCTTTATTTGCAATATTGTTTGTGCTTTGCCTTCTTTCATTCTGGTTTTATTCTAGTTGCACGATATTATCTTCTGTACTTTTTCATATAAATAGCAATCATATTATATATACTGTATATACTGTAGCACTTTTCTGTCAATCAGTGATACATGGACTGGCTAATCTGTGCCTCTCTGTCCTAAACCTTTAAAGAGGGGGTATTATGCTTTTTTCAATCACATAGCACCAGTCTATAGCATACTACAATGATGACGTAACCTTCTGTTGGTCTGTATATGCAGTAAATTAAAATAACTGCTTTGAATAAAATTGCTCTCTCAAAATGGCTGTACTGAACGTCTTGAAATAGGCCTCTGTCTCTTTAAGAAGCTTTCCGACACGCCCCCTTCAGCACACTGCTGTGGCATCTAAACAACACTACTGTGCGGGGAGGGGGCTCTGCTGAGCTGAGGAGCAGTGGTTGGTGGCTTGGCTGGTGACGAAAGGTCCAGAGGCGTCTCCAGGAGGTGGGGGCGTTCCTAGGAGGACTGAGGCATTGCTACACCTAAAATGGCTGCCGTCTAAGTTTTTACTGATTACTCAAAAATATGTGAATGAGCCAAGGCAACACTCCAGGCATGTGTTTAATGAGGGAATGACATAATAACATGATATAAAGCTTGAAAAAGTCGATTTTACATAATACCCCCCCTTTAACTAGTTCACTGACTTCTTTCACACTTGGACAAAATTGCTTAAAAAGTCTGTCAAAATAAAGTCCCCAACATTTTGCCTCAAGCTCATTCAGTGCCCCTGCTTTGCACCACTGGAACATTGGCTGCTGCTCTGTTCTCCATCACCAAAACTTCCTGGATGACTTAGAACCTACACAAACATTATCGTCAGGATCGGAATACCAACAATTGATACATCCTGTTTGTCGGACAAAACGAAATGCTAGTATGGGGGACAAGTTTCAACAATGACACATAGCCACGCAGATATCTTTCAATTGAAGTTGAAGAGAATTGTTCTGAATATGCATCTCTCCAAATGATTTAAAAATAGAACTCATAAAAACTGGGACAAGTGAGGGAGGGAAAACGCCCTGCAGAATGACACTCATAAAGGGAGAAAGAACAGAGCTTTTCAGCGCTCATAAACAAGGCGCGGCGGTGGGATCAGCACGGGGAGAGGTAAGCTTTGGTTCGATGAAATCAGAGATCGTTGCACTTCAGACTGCATTTAACAAAAGGGCTTGATTGGTTTGAAAATGGTCTAGGAGAGCAGTGCAGGTTAAACTGCCGGCATGGTGTACGACACTTTAGTTCCAGTTGAAAATTACACATACAGTATCAGGATAGTTTGCCAGGAGCTTCTTTGCATGTTATTGACATTTCACAAGATACTATATTAAATCCAAATTAGCGTCTTGAATGTAAATATTGTTCTTGTATTATTGATACTTCCTCTTGCATGATTCTATTTGACTCAGAGTACAGTGAACATTTCCATAAACAGGAGGTCAGAGAGCGTGGCATTGGCTGAGAAGACTGAGTCCATACACTTTGACCGTTCCACTTAAATAAGGAGCGGGGCAGTGTTCAAGGATGCTAGTTAGAGTGATGGAAATGGCTCGCTGATCCCCCATTATCTGTCTTCCTTTCCTCATAATGTACTTTCCCTTCGGCCTCATCGATTGCGGCCACTGCACGTTGTCATTAAATCAATTCTTCCCAGAAGAGAAATGGTTTGTGTATGAACAGTCCTTGGCCTTACTATCAGTGACAGCACTGGCAGAGTCACTGAGATGGATCTGGATGAAACCAGAGACATGGCCCAGTGAGGAGCAGGAAATGTATTTTCTGCTTGCCCGCGCCCTTCTATTAGTTATACATGTTGTGTCCAAATAGGAAGGAAGGCCACATGCACAGAGCCCTGACACTTATTTACTTATTCAAGCTCTTTTCAAGGAGGAAACATTGTATCCCTAAACATATAAAATCCACTGAGGTGTGGCTTTCTGTGTGTGGAACAACGAAGGCTAAGTGAAGTGGCTCGACAATAACAGCACAGGCAGAGGCTAGCTTTAACTGGTGCCGTGTTTCTGTGAGCTGAAGCATTTCAATCTGCTTTTTCACCATGGCCCATACTTATGATCAAACGGCACAGAGCGATCACTCAAACGTACTTACAGAATCAAGAGGAGGGCACTTTAACCCTGTGGTAAAGAAATTATACAACCACATCTCTATATGTCGTACTATTCCGCTGATTCAAAGGCAGCACAGACCAACATGGCTTCTCTCTCCGATGGTGCTCTGTGTTGTCCTGCAGGCACACAGCAGGTTGGACACCGGCCTTTGTTTTGCAGTACACACAGCACCACCTGTCTCAATATTGGAGACATCGGCCCACTCTTTGATTTATGATTTATGGTATTTCTCGAAAGGCTGCAGGCGCTTCTGTGTAGGGGATGGTACATTAAACAGGTCAAGCCGCCACCAGTGGAGTTATACACACAGACTGGGGTACAGGTTGTGCTTTGTAATATACATTTCTCCCCTAAGTGGACTCAAAAAGTATTTGTTTCTGTATGTATGTTTTTATGTACGTATGTATGTATTTATTTATTTAGCTACACATACAGTAACATAAGATTGATGTGGATCTATCAGCATAAGCAAGGGATTCCAGAGCCATAGCTGTAGAACAATTCATCTCAATCCAATAGAAAACTTGTCTGCAAATATTTAGGCACTATATGTCCTTTTATTTCACATTTCACACACACCATGCTGAGTGCGTATGTGGGTCAAAAGCTCTATGATCACACCAACAAAGATGTCATTCAACGTGCAACTATTGCCCTGACACATTCCCTCAACACGTCTCCCACTCCCCAGAGCTGCGTTTCATTGTCTCCAAAAGCAATCCATTATCATCCTCTCTGACACTCTGATAGAGGCAGAGTGGGCATGTCAGCGTGCACAGATCCGGCGCGAACTTCCTGACAGGTACTACTGATTTTCTCTGTCTCCCTACTTCATCAACTCTCCCTTGCTAGTCCTGAATTTTGAATTTTGACGGCAACAACACACAGTGCGGTGCCGTGGAGCTCTCCTGCCACCCAGTGGGCAAATCCGCTCAGTTCGGCCACATTTGCAGTCTTTGGTGCAGGCTTACAGAGAGGGGGGGGGGAAAATCTAATTTGGCTGTATCACCTTGCATGCTGTCTCCTTTTTAAGTCTTAATTCTCTCGACAGTAACAAGCACCTCGAATACACGGTAAAGTTCAACGGGGCAGACACAAAGCAGCAGCCAGATTAGCCATGTCTTTTGTTTAGCAGTGAAAAAGGAGAATTTCACCAACTGTGTCCAATCTGTCCACCCCCCCTTTGCTTTTAATTAGAGCGTCCCTGGGGAGGCCTTATCAGTAATGGACTCTGCTCTTAATGAGGCTGTTATTAAGTCGTTTTCCTCCAGGCAAAGGCGCTGAGCCACCTATGGCATGTAGGCAGATAATACCAGGTCTTAGTGAAATCCAATTGCAGTCCGCTGTGAAGGCGGTGTCAAATCTGAGCGCACACGTGGAGAGTCATGCACCGGCACAAGACCAAGTAATGGAGATATGGAGAGGCGGATTTGTAGCTTCTCGGCTTCTTATGAGAAAGACCTTATTAAAATAGCTGGGCTGCTGGTGTGAATTTGATAGAGTAGGAGTAGTATCCTGCAGCCTGGTTGGAAAAGTATGGAATAAGTTATTGTTTTAAGAATCCGTTCCGTTGCTGTAGCCAAGAATATACTGTACTTTGAATGATAGTGGTTATCGAGGCTGCTGAATGACAACCACTTCTCTGTCAGTCTTCCTCAGCGATTGCCAGTACTGTTGCTTACCACCAAGTATACTGAGATTAAAAGAACAATTGCCCAACTTTTAAGAAAAGCTTGTAAAAAATTTAATTCTAGTTCTTATTTTCAATGCACATGTAAAAGCTCTGTAAACCCAAAACCTTTTAGTAGTTTAAAGATTAAGATTAAACACAATCAACACAAAATGTTAACAGTACTTTAAACCCAACCGGGTTTCTGCATGGAGCCTTATCTGGTCAAGTCGCAAGAGAGCAATTTAAATAGTACTGCATTTAAATACTTATTGGCCATTATCTTTATCGTTTGATTTGTGGGAGCATTTGTGGACTGGAAGCTAGATCTCATACCACGCTCATGGGGGGCTTCAAAGAAAAAAGAACAAGAAAAAGAAAAAAACGAGAAGGGAACCGCTGCCTCATAATAAAGATATGATTAGAATATGAGGTTTACATATACCGTATTTCCCAGACTATAAGTCGTACTTTTTTCATAGTTTGGCTTGGGTGTAACTTATACTCAGGTGTGACTTATATATCAAAATATATAATATCACGTTTAATTTTTTCACACTGACCTGCCTCTAGAGGGCACTCTAGGGTTGTGTACCAGTATATGCTACTCCTGTACGGTTGTACAATGATAAATAAAGCACTTATTTACTTACTCACTTACTGAAAATAAAATAAAAAAACGTAAAGTTTGGAGTGAGCGAGAAACTTGTGAGGGATTGGCGAAAAGAGGAGGTTACTCTTACTGCAATGAAGAAAACAATAATAGCTAATTGCGGGCTAAAAGCTAAATGGCCACAGCTAGAGGAACGAGTTCGCAAATGGATGCTTGAAAAATGTGCTCCCAGGTAGTTGCCAAGGTTGGTGCGACTTATACTCCAGAGCGATTTATAGTCTGGAAAATACAGTACATATACCAGGGATGCCTCCTGCTCTTTTGGTTCTGATCTTGTAATAAATTAACAAATCAAAACCAAAGGAAATTGAATAAAAAGAAAAGAATAGAGCAAAGTATTATGGTACTGAGTACATTTAGAGAGTAATCTTAAATTTATTGGACACTGATTTTCAGCCAAATAATCTAGTGGATTTCTAATTGGACACCCGTTTCAACAACCAACATCAACATTTACAACATTACACCATTTCTATCAGTATCTTCAACATTTGGTTTGAGCTCATTTACCTCGTATCTACAGACACAGATAAATCCTGTACACCCTTTGACTGAACCAAACTATTATGTTACCCTGCTCCACCAGCCAACCCAGTCTCCATTTCTTCTTCTGCCTGAGCTCTTGTTCTCCAGTCACGGCCCGCAGCAGTCACTTTTACAACAGAGAGGAGTCTGCCTCGTGGGGTTTGATGATCTGCTCTAATGAATGGCGCGGATGTGAACGGAGCTGTCAGAGGTGAGGAACACACAATTTGGGATGTTATCAGTGTGGATAGGTGACGGACATGCTCAGTACGTTATAAGGCAATAGGTAAAGACTCTTTCTCTCATACGGTGGTTCTCAACTGGTGGGTGTGGTCTTTCAATGAGTCACAGAACCATTTACACTGGGTCACCCGCCTTTTCCAGGGAACTTTTACGTGGGAGAATTTGTCCTTTCCGTCATTTTGCTGATGCTTTGACCAGATTTTTGATAGCTCACAAAATATCAAAACCCCATCGTTTCAGTATTTAAAAACAACCTTAAGAGAACCATCTGAGTAATAATAGTGTTGCTTAAATACATGGAACAAATAAAATTCAAGTATATAAGTGCAGATTTTGTAGAGTAATATAGCTTTAATAATTGTACAGAGTAAGGCGTGGAAACTTCCTTTTTAGGCGTGTGGTGATGCTAAAGAGGTCACAGTGGGGGCGGGAGATAGATGGAAGGGACTGGAGGGGAAGTTTTGAGTCCATACCTGTTTCCATCCCACACATGCTGTGGTTGAGGGTGCAATGTGCTTTTGCCATAGAGGTGTATTTTTCTAGCGGCCACTCTGTCATCGCGATGCAACACAGCTTTTGTCATCACTTCCAAATTACCCTGTGGCCGAGTTCCTGATCGCAAATCAATTTTATGTGTCCAAAAGACAAGAAAGAACCGATGAGGACTGATACCACGTCTGAAAATGTTAAACGAGTTTGCCTGTCCCCCAACTGTGGGGTTGCAAAGAAGTGGGATATTCCCAATAAATGTTCTGATATTTAGCTCGGAATTTTTGGGAAGTTTCAAAAATTAAAAACTGTCAAAATCCTTCCAAAAACAATGGTACTTTTGCATTTCTCTTGAATAAACAATTGATTAACTCCCCATTCATTATGTTTTTGAACCATAAAACATGCATTTGAGTGACCATATCGTCATGTCAAAACAGAACACAACTTGCTAAACATTCTGCTTAATCCTCTTTCTAATGAGCAGTGGGACAGACAGCACAGGTGTATACAATGATTTTGTTTTATTGTTAAATTCACCAGTCACTAACTCTGACAGATGGTGACCAATACTGTACGAGGAGTGGGCGGGGCTTGTATCCGACAATATAATACTGTAATACTGCACAGCTGTATAACAATGTGCAAACAGTCTATTATTCAATTTCCAAAAGCTTACCCAAAAACACCTTCAAAAACATGGTGTCAGACATGGCGAAGATGATTTCTTTTGGACTTTTCATACGTAGATATTTCAATTTATAACTATCAAATCAAATGTTTATGCTTCATCTTATATCTGTCTGTAAAGAAGCAACATTCAGGTGTGTTAATCCCCTGTTTATTCCCATTAATTCCCATATATTCCTGTTAATTGTTGAAAATTCCCCAAATTTTGCAGCCCTACTCTCAAGTGCACACAGTTGCTCCCGGCATGTTGGGACGTTCTCTTTGTTAAATTATTCAAAGAACTCCATCTTCACCTATACACAATTATTTAAATTGAGGTCTTTGAGAGAAGCCTTCCCCAGGCGTCATCCAAAGACCCTGCAAGACCTACAGAATAACACTTGGACCGAAATTGCCAATATACCGGTCAATATGCTTGAAAGAGTGGACCAAAACTTTCAAAATCGTCTGTATCAGTGTATCGACATTTAAGATAAAGAGTTTTGAAATGTGTACAGTTTTTATTTTATTTTATTTAATTTTCAAAAAAGCCCCACCTGTACTATGAGTTATTGTGGGCAGCTACTGTTTTTAATTGTGTTGCCTCCAACTTTTTGGATTTACGCTCTGATGCCTGTAAAGATATTATGCTATTTTGACATTATATTGTCATTCTCAATATTCAATTATATCACTAATACTATAATGTTGAATTCGAAATGAACAAATCAAAGTCGATCCCCAGGAGGAATAGCGGCGGTTCCTAACGATAAACAATAAACTGTCTTGCTTCTCTTCTTTCACTTTACTGACCTTGTTTTGCAAAGTCCAAGAAAACTGCTCTGGCTCAAACCTAGAAACATGTTCTGAAGGCTTTGCCAATACAAATAAAAAAATAAAAAGTCTCTCCAAGCTGAAGAAAGACAACTCTTTTACTTTTCGTCTTAAGTAAAAAATAGAATTCAAACGAACACAACTTAACACTGAATGCCGAGATAGATACTTATTCTCTTCCCAAAGTGAAATACTTGTATAATGGTAAATCCAAACCGTCCAACTACTATAACTGTCAGTAAAGTTGAAGGCTTTTTTTTCATTATATATTTGTATTATAAAATAACATAGCTCAGAGGTAGGAAGGGGTGATGATTAAAGTTTTCTACCAGAGCTTTTGTACAGACTGTTCCAGTCATTTCATCCTATGTGAAACTGAAGCCTCTTTTTAAAGTTTATATCATTTGAATTAGAAATAATAATTCAGGGTCATTTCAACAATAGTGGCGTTAACTATTCACAGTACAAGTGCAGATACTCAGAAGTCCAGTTTGTAAGCTCTTTGAACCAAGGTTATCCAATATTATCATGTCAGTAGCAGTCTATACTGAATAAATGCAATTCTGAAGTGCTCTGTAGATATTTATTATTATAAGCTATTGCTACTGCTATAAGCAAAGTAAATCACTCCCTACTTCTTCAGTATTTTTACTTTGTCAACAATTACTGGTAACGCTTTATATTAAGGTTTGTTCATTAAGTATTAATAAGGTATTAATAAGCATTAATAATATTCTTGTAAAGTATTAACACACCTCTTATTATACGTGTATCTGTTAACATACTAATAGGCCATTAATAATACGCTTATCCATAGCCAACCCTTAACCCTAACCCTAACCTTAACCCTAAAATGATTACTAATGCTTATTAATACTTAATGAGCACACCTTAATCTAAAGCGATACCCAATTACTTGACCATCCATTCTACAGCTTAGTTTGAAAGAAATATGATATTTAGACGGGTCTTTCAAAAGGCTTTGCATTCTACCAAAACATTCACAATTGTGCGAATAATTTATCATCATAGTTATTTTTTAATGATGTTTTCGAGAGTAAACAGCGTGACCCTTTTACTAACAAGAACGTGGGATGATGTGATACAAAAAATAATAATGTGCATGGTGATTTTGGAGCTAGTTATAATCATTCAGCACACCTTTAGTGTTAAATTTATATGAATGTTGTGTTACTGAGTGACGGCGGTGATCCGAGACGCTGGAGGTGCATATTGGCAGCCACACTTTTATGAGTCTATCCCTGGGCAGATGTGGCTGCAGCAGAAACGTGTCCTCGCTGCTGTACGTAAATGTGTTGATATTGACGGAATACTAAACCTACAAGAAAAGAAAGTCTCATAGTAGCAGACGATGGCTTAACAAAATCCACCGTGAAAAATGACAATAATTGACGGGTCTGCATATGAAGCAGGGGCAAGACAAAAAGCCCAATTATTTTGCGAACGCATTTAGGGGCTGACAAACTGCCGCTCTCACACCGGCCACAGGTGCAGTCTGTCAAATCAATGAGGCGCAGATTTACCAAATAAAACGGGCGTGATTAAGAGGCGTTAGTCAGGGGCTGAATCAGCACATAAATCATTGTTTACACTGTCGGCCGCACTTTGCTGAGAACCGGGAGGGGAGAGGTGAGGTCGGGTAAATGGATCCCCTTGACGGGATCTGTGTAATGGTCAATAATCTTACATTTACCCAGGCTTTCGGGACGTGTCTCCTAAGAGCCTGCTTCACTGGCCACATGCTATAGGCTGGGTCTAACCACACTCTTAAGATGAAATAAGTAAATTTGTCTGGCAGGTAGCGATTCCAAAGGGCAGCCGGGCCCAGAGAAGTATCGATGTCGACGACTATAAACTCTAGAGAGGCAGTAGCTGTTCTCCTTTATGGCTTGGCAACAAATATTGAACTGGACAATCACTGCTAGCTCTACAGACAAAAGGGACGTGTGTCATTTACCCTCCAATAACTTCTCTTATTTCAGTATATACACCGCTAAAAATCTGACTGATCTGCAAAAGTAACCCATGACTTTGACACATTCCGTTTCTGCCGAACTGGCCATGCAAGTTGGAAGTTGTTGTTTGCACATAAGGGCACATTTTAAAGTCAAGACTGTTGGCTATTTCTATATATGTTTTTGTTATAATAGGCTTTAATGATTATATGAAACTGTGTTGATTGTAACATGTGCTTTTGGGGTGATTTGAATTGAATTGCTGTATTGTTGTCCTTACTCTTGGAGTCCACTGGGGGGCAGTGTGTTAGGAGTCAGATCGCGCAGAAGAAGCATTCCAAGGACATTGATTGGTTCGTCAACAAGTAGCCGCCTACTTCTTGTTCCTATAAATTACTTGGACTACACCGGTTCGCCATCTTGCCTGCTGACCTCCTTGCTGTCCACTGAAGAGCATCATGCAGCCTTTAGTATAGCTTTTGTTTTAGAATGTAAATTCAGGCAATAAAACAATGATTTTGATTTTAATAGAACCTGCATCCGTATTCTTTTTCATCCTTATATTTGAACACTTCTTTAAGACTCACTTGTACTCATTTCAAGGGTAAACACTTTTCAAATCTGGTTCAATAATGCATATTTTTTTCATTCCTAGATAGTCATCGAGTGCATTTTCCATCAAGATGTGGAGCAACAACTGCAGGTGTCTGAAATATTCAAGCTGTGTCGTCACTGCGCCCAGAAACATGTCGCCATGCACATGCGGGGCAGACGATCGAGCCGTTACATGTCAGTAAAACGCGCCACTGTGCCTGATATTGCTTCAGGGTGCGCATCCTTTGATATGTCCACAGAGAGCCTGGCGGTTCGTTTGGACAGACATACTCTGCTGACTCCTGTGTATTCAAATGGAATGCAGTTTCTTCTCTTTTGTTGGGAGAAGCATTTATACCCATGGCTGGAAAAGTTAAATATGTGCATTGGTCATGTCTGTTTATAATATCAATGCCGCTTTAGGACTGCGGTTGACATCGATCACTATTATGTTTGACTCTTTATGTACTTGACAGCCATCCAAGAGTCTCCAGGGCTGCATTTGACTATCAATAGGTGGCCTGCTTCTATAATGTTTTCAAGACTGTAAGTGCACTCGGAAGTCATCTGAATGGAAATCCCTCTGCAGTACCTGAGGCATGCAGTGTCAATAACCCGCACTACACTAGTATGGCGTTGCAGTAAAGATACAAAGCTAATACTAATATCTGTACGGTTACACACCGCCATTGCGACACCCCCCCACTCTGACATTGAGGTCTAATTGTCAGAGTAGGGGCATTTTCCCTACTGGAACTAGCCCTAACCTTACCTTAGCCCTAACCTTAAAGGGGGGTATTATGTAAAATCGACTTTTCAAGCTTTATATCACGTTATTATGTCATTCCCTCATTAAACACATGCCTGGAGTGTTGCCTTGGCTCATTCACATATTTTTCAGTAATCAGTAAAAACTTAGACGGCAGCCATTTTAGGTGTAGCTATACCTCAGTCCTCCTAGGAACGCCCCCACCTCCTGGAGACGCCTCTGGACCTTTCGTCACCAGCCAAGCCACCAACCACTGCTCCTCAGCTCAGCAGAGTCCCCTCCCCGCACAGTAGTGTTGTTTAGATGCCACAGCAGTGTGCTGAAGGGGGCGTGGCGGAAAGCTTCTTAAAGAGACAGAGGCCTATTTCAAGACATTCAGTACAGCCATTTTGAGAGAGCAATTTTATTCAAGGCAGTTATTTTCATTTACTGCATATACAGACCAACAGAAGGTTACGTCATCATTGTAGTATGCTATAGACTGGTGCTATGTGATTGAAAAAAGCATAATACCCCCTCTTTAAGGATAGTGGAGTTTACAAACTGAACAGGCTACTCTCGGCATCAAAAAGTGTCGGATTGGCGGGACGTCGCAATGGAGGGGTGTCGGAATGCGATCCTAAGAATTGTTATGAATGGAGATTTCTAGTTTCTTAAAGTCATTAAGTACATTCAATTCTACATCATTCTACACTCATTCAAATTGTTCACTGTGCTTTGTAACAACCGCTGCGCCTGATACCGGTCACACTCATGCACTCTGGCTCCTTCATAATGTTTGTATGTTGATTCAAGTTTAATGCAGTGTTGATTTTGATATAGACTCCTTCTTTATTGGAAATCACCTGAATGTGAATTCTTCTGCAGTACCTGATACAATGCACCTAAACACTACGCTTAATATCTGTAAGAATTTGGGAAATCATTTACGAGATTGATAAAAGCCATTTTTAAATAGTCAAATGTGTGCTGCATTTCTGTTTACAGCCATACAGTAGGCTAAAAATGAGGAGAGCGATCAAGGTCACTCCTCCCTTCTTGCCGATTGGATTTAACAGGCTGGGGTTACAGGAAATTCTGTGCCCCCTCTATAACAACACAAAGGCAATGTCAGCACTCTGAAACTGCTTATTGTTTATTTCACAAAATAGATGTGCTTTACATAGAAAACACCACGAATTTTGCATTCACGCCCTTCAAGTCCCTCTACGCTTAAATACAAATCCAAAACATGGGGCACCCTGTAACAGCGGTTCACAGGACAGCTCATCTCATTGGTCAAAGCGATGGCACCGGGGATTCTGATTAGTCGCTGAAATCAGCAAAAGGAGGGACTGGATAATATAAAAAATACTTATATTACGTCAAATTGCATCCTAAGGCGGTCAACAATACGCAAGCTATTATATTTGTAAAACAATCCAATTTCCAGACTATCACTTTAAAGTAGGTCAAACCAACGGTGGTTTTTAAAATGTATAATACTACAGCTGACTTTGTAAAGGCAAGGACACCTCAGAACGTTCAGATTTCCGCCAGTATAATGCGGCCAGTTAAGGATTAGAATTTAAATTGGATGCCAAAAGTACAATAATCACATCATCATTCTGTGCGCCCCGACAGTGAGGCAGACACAGCCCGAGGAAATGCGGTTTTGTAATCCCATCCCACGCCATTCGCGCCAATCATAAACTATCACATTATCCGGGCGAAAAGGGCCATTTGCTGGAGACAACTTTGACGACGCGTTCACTGACCGCGCGGCTGCCGGATCATGCCGTCTTCGCTGCGAGTCGCTTTTAGTGCTGTGGAGAGCAGTTTGGGCAAATGATAAAGAATTGGGACGCAATGCGGCATGATGATGAGCTTTTAAAATGTCCCAAAACTTCCCAATGCGTCTTGGGAAATCACAGCGCAATACGTCTTCATAACCATAAGCTCCTCTCAAAGCCCTCTCCACATGAACAAGCAGTTAATTTAGCGAACTGGGCGCAATGTATGTGATGTGAGTAGATCTTGTATTCAGCTTGTCACACTCCGCCGCTACAAAATATCCATCAGGAGAAGGGGGAAGTCATTTGGCTCTTCACTGTTTCGCGCAAAAATGGTTCCTATTATTTCCGGGCCATTTGTTTTATAAATGGTTTTGGGTGGATTTAATGGATGGGTGGACTAATAGCACAAGTTACAGCAGAACACCTGTCTCTGAAAACTTTGGAGCATAGATGCAGGCCTTATGCTTTGGGGCGTCCATAAATATCGTTTGATTTAAAAGTTTGCATTCGAGAGCATATGGTGAAAGGACTACATAAAATATCCATTAGAGGGAACGCTATGCACCTGCATTACATTGCGGATAAATCATTTTTATCTTTTTTTTTTTTCTTGCCTGGAGATACAGGAGGTTCTGCCGTACAAGCTCATATTGTGTTGCAAATAATTGAGTGCATGTCCCCCCTGACTTAAAGTGCAATATGATGATGTTGTAATAAGAACACAGAGATTGAGTGGGTACAGACATAAACGAATTAAGAGCTAGCTTTTACAAGTTAAATTATATTAAAGTCATGGATTTGAAATCAGTTTTCAGGGGCAGAAAATGGTGCAGCGGTGGCTCAGTATTTCCTTTCCCAAGTGGCTCCAAAAAGATTTTTGCATTTCGAAATGTGCCTATTGAGATTTTTGTTTTAGTCATAATGAACCCAACCTTCAAACCTTTAGGTAAACAGAGGAAAGGACAGTCATTTTCACCGTCTTTGAGGTCTAATTAGCTCTCGGCCATTTTTAAAAGTATAGCACACAGTGAGTTGTTAGAGCATTCGTTCACGGATCCAAAGGTCATCAGTTTGAATCCCAGCTTGCCTGCCTTAGTAAATGTAGTGCATGAGGAAGTGGAGGTTATAGGGGCTTCTGTCTGTGAGCTTGGTTTTGGTTTAGGCTTCAAAAATAAAGACAAAATACAACTGCAAACGACACATGACAAACCATTGAGAACGCAGGACTTTTGAAGGGCACAAATAAGAAGTTAGCTTTGCCTGTGATGATGGATGCGCAACAATGGATGATAAGTTTTAAAATGGACATATCGGGCCAGGTCTTGTAGCGAATTGAGATTTTCCGAGTGGCGGAGCTATTGCCTATACGCCTTCGCCACTTGCGAGTGGGCGTCGCAAGAGGAGCTGACTGCTCTGATGGGAGCACCGCTGACATTCATTTCCCCGTTTACATCATGCTGCCTTGTGTTCTTCCTTAAGCATTACAGGCTCTCGCAGGACAAACTAAAAACTTTATTAACCCCATCGTGAGCTTAACAAAGTTTGTGTCTTGAGAGAAAGAGATGTCGCCTATAGCCGGTCCCGCTGGGGCACGGATCGGCCCTCGCTTGGTCGTAAAAGCGTTACCGAGACGAAAACAAATGCACATGTTCACATGTTGAGAATGAGGAACATGATTGCACTGAAGAAACTTGAGCATGACAGATGAAACGTTTATATAGGGATTAGATAGTTTGTGCATCCTTTTCAACACTCAAAGATGATATAAATATGCATGAAAACAGCACTTTAAGTCCAAATCAAATACTGTGTACTGCCTGCTCACATTTTTGCTAAATCTACTCTTTTATGGCGTCGTCTGACTCATCATAAGCCTGGCAGAGCCTATTATGTCATTTTTAAGTGGTTTTGACACATTCCAAGATTTACCTCGCCTGCTTTTTAAAATCCCCGTTCATACCAGCACCTTACACGTAATTGTTTACAACCTGTTTACAGCAGTAGCTTCTTCGCCCCGCAACATCCTTCATCTCCCCATAACGTTTAGGTAATAACATCCATTCTGCAGCTGACACCCTCCCGCTATCAGCTAACATGATCCACAATGGTGTCACAAACCCAAATGATACACTATTGATCTGTGGTGGATTAATGGGTTATGCAAAGGCAAGCGACAGTAACAGCCATTTTTTCTGATGCTGCGGCAGACAATGGTGTTTGTGTTGCTATGATGAAGACAAATAGCATTGCCAGGTCTAGACAGAAGATGGGGCTGCTGCTCTATGCTGGAAAAATATACAGTGTGCTTTGGCACTGCTTCTCCAGTTTGCCATATTCTGGGCAGCAAGAGCAAGATTCAAGTCTTTAAAGTTTATAAAGATCAGATTGTGTTGTGATGCTGAATGAAACCCAGCTAACATTATAATAAACAATGAAGTGTTTAGGCATGAGAACTACTGTATACTCGAGGCATAGTGACAACTCAAAGGGATTCTGATGCCATCCATTTCAGTCACATGACTTTTCTCTTATAGCGATTTTGATGATGTTTGACTATCCCAAAGAAATAACATTTTGTTTTGTAACATTAATTTTTAGGCCAATGGTAAATATGAATTTTCCATCAGTTGAGATCTATGGATAGGGTGATAAAAGCAGCTGAAGCAGGTTTTTTTTTTTCCTCTACTCTTTGGCTACTTTTTTGTAAATAGTGTTTCGACACTCTGTGGACACTGGCATATTTATTTCCATAGCTTTCAACTCCTAAGCTATCCTATTTTCTATGGAGGGAATAAACTAAACACAGCTTGTGCAAAAGATTATAAGGTGTTGTGTAGGGGCCATAAGGTAAGATCATTGTGCAAAATGACACAGAATCACAGAATAATTGATTAGTTAATTACATAACTAATCCATACATTTTTTTCATGTGTATCGATGAGGGTTCCTTATTGTCATGATTGAACAATAAAAACAAAAACATAAATGTATGTGTGTGTATTCACACAGTGCGAGGTGCGAGTCCAGATTGCATGAGAAAAGTAATATTTATGGTGGTGTCAGATAGCTCTCGGGGAGCAGAGTGCGCTGTCTAATCCAGCTGCAAAAAGCATTATTCTATGAGCGAGAAGCCTTACCCTGTAGTATGAATAATAGAAAAGCTTCTCTTAAGTATAGCTATTTTCTGGGTTCAAGATTCCAGAGCTGCTTCCAAACAGAGGGATTAAGTAAATACCCCTATACAGCAATGCTTTGAAGTAGAAAGGTTGCACGGAGAGATAGAGGTGGGACGAAAGGTGAGAAAGACTGTGCTTGTTTTATAAATAAGAACACTTCGCCTAGATTTGAGGCTTATGGCAAAGGCATTTGAAGCTTAGAAAAAGGATGATACATATACAAGTCTAATTCAAGTGGCAGGTTTATAACTTATTAAGGTCAGGGAGATGCCATTAACTGATTAAAAAAATAGCTATGAATACTTTTTTAAAGCTATTTATCATCTCCCATAAGGAGTATAAGCCTGTGGGGATGCAAACAATGCTTCATTCAGTTCATTTAAATGCATACCTTTGTATTATATTCTTAAGCATTTATGGTCTTTGACCTCTTCATATAGTGGTAAACAACTCATCCAGTAACAAAGTGCATTCCATAAAAACAAGGTGGTTGGTCGTTGGTCTGTTGATCCAAATTCATTTTTCATTTATTCTTAACCATTGTTATGAATGTTATGCAGTGAAATTGTATAATGTCCACCAAAAAATAAATAATAATTATTGAGAGATTTTGTGTTCCACCTGCACTGGACACTTGTCTGTTTATTTCAGCACTTATATTTTCACAATGCTGAAAGCTATTATAGCTTGACAGCTCAAATGCTTCGTGGCCTTTTGTATACACTAAAATCAGATTTGTTTTTATTATTTAGTTATTGTTAGTGAACAGGTCCCAAGTGATTTGAGTTAAGGTCTGTCTGATAAGCCAGAATAATGTGTTATACCATACTTGGATTTGGATGTAATTCATATTTCTATCACTGGAGCATGTGGAGTTGGAAACACAATGATTTAACCTTGACAAAAACATCGTAGTAGCAACTTGTTTGCCAATGTAACAGTCCAGGTGCAAGGTGAGGCAGACATGTTCAGCTTTGAGTTTCCAAAAGTAATTCAGGTGATATACTGTGAATTGCATTTCCTTTCACCCAGATACGAGCTGCATCCAACACTTCTATTTCTTTAAATAGCGGAGTTATTGGCAGGGGTATGTGTTTTCGCTGCACCATTGAACAGAGTGAAAAGCAGTGATGGAAACAGCCCAGGAGAGGAAGGCGTTCCTGTGGAGGCAGAACAAGCTGTGCTCTTTGGGGTCTTTCATCATGGCGCCGGTCGGTCAGAACAGCCCTTTGGCCGTCAGCGGGACAGGGCGCTCACGCAGGAAACAGTGAGATGACCACATGAGCGGGTCAACAAACTGGTGCCATGTCACAGCCTGGTCCCGCTCTGCTTTCAGTGAGCTCAGACATCTTCAGAGTGAGCCTTTTTGTTCCTCTGTCACCAGAACAACCACAGCAGTCACTGGAGAATGCCGCGCTGTGGGGGGACAGAGCCACATGAAACAAACTATTGCCCAGGCTAGCAGAAGGAACTTGATACAAGAGTGCCACGAGAAAATAATTCAAGTGGGGGCTGCTTACAGTATGACAGAGTGCCGTATTGAGAGCAGTGGGTGTGTGATAAGACAATCTTGTCATGATCTAACCCTGTGACATCAGCCAACTGAGAGAGATAATATGTAATTCTGTGATTAGTTCTGTGCACAAACACACATGCTGTTGATGTTTCTCCACCTTCTTCTCCCAATGATCAGTCTCTGTCACGCTCTGAGTGAATCTTGCCAATCACAGTGACTGGTGGACTTTAAGAAAAAGCAGTGAGCTTTAGTCCCCTCTTCCAGCCAAATAATTGAATTATGTGTGCACCGCATTGCACGCCATTACGTGAAAGATATGGTGATATTTAAATGATATGCCCAGAAGCAACAAATGTAGGTGCATGTTTTCGCTGTCAAGTCCACTTCTCCAGCACAGTGCAAGTTTGAGGTATTTCAGCCTCCTCATTTTCGGCGCTTGTGGCTAATCCTGAGTAAAGTAGGCAAACGCGCATGTGGATTTCAGAGAGGTAAGCGCAGGCAGTCTGGACCACCAGCTGAACACATATTTATGAATTGGAAATTTGTCTTTAGAGATTCAGTGCAGGGAATGGAGACGCTGTATCCTAACACAAGGTCTGCATCTGGCGAATGGGGACGACTGGATTAGCAAAATACCACTAGAACTAGATTACGGTGGAAGGATTTCATACAACTGCAGTATGTTTGATGCAATTAGATTAAAAGAAAGGTTCAGTTCACAGTACATTTTAGACATGTGAAAGAGGAACTGCTGAACTAAGAATTCCATTGCAATAAAGGACTGAAATAATCATTGCAATATTTCATATATTAATCGATTGTAACTAACCCTTGCAAAATAATGGATTAAAACTCAGCTCAACAGTGTGCTAAACTAGTATTGACAAAGCACCACATTCAGCGCTTATTCAGCTCCAAACTGCAGTCTCCTTCGGTTTGTCTCCCGGTGAAGTCACAGCTTATCAACACACTCAAGATTTATTGATGCATTTCCGGGATGCTGGCTGCCCAGGGCCGACCGGTGAACGGGAATCGAAGGCTGTGCTCTGGCTCACTGACTGTGAATTTGCTGCGTCGAGAGAATGCACCCAGCCAACTGAACTCTAAAAAGTTATGTGTACTGCAATAACATAAGCGTGTTTTAATCACCCTATGCACATTATGGTGATTCATTTCAACATCATGGGATTATAATTACTACAAGGCTGGCTACAGACCCTATTATGCTTAACTCAGGTTTTCAAAACTGCTTTTGGCACTATTTTTTGCAGCATATTATTACTTAACATAAAGTATGTGTAATTACTGCTGGGACACTGCCTGACCCAAAAAAAAAAAAAATTGTTATGATCTGGGGTTGCGGGTGTTAGTCAAGTCATAGGTTTAGCAACACCGTGTGCCCAAAGTATGAGATCAGCTGACTACCTGAACATCCTGATAACCAGGATATTCCATCAATGGATTTCTTCTTCCCTGATGTTGGTGAGAAATTAATGCAACACTGGATCTTTCGACATTGCAGAAGCTGTAAAACTCTTTTAAATGCACCTGGCTGAATGTTTCTTTTCATCTGCGGCCCATAACAGCATGTAAACTTCAAAGAAAAAAACTTTGGACACCACTGTTTTAGAGCATGTGAACTTTTTGTGGGAAATTTTGGGTCAGGCTGTGTATTATGTTAAAGTCTTCAATGTAACGGCGACATTTGCAACAGAAATAACGGGCCATGTGTGGCGAAAAATTTTCCTCCAGCGCAAACCAGGAAACCAGAGGCTAAAATTAGCACAGTGTTAGCATTGAGGGTGCACCCTGTTCACATTCCAACTCTGTCTTGCTGTGAACTCCGGCTGAGACGTGCTTCTTAACTAAGACATCATTAACTCAGGTGAATAACTGAATGGATGTGATGTGGTCTGTGAGAGCTACAAACACATTAGGCAACAGCTGAGTGATTTTACTACCTACAACTTCCACGATTCAATTCAGGAAGGACAGCTTCAAGGATTGTGACCATAAACCCCGACAGAGGGCTCAAACCTAAATCTGCCTCTTCTGCGGAAGTCCAAAGGGAAACCTTGCAAAACAAGCCCAAACAACGTCCAACCAGCTTAACTTTGCAAGACCATTTGGAGTCTGTGTAGCTGTATGGACTTTCAAATCATGGAGGAGTTGTGACATGGTGATGTGCAATATTGGAGTATCAAAAACAAAATACTGTGGGATCACTTAAATGAACAAAACACCACTTCAGCTATGTTCCGGAGAAATATTATATTACATTAATATGAATATTTCTGAAAAATATTGAGTTAAAAGCTCAAAGACACACGATTTTGCGTCGTATAACTTTCACTGATCACTTTACGTTCAGGTTCACAATGGCAATTACCCCGTGAATAGCATCATTCATTTCAAACCAGACTGATGGGGCACACTGCAGTAATTAGCACATGCAGCTCTCAGTGAAGTCTGCTAATTATCCCTAATGCCATCTAATTTGTTTGCAGTAAATAAGATGGCGCCTCATATTTCATAACAGTCACGCAAAACAATGCACAGCAGCAAATCTAATCAAAATGTGTCCGACAATAATCCCAACGTTAACTCTGACCTGAATCTTTAGCTAACGGTAACTGTCTGTCTACGCTAGGGCTGAACGATTAATTGCGTTTGCAATTTTATCGCGATATGACACAACGCGATTTCGTAATCGCAGGGCACGCGATTTGGGAAGTGAATGGAGGTGGAGATATGGCATCAAAGTCCGCTCCGCCGCGTGCTTTTGTTTACGTCTCAGTGTAGTTAAGGTGCGCGGTAGATTGTGGATGTACAGTGAAAATATCAGCGTTTATCAGCAGCCATCGCGAAGGACTATTGCTTTCTTCTCCGTTAGCATTGCATTAGCCGCAGCGCTCATCACGCCATTCTCTCGCTGCTACTACACGCTCTGATGATCACAGAAACTCCCTCACCTCGGATTACGCCTCTGCCTCCACAGAGATATAGCCAGGTGAGCCTGTGCTGCTTGTACAGAGTAAAGAGTCGTTTGTGGCTGAGTTTAGGAGGCTTATGTTTGGGAATGTTGTGGATAAAGAACTTATCTCAAAAGCATGACTGTTCATGACCATAAAGTATCCCGGAGGCGATGTGCCATGTGCCTCTATTTACCTTTGCATCTACGCATATGCGCTCCGTAGGTAGTACAGATGCTAGATATAAACACTAAACTGCTGTATGGAAACTACGATCCGAGGCAGGACTCCGTGTCATGTCTTATTTTGCTGAGTAAATGCGCTGTTTAGCTGAAATGTCACTAAATGGCTGCGAGTCAAAGAGAAAGTAAAGTGGCGGTGTTTGGTCTCCTTGCGTCACTGTTATTCTCTTTCTTGATATTGATATTTATAAGTTACATCCCAAAACCAAAATGCTGCTCCTAATTCCAATGTGTTTTGGCGTGTGCTCCATCTGGCCTCTCCGTGTCCATCAATAACGCGCATCTGAAGCAACTACGAGTCGGAGCTCAGACCGGGATTTGATTGGCTGAAAAAATAAATAGTTTATTTTGTATTAATAGGGAGTTAAAGCAGACGTTTGTTCTTACTTTTCCTGCACTTTAGTGACTGGTTACTGTTACTGACAAGATCAGTGAGTTTGATCTTTTTTTATTATCTCTATATATAATTTATCTTTTATTTATAGACTGTACTGTTAAGTTCAGACAGTTTTTAAGAAGTGCAGTCCACATGTTCACAAATTTTGAATAGGTCAAGCAACAATTTTGTTTGCTTTATTGTTGCAATTTTCACTTCAAATTAATCTGATATTGTTTATTATGAAACAAACTGATTTGTTTGTGTTAGGTGAAAAATACATGAGAAGTGGACCTTGCAACAATAATTGCATATTTAATCGCAATCGCAATATTGAGGGGGAAAAAATCGCAATTAGATTATTTTCCAAAATCGTTCAGCCCTAGTCTACGCTCTGAATGTATTAAAGCAGCGTATTTTAGGAGTCTCTTATTCACTGATTTTAACAAGAACCCAACACATACCCAAAAAATAGTTTCACACTTTCAAACAATGGGCACAGCCTGGAGGACAACAGGAAGATTAAGTCTTACATATGTTTGATCTTAGATTTAATCAATGGACAACGGACAACACAAAACTATATGTTTGTTAAGTGATGATGTCATCGCTACACTCCCGGGTCCAACGAACTTTAGCCCTATTCACTATAATGGGATTTAGCTGAATTTGTATCCCCCTTTGTTGGGGGGAAAAATTTACTTATAAGTTTATGTTTAACAATACATAAACACTCAAAACGCAAAATCAAACCCTCCCTTCAAAACAAACTATAGCTGAACAGTCAAACAAGCAAAAAACAAAACAAAAGAAAACCACAACAATAATCACACAATGCTACAAGTAGGATTCACAAAACCAGATTAAGTTTTTCCTCAGCACATTTCAAAAAGGATGGCCAGATTTCCGAATAAAAGATGTATTACTGCCTTTAAAGGATCTGTATCCTGCTATTTTAGCCATTCCAAAGTAAAGTATAGGCATTTATATGATATATTGTACCTCTACCACTATGGAGTACTCATTTTTGTGATAAATATAAGTATTTTCTGGAGGTATTTTTCCTACCCGGAAGACAAAACGCTTGAATTCAGTTAACTCCGCCCCCTCTCTCAGCTCATACACTTTAGCAGTAGTAGAAATATATATATATATATATCACAGCAAAAAGTGAAGTTACTTCATGATGCAGTTATAAGGAGTTGACATGTGCAACACAGCTTCATGAATGGCTAACACACACGCTAACACACATGCTAACACACATGCTAACACGGGTTTTGATTGACTCACCACTCTGATGTTTCCATTATGGGATGCGTTGGTTATAAAAGTTAATCCATTTGATTCTGGCCAAGGTTCACCAAGCATCCATCAGTGACCGTCACAGACAAACACTATTTTGGCTGATAGTCGCTGAATCCCGGAGGGAAATTCCAACTTCTGGCGAGTGGCCACTTTTTTAGAAAGGTTGAATAAAGTCCTGCACCTCTCGCAGCCAAACGCGCTTTTCTCCGTGACATTATCGTGAGGTAAGAAAAACAGATGTCCAGACTCCAGAGTAGGTTAGAAAAAGCTCCTTCTTCACAACTTTCGGTGCAAACATGACATGACATCTGTTCAGACGCTCAGAGGGTGTGTTTGCTTTCACTGCAGGGGCAGCGCGGACGTCAGGCAATTTTTTTTTTTTTTTCATTATTTCTTTCTTACGACAGAAATAAAGAAAAAAAGCTGTTTTACAAATTAAAATCAGGCCGTAAGGCATTACATTACAGACGTAGAGCACTTCCGTTCCGCTGTGACGACACAACTGAACAACCTGAACAACTCAGTCGTTTACCAGGAGATGGCGGAGCAGCTGCTCAGAGAGCAGGATTCAGGAGGATTACTTAGAACTGCGTGAATTAAGCCAAAAACCGCTCTGGGGGTGTTTTTGATAAGGAAATAGCATAACAACATGGTTAAAAACTCAAAAAAGTCGATTTTGCATGATATAGCTCCTTTAAGGGTATGCCTGATCTTTTCAATTTTTAGAATTATCTTTCATCCACTGTGAATGAGAGGGAGGTAATGAGTTTTTCTAAATTCAGTAAAATCAGCCTGTGAGCAAGAAGTGTACAGAAGGCCAAAAAGCCCCCCGCTGCTATTTATTAAATGAAAAAGTAATAAAAGCCAATCTAATGAGTCAGTTACCTCTTCATTTAGCAAGCCGGGCTAAACCATACAATCATATATATAAGTATATGGTCTAGAAGTGTGTTACATTTGCCAAACATGCATAAATTGACTAAGTTTGCATCATATTTGTCGACTTTTGAGATTTTCTTTTTCGTCAGACAATAAAATCAAGGATGTGTTTCATTACCTTGAATGTTTCGGCTGCTCACTGCCAGCCTTCTCCAGAAGTGTCTTTCACATAGCAGACAAAAAAATAAATCCTGGTAATGAAACACCTCCTTAATCTATTTGTCTGAGAAATTCACAAGTCTAGATGACAAAATGTACGCTGTTAGTAAAGCATGATATACTGTCACCTTGAGTTAATTCAAAAATAAAGAAGAAATTGTCAGAAGATCAGCTGAGAATAAATTACAATTTGTTGCTGAAATAACTCTCTTTGTGATAGATTCTCCAAATCAAACAAAAAAAAACACATTTATCAACGTCAGACTCTCGTGAAACATTTGATCAATAAGCGTGATGATGCGACACACAACAAATCTCAGGCTCAAGCACGATTCTTCGTGGTTTGTGAAAACCTTTCTATCATACTGCAGTTTTGCATCAGATAAAAGGGGTTTATCTGGGTTGTCTTTTTTTTTTTTTAATTAACAATAAAATAATACAGTGAAATACAGAATAAAGAATAAAATACAGAAACAATACAGTGAATAAAGACAAGAGCAAACTTACAGAAACAGTGACTCTCTTGCAAGAACGAAAGCAACATGTTTAACTTTACTCAACGTCACTGCAATTGACACGACTCTACTGTATTGCTTTTATCATTTATTTTACAATGATTTTTCTAAAGTCTGCATGAAAACAACAGCCCGTATGCGAACGATTCTTCATCACATGCCTGCTTACGTATTCCTCCATTCGCCAGTTGAAAGTCGGGTCACTGCGGTCCGCTCCACCTGAACACTCTTAAACACACTCAGATGTGCTCTGGCTTCCTGCTGGCTCCTTGACCCAAAGTGTGCTGTGCAAGTAGACACAACAAATGACCAAAAGAGCTGAGGCAATATACTGCTGCTGAGAGGGGAGTGAGGGAAGATTGCTTTGCTCCGGTGAGACTCATGACAAAAGAACCACAAGTGGCCGCTGCATGCCCAAAATGACTTCAGACTGGCAAATACGGGAGGAGTAACTACAAGTATTTTTGTCATACAATGTCCTCAATTCGAAAGATCTCTAAGTGCAATTGCTAAGGCCTATTCTTGGAGGAGTTTCTATTTATGGGTTTGATTGTAAGAACAGCCTTGAATGAACCATAAATTTATTTTCAACTGCTCATAGCAATCGTAATCATCCTATCAATCCATTGATCAAATGACCTTTTATCCCGTTTAAAGCACAGTGAGCAGGTAAAAAGTGCAAAGAAAGTAAAGATTATACAGTAAAAAAGAGGGAGCAATTAATTTAAGAAGAAGAAGATTTGTATTTATAGAATGCACTGCTGATGCACTTCAATTCAATAATTTGAAGTTCATCATGAGTGCCTTTGCGTGAAGGTGCAGACCTCAGTGCAGTGGTTCATCAGTGGGACTGGCCAGGCAGGGTCAGCTGACCCCTGCACTGTCTGCCCGAGAAGAGTGACAGCCTTTGGAACAAAAGGCTGTCCAGCCAGGGCAACACAGTCGGCGTCCAGACGGGAGCCGAGAACTGTGCAAACAGAGGATACTTTTCCTCACAATCTGCTGCTCACAGTAGGAAGAGAGAGCTCTCACCGGGGCTCCAGATTTTGAGTGAGACCTTAATAATATTCTGCAGCCATACTGTCCTGTGGAGAGATGGAGTAGTACCAGCAGCAGAAATAATAGAAGGTGCTACACACTTTAATATTATGTCAAATAACGGTCAATAAGCAATATAACTCAGGCTGGGACAAAATATAGTATCGTATCGCAATACTTTTTGCTGCAATACCAAGAACTGATATTTATCAAGTATTGCAATACTTTCAATACTTGTGTTTTGAGGCATTTTTATCATGCACTCCTTTGTTTTCCAGTGACATAAACTTTGGACACACGGCTGTTTCATTTTTACACATTTTAAGGTTGAGAAAAGAAAAGCAACGCACACCAGAAGTAGTCTCCGAGGTGCAGATGTAGGGGGAAATCTTATGTACATACACTTTGGTTCAATAGAAGAAAAAAGAAAGATCTGATGAAGGCTAATGCCGAAACGAATTACTATCATTAAAATTTGGACATCGGCTTATGAGTGTGCGATGTTTTTTGATTCACACATTTTAAGGTTAACATATTGTACTTATCATAATTACATCTGTATCGCAATATGTGTCGGATCAGCCCCTGAATATCGTGAAACGTATCGGATCATGACAAAAGTGTATCATCCCAGCCCTATAACTTACGTTGGAATGCACCAGAGTTGTAAATGGGAAGTTGTAATTGGGCTAGACTGTTTTCCTCTGTCTGATTGCAGCGTAAGTCAAAGCAATGCGTTTTTTTTTTTGTAAAAGTGGATCGGAGACGACATGATTGCTGTGTTTTCTCTGAGACTGAGACTGTGTAAACACGGCCTCACTTGTGTTGGAAGCAAACATCAGCTGTGGGTCAAACACATCTGCAGGGACACCATGGGTAGTTGTGATGAAGCGTAAATAATAACGTTTTTTCATGCAGATCTTCACATTAAATCAATTTAACCTCGACATAATCAGTCTCCATCTAGTTCCAGCGAATGCACTAAATATGTGTTTGCATCCGAAGCTGCCCTCTTCCATGATGAGCCAACAGCAGAGCTAAAAGCCTTTCAGCAGAAAGAATGATGCATGTGCCGATGAAACACAAACATGCTATTAAACTGTGTCATACTAGAACCATCATAGCCCTGAGAGGCCCATGGAAGCAATAGGGGTCTACATGACATTAACCCACAATCCTTCACTGCACCACTTAACTTGTCTGTTGCTAGGATACCAATGCTGCCAAAGCTTTTTTATTTTTTTTTTATAGATTTTTCGGACTGTTCTAAGTATTGTGTGGGAGAAATTAAGAGATTGAGAAGTTAACTCCTAGAGAAAGGATGTGTTAATGAAAGCCATATCTTTTGGGACATATACAAATGTGAGAAGTCTGCGTCAAAACATGCAGCAAATTGTTTTTTTTATGTTGCCCAGGGTCAATGGGTTTACTATTCAGAGTAAATCTCAGTAAAATTACAAAAAAAAAAAAAAAAACCTGAAGGAAAAAGATGTATCTCTTTCCAATAATAAGACCTGTTCGACTGCTATGCCGTTTCTTGTATTCGTTCAGCTATACTAAGCCTCTGTAAATTGCACTAAAAAAAGCACAAAGAAAAAAATATCTGGCTCTTTCATTGATTAGATCCATGTTAAAAAGCCATACAAAACGTCACTCCGCAGTCAACATCCCATTCTGATGCACTCATCCAAGCCGCTCCGCTGATCTGCAGTCAGCAGCCGTATAAGTGTGCGATCACAAGTGGATTATACGGCATAAATACCCTTGATGCCTCTTGATCCCATACAGCATACAGCGGTGGAATTCTTGGGCCAAAGCATGAAAGCGCTACCTAATAGGCTAAGTCTTCGCTAGTCCTGCTAAATCGGGGTAAACATTCAGCCAGCTGGGTAAACATCTGAGGAGGAGCGCGCAGCCAAAATCTTGATGTGAGGACAGCCTGGAGAATTAGCATAACCTATTCTTGCTCGAAGGCTGGTGGAAGTATGTAGAGCAATGTCCAAGATATTTCAAATAAATGGGTTACAAAAGATAGAAACCACCACTGATCAAATAATACCAATGTCCTCAGTGAAGAGAGGGATTTTTAGGGATTTTTTGGTGGATGTTGAATCAACAGCTAGGACGCAAAGACAAAGTTAATTTCTAAAAGATGACCCTTTACTTGGAGTATTTCTGTCGAATGCAAAAGGGAAATTAACTTGCATAGGTGTAGGCAGTCCACAAGAGATTATTTTGAGAGGCAGGGGAAACCCTTCGAAAATCTATGCAGAGAGCAATTATAGCAACAGTAATATTGTGTTGATTAGCAGCAGCATTAGCTCTGAGGAGACTCTTAAAGGTCATCTTCACTGTGTTCATTGTGTTTGAGTGCTCTGCCATTAGCGGACAGCTCTCAGCGCTCCTCTCGCATCCCCGCAACAACAGGTGGGCGGCGACCCCCACATACAGTACTTGCACACTCGAGTGTTATAAGAGCCCAAACTGGAACAGCGTGTGACAGATGCGGCCAATCATCCAGAAGCACAGCAGATGGCCACACAGTAGAGAAAAAGTTATCGTACTGACTTTACCTTGAGTATAAAGTTAGGAAGATGCAGTGGATTTGTAAAGTTTTCAGACTCTTGTAATCGTTTTTATTTAAATGTCTACAACAATCATGTTATTTTTCATCTAATAGTAAATAATATACACTGATTAGTACCTGATAAAAGTAGCGTTTTATTATTGGCATACGGTATTAAGACTATGGGCCCAATCTGGTGTTTCTGAACGCAGACTATAGCGCAACATAGGAGAGCACGCCTCAATAAACCACGCCTCAGTCAACCTTTTTTTTTATAAGCGTCGCCCTCTCGCCAGTGGCACAGTCAAATAGCGCAACAGCAAGATGACGCCTGTCTAATGTCGCGTTTGGAGCAGGGCTGTCAGGCGGAGGATCTAGCCCTTTAAAACAATAGCAAACTGATTCTGGTCTACTCCCTCAGTTGTGCCATTTTTAAAGACATATACCTGATTTTATTTTAAATATATATTTAAAAAAAACATAATTGTAGCATCCAATTCTTAATGGGGACAAGTTTATAAGCACAACTTGCAGGGTCACTTCAAGGTCACTGTCACAGAAAGTGCAAACAATGTATGCACATGCTTTATAAGATGCACAGTGTTTTTCCCACAACTATATGAGTTAACAATATACTAAAAGAGGGCAAACAAATTTCATTCTATCACTTAAAACAAATCTGATGTGGTGCCTTTAACGTTCATAAAGGTTTGGATCCAGGTTTGTAGTCCATTCATTGTCGTACAAAAATGTCATGAGCTTCTATTTAGTTTGTCCATGTCTTTTGAATTTGTATAATCATTCATAGCCAGTAACCATTTGTAATACAGTAATAATAATAATACTATTGCTTCAGTCTAATATCGATTTTCCATATGCTCACAGTTGCCTTACAATTCCGCACATTATTCATTCATATCGTTACCAGTAGAGTCTTTCCAGTGTCATCTTTTATGAAGGAAGTATAACCACGCTCTCAAAGCTTCAAAGACACAGGCGTGACAGCACAGTAAAGAGGACTGAAGTAATATATAATTTACATTTGGATTTCCTCGGCTGTCAAGGTTACACATTATCCGCATGTTGAAAACATGTCAAAACCCGTTATACGCACATGAATGTGAATGTTCGTTTCTGATGTGACACAAGTGGCATGAAAGGAGGCTTGTCACTTATAGCGGCTCCCGGAGGCGCTTGATGCGCTGTATGCAGATGTGCCCTATATATTCACAATTCAATGTCAATTCATTAGAGTTTAGGGCGACAGAAGTTTGCCATTTTAGGGGAAACATAGACTAACAATATAACCGCTACTGGGTGACTGCTGGTTTTACAACTAACAACAGTTACTCCACTATCTTACATTTAAAATCCCCATTGGTTTATTAAAATGAAATGACAAAGGAATTGTAGGAATCTTTTCAGTTTTGAAGATACAATCCCAATCTCAGAATAATACTGGATGACAACGGCTAATATGAAAGAAATATCCAAACCGATAATTTGTTTAATAATGTTGAAACTTTGTGTCTTTGGCAGGGTTTGTATCTCAAAATTTGACACATTCATCTTATGGTTAAAAGTCAAACAGTGGTAACAGTTGGACCTATGTCACTGAATAATGGTATACATTTTCAGTAATATATTGGGGAAATATGAACCTAAACCAGGTCAAAGCATGTACAATATGACAGACCATGTGGAAATTCTCCACATCAGTGTTTAAGTATAGTCTCTTTAGAATGACGCTATGAAAGCAACCTGTTCAGCATTCTATGCACCTCTGCAAAGTCTCATGTAATATCTTTAACCTTGAATATTTACAATGGTAATGGTGTGGCAATCTAATCATGGTCTGCAAAGGACATCCTACATGACAATTGATACATGAAAGTGCATCTTGTGATTAGATATCAAGGGACCATTGTTAAATGAGGAGAAATGTCCTTCTCCGTCCTTGCTCTTTAGATATGTTCATTAGAATGGATGACGGGCATACTTTAAACTTAGTTTGATAACTTAATACAAAATATTCTTACAGTATCTTATTAAAGGTCAAACATTTGTAAATGCAAAGAATGCTAATGTACACAACTGTTGCTGTCAGCTCTTTTCCCACCTGCATTTAAATGGCTGTTTAGCTGTCCCTGCCGCTGATGCATTTATATGAAGGTCAAAATACTCGCTGTGAATTAGATTTATTCAAATGTGTGCATTTATGCATCAAACTGGAGGTTAAAGTCATCTTGCGTTTACACAACACCTCACCTCAACAGCACTTACTGCATTAGCTGAGCCCATGCAAATGCACCACAGAAGTCAGTCATCTGTGAAGTGTGAGGGAGGGGTGGAAGGGTCAGCAGCAGCTCTCGGCTCATGAGGCCGGAGGAGGAGGAAAACAGGATGGATACAGGATACAAACGAAGCAGGGAGGCAACACTCTTTTCTTGGCGAGACCGACCTTGGGACACAACGCCATATGTGCTCAGGCTGGGCTCGAACCCTAGACAAATGTCTAGATCATTGCATTACCGCTGTTTCCAAGTAACATCATGACAGCATGGTTGCAAATGGAAAGCAACATTTTCCAGAGAGAAATAAAAAGTAAAGGAAATTTATAGACATGCAGTGAACTACAAATCATGATTGAGAAATATAGTTGAAATGACTACAATACAATAGACTTCTGACAGTCATTCTGACTGACAGAATGAGTTGATTTATGAGATAACAAATTAAAATGCTCCACATGAATCATAAATTTGTGCATTTTCTTCAGGGTCCTCTAGAGGACAGCAGAGCCACAATCAATCTCATCAACACCTCACATGCTGCACTCAAGTAACTGCAATCGAGTGACTCCCCCCAGACGGCACATTTACTAACATTAGCTTTGTCCAAGAGCGAGCTTGTGGCATCTCCATATTTGGTTAAAACAAGTCCCCAGTCGCGCACAGCGGCCCGCTGCTGCAGAAACTGAGGGGCAGGCAAAGAAGCCCCCCTTAGCCACAAAGGCGAGACCACAGAGCCGTGCGGGAACAGTCTAAGCCAATAAAAAGGAGCACAGGGAGCAAGAAGAATGAGTCATTTTCATAACAGCGGTGTCACAGCTTCCTGCTGTAGTCTCTTCACTGGCTGTTGTCCATGCTGCGCTAAGGGTCTTCACAACGGGGGCGAGGGTGCAACTCTGTGTTTACAGGAAAACAGTTGTCTGCCTACGGTCTTGGAAAAGACATCAACAATAAATTCAATGATTTTACAGACAACTTTTAATTATGTGTTCACAAATGATGCTTTACACTGAGTACTGCATGAAACATTTTGCAGTTGCGGGACTAATACATTTTTGTCTTTGTTGGATTTTTACATGTTGGAGTTGAAGCCAGGCCCTTAATGCTTCATTCCGTTTATTTAGTTAATCAACAAATCTTGGGGTTTCTGTTACAATAGAACTAAATACTCTAAGGGAGTCATTTACCAAGCAGTTTTCCATGTGCGAAAGTCAGCAACAGAGAACTGTGCACATTCTTTTAACTTACACACACAGCAGTCTCTCATTTACATATCAGATTTAGGACACTAATACTGAACTACACACAATTTCAAATGTTACGGTTGGTGTATAGCATGCTCACAATCTGACTGAGGTTCTCTCTGTATAGAATAAACTCATGTCTGGCAAGCCAAGATACAAAACCTCACATCTGTCAGTTTGATTCCCTCCAAAGAGGATGAAATGGAAAATCTCAGAGGACACATTTGGGGAGAAGAGCTAAGACGATAGTAGCAGGAGAAGGGATCACTTTTTAGCTCCCTGGAGGCTCTGTGCGGTGGCTTGAGCTGAAGACGGAGATTGTAGGGGTTGGATAGATAGATTTTACAATCAGAGAGAGGGATGGAGAAAGATCCACCGAGGTTTAAGCATGGATTTGTGATCAGAGGGGCTCAAGATATGAGTATAAGAGATTCATTACCAGCTAGTCAAAGAGAGAAAAAAATAGAAACTTCAATTTAAATCTTTACCGGACTTCTTACTTTACTTATGTTACCGACTTCCTCACCAAATATCCAAATATTTTCCATTTACTCCGATTCATCCCAAATGACTTGGGAAAATGGTGATACATCATGATTGATTTAATTATTTTAACAACACCATCTTGGCTGTATAGCCTCATGACTACCAGGAAAAAAAATGTTATCCAATCACTTTTATTTTCAAATTCCCCAATCTTTGAAAGGTAATTAAAAGACTGAACATTTTTCAGGGGGAAGAAAGTTTTTATTTTAAGATATCATGTGTCCACTACAGTGGACATCGGAAGGCCATACATGTGAAACTGAACCTTTATGGCAAAATTAGTCCCAAAGAAAATGCCAAAAGGTCAACATTAGAATGAGTTTAACTGTCCATCATCACTTTGGTTTTGCTTTGTTGGAATGACACTTCAAAAAGTAATTCCTCTTCTTGAAAACACAGAGGAATGCCTTGCACTTTGTGCACAGGTTTTGCTCTTGCATCTAAATTTGCGACGCCTTGATGCATGTTTGGTCCACCATCTCTGGAAGATGGAGGCACCAAAGTGTCTCAGAGCTTCATTTGGCTGGGGTTTCCACTTTTGATGTGGGGGTGTGTCGTTATTTTATTCTATCTTTGTACTTATTTCCTCCATGAAAATGGACTAAATAACTACCAATGTCCACTACAGAGGACATTTTTTAAACACTTACATTCTATGGAAAAATACAGTTAAAATAAGTAATACTGTGTTTTACTGTGTTGTCAGGACACTTATATAAAATATGCAGATAACATTTCAATCCAAAATTTGCTCCTCAAAGGTTTTATGCATTTACTTTATTTCCTCCCATAAAATGATGGCCACCATTTTCCATAATGAAAAAAGGAAAGTTACCAAAGCCCCACCCCTTCACATTTGGCATCATTGAAAAGCTCTAAATGTCCTCTGTAGACACCAAAAGGAGTTAATTCAGTACCATGTATTGGGTGGGAGATATTCAGGTTTAGAAATGTCTTCTACAGAGGACACATTTATGACCCGCTGTGGTTTCCAGGGACACAAGTCGGCAGCCCGTGTCTCGAGAAAAACGCAAACAAAGGTTTTTTTTTGAAAATTGGGTGATTTTCACTTTTTTGCACAATCGTTCAGTAGAAGTCACGAAGAAGCCTCTCTATGTTTAAGCTAGCAGTATTAGTATATTTAAAAGCGTAAACTTTTAGGTTCAACCGACTAGTTTGGGGTGGATTTCAGAGCGTGCAGTGGGGGCGTGGTTTGCATTGTTGACACATGCTTTAGCAAACAAATGCCACGCATATACATATGCCTATTGTCGATCAGTTTTGGGGTGTGTGCGGCTTCATGACTATGTACGCTTCCCCTGTGTCTCATGGAGGCCGCTGCTACTTACACTGGAAAATGGATTTATCACGAGTTTGCTGAGCAGAAGGCACGCAAAGGTTACTTCAGACGGGTGAGTGAAAGTTTGTTTTTTGTATCGCTGGTGGCTGCTGTGCCAATGGTTGTTTGATGAGGGTATCGTTGTGCTGTTGTAAGCTAACGTGGTGCGTTAGCATGGGAGACAGTCATGTAGTCACAAGGAATTTACCTGCTATTTACACAAAATCAAGATCTCTACAAACTTAAACTACTCCATAAATGTAGTCAGCGCATCCCTAGCTTTCAGTCACTTCTTATTTGAGAGAGATCCGCTTCATATTTTCGGTTTTATGGTCAGATACAGTTACGCTGGGTTTGTGCAGTGAAACGTAAACACAATGTGATCACGCGCGGCGATACAAGCAATTTCGGCTTTCCTCTCGTGTATGAGAGTGTATGTGCATTTCAAAAGTAGTACAGGAGTCTTTTCTAAAGTTATACCTTCTGTTATGTCCGGAGTCTGTGAATCTCTCTCGGTGTGAGGCTCCAGCAGCTCACGGAGGCGTGCTGTTGTAAGCTAACGTGGTGCGTTAGCATGGGACACAGGCATGTAGTTCACGAGGAATTAACCTGCTATTTAGACAAAATCAAGATCTCTACAACTTAAACTACTCCATAAATGTAGTCAGCGCATCCCTAGCTTTCAGCCACTTCTTATTTGAGAAAGATCCACTTCATATTTTCGTTTTATGGTTAGATACAGTTATGTTGGGTTTGTGCAGTGAAATGTAAAGGCAGGCAGCACAGTTACGGATAATATTCATTTATTTATATATTACCTGTATGCAAACCTTTTTTTTTTCTTTGATGGCACTTTTTTCTTGCTTTTTGCCTTTTCTTCCCCTTGTGCTTTACAGCTTTACGGGGGGTGGCGGGTTTGGCTTATCTAAATGAGATGTAAATGAGCCCTATTGTCACTCGAGCAGCAGAGAGAGGTGAGAACTTCCCAAATCTTTGGAGAGCTTTTTCAGCCCTTTGGCCTTTTGGGAATTGTTAACTTCAAATCGCCGCTACGTCTCTAAATATGATCAGATTTCCATGTGTTACACATCATTGGAAAGCTACACTCTCATAATGTTTGCCCATCTCAAAATGCCCCAAAACCGAGTTGTGTCCCTGGTTTCCATGATGGGTCACATTTGCATTGCTGGTCGTCAGGAGGATAGGAATTTCAATTGTTAATTGTTTTGAACATCCACTTCTACAAAGGGATATACATTATAAGCACGTTTTACAACTTTCAGGGAGCAATGCAGCATTTATAAATCTCATCTCGGTTGATGAAAAGTGCTTTAGAATTGGATCTACCTCACTCAAAAGTCTGCTTTTACAAAATGTATTTCATTGCTCGAAGAAAAAGTTTTGATTGAATTGCGCAATTACAAAAGATAAGAAATATCAGGGGTAGCCACAATGTGAAGAAACTGTGGGACATAAAAGCACTGTTGTCCTTTCATGGTTTCGGGGTCACATTGGATTTTTTTGCATTTTCCACATGTTCAAATAGAAGTGGGTGCCAGGTCTTTTCATGACAAGGTGACTGGTGGGCCCTTAGCAGCAGCTCTCAGACACGCCGGTGAATACTAATGGCCACTTGTATAGAGCCCACAAAGCTCTATACAACTCGACTAGACGCATTTATAGATAAATACAATATTTTAAATGACAGTCAACATGGCTTTCGTAAAAGCATATCTCGTATTAATGGAACTCATAGAGGAAATTACAAATAATATCGACAAGAAAAAGTATTCAATAGGTATTTTCATCGACCTTAAGAAGGTTTTCGACACTATGGATCACAATATACTCCTGAACAAACTACAAAAATATGGGATAAGAGGTATTGCTTTCAAGTGGATTGAATCCTACTTAACAAACCGTAAACAGTATGTTCAAATGGGGCAGTGCAGATCCATGTGTGATACCCTAGTGTGTGGTGTCCCCAGGGATCGGTGCTGGGACTTAAACTATTTTTATTATATATCAATGATTTGTACTTGGTTTCCAACAAGCTTAAACTGGTCCTTTTTGCAGATGATTCAACAATCATACTCTCAGGTGCAGACTTACAGCAAATGGTGATCGAGATTACAGAAGAAATGGATAAATTGAAAGATTGGTTCTGCGTAAACAAATTGTCTCTAAACATTACGAAAACCAAAGCAATGTTTTTCGGAAATCGTGAATGAATGTACAATTACCAGTTAAAATTGGCAACAAAACTATTGAAAGAGTCTATGAACATACATTTCTTGGTGTAACACTCGATCATAAAATCAGCTGGAAACCTCACATCATAAAAATTAAAACTAAAGTTGCAAAGATTTCAGCCCTAATGAATAAATCTAAATATATCATTGATTACAAAGCTCTATATACTGTTCACGTATCCTTCCCCATTTAACATATTGTGTAGAGATCTGGGGAAATGCGTATAAAAGTAATCTTGACCCATTGTTTAAAATTCAGAAAAAGGCAATAAGAATAATCCATTTAGCTGGATACCGTGAACACACAAATCCATTAACAAAACAATGAAATTTGAGGACCTTACTGAATGGCTCAAATCATGTTCAAAGCCTCACAAAAGTCGCTTCCTGATAGTATACGTCAAATACAACTTGAGAGGTAAAATTAGTTTTGATAAACAGTACTCCAGAACAACCTTGAAAAGCATGTGTCCCACGAGACGTGGTGTAGAAATACGGAAGAAAAATCTGGCACACTTTAAAAAAGTTTACAAAGAGTCTATATTTCTCAAATACGAACAAAACGACAGTGTTAAACATGGACCAAGAGTCTATAAAAGTTTGCATTTTGCATTTCCTTTTCTATTCTTATCATCTGCTTGATCATAAACGACAAAATAGGTAGTATGGTAGGACCTGTGAACGGACTGAGAAAATGCTTGGTAAATGTGTCTGTATTTCCTTTCTCCTTTTTTTCATTTGTAAGATCATAAACGATAAATAGGTGGTATTATGGACCTATCAATTGGCTAAGTAAATGCTTGGAAAATGTTTTTGTATTTCATTTTCCTTCTTTATTATTTGCAGGACCACAAACAATAAAAATAGGGCTTATGGACCTGTCAAAGGACTAAGAAAATACTTGGTAAATGTTTTTGTATTCCTTTCAACTTTTCAAATATAAAATGTATACGTTCATACACGAGTACAAATAGATGCCACCATCTATTTGTACCTGGTGTCTATCAAGAGTTTACCTGTGCCCATCAAGAGTTAACTGTAAACAACTCTTATAAAGCTAAAACTGTATGTCACAAACTGCAACTTCAAGTATGATAAATCAGGGGTAGGTTTCACATAAGTTCTATTTAGTCAAAAGGGAAAACATTGGCACTTTACTAAAACTTTTACATGTTAAGTGAATCTGTGAAGTGGTTTCAACAAATACAGATTTAAAACCACATTTAGATGTACACAAAAGTGTAGTTCAAGGCACACAAAAGATTTCAAAAAGTATTCATTTGGACTAGGACGTTTTTTGAGTTGCGGACTCTCATCCAAGTTGCTTTCTTAAGACCAAAGTTCCACCACAAAAAGAACAGATACCCTGATACATTTAGTAATTACCGGTACTTTCTACTGTATACATCAAAGCATACATACTGTATATAAGCAACATACGATTACCCAACAGCAATTAGTAGCAGCATCTCTGTCACGGTCAGATTTACACCAGAGACATCAGTGAAACGTACAGCAGCCAAAAGGCTCTATGGACGGGAGTGACACGTGACTCCGAGTGCGATCTCCGGAGGTCACGGTCCTTCCTCTCTCGCTGTTTGCCCAGTAAGGATTAGCGATTAGTCTTGGACAAATCAATGAATAGTTCAAGAAAAAAAGATACTGATGGGAATTCACTGGCTACGTGTTAAAAAACATTGTGTTGGATATAAATACTTCATTAATTGAGGTAAAACTTTTTATCTCAGAGCTAACGGATAGTATCAAAAAACAACAGCACAAACGCACCTACTTCAGACAGGCCGATTATTTTTGAGCGGCTTGTTCAAAATCTTGACACTAACTTTTGTTAAGGCGAGACACTGCAGGTGAATAGGGGGGAAAAAAATGTAGAGATATCAATTTGAAACTTTTGATGAACATTACTGATATAAATATGAGAAAAAAATGTATTGCATTTTTTCTGTTATTTTATGTTTTCATATACAGTAAAATAAGACATTTTGTTCATGAAAATGGACAAAATTGCCTATATTTTGGGCAACGAAATAAAAATAATGGATTGAGCCAGATTAAAATGTATGGTTTCATTTTGTTGACAAATTAGTGACTAAGATTTTTTCAGAGGAGATTTTGGATATATTGTTTAGTTTTTCAATAAACTAATCATGAGTGAAAAAATCTGTAAAAACTCAAATTCCGCCTGTTTTTTTTGGGGTACAAAGCTGAATAAATCAGGCTAGGAATTAGATATTAAAAAATCCCTCTGGTAAAAACCTTCAAAATATCCAAGTACAAGACTGGAAAGTTTGGAGTCTGTATGAGCGACTATAAGGGCTCACCTGCTGCCCGAGTGGGGCCTTCTCTCATTCTGAGAAAACAAGCCCTGAAGTTTAGTAGCGAGTGCGCATGCGCGGAACCTTCTTTGGCTCTTCTGCACCAGGCGTCTTGTAGGAGGAAAAATACCGTATTTGGGTGATAGCGTCATCGCGGGGATCCTTCGCAGTACAAATGGATGTATAATCTGTCAATATTTGTGAATGAATAAGCGCGGGAAAGACGGTCTTTCGACGCGCCGCAGCTGCTACTTCCGGGTTACCTGCGTGTCGCAGGCGGACAAATCATCATAAAATAAGCATCATGCAGGGTGAGTTTTGTCATTTTTATTCTCTGACATGAAAACTAAGATGTAAAGGGAGGAAAATAGATAAAAATCTCCACTTCGACCACTGCGTGAAAAATCAATACTTTGTGTTAGCCGTTAGCTTCAAGACTGCCTGCCATGTAATCTCAAAGGGTAATAACGGGACAGGAAGAGCAGCGCCTCCTGAAGATCCACTCGGAAGTCATGTGACGCTCGCATACATATAGCCCATAGAGTTAAGGCCAGTTTATCATTGATCCAAAAGGACACGTGGGTCAGAGCACACTGAGTCCTGAAGATGGCTTCTTCGTTTCTGCTTCTGCTACATCTCGTCCATCCCAACAAAGTTTACAGCGGTCTCCATGTCTGTCACGGGTGCACACCTATGTTCCCCGGGTGCAATTTTTTTTTTCATAGGTGAGTTGGTACATCAACCAATCACAAGTCATGAGGGTGAAACGTCATACATATATCAATCAGCTTAACCCTGACCCTGCCCTAGCCACTAACCGTAAGGATAGTGGGCTGGTGCCTAATCTTGATATATCGACGTTCCCCCACTGCTATTGACGGGGGAACATATAGCGGGAAACGTATGTTTACATACACTTTATATAAAGACACATTTGCATTGTTTTCTCACTGTCTGACATGAAACTAGAATTAACTTTTATTTCTTTAGGTACAGTAGAATTTTAAAAAATATTTCTATTTGTCAAAGTCCAGAAAATGACTAGATAGAATTTTTTAGAAATGTTTTTGTTACTTTTTACAAAACCAAAAGTTTACACGCAGAACCTGCCTTCTTTCTGATCTGTATGATGGCTGGTCATTTCCATCATTGTTTTAACCAATGAACCTGCATCTTCAAGTGTCTTGAAATTTCCCTCAAGGATGAACCAGACTTGATCTGGGCTTTCCCAAATTGTTTAAAGGTCTAGTAATCTCAGTGTATGTGAACTTCTGACTTTGTAAAAAAATAACAAAACATTAAAAAAAAAAAATTATATCTCTCATTTTTCTGGCATTTAGCAAATAGAAATATTTTTTTTAAATTCTACTTGACCTTTAAAAAGATAAAAGGTAACTCTGGTTTCATGTCATACAGTGAGGAAAAATGCAAATGTGTCTTTTTGTAAAGTGTATGTAAACATATTGTCCCCGCTGTAGGTACCGGGGAACATAGGGCTGACCCCGTCCGTCACAGGCCAGAGATGTGCCTGCGTCACTGCACCACAACCTCGGCACGCTTTCTACCATAGAAAATAATAAGAGACGCCTTCCGCACGTCAAAACATCTCGGTGTGCGCTGGCCTTTACACTGCAAATATTCAGCAATAAATACTGCACAATCCATCCGTCAAGGGAAGAACATGAGACAGTGGAGCGTGTGACATAGTAGATATATAGTATGATGGGTTGTTACAGGCTTTTTACAGCATTTCTCAGGCCATTAAGTTCCAACCAAGCTTAAGCCTCCTCGAATTTAGTTCCACTGTATCCTTGTATATTATTGATCCAAGACATTTACGATCAGAATGGGTCCGTGTAAGACGCTTTAACAATGGCGATAATGTAGCACTAGTGTGTGAGATCTACCGCTCTCATAGGTCTGTGGACATTAATCACATCCTTGTCTCGCGCCCAGTCCGCCGCTTTTTTGCCATAAGGTATAACACATTACTGTTTTGAGAAGAAATGTAGTCAATGAAAGTTCCGCATCCTCAGTGTGGTGTGACGAGGGGAGGGACTAAGAGGAGAGACGCGGTTTAGGGACTACATTCTCTCCAATGTAGACAAGCCACAAAACGTTCCACAAAGCACATCCACGAAACGGGAGTAAAACCGAGTGAGAACGGCGGCAGACGCGTGTGGCAGGGGTACAGAAGACAGAGCGCGAACCAGCAGAAAGTGAAGCAGAGCGGCGTACTCACCTGATCACAGCACCACAGCGGCGGCGGGGAAGCAGACAAGAGAGAAGGGGAGAGAAGAAACACGGTTAGATCTGTGACAGGAAATGTAAGCTGTGCTAACACTGCACTCGTGTCGAATTTATGCAGTACGAGCACTCAGTAAAGCTGGATTCATTCATTTACAGTGAAGCGCGCCGAGATGTAAGGTAAGTATGGCGTAATTGCAGCGCTTTTGCAATATGCTCGGTGTAAGCAGCATTTAATTCCAGCAATAAGTACGGGTTAATTATAGTCAACCTTTCTTACCTCTCACTTACAAGTTGTTGCTGCTTACGGTGCTGTACCCATACACGTCAACACAACTTTTAAAGGAACCCATTCTGCTTAGGTGAAGCACAGCAGCGGACTATTTATGTGCAACACCTTTCTTGTGCTACTCGGATTTAGAGGCCAACGTGGATCGATATGGGCTTGTCAGGCAGATGAAATTGGAGCATAAGTGCAGATACTATGCAATTTGCCCGAGTAAATGTACCATTAGATGCCACCAAAGATGAAAGCAGGTTCTCTCCATCAGCAGCCTCCAACTGCGCCCATCGCTAAAATACAACATGAAAAGGTGTGGGAGCAGAGGAGATGTGAGGTTTGGTGCTGTACGTTGCTTGATAACGTTTTTTCCCCCCAGGTCTTATGGGTCACATAGGCTTACTGCTCATTACTGATCATGTTGTGCCTTATTATAAGCAACAGTGAGGCCTGTAAAAAAAAAAAAAAAAAAAAAAAAAAAAAAAAAAGATGCTAGAGCACACAGCTAATAATGCATAATCCATGTTCATTGTCCTGTCACACAACGCTACACTCTAAAGACTACATCAATGCATCAAACATATCTGTGATAATCTCAGTCCACAGCCAGTGTTTGAAATGATCTGGCCACATTAAAACAGCTACAGCTCGCATGTCAGGAAAAAATACAGGATAATCCTGTTTTTAGTCGATAACTCAACAAGGTTTTAGTCAGTTTCTAAGTATTAGTATTTCAACAAATGAATTTCGATAAGTATTGAAAATAAGTATTGGAAATTGGGATTATTGTGGGAAATTGGGGTTTATTGTGGGAATTGGGTTTATTGTGGGAAGAAGAAGATCTTATTATATAGCGCCTTTCACAGACATGGTCACAAAGCGCTTTACAGAGCATTTTACATTCACTCCACACTCCGTGGTGGTAAGTTATGTTAGTAGCTTCAGTTTCCCCTGGGGGAGACTGACAGAAGCGCTGTCGCGACTGCACACATCTGCGCCAACGGTCCCTCTGACCACCATCATTCATCCGGGCTTATTGTACATGTTTATAGTGGTAAGGGAAATCGGAGTGCCCGGAGGAAACCTACGCAGACGCAGGGAGAACATGCAAACTCCACACAGAAAGGCCCCGTCCAGGCGGGAATCTAACCCGTGACCTTCTTGCTGTAAAGCAAGAGCACTAACCGCTGCGCTACCGTGCCGCTTTATAGGCCCTGGCAGAAATGACATTGTGCACATGATTTTCCCCAAAAGCGGAGCTCTCCGCATCCTCTGATCATTGCTTCGAGATTTTTTATTGACAGCATCAATGTAATGAGCAGGGTTCGAAATTAACACCTGCCAACCCGCCAAATGCGGGTTAAAAATCATTTTGGCGGGTACTGATAAAAACCTACCAGCCAGTTTGGCCGGTGATGCATGAGCCAATCATGCAAATCATGTCAGAGACGCTCTGGGTGGTTTGTCCCCTCCGTCCTACATTTCCCATGAACACTACACTACTGGTGACGTTTTAGATACCTATTGGCAGATTGGCTGCAGCGCGCAGATTCGCGGAAATATCGGATGAGAGGACTGAGCCGGACTGAGCTCATGGATGTATTACAAGACTGAGCTGGACAGCGAAGTAAACTAAAATGTTGCGGTGGTTAGAACAAACGTCAGGATCAGGAAGAAGTGAGAAGAGGAAGGAGCCAGAAGATGAAAATGTTGACAGAATATGCGAAACAAAGAGAAGGAAGTTCAGTTGTAAATGGCAGACAGGTCGTCACTGGTTAGTGTTTGATTGTAAAAATTCGGTCATGTTTTGTCAGATTTGCCGTGAGTACACCAAAGAAAAAAAGAAAACCAACAGTTTCGTTGTTGGTACCAAAAAAATGTGTAAATTTGGTAAAAATTGATGGAAATTCTGATTGGCTGGTAACTTCAGAAAGTTACCAGCCACTTTGGCTGGTGATCAAAAAGTTAATTTCGAACCCTGGTAATGATATAAAACAACACTGGTATTGTTATGGTGAATTGATCTTAGTACTTGCATGTGCATCAAATCCAATACCGGTATTGGTACAGTAACACGCCTTTAGAGGTCGTCTGTTTCTTACAACTATTGGATGATTATCTTCCCGTTCAAACCGTATAAAATGTTGAACGCTCCCCTCAGAATGAAGCCAGCTCTGCATAATAGAGCGTGATGCAGCGAACACTTTTAGTGAGAATATCCTACAGTATCAGAGACTTTGGCTCATCCATCATGCTCTATCACACTGTACAACAAGTCAAAACCTCCTATTTTTGCAAACGATTTATCGAGACTTCCTTTTCTTGGCTCTCTGCAAAGTCACAGACCAAGGTTAATAGGCAGAAATAAACATTCTTAAAGATAAATGATGTAAGCCAAGGCCAAAGACGATTTACTTCATGGCCCCAAGACTCATCATGACATCATGACTAATTTTTTAATTTATTTTTCTTTGCCTATATGAAACGTTTACCTACAACCTGTACAAAACTAAAGTCATTGCATATACAGGACAAGAAAGGCTGTTGCTGATTTCTGACTTCTGATTTTTATGGGTCGACAGAAGAACAAACGACTTTAAATTTACCTGCATGTATTATCGGCACATTTTATGGGCTAGTCAGGGCTGGTCCTCTCAAAGTGGGCAGCAAAATTACCCTGATTTATCCATATTAAATGTCTTAAATCTGTTGTGTTGGCAGCAGTGGGGCCGAGGCCATATGGCAGTCTGCATGTGGTGACATCCAGCACCAGCCGCAGTGGGTCAACAGCTGCCGAAGGAAGAGCACTTGGCAGAGTTCTACCAAGGTGGCCCCATGAATGAACACACTGCATTTGACGTAAAAGTCGACGAGTCTATATGCGATGCTATACAGGGAACATATGAAATACAAATGTGTTGTATATGGTAACACGGCACAGCACGGCAAGCCAGGCCAGCAAAGACCGTCTCTACAAAAAATAAATAAATAAATCACCATTTTCCTTTTGACAGGTTGCTATTTCCCAGTGGGAAAGCGATCTGTTTTGATATGACAGAGAAGAGGAGCCAGTCTTTCATTTGAATCCCTCTATGTTTTGGTTTCTTCCGCGGCAAAGGGAAAAGAGCTGTGAGAAAAGCAGTTGTAAAGGCTCTCCAGAATCACAGCAACAACTTTTCCAGCTAAACACAACATCTTCTGAATCTCTGTGACAAAACATGCACACAGTCTTTAGAGTGAGTGCTTTTACTCCCCGTTTTGCATCAATAATGTTGGTGGCAAGGACAAACAGCCACCTGCCTGCAACGTATCTCCCTTTAATAGTTTTCACATTTGGTTGTTTCGTTTTTCAATTAGCGACTGTTGGAGTGCAATGGAAGATATTTCTAAGCACAGCACTTTCAGAGCATGTGTTGTGAAGTCAGCAGACACTTGGTTTAGAATGTCTAATAAAGTGAACATAACGTTAAGTATGGAGCCTAAACCGACACTGAACTTGGAGGAGATGCACTCACAAATACAACATTATTTGACAGCTGTGCTTGAGAGGAGCAAAAGCCCTCTCACTTTGTCTGCTAACCTTTCACCTTGGCAAATAGACCGCTTCAAGGAAAAGATAAGCATCTGTGTGTGGGAAACCTAATTTGGGATTACTTTATGAATGTGAGTAGAGCCTCATATCATGTGTATCATGTGTGTGAGTATGTGATTGTAGGGATGGAAAGAGACTTGCATCAGACCTAAGACAATAGATAGCTGTGATAAAGTCACAACCCTTGCGGTTGTTTAAAGTCCTATTCAGATACAATCTGTGAGAATTTATGTTTCCCCTGATGCCAGGGCTCTGTGCTGTAAACACAGATGAATTAATGTGTCAGAAGCAGAGCCCTCATCCTCATGTGCAGCCAGTGAGTCCAGCCTGGCTCCTGCTGAGCGTCTCATTAGTACTGGGCAGCACTTCACCTGCGAGTGCAAGGCCATTAACATTGTCATTAGAGGGTGCACTTAGGACATGGAAAGATCAGAGGTGTCCCTTTTCACAAAAGAAGAAAGATACGAGGCATTTTCCTTTACACAATGAAGAGGACACACATCAGTATAACATGATTTTACAGTTGACACGAGAGACTGGTTTGAGCCTGTCAAAAGCAGATCCTGTCGGAGATTTAATGTAAAAACAGAAAATCCAGCAGAGTTCAAAAGCTTAACACTAGTATGTGAGACAGTGCATACGGAGGTCTTAGCTTTTTATTCAGTCGTGACTCGTGGGTAGCTTCGGAGACCTGAGGAACTCGGCCAACTCTGAGGTCAGAGTCTTGTGTTTGCTGTAAACTAGTTGCATACCTGTCAGTTGTGTGGCTCAGAAGCAAACTCACAGGACTTGACAAAACTTACTTTTAAAGCGAACATATAACTATAAAAATATCCGTGACAAGTTACTACCAATATTGAATCTTTTAACAGGTTTGGAGAAAAGTAGTCACAAATGCATTTGCTTGAAAAAAAGTGCTACAGGTGATTGTGGTGCATTGTGCTTTGAGTATTAGGACCTGAATGACAAGACTTAATCCATAATGCCAACGTTCCCTTAAAAAAAGACTCTCATACATCAATCTACCACCCTCACCATAGCCAAAACACTAGGTTTTAGGGACCAAATTACTGCCTTAGGGTCTGTATTGATCACATTCAGTGTTTGGAACAAAGTCAAAGTCAACACCCTTAATTAACAGTCCGCACTGCTGCCACGAACAAAGGATTTTCTACTAAACTCAATAAGCTAAGTGAGAATTTTCACACAGTGCACCATGGAGGAAGTGACCACACTTCAGCTAAAGCCAATGGCATGTAAGTAAGTTTGTGCAAGTATTAATATTTCTGTCTTTCTCACATATTATACAGCTGCCCTGTGAAAGGAAAGTGATATGTTTGTCAGCGAGGCGTAGTAACCCACCTGCACCTCTGATCTCATTACGGGACACAAATGGGTTATAAAACACATTACGGCGGTGCTTTTGGATAAACAGCCACAGCCAAATAGGCATTTCTAATGACGCCAAACAGAATGAAGGTTAGCCTGTAACCAAGATCACAGGAGCAAAGCTGTTATTTGGTCTAAAGTAATTGCTTATTGAGTAAACTAGAACCATTATGGAATGACATTTACAGTATATACGACTGACCATGGATCTAGCTCTACCACACTCATCTGACTAACACATATGGGTTTAAAGAATAATCAAATTTAAACTTTTAATTTCTTAACACATTTTTATAAAAGTAAATGTACCTGCAGGCCAGGTTCTCTTGAAACATTCGACGGTGCACTGAGAGAAAAGTCCTTCGGTGCGCTGAGGCCATGTTCAACTGCACCTTATAACAACATGGACACCTGCGGCTTATAGACTAGTGTGACTTATTTATGTACAATCTTTTTTTTCCTCTTTATACATTTAGTTGGTGCGGTCTATATTCAGGTGCGCTAAACATTACGGTACTGTTGTTCGGTGATCCCAATTATGTGTTAACCCAGCCATATTATTTGAGTTAAGAATGAGAAGAAGTCTCTGAACAAAGAAGTACTCAACTCACATTCTTCATATTTCAGCGTTTGAATGTAATATAACTACAGCTTTTAGTCATTCCAACATGGTTCACTCCACACTGTTGCCAGTGTAAAAGGCGAAGGATTCATTTGATGCATTTTTAATGTTGAGCTAGAACCACAATCGGAACTCATTTCAGTTTTATTTAGTATGTCATCATTTAAAATCCCATGCACATTGGCTATTGACGGTTAGACTACCATAAAACTTTTTTTTTATTTGTAAAATAATAGTGAACTTACTGAATACAACGTTCTAGTCACTTCTCTCCACGTTCGTGCTGAATGTCATCCTTTGATGTTTCTTTCTGACTAATTGCTTCATCCAACTTTAACGCTCGTGACAAACTGTTCTCGATTCTGAAAACCTGAAGGACAGTTTTGATGAACAAACTGTCTGTCCCTGGGGCACAGCTCTGTCTGCGTTTCCACCTGCTCAAAGGCACAATGGCAGCGCGTGCTGAATGACAAGCAAGCGCTTTCCTTTATCCTTTTTTCCCACACAGAAGCGAGGCATTTGATTGATTAGTGCGTTCACTTGACTCACACCACACTTCAGTAAACTTACATGTACTACGTCTATACTTTCAAGATCACGCTAACTCTTTGTGAAGTCACACACTTTCACTTTGTAATAGACACGACTCTGAACCAGATTACGTAAAGTAAATGAGGGCAGAAATTGAATAGACATTATCTTGAACGCCGAAAACCACGTGCTTGTTATCGGCTAATTTGCAAAAAGGGGGGAAATGGGCTGAAGAGAAAAGTTTGTGACAGTTCCAACTAAATGTGGTCAAAAACTTTCGAGATGTTGATTCTACCGAACACAACCACAGAGACTGACTGGATGAAAACACGCACACGCACAGACACGAAGGCTCAGACGTCCAGAGACACACTTCTGTTTACAGCATGAAAGGCAAAGCACGGTATGGAGGAAAACGCTGAAGGAGGAAAATGAGCCGGTTAGATCAGACTCTTGCGCCGAGTTTGAGAAAAGTTCCGACTGTGTGCATCCTCCGCGAATGTAATCAAGGCGCAGGAATCACACAAAGCAAAGTCTAAGCAGCTGGGAACAATAAAAAAAAGTCCCGACTGGGTCTGTGGGAAATTAAAACGCCTTATGAAAATGTCACAGTGAGGAAAAAAATTTCTTGGGCGATTGTTCGGTTATTTTGAGGTTATTACGGCGGCTCGACAAACAAGAAAATAGGAGAAATAACAAAAAATAATAACTCGGGTGGCAGAGATTTTTTTTTCATTGTGATATGTGATATGTTGTGTGATGAAGTGTAATACTTTTTTGCTCTAGGGGCTGTTTTTCTACATTTTTTTCAGTTCCTTTATTTGTTTGTGCAATTAATGATGAAATGACTCTTTTATTTATTTATTGTTACAAAGGTGCAAAGGAGACATAAGACATTACAAGGTAACACAGTACAACACACATGTGGAAGGACATGGAACAATAGAACAGTACATTAAACGGGAATAATGCAAATACTATCTGTGATAAAAGACAGAGAAAAAAATCGACTACTACCAATACTACCACCACTACTAGAAACCAGCACTAAAAACAATCATTTGAAAAGAGATACAGAGCGGGAGAAAGCAAATCCACAGAGTAGAAAAACAAAATGGGTTTCATTAATTAGTTAACTAATACACTGGTTGTAAATTCAGTATGCCGTGCCGAAAGAGGGCGATGTCAGCGTGCCGCTCCCGCACCTGTACCACAGCCTGGGCTAGCACCCCGACCGCGTACACTGTTAGCACTCTGCCAATCCTAGTTCTTGTTTTGTCCCTTTATTTCCCACTACTGTATGTCCTAAGAAAATTGAGGAGCCTTAAAATAACCATTGAAATTGCTTGCCTTACTCTTCATTTTGTAATAATATTCATAACTATGAATTTTAGTAGTCAAACTCCGCGTTGTAAACATTTCAATAAGGCTAGCCTGGCCTTAGCCATCCGTAAACTCCGGTCAATTATCATTTCCCTACATGTTACGTATGGTTCTGATCTCAGTGGCCGTGTTACATCAGTTGAATTTCAACCTACCATTAAGCGAGCAGGGGAGGCGGGTGTTGTAGGTGACGTCAAGCATTTGATATTTGCGCTTCACTCACTCGGGCGCATTACATACTTCACGACCAAACGCTAGCGATTGGGTAAAATCCGATCCAATCGTTTCAAACTTTAAAAGGAGTTCACCCCTCCCACCTGAAAGCGGAGCTCAATATTGAAGAATGTGAAGATCCAGACCCTACGAGTACAAGGGTATGGTAAGACCAGGCTACAATAAAGCTAGTACTTAAAAAAAAAAAAAGAAGCTCCCTGAATTAGTATACAAAAGTCATCTGGATTGGGTTGTCTTGTCATCAGAGGAGCTTATTCACACTCATGATTGAAGCTGAAATGATAAACGATCGGGTTACTACGGCGACTACTTTGAAAAGCTTCACCGTGATGGAAACCTCCTGTACGACACAGAGCTCACACTTTCGGTCCTCCAAATCGTATTCATGATCTTGCGTCCTGTGCTCGGAGCTGGAATGTTATGAATACCGACGTCTGAAGCCATTCTCCCGTGAGTGGAATTGCCCACGCAGCCAGGCTTCTCTCTGGAATATACTCCGCTGAAAGTCTATTGAAAAGCAGGTAGACAAACTGCCTATTTAACCCGGGAGTCGTCTGAATAAAAAAGCCTTTGGTGTAGCTGGATCCACCGGCTCTGACACAGGCCCAGAGCTCGGGAGACCAGCTCACTCCGCACACGCTGCAGGTTAAGTTGTTCCTGCATGTGTCTTGAAGATGTTTGAAGCATGTAGTATCAGATGTTCAGCTGTTATTGCCAGCAGTGCAGCACTTTTTGATGCAACTTCCAAACTCGTACAGCCGACAACTTGACATTTGCGGTGATGGATGTGGAACTGACAGAGCTGTGAAATGTATGTTTACTCCCCAAACCCCTCCAGGAGACTTTGTAGCGCAAGAAGTAAAGTATGAAAGGGGGATAAAAAAGGCATCAAATATAAAAAAGCCCATATAACTCAGCTCTTTCTACAGTTCTAAAGGTCAGCTTGTCATCAGATTGCAGGAGAGAGTATTCTGTCATTGCTGTGGGATTTGAGACTGGTAAAGGAAAGATGCTCCTCAGAGAAAACGTTTAATATTGTGTCTTTATACGTTTTTTTTTCTCTCTCTCTCTAAAGTTATGTTCTAGACGTAGACAAATGACCAATGGTTTTACTTTCAGCTTTTTGCTTTAGGCCAATAATAGAACAATCACCTGACTTGGTTGGTCTGTTTGACCAGAGCCATCAATCCCATCTGATCCTCCTCTAGGCTGAGCAGCTAGTGCCAAATCCACACTTCCTTTGTTCACATTCATAAACAGATGGAATAGACTCTATTCAATAGAGCAAGACAGAACAAATGGAAAGCACTTCTGAATGCTCAATGGTATCCATATGTACGATTTATGTAACTGATGATATGATTAATATTGCATTTCCAATGCATTGCAATATATGTATTGTAGCTATTGTTCCTATAGACAGACCTTAATGTTAGTTTTTCGTACCTGACGGTTTCGGCTACAACTGTGGCCTTCCTCAGAGGTTGTCACGTGATGTTGCTGTGACGTGTCTGGTCAGCTGATTTATACAGTTTTTGGCACTGTCTTCCTGCTTGTGGTAGCAGGCTGACAGTGCCATCTGCAGTCCGACTTCTTCAGAACTGTGTCCCAGATGTGGGAAAGTTGGTATGCCCCCTCGACCCGGTTCACAGTCTGGGGGGCGCGTTGTATAAATCAGCTGACCAGACACGTCACAGCAACATCACGTGACAACCTCTGAGGAAGGCCACAGTTGTAGCCGAAACCGTCAGGTACGAAAAACTAACATTAAGGTCTGTCTATAGGAACAATAGCTACAATATTAATTTGAAGACCTAATGAACCTAATCGGGCAATATATGTATGTATATGTATTACAGTACAATTCAATATCATTATACTACAATTATACATTGAAAATGAAAGTACAAATTGACTTTCCAAAAGTTATAAACAAATGTCAATCTAACGTCTTGTCTGGGGAATTATTATGTAAAGTGCTGGAATATTCTTACAGTGCTGCCCTTTCCTGTCCCGGCAGATCACTTTTAGCCTCATTTTTTGAAAGCAGAGCCCCTGAGCCCGTGTGTAGACACAAAGCACTGGCTCATGATGACATTGTTGTCATACTGTATGTGTGCAGTGGAATAGACAGTGTTCATACATACACATATGCTAATGTGACATTATCCAAGGTGTACTCTCTGCACCACAGCCCACTCACATGAGACAAGAGCCCAGGAAACTGCTCCTGATTAATCAACGTAAGAGAGGGAGAAGCACTGCTGATAATAACACTTAAAGACACTTTATCTGCTCAGTCTGCAGTCGCTTCAGTATTCTGTATTTTTGTTTGTTTGTTTGCTTCGGCTCATGATTCATGTGCCCTTGAACAGGATGGTGTCAGTGGTACAGACAGTAAAATGCAGTCTTTGTGTTGTATTTTCCCATTTCAAAGTAGGATAGGACCATTACGGTGTTGTAAATTGCTAAATCCGACAGTGGGTTATCTCAAACAGCAACCATAGAAAGAAAAATATGTATTTCTTCGTGCCATTGTTTAAGATGTCTTTTAAAAGAAATGCTGCTTTTGTGTTGCTCACTGTAATAATCAGTAGGCTGTTGTTCTTACACAAAAACATGCAAAACCAAGAGAGAAATCAGACAAAAAATGTAACAAAGCAGCAAAGACATGGGCTCAATTTCAACCCATGTCTTCAAACGACTCTATTTATGCTTTTGTAAAACAAAAACAAAACAAAGCAAAGCTATTATAATGGGAGCTATCCCTGAATCAAGAATACAAAGAAAATTTATTTCATTCAGTCTGACAGCTCACTCATTGTGTGCCCACACCATAAACTGTAAAAAATAACTCCTCCTCACTCCACCCTGTTTACCATAATAACTACGTTCGAGGGGGAAATCATGGCGGATTTACAGACTCCTCCTCCCCAGCTCTGACGTAGCATGCTCCTAAAAAGGGCAAAAGAGCGGGATCTTCATTGTTCGGTTGTAGCCGCGCCCGCGCCATTAGCTCTAATGCTAATGGCCTGTCAATCATTCAGGCCGTCATTAATTATGCAAGATTTCTAAAATGTACCCTGCGAAAACCAGCCTTGTCTCTTTGATTGTGCGTAACCCAGAGTTATCACAGGAGGAATATCTAGCTGTATAAAGTATCCCACCAGTCTTTAAAGTTTAAAGTTGTTTTTCACATGTCTAGAGTGCAGTGGTTTCTAATGGGAGACTAGCGGATATGGTGGAGGTACTACAGCAATGGCGGCCCCTAGTGTCGCGGTTGTAAAGCAGAGGGATAGGGATATCCACATGGCACAGGCTGACATATGGGCAGATACGTCAGAAATCATTTTGAAATATTACTGCAGACTACTGACAAAAGATACAAGGTGTCAATCAGGCCACAGTGCTCACACAAGGGACATTATAAAAGTCCAGTTGTGAGAGAAGCAGGGACAATTTTATACATAGCTCTAACAAATAAACGTACACCATTTACACTGAACCCCGTATACCTTCTGTCAACTGCTCTTGACATGTTTTGGCAGCCGTGATGAAGGATGGGTCAAACGCAGAGGATATATTTATCTATGAGAACATTATCTTACTTTACCATGCAGGAAATCTGTATTAAAATTACAGTTGTTGCTTTGTAATCCAAGCTGTTGTTAATTGGAGATAATACAACAGTCAGACTATTTCAAGCTGAGAATGTGCAGCTCTCTTCCTAATTATTACAAGCTCATTATGAGGTCTTCAGAATAATTATACCCATCTTAACTACAGTCATCCCTACCAGACTCCACCAGTTTGCTCAAAGTGTCTGTGCTGCAATTATAAAGGTGAGGGTCGGACTGAAGCTGCTGAGACCATTATGGGATATTGTGGCCTGGAATTGTGAACATTACAGGGCTAAAGACAGTCTCAATGGGCTAAACACAGTCAAGTGAGTCTCTGATATGTCAGTACTTATTTTAATCGGCTTTATGATCTAGTGATACAATTATTGAACAATCATGATGTGCAAATCAACCAATACATGGGTGGCGCAGTGGTTAGGGTTTCGTGTTTTCACAGCTAGAAGGTGCCGGGTTCGATCCCTAGGCGGTATTCCGGTTACCCATATCACTAAAAACATGCACAATAGGCCAGGTTGAGGGAAAAGTGTAGGATAGCAGATGGAAATGAGCTCATGGTTACAATAAGCCCAATGCCCATCTCGACTGCACATGCGTGGGTCAATCAGGCTCCTAATTTCGGCCCAAACAAACCACACCTCCATTGAAATGTGTGAGCGAGTTCAGGTAGCGGAGCGTGAACACTGAAGTATATTTAGCCATAACCGTGAACTATAAGGCTTACGGGCATTGGTTTACAGACTATAAGTCTCAAGTGACATTTCTTGCAAATATTTAAGTTGTCAATATCTTGAAAGCGAGGGAACAGTCAGGGCGGTGGCTCCGTAGGCAGGAGCGGACCATCATGGACAGGGGAACGACAGGACCTGGGATCAGCCCGACACAGACACCCTCACTTTTTAAATCATTTGAATTCATCTTGTAATCACAGGGAAATGTTCCAAAACGGTGTTGATGTTAAATATAGTGGGTACATTTCCGTCTGTCAAATTAGCGACCGCTATGTTGTACCATCAGATCACTCGTAAAAAAAATAAAAATAAAGTACATTTAGATGGCATAGCCTATGTGTGTATGTGGATCTGTCTGGTCACCATTAAGAAAAAGATTTCGTCTACTGTCCACCTCATTATTGACACAAAAAAAAGAGGGATTATATGTTTTAATTTCTCATTTCAGTTTAAATGTTGTGAATATCAGCGACATGAGGACCCTGAACTTTGTCCAACAGTCGCTTTCAAGGGTCAGAAATGTTTTTCTGACATAACTATATGAACAAGGACTGGTCGTCACTTTTGACAGCATCTCTTCGTATGAACGGCAGTTTTGTTTCTGTCTATCTCCGTACGCAGCCCTGGTTGTAAAAATAAACTTTAAGCTAATATTGTAACAGGCTCCATGGCGACGACAAAAACGCTTTAAATCATCAACTTTCCAGCGGTTAAAACGCTCCAAATCAGAACTTTCTTTGTTGCTTTACGCTAACTATCATTATTGTTTGGTAGCCAAAAGACATTCCATTACCCATAATGCAACGGGCGAGCCGAGATGGGCATTGGGCTTATTTGCGTGCCGTGTTTACATGAATGAGTCCCATGTGTTTTGTTGACATGCGCTGTCCCGACTGAATTAATATCAGCTCCCATCTGTATACAAGTGCACAGTTTGAATGTAAAATGCTGCGTTTAAAAGGAGCAGGCCACCGTTTTTCCATACTGAGATATCTTCTTACCTGATCTTAGACAAGTTGATACGTACCTGTCTGGTCTTTGTGCCTGTCGCTTCCAACTTCACCCCTGTTTAGAGCTATAGGAATATTCTGGGAGAGGCCAAATGCTAACAACATCTTTGGTCTTTTTGTGTGAATCAACACACGCACAAAGACCAGACAGTTACGCATCAGCTCGTCTAAGCTCAGGTAAGAACATACTGTATCTCAGTATGGAAAATCGGTGGCCTGTTCCTTTAATACAATTGCGGGAGAATACATATATTGCTTGTGGTTGTTATTTTGACCTGTTATTGCAGCACAAAAGATGAGACGCACGCTCTCAACTGATTATTTTGTCCTCTATAACACTGCTATACTTTTATTGTAAACATGTTTTCTTTACTTTAACACAAGACGCATCTGAGACTGAAAATCTTTGAAACCCTATTGGAAAATGGTCTTTCAACCGAAGGTTTAATGAGATGATGGCTCTTTATAATGGTTCTTTTCCAGCACAGTTCTACTTTTTCGCTGGTGAGAAACACAAAGCAGCTCAAAGAAACACAGGTCTGTGATGAGACGTACAAACACCAGCCGATACAAAACTCAGCCACAGACTGCACTGCGATGTCTATAGCTTTGTTGCACTGTTGAAACAAGTGTACCTGAAAATCCTTTTGTGGCTGATTTAATGCATGCTGGAGCTTGAATGTACCTAGAGCTAATCAGCATCAGAGCCACTTCATCTGAAGTCAGAGGAAATCTATTTCTATTTCATATTATGAAATAACCAGTAGGACGCAATATAACCAGAAAAGAGCACTCTCCTTTAGCCGATGTCGAGCTATACTGTAACTTATTAGGCCATCGGAAAATAATATGACCATATAATATGAGAGATGAGTCCATTCATATTAATGACCTGTGAGAATACTCTTTAATGGTAACTGTAGAGAAATTCATAGTTTTAGACTAACCTATAGGCACATTTCATAAAATGTCCAAATACCTGTTGCTGGCATGGCATTCAAGGACCTTGAAAAGACCTAAAAAGTGAGCATTAATGAATCTTAATAACTGTGGTGGCAACAGGTCACTAAGGCTTTTTTAACGACATGGAGCTGAATCAAAATGCCTGAGGCTAACTAACTTTAACATGCTGTATGCCCTGTGATGCATACAGCAGTACCTCCGGCTGCGCACCCTCCCTCTGAGATCATTATGCTAGCCTTTAATCATCCACTGACTCCGTCATTGTAATATCACAGCGTCCTATTGGCCTATAGCCTAATATAGATAATGAGTTTGACCTCAGCCATGACTCAGATCCTGAAGACAATGGTCTTTTCTCTGCAGGAAGTCGCAGTCATCTTTAAAGTCAAAGTCTTCTTTAGCTGCTGTGGCAGATTTTATATTAAACTATCTTTGATATCACCCTTTGAGCCCATAACAAATGAGACTAAACATGACATACTGAGCGGAATGAAATTAGCTTCATTAGCCACCATTTGTTCTTTAATATGTGAATGCTCATTACAAATTAAAAGGCCATTTCACAAAGAGCGCAACAGCATGGTGACAATCTGTGCCAGATATGTGCTCTTCACAGGGGCAAAGTGAGTCTTCACTGCAGGCATTTCTCAGCCTAACTCTGAGTGCAGCGATGTCCCCAAATTCATTTTACAAATGTATTATCGTTCATTTTAGGAAAATAAACTGTAGAAACAGGCAGCAGGGACACATCAAAAGCACAAGCTCTCCTGTAATCATCTATTCTAATGTGTTGAATGCACTCAGAGCTTTGGCTTTTGTGCAAAATCCCATATTATACAACAAACAGAAGTGTTCCAGGCAGGAAGGACAGGAGGCCTCTGCTGTGAATGGTATGTTTTCAAATGCATTTCCTTATATGTTTGTAAGCTCTCAAATTTACCATTGTAGTCAAAAGTTTTTAAAGTTCTTTAAGTGTAGAGTATGTTTTTTTTTTTTACTATAACCACTGATTAAACTACTTGGGTACACGACCCATAAATCTCCTAATACATATGACAGCTTCAGAACTTGTCTACAATTTTCTTTCATATTTATATATTTTATTGTTTAATCAAATACACATTTTCAGGACATCTGTTGCTGTAACACTGAGCCCTGTCATTTCCATTTACTGTAGCTTAGGCAGGATGATTTCGGTTAATTGTACTGTATATCCTCTTATCTTGCACAACTCTAACATTAAAAACACTGGCTCTGTGTGGTCGTATGGTAATGATGTCCTTATTCTACTGTCAAAAAATAAAATGAAAAAAATGAATTTCTCTTTGGAGTCACCTGGAAATGACACACATGACCTACAGTAATATAAACCAATAAGTCAGTAATACGGCATGTACCATCACAAAGTTTTCAGTTCAAACTACTTTAGACTTCTTTTGGAAATTAGACAGGCTATATGTGCCCTGTAATGTTTTCTTACACAAAAGAATTGCATAAAAACAGATATGTGTTGACATCCAATGTTTAGCTTCACAATGGATCTCAAATGTAGTACTTTCCTCACTAATTAAAGTGTCACGAACAGCGAACATAAACACCCCCTTTTTTTTAATGTCATATCATTTTAAACTACGATCAGGAAAAACAAATCATAAGTGGCCTTTTGTGTTTCTGGCAGACATTATCGCAGATGTGCTGCCAAAACTGATTTCACAGTTCAGCCAAACTCTAACCAGCAGTGCCAGAATAAAGTCTCTCACACAAAAGAATCAGAATCCTCCAACGATGACCACGCGTACTGCTTACTTGGGGTAATATTGACTTACATCAAATGCAATCCAGCTGATTTATAGGAGCCAAAGTGTGTCCATTAACCGCAAAGCCCAGGGGAGACTCACCTCCTCACCACACACTAAATGAGACTCGCTCTTTTGCCACAAACAAACAGGAAACTAACAAGGTGACATGGCCCCAAGGCAGTAAAAAAACACTGTGGTCATCTGTATTTTGTGGTGTGCAGCACATTTTGGCTTATGGAGATAAGATCAGCTGATTTATCTGCAAAAGCTCATTTCTATATGTGGTTTGCCAATCCTCTCTGCGACGCTACGACTGAATCAGGTAAACTAACATTATGCAAAGGACATGGAGAGAAAGTAAATATGAAATAGATTCCTAGAAAAGAAACACATTTTGTTAATATTTCTGTGCAAGTGTGCAAGGCTAATTTACATCAGAATCATAATGTGAGTTTGTTACCCAGGTCTATACGTACTGTAGGTGGGTTAGATAAAAATGTTTACAATCCTAAGTCTGTTTCCCCCACATATGAGCGTTCCCACACACTTTAAGCCAATTATTATTTAGTTTTTTCGGAAAACGTTAAATTTCCACATTGCTTTATTATTTATCTTTTTATTTTTAGATGCTATGTAAACATCTATAAATAATTGAAGGGTATTTTTTTTTCAAACTTGCTAAATTCTAAAAGCTCAACACAGAAAACGGATTGGACTCAAGCCTTAAGCCTGAGGCGTTGAACACATTCCATTTAAAACTGCACAAAGAAAGTTGGTTGTAGCACGTTTCTGGTGCCTGTGTGCGCTCAACTTATGGTGTGTCCTTGCTTTGTATCCACAATACATCATTAAAAGTGGTAGTGAGTTAGTGAAGCAAGAAAGGCCTTAAAAAGAGCTTTTGTACCATGTTTTAATGTGTCGCTCCAGGGTCCGTGTGCTTTTGCGTTCATTGTATTTTCGATTTTTAAAAGCAATATGCAAAATCAAAAAGCATCTGGCTTTTGCTCTACTCCCATTCACAAACACTTTGTGCGCTCTGGCCATGTGACGTGCCGTTTACGTTATTCCAGGAGATCATCTGCCAAATTGTGCACAGTGCGTTCTGTGGACATAGCTTGGCTCCTGTACTGTGCGCACTTGTCAGACTCCCTGGTGTGTGGATAATACAAGACAGGCTTAAACAGAAGGCGTAAAGATGGCTAAGGTACAAGTGTTCGCACCGAATTATTACTATCTAAAGCCAGCAGTGGCTCGGTGGAGTGTTTGTTCTGTATATAGGTTACCTGTTGTTCATTTAAGCCTACCTATGCTGTCCAGCCTGCTGATGCGATATCTGCCTCATGACCCAGTGACATATTGGCTGTTCGCAGTTTGCTGAACTTACAGTAAGTTGTGCCCAAAGTAGTGAGGATGATGTCACAGACTGGACAGCCAAAATGATACCCTCTCCCCCTCTCCAGCAAAGAGAGAATCTACAATTTGTAAAACATGGAAATTCATGAGGAGCACAATGTTTATCCAGCTGTGGCCACACGTAGCATATATATTAATATTTCGTTCAAGGTAGCATTGGAAGCATCTGTGTCTGTCTGGAACCACGCAGCGCCACATTTAATGCTCTCAGACCCCAGACACACACCTGCCACGTTTCCTGCGCATTTATGAACCTGCTCTGCGTAACGCATTGCCTTTTTGATGCGTTTTGACATAGATTTAATTGAAGGTGAATTGGAGCGGCCACATGGAGCTGTGCGTAATGCGCGCCAGGGGCAATGCACAAGACGCATTCCTCAAAATGGAACCAATCCTATTTTTCATTGTGCGATACGTCGCCAGTGTGTTTGGCCCGTGAGCCACAGCCTGTAAGGAGTTTTCTCACAACCCAAAGACTTGGATGTACTAAACTTTTATTTGTGCTGTTTTCCTCAATGAGCAAGTTTCACTTCCGGGTATTTGAGCTGATGCAGAAAGGAATTCAACGTAATCAATAAAAGCTTAATTATTGTATTTTCCTTGCAACAGTGCAGAATAATGCACCTTTTAAAATCAAACATATAATGAACGCAAAAGTACACGGACCCTTCAGATTGTTGATATTCTATTCCATTCTTTCCTTTTCTGGTATAGATAAAAGTTCATGCATATCCTATACTTGTATAAACACAGAGCCCACTAGAGGAACATAGAGCATCTCAAATCTCAGTGAAAGATTGACGTATCACTGGCATTACAAGCGTGTACAAAAGTTCCGAAAGGGCAGCCAGGTCAAAGAACAGGCTAAATAAATAAAGTCAGATGAAACAAGCTAAATACTAATAAGCTTTGGAAAGCACAGGCTGGTTTGTCTACGTCGCCCAAGTCTGGAAAGGAAAACAGAAGACATGGTCAAACTAAGCACAGGCAAAACAATACACAATTTACCTGCACCTTAACACTTGCTCCTAAAAATAGATCTCATGGATTTGATGCTATTTATCTTGCCTGTAAATTGTTAATATTGTATTTTGACTCATACTGGGTTTTGTTTGTTTCACCCATGAAGATTTTCACCAGGTTGAAAATAAAAGAAGAAAATCAATTCCAAATGACCAACCCGAGTGGAGTTCCATCCCTCTCGAGTCAGAGAATTGCTGAATCAGCTAAAACACGGAAGGACTTGACTGTACAAGTGGCCGCTATACCCATGTTCGTGACCCTATACAGACAATGTACAATAAATGATTCCCTCTTTACCCGAGCACAACAAATATCACAGCAGGAGAGTGACCTTCAAGTCGGAGAGGGCTCAGATTTGTATTCTTCCAAAAGCTTCTCTATAATTCATTGCACTCACATCTCAGTCGGTTCTCGTTGCCTTTTCCTGCTGGTGCTTGATACTGAGTTCCTTGTAGGGCTACATTAAACTTACTGTATTATTTATTAGTGAACGATTCTTATTATTCCTCGCTGAGATGCTGCTGAACTCCTGCTCCCGTCATTCCTAAATGTTGCACATGGCTATTATTCTTGATTTAGGTGAGAGACCCGGGTGTATAATGAGACACTGTGCTTGAACAAGTCAGCAAATATAGTGGAAAATAATTAAGACAGCAGAGACACTTTGTCTAAAACTATTAACATTGTTCTTGAGTTGTCAACGTCTGAAGATGAGCTGCTGTAGCATTGCAACAACAAAGCTGTGTAGATCAAATACCCTGAGCCAACTGGTTAAGGAGGTAGGAAAACTCAGAAGTCAAACCCAGGACCTCATTGCTATGAGCCAAGAGTTGTAGTAACCACAATGCCACATACAATACATTACTGAAGGAAAAACCGAACCAAAATGACCAAGTTTTGTAAGCCGCAATGAGAACAATGTGGACAAATAAGGCCTTTTGGTGGGGCTTCTGGAAGTATTCAGAGGTGCCAAGGCAAATACTAGTGTAAAGGATCAGCTCAAAGATAAACGTTGAGGGTAATGTTATGCTAACACCAGCTAAAGTTGTGCTAACAGCGGTTAAATCCTATCAACAGCAGTATAATGTTGTGAAATGCTGTTATGTGAACTTTAGGTCCTCTAATGTACATTTGGACAGAATTCCTTCTCTGTGAAAGCTGAGAGATGTGGAACTCATTGCCATTAACTGTTCAAGAGAGTAGCACCTTGCAACAGTTTAAACTTAACCTGAAGAAGTGGTTGAAAGACGGTCAGATTTGTGAGAACAAAACTGGTTAATCAGGGTATTATTAAAAATGTAAGAAGGTACTTTTTTTTAAATTGTAAATAAGTGTAAATACTGTAAATATTGCATTTGAGGTGATATTGTTGAGGTGATCCTTTTGCCGGTGCTTAATCCGTATTTTATATTGTGAACGGACTCTTAAGTGAGAATGCACATTGTCCACTGTATTTCAGTGTCATAAAGGTAAAAAAAAAGTGAAACTCATGGATCGTATTGTGTCTCAGGGCTCTTTGAATCACTGACATCAATCTCAGACCCCTGGGATGATTAGTTGTCAGGTAAGCCCAGTTAAGGGGAAAACTAAAAGGACGATCCACATAGTGTGAAATAGTTGAATGCCTTGGTCTAGGTATGAAAACCTTCGATAATTCATGAAAGATCAAGTGTAATCATCATACTGTTAAGAGATGTGTGACTGATTCAGAACACACACGGGTTTGTGCAGATAAAGGCACAATGGTTTCTGCCAGACAAATACATCAGATTAAGAGAACAGCTGCTACAAAATATTTGAAGCTGCTGGTGCATCTGGAGTCTCCTGAACATCAAGGTGTAGGATCCACCAGAGGCTTGCAGTTGTGCACAAACCTTCTATCTGGCCTCCCCTAAACTGTTATTTGAATGCTGACGAGCAGAAACGGCTGCAGTGGGCCCAGGAATACATGAAGACTCAAATAGTCTTGTTCACTGATGAGTGCCATGTAACCCTGGATGGTGCAGATGGATGGAGTAGTGGATGGTTGGTGAATGGCCACCATATCCCAACAAGCCTGGGACGTCAGCAAGGAGGGGGTGGAGTCATGTTTTGGGCCAGAATAATGGGGAGAGAGCTGTTCGGCCTCTTTAGGCTCCCTGAAGGTGTGAAAATGACCTCTGAAAAAAAGTTTCTGACTGACCACTTTCTTCCATGGTACAAAAAGAAGAACCATACTTTCCGTAACAAAATCATCTTCATGCATGACAACGCACCACGTCATTCTGTAAAGAATACCTCTGCATCATTGGCTGCTATGGGCATTAAAGGAGAGAAACTCATGATGTGGACCCCATTCTACCCTGACCTCAACCCTATTGAGAACCTTTGGAGCCTCAAGCAAAACATCTATGGAGGCAGTTTTCCAAACAGCAGCTCTGTGAGGCTATTCTGACCTCCTGCAAAGAAATCCAAGCAGAAACTCTCCAAAAACTCACAAGTTTAATGGATTTAAAAATGTTGAAGCTGCTATCAAATCTGAGAAAACTATGTGAACGCAGTGTATAAACCTGCTGTCGCTTTGCCTCTTCCCAGCGAGTTAAAAATGAGCTTGTAGCTATCTCTGGTCTGTGCAACACATTTGTTGTGCAATGTCCTTGTCAAATAGATAAATAAATAATAAAAAATAAATACATCTATGAAATCTTATATGATCTGCCTGTTTTAGTGAGGGGTGTCCTCTTTCCTCTGGCCAATCAAAGGCTCAGTCTGTCCACGTTATGTTAGTGTCAGTTCAGTCCGCTTTGGCTCAGGGCTGAGCTCAGTCCCAAAACTTGTACCTGGCTGACCCTGTTTGGCCCTGGTCTGGCCCTGGGCTATCCCTGGGCTGGGCAGGACTTGCCAGCGGAAAAGGCCTACTACTGTTCTTACAACCAAACTAGATGCTGCTCTGTGCACACTTTATGAAATGTCACCTTCATCCAGGTCATGGGGTCAGGTGTATCAACTGCATTAGCATTATGATGTGCATGGGCATTGTTTTGGTCAAGGTCTGTAAAGGCCTCCTGGCTCTGAATTACAGAACACTCTTGCACTGTCTGTAAGAGCTGAAGAAGAGGCTTGTGGTAAACAGGAATCCACAGCAGCTAACACATTGTGTTTAGCAGCTCATTCCTCCAGGAGGTCTCTGGAGAATGACCCTATCACGCAATGAAGTCATTATGGACACAGGTATCAGGGACTGTGGGCAGTCCATCACACACTAACTCAGACAGACACTTTGTGATCCACAGGCAATTTAGACTGGAGCCCCTGACTCAAATGTAGAAACAGAACTCAAAAATCAGATTTTCCTTAGACAGCAGAGTTCTTACAAATCTGGGACTAACAAGAGAACTATAGTTGTGTGATGTCACATGTGCCCTTGGTGTGGCCCTGGTGCACATGTGTAAATCCCTGAAATTGGCTTCATTGATTCAGTGGATTGTTCTGAGCTTGAGGTGGCTGCAGTGAGCTCGGCTGGTGCTAACAAGCTCCAAAAGTCACAGCAGCAGAAAACGCTTCATTTGACATTTGTTGTCATCTGTAGGGGCAGGACAGGACACAAGACAGAGACAAGCAGAAATAAAAGCACAACATGCTTTAATGCTGTAGTCTGTGAGGTAAATGTTGATGATAAACCAGTAATTTATTTTAGGAAAAAGAGTCCACATTGGTTTAACACAAAATGATTGTGCAGGGAAATGGTCTGCGTCTAAATGCCAGGTTGTGAAATTTTAAACAGGCAAGGCAAGTTTATTTGTAGAGCAAAATTCATACACAAGGCAATTGAAAGTGCTTCATATATAGGACGTGCTTTATTAAAACTATTCATATTCAGGCCCATGTTGTTACACTAGAACCAAAATATTCCCACTGCAAGTCCTCCACAATATTAAAAGAGCTCTACCTCATACTCAGAGCAATGTTATTAACCCACGAGGACCCACTCAAGGTACAAGGTTAACTCTGCTGACAAACTAAAATTACATTCATTATATGAGGCATACTTGACCCAGCAGAAATGTTAATTGTTACTTATTACATTTACGTCATGGTATTTGGAGATGTTTTTCACCGGGATCATATGAGCTAGTTGTTTTACTAAAAGCAACATAGCTTGAAAAGAACCATGGAGTGTATGCACAAGTTTAGATAGCAAGGTTTGAAAAAAACTGAGTGTGAGAATGTTTCACAGTGGAGAGATGGCATATACTACAGTATCCACCGGAAATACAGTATGCTTGGATGTTAAATCTCTGCTCTATAAACTGAGGTGCTTGTTTCACCACTTGTTGAACTGTCAGTCTTTCTCCACAATGTTGATACAAAGCAGTGCGATTGTACATTTCTCCTGACCCATTTTACCAACCGATTCCTGCAAGAGCCTTCTCTTCTATCAAATAAGATAGCAATTCTCTCTGTCATACTGTGGCGGGCCGGGATACATTTGAAACCCGGGGCCAGAAGCGGCGAGTCTTTTTGACAGCGATCCCTTTTTTAAAAGTGCCTCGGCGCAAAAGCGGGGCCAGTGCTCCCAGAGGAAGTGGATGAGACAGATGCATTGTTGATCACTGAAGGACTTTGAATGCCTTGTCGATACCCTGCGACAGTCACTTTGCCAAGGATCTCTGGCTCGCTTAGGCTGAAGTTACTTATTTTAATTTCCACAGAAAAAAACAACTTGACAGCTTAAGTGGACCGACAACACAACAACTGATCAGAGAATGATGCTGGAAGGTGCATTTGCTCAAGCATTCATAAACATGTCAAAAGTGTACCCTTCGAAATTTGCAGTACAAGCAGAAAATGCACAATGATTTATAAAAAAATGAAAAATACAAATATTCTCAAGGCAAACTGTCAGTATCAAAGCAGAACAATTCGACTGATATATGGCATTACTGATTGTATTCTAGTTGGCACGTGTTTTACATTCTTAATCACTATCTGAAGATCCTGTTTCATTTTGCTAACAGGCAGGTAAACAGACTCTAATGAAGACACAAGCTGTGCAGAGGTAATGAACTGCTGCTAAAATTGGCTACCTCCACAGAGTTGCAGTTCAGAGACATGCCCCCGGCCAAACATTCGGCATTCATTGAGCTAGTCTGTTTACTGTTCTTTTTATTCATATTGTAAGATTGTATGCAAGCTTGGCCTGGGTACTCGTGGGACTGAATAACTGTACTTCGATCCACACTCCTGCTCTCTGCATTTTTATGTGGAGAGGTGATTCATAAATACCATTACAAACATCAACAATTAGCTTCAGAGTCACATATCCACTGTATATAATTCATTCCACACGAGTAGTTCTATATATACCTCCTGTGCATTTTATGTATTATTTGTGTAAATAAATGCTTCAATTGTTCACAGAATTGAAACAGGCGGGACTCTGCGCAGTGAACTAAAGTGACCACCAAGAATCTCAACAACAATGAATGAAACAACAGCCAAAAAATATGCCCAACAACAATAAGCTCCAGAGCTCAGTCAGACACCATTGTGTGGTTAAACAGAGCACCCTCCAGTGTACTGACAAACTCATAAAAGAGTACAAAAGTACATCTTCCTTGATGAGATTTCGCAAATCTTATCAACTTTCATTCCACCATCAATTTTGGAGAAAACCTTTGTATTTGAGCAAGCACCAAATAAGACTCTGCGTTATTGACAGGTGTGTGGCTATGTCAGGAGGCGATGTGCTTCTCCACGAGTAAAGGCATCTGAGATAAGTTTCCAAGTCAGGACTGGTTCAACACATCTGTCAAAACATTGATCAAACAGTGTTTTTCAGATTTCATTTCAAATGCAGATGATATGGATTAAGTTGAATTATGGTAAGGAGCTCACTGAGGGAGAAGAGGCTCATAACCAAATATCAAAACATATGTCTAATGATCAATATGTTTTAAGAAGTATGGAAAAAAATACAGTTATAGCAAAAAGTGTGATCCCTCACAACAGGAACCATATGGCCAATCACAAACACCACACACCACAAGCATTTGCACAAATTATCTGGCACTGAGGGTTTTTACTCTTCATGTTGCCATGATTCTTCCCTGCAGTATGTTGTCCTTCTGTTGTCTTGTATGTCCGACTGTGCATGTTAAACTAACATGTTATAAAGCCAGTGTGGATTTGATGGTGTGAAGAATTGGAAGGGAGGTTGATACATTATATAAATGACTCTTAGTTAAGTGCCTGGGGTCAGAGCACAGCGGCACAGCGGTTAGTGCTTCTGCCCTACAAAAAGAAGGTACCGAATGTGATCGTGGGGTCTTCATACGTGGGGTTTGCATGTTCTCTATGTGTCTGCGTAGGTTTTGGCTGGCTGCTCCAGTTTCCCTATGGCTAAACAGTCTTTCTTGTCCCAGGAGTTGAACCTATTGTGCATAAGACTGTGTTTGTGATAATAAATGAGAATTGGTCCATGATTACAATCCAGGATGGTGTTTGAGTCCCATGTGCACTGTGTTCATTATAATGCACGGTCCTGACCAAATAAACAGATGAATGAAATAGAAAATAGAAAGGGAAGTGCATTTCTGATGAGGCGGGACCAGAGGCAGAGCTAGCTCATACACATATAGAGCAGGTGCTGAGATTGAGGCCAGGCCAGTGTGCTCCTTTCAGGGGCCGGGATACAACAAGGACATTAGTAACAGTGCATTATATCAAATGGAGTCATTTTTTTACCATGGAGGTGATTCTCAAAGGTATTATTCATGACTCCAAAGCCAAATAATAATAGTCAGGCTTGTTATTTAACGTAATGGTATATGTCAGTCTAAAAGAGCCAAAGGGAAATAAAAGAGAAGTACAAACCGCTGTAGCTGCTTCTATGTCAACAAAAACACTGTGGACATGTTACACTATGCGCTCATTCTATACAGCACTGTGCATCTTTTATCCTGGTGAACGCCAGGATAAATAGAACAAATTATTCAATTGAATGAGAGAAAATGTAGTCAATAATAGAGCACACTGATCCAGAGGAATATTATGTTTTATGCGTTTTTGACTTTTGTGATTGTGCTGCTTATATCAATCATTGCATGTTGTGTCAAGACCAGTAAATGAACTACATTATTATATCCCTGTCTCTGCCTCATTCTTGTGAGGAGTCTTCTCTCTGCCCTTCGTCACATTGAGCTGTTGAGAATGGGCAGAGCACATCTGCGGCTTTTTCAACATCTGGACTCATTTACATATTTATGAATAATTATGTTGATTTGATTAACCTGAGAGTCCTGCAAGAGGAAATGTCTAACCAAGCATTGAGTACAAATAAAATAGTTTCTCATGTTATAATTATACTATGCTGTCTCTGTGTTAATGAGATCAGGCCCCATTGGTACAGTACTGTTACATACTGTTAGCACAATCTGGTCAGAGTTGACATTTAATCAGATTGTAGTAGTGTTGCACAAAACAGTAATTACCTTCTAATCAGCATATACGTATAATCAAAATGTCTTTGATTTTTAGTTGATATATATTTCTATGAATGAATTATAAAATAGAAGTACATTTAAATATGTATATGCTTTACATATCTGACAAATTTGTCAGAGCACCGCATTATGCCATTTATTCACTTGCTCTGCTCATTGGTGCTGCCCTGGGGCTGACTAGTTAAGCAGTGACTTCGGATCTGTGCAAACAACCAATTGACCTCAAACAAAGTCTCCTTATAAATGATATAAATCTCAAGAATAATGATTTATTCAAACACTAATTTTCTCAGAAGGGACTTGTGTGGGTAGATCAAACACATAAACACATGGGAAGTTTTCAGAAAAGTCCTGCTTCCAAAATGGATTATCATCAAGCACAGAACGGCTGGAGACAGATGGGACTAGAAACGGCAGTGAGTGGTAATTGGAGGCATGCTGCTTCAGTCGCACAGCTCATCTTAAACATTAATCCTCGGATAAACATTTCTGCTGCTTTACCAGTTGATATCTAACTGCTCTAATCTGATAATTGAAGCCTATGTG